>JABTXL010012544.1:2274305-2344830 GCA_025134845.1 Neodon shergylaensis | reverse complement strand
AAGAAAGAAAGAAAGAAAGAAAGAAAGAAAGAAAGAAAGAAAGAAAGAAAGAAAGAAAGAAAGAAAGAAAGACAGAAAGAAAGACAGAAAGAAAGAAAGAAATTGTTAGAAAACCCAAAGCCTTCTTATAACCTACAAACTGGGATGAAGGATATCTGATGTTGGAATCTCAGAATTCCTCGAGTCGTTGTTTGTATTTAGTTCCCCCTTTTACACATTTATGACTGCTAATGCTCTTATCCAGAGTGATCCATCTCTTGACTTTTCTGCCTATCATGAAACAAACATGACATACTAGGGGCTCAAAAAGCATTTCAGCTTGTGCATGGCTAGGCCCCTTTGAACCAACTGTTGGCCTCTTGTCTGAACAGGTGTCAGGACGAATGTCCTGTCGGGACCTATGGAGCTGGCTGTGCGGAGCCCTGCAGGTGTGTTAACGGAGGGACGTGCTATCACGTGAGTGGAGCATGTCTGTGTGAAGCAGGCTTCGCGGGCGAGCTCTGTGAGGCGCGCCTGTGTCCCGAAGGGCTCTACGGCATCAAATGTGACAAGCGGTGCCCCTGCCACCTGGACAACACTCACAGGTGAGTGCCAGCTGCCCCTGGGAAAGCATTGTCTATTAAAGCTCTAACTTGAGTGTCCAGGGCTTGGCAAGAATGGCCTCTCATCGACGTAAATCATCAAGTTGAAGGACATTTTGTTTTTCACCTAGTGACTGAAAGCCCTTGTTGGAAGGGCTAAGGTTATTGGTTGGTGTTGGGTATTAGGTTATTTTATCTATGGATGGGGACTGTTAAAATGATTCTGCTGAGATGAAAAGAACTTTGCCCTAAGAGAAGGATTGTGTGACATTCCCAGAGAAGCAAAGAGAACGTGGAGGGACAGGGGTTAAACCGAGGGCCGGATGTGGAAATACTGTGCTTACTGCAGCGTCTTTTACTTCAGAGCACAGCTGGGGGAGGAAGGAAAGGCTGCAGAGAGGAAGTGGGCAGGGTTTGTGAACGCGCTTCACATGTGGCTGTCACATGTGGAATAACTTTCGGAACTGATTGCTCTGACAAAAAAAAAATAGCTCACAGGGGTCTTTCAGCTCAAAAATGTCTCCAAAAACCTAGGAACAGGAAACCACACTTTTGTCCACCCTACTGTGCCTTGTCTGTCTGTGAAAAGTATCTTCCCACCTATTCTTTTCCTCTTCCCTTCTCCACAGACCAGACACATGTAACTTAGAATTCCCCACCTGTTTGTAGACTTCTGGAAAAGATAAATCGGACAAGAATATAGCGCAGTATCCAACAGTTCAGATGCTAGGAGAAAGACTTCTGTTTGATTCAGTGCAGATGGGACTCCATTTATATTCAGCCACACCAAATCCCAAACACATGAGAACTAAAGGGGAAGCAAGGTGTGTGATTGGTCGATTCTTTAAGCCATTGTTATGAACACAAGAAAAATGCATTTTGTATTGTAGTGTGTGTGTGTGTGTGTGTGTAAGAAGTATGCTCGCCAAGTGATTCACGTAACTTTGTTATGGTCAACTTTGGGTTTCTTTTCATTGGAACATATTGTTATCTTGTACATGAAACATTTAGATAGTAAGTATGCAAAGATTTATTTTCAACTTTCTGATATGTAAGGAGCTGGCTCGATTAAACGCAAATCATGAGTCTGGCTTCCTCTACAGTAGGGCAAGCCTCATGTAGCACCATCACCAGCAGACTACTTTGTCATACGTGGATACAACTGAAACCAAATAAAGCAGAAAACCTGCATGAAAGTAGACCTCCCTTCTGACAGGAACTAGAGAAGCATGGAGACTTTGTTTTGGTGGAACTGGGCATCTAGATGCAGGCAGAAGGCCCGCCCCCCCATCATAGGACTGCGGAGCTCTTGACATAGGCCCCATCAGACTAAATGTATATACTCCAAAAAAGAAGTAGATGCAGTTGTTTGAAATTAAATAGATCAAAACAATACCTAAACGATATGTATCAAATATTCAGAAGATTTAAAAACAATTCAAATGCCCTTAGTCATGAGAACTATTTTAAAAAATTAGCTTTTCCAAATTTCTATTAAAGCTAGTTAAATGTGGATTACATGAATCTATCATGTTGGCTACACAGCAGGAGCCATCTGTTAATTCTTATCTCTTGAGCATCCCTGTAAAATGCAGGGCCCTTTCAAAGAAAATGGGCTTAGAATCATTGCTTTAATTGAAAGCCTAATTTGCTTTCCTCTCATCTAACAAAGCAAGTACAGATTTGTCGTTATATATAATTCATGTAATAAATTTATCCAAAGCCTTTCCGTGCAATTAATCATATATACAATGCAATGTAAATTACTAGTTTACATAATGTCTAGATTCTGCGCATGCCCATACTGACCTATGAGAGCGGCACACTTGAGGAGAAGTCGGTATAGGCTAGCACTAGTCACATCACAACAAACAAACATATGATGCCAAATTGAGCAGCCTTAGTAGCCCATGACTTTCTACTGTGTAGGTTAGGTTCATCCTGGGGGGCCTCGTCTGCTGTTTTCTGTAGGGACACCTGGCAGATCCATTGGAAGCTGATTGGTCCATGTCTGGCACTTGGCTAGATAACAAGAGTGACTAGGTACATGGAGTCTCCAGAAGGGTAGCCTAGGCTCATTTTAGCCAGCTGGCTTCCAAAGGCAACAACAAACAGGGCAGGCTCTAACATCTAAATACGTTTAGGCATTTGGTTATGTTGTGTTGTCAATATTCATCTTTAAGATGAAGCAACACTTACAAGAGAGTCCAGGTTCAATAAACTATTTTATTTTATTATTTTGAGACAAGGTCTCCTTGTATATCCCTGGTTGACTTGAAACTTGCTATGTAGACCAGACTGTCCTTGATCTTGGCCTCCACTTCCTTAGGAGAGGCATTCCCCAAACTGTAGCCATTTTATTTTGTAACCCATTATTTAGTTGAGATTAATTTAAATATACTTACTGGTGATATTAATATATAAATATTATTGAACCCAAAGACATTTTTGCTGACCTAGACTTTCAGGTGGAAAACTAACTTTTATTGTGGAAATGATTTAGAGCAAGAAAATATAATGAGCTTACTTAGACTGCACATATCATATGTCTACTAGTCCTTGCTAATAAGGACAGTCAGTAGCCGTTAGCAAACACTATTGCCTGAGCTGGCAAACCCCACCTGTTCTAATTTGTTTTCCTGATGCTGTGATAAAGAGCACAGCTAAAAGCAACTTGGGGAGGAAGAAGTTTGTTTCAGCTTCCACTTCCAAGTAACAGTCTGTCCCCAAGGAATGTCAGGGTAGAAATCCAAGCATGAACCTTGAGCAGAAATGTTGAGGAAAGGATGCTTACGGGCTCCATCTCTTCATGCTTACCTAACCCTGTTATATAGTCCATACCCACTTGCCTAGGGATGGTGCCACCCACAGTGGGCTGCTCCATTCTGTATGAGTCATCGATCAAGAAAAGCCCTCACAAGCCTAGCCAATCCAATTGAGTGAACTCTTCAATTGAGGTTCCCTCTTCCCAGGTGACTCTAGGTTGCATCAAGCGCACAGTCAAAACCAGCCAGGAGACTGCCCAATTGTCACTGCATTTGAGTGAAGACCTCATATAAGGAAAAAAAAATAAAAGAAAGCTCAATAACTCATGATGGTTTGATAAATATGTCTTTTGGGGCTTGAACCCAGGACCTCACACATGCCAGGAAGTACTTTATAACTGATACAGCCCCAGCTCTTTTCATAGTTTTTATCTTGAGACAGAGCCTCATGAAATGCCCAGACTGACCTTGAATTTACGGTATGGCCCAAACAGTCCTTCAACTGACAGTCCTCCTGTCCCAGCCTCCTGAATAGCTGGGGTCACAGGCCCATGTCACGAGCCTCAGCCAGTATTATGTACCATTGGACTTCTGTTACAAGTTAGCTATTAAACTGAAGAAATACTTTTTAAAAGTAGCTTTAATTATGTGCATATATAAAATGACAAATATTTCCATATGTGCAAAATTATATTTTCATGTGTAAAACAATTTGTTCTTTTAACAGAAAACAGGTACGAAGTAACACCCTTCCGCCTCTAATCTTCCACATGTTGGTCTCATTATCCGTTAACTGCATGAGTGAGAGCCCATTGAGTTCCTTCACACTGCTGAGGTGTCCTACCCCTAATTACAAGTTGCAGAATGCTAATCCTGGTGTCAATCATTGTGAGAACCAGTGCATTGGACTGCCATTCACTGCGGTCCCTTCAATATATTTTTCTCTGTTGGCCCCCCAGTTCACATTCATATATTTTCTTCAGCATTCATGCCTATATCATGAATAATATTTCTGATTTTTAATTGTAAGCCATTTTCTACCAAAGAGTGTCCTTTCCTTTATAGCAGGTTAAGATAAAGTAAAACATTTTATGACTCTCTCCATCCATCACCAGATGAAGGTTCTATGGTGATATGCAAGATATTCGTCAGCATTGCTGTAGGATAGGGTCATTTCAGGTTCCCTATCCTCAGCTGCCCAAGGAACTAACTGGGGACCTCGCCTTGGGCTCCTGGGAGCCACTCTAGGTTCAAGTCTCTTGCCAACCCTAAGGTGGCTCCCTTAACTAAGAATTGTGCTTCCGTGCTCCCCTATCCAACCTTCCTTTATCCCCATCATCCTGTTTCCCCAAGTTTCCCTCATCCTCCCCTACTCACTTTTCTCTCCCCATCCCCCGATGCTCCCATCCCACCCCACCCCCAAGATCCCAAATTTTCTCCCCGGCAATTTTGTCTACTTCCCATATCCAAGAGGATAATTATACGTTTTTCCTTGGGTTCACCTTCTTATTTAGCTTCTTTAGGTTCACCAATTATATACTCCGTGACCATTATTTATGGCTAGAAACCAATTATGAGTGAGTACATCCCATGTTCCGGACTGAGCTCCCAAGTTCCCAATGAGGAGCGGAAGGAGGGAGAACATGAGCAAGGAAGTCAGGACCACGAGGGGTGCACCCAACCACTGAGACAGTGTGGCTGATCTATTGGGAGCTCACCAAGGCCAGCTGGACTGTGACGGAAGAAGCATGGGATAAAACCAGACTCTCTGAACATGGCGAACAATGGGGGCTGATGAGAAGCCAAGGACAATGGCCCGGGGTTTTGATCCTACTTCAAGTTCGGGCTTTGTGGGAGCCTAGCCACCTTGGATGTTCACCTTCCTAGACATGGACAGAGGGGGGAGGGCCTTGGACTTTCCACAGGGCAGGGAACCCTGACTGCTCTTTGGATTGGAGAGGGATGGGGAGAGAAGTGGGGGGAGGGGGAGAAGGGTGGGACAAGGGGGAGGGAAATGGGAGGCTGGGAGGAGGCAGAAAATTTTTTTTCTTTTTCTCAATAAAAAAAAAGTAAAACATTTTATTTCCTTTTGCTTTTCTCAAATTTAAGGTTTTACTCAAATAAATTTGTCTCGTTTTCGCAGTCTTGCTGACTTTGTATCACAGCATTAAATCCTAAATTTTAGCAATTCCTTTTCGCATCGAGTCTTTCCTGAAGGCTTTCAACAAACTTCCTTTTCTCTCTATTTCAAAACACACTGACAAGGCTGTGTTGAAGTCTGATTCTGCCACTACTACATATGCGAACCTCTGAATAAGCTTTACCTGTTCCAGGCCTCAGTTTCCTCATTTATGAAATGGGACCATGCCTGCCACTTTAGGTGGCCATGGGCACTGAGATAAAGAATGCATGTAGGTAGTTTTGCAGGGGGCTGGCACCAGTCAGTGCCTTGTAAATGCTATTGTTAGTGTTTGCCTTCACCTAAGTGAACCTCACAGGTATTGGAGGCCATTCCCTCTAAGACTAACACGTTTGAAACAAAGTTTAGGGGAAGCCCTGCCTTTGGGCATGGGAACTTGTGTCATGCCTCAGAGATGCGAGGGAGAAGCAGGGATGATATGAGATCCAGATCTGAAGGTGGCGATGTCGTTTTCATCAATTCACCGTGCAGTCTTTGCTGTGAGCCTACTATGTGCAGGGGATGGGCAGCACATGTGATTTAACTCCTGTCCTCCTAGATCTTGTGATGTGGTGGGAAAAGAAGGTGTGGGGGTAAATAAGTTAAGGCTGCAGACCGACAGGTGAGCCAAGGAAGGGGAAGGGAACTTGGGAGACCTACTTCAGTCTTACTGGGTGGAGAAGACGTTTAGGAAGAGGGCTGTTTCAGCGGAGACTGAGGACAAGATGGACAGAGAGACAGGTGGAAAAAGAAAGGTGTCTCTTAGGACGTTGGAGCAGCCTCATGGAAGTTCTTGAAGGACAGAAGTCTGGATGCTTTTGCAAGCTGAAAGACATGCAGTGTGGCTGAGCATAGAGATGAAGAGAGAACCACAATGGCAGGCCTTTCGCCGTTGGGTTGGAGCATGTGCAGAAATGGCAATGGCCAGTGCCGAGGCTTCATGATTGTCTTAGGGTGACTCTATCTCTGACTTCATGAGGACACACTAGTTAAGCCTATTTTCCTGGGGTAAGTTTTAGCATCTCCCTCTTCACTCTTAAGAAGTCCTGGCTTAGGTAATAAATAGTACAATCATGTCAGCATATTAAATGGTATGGGTTTTATCCCAAGTGCTGTTTAGCAGAGAACCTTGGACAAGCTTTATAGAGGAGCTGTGGTGTGATTGATGCTTTAGGTGATGAGGCATGCGTAGATACAGGTAGGAAGGCTGTTTAGTTCAGATGGTAAGACATAGAACAATATAGGGGGATATGGCTACTCATATATAGTTTTGAGTTGGCATGGTTAAGTGCTAGTAACAGTTAGAGATGGGAGATAAGGCTGAAGGAGAGACCAAGAGTGATTCTCTGCCCTCATCAGCGACCTTTCTTCTTGCAGTAGATGGGAAGTAACACAGAGAGCCCCAACTAGACAGTGTGCGGAGTGAGAGACTTGGGTGCACTCAGTCCCGAGGGCGATGTTTCATCAAATTCCTACCCTCCAGGCTCAAGGAGCTGTGCAGAATAGGAGAAGGAGAGTGTAAGAGCTAGCGGTAATGGAGGACTCCTTAGAAAGACCATTTAGCAAATTTCTAGATAGAAATGAGATCTTGTCATTTGCCCTGTTTAAGGGGAGGGTTTGGGCTTCGTGGGGACAGGAGGCAATCTCCACACAGTTTTTCTATTGTCAGCCGAGTTTGATCGTCAAGGTTTTCCTGTGCCGAGGAGCACACGTTTTAAGCCAGCATGGCACAGAGGGCCTTATTGTGTCCGCTCACTTGCATGAACATCTTAGCACAGCTGATTTGTCCATTTGCTGTGGGGCAACAGCTGGCTGCCTGGCCTGTCAATGTGGCTACTGTTCCAAGTGGCAGCTGCTGCTGTACCACCAGGTAGATGGGTTGGGGGCAGAGGCTTGTTGGCAAGGTCGCTGCTTTTGGAATTTCTTGGCTATGACACAGTGGACTTGTGTCTCGTGGTATTGCCTTCTTATTGAGTTAGGGCTTTCAGTTCAAGACAATTAAAAAGACTTTTAGACAAAAGGATATGGTTATTGTAGCTACTTGGCTAGGGCAAAATGCTGATGCAGTTCACTAGCTCTATAGTAATACTCAAGCATCAATTAAATGCACCACCATAAGAATTAAATTTATATCATGTTTGTGGAATTACAGGCACATTTAGTGACTATTGAGAAAGCAACATTTGCACATAGCTGAAGTGTCATGTTTACCCAGAATGACTTGTTCCTTTCATCTGTGTCTCTCAGCTGTCATCCCATGTCTGGAGAGTGTGGCTGCAAGCCGGGCTGGTCTGGCCTCTACTGTAATGAGACATGCTCTCCTGGATTCTATGGGGAAGCTTGCCAACAGATCTGCAGCTGCCAGAATGGGGCTGACTGTGACAGTGTGACGGGAAGGTGCGCCTGCGCCCCTGGATTCAAAGTGAGTACCTTGGCCTCTGGAGGCAGGACAGGGCTGCGCAGTGTGGAGCAAACACATCAGCAGCACCATTTATGTGAGCTGCCATGAAGCAGAGTGAATGCGACTGAACCTTTTAAGCATCCATGAGAGAAGAACTGTTTGAGATTAGTAACTTTAGCATCCCATTGATGACTGAGAACACTAATAAAACCACCAAGATGTCATTAATGTTTGCGGTTAGAACTCATCAGGAAGTGTTACCTATTATAATTATTCCTAATGTAGTTATTTTATTGTGATCTATAGACAATAGAGAGATAGTTTTTTCCATGATGTTATTGTTAGTTATTATTTTCTTTCTTTTTTCCTCTGTGCAATAGCCCAGGCTGTCCTGGAACTAGCTCTGTAGACCAAGCTGACCTCGAACTCACTGAGATTTGCCTGCCTCTGCCTCCCAAGTACTGGAATTAAAGGCATATACCACCACCGCCCATCCTAGTTATTATTTACAACAGATTCTCTTTTAACTCCTCAAAATTTAAAGACACAGCCTGCATCAGTTCTGATTCATGATACGTTCACATGCTATAGGAGTTGTGCAAAGTTTTGAAGTCCCTTTGAGAGTGTAGTGCCTACAAATGTACCTACACATGAGAGCAGAATTGTTCCTGTGGTCCCCAGAACTTTCTTAGCTATTGAAAAGGGGACGCAGTGGTTGTGCTTTCTTTCATCCCATTGTAAAGATAGCATTGAACTCTGATAAATGTTGATGGTCATTCTGGGGTACATCACATAGAAAGAGTAGACCCTGAAGTTGTAGGGAGGACCTTCCCAGAGATTTCTGATTAGAGTTACAATTCTTTGGCTGACCCTTAAATTAACCTCCTCTTAAAAGTTTTTGAAAAGTATTGTCCCCCAGTCACCTTTGGCAGCTCAGTTCTGTGTTTAATGCCTACTGCTGGATAAACTGAACCATACCACTGGCTGAGTATCATTTTAATTCAACCATTTACAATATTGCATATTATACGAGGAGACCCATGAAGCATTTAGAAATGATGTGCAGTTTGTGTTTATATTTTTTACTGATAATAACTTTACAGTTATCATTTATTTTTATATGTCTACTTGTACAACCAAGGGAGGAAGGTTTGTTCTGTTGTTCTGTTACAAAGATAAATCTAAAGAAGTGAGCAGGCTTTTGGCGTGTCCTAGTTAATATTTTATCATAATCATGGTCTAGCCAGTGTTGCACTTGAATATGTACAATTTGTATAAGAAAAAGCATTGAGTGTTAAAATGAGAGAGAAAGCCCAATTAGCAGCACCGCAGTGAATTTTTGTTTGTGCTGGCATGGTTTCGGTTGGGAAAAGTAACCGCATTTTGCTGTTTGTGCTCCTCTAGGGAATTAACTGCTCTACCCCGTGTCCTCTGGGAAGCTATGGGATAAACTGTTCCTCTCGCTGTCGCTGTAAAAACGACGCTGTCTGTTCTCCTGTGGATGGCTCTTGTATCTGTAAGGCAGGTATGAGTATGGGTGTCTGAATCTTTTGTAGATCCTGGTCCTGTCGCCTCCTAGAGTCACTGGAAGGACACATGAATGAGGGCTCTAGCTCAAAATCCACTAAACTCAGTGTGACCTCATCCTCCCTCATCCTTCCTGAGGCCAGGAAAGAAACTTGTATTTGGTCATCTCTGAAGCTGCTGCCAGCTTTCAGGGTCTGAGTCCATGACTTTGGGGAGGTAAACAAGCAGGCATGTCTGTGCCCCCAAATGGCCTGACTTGGAGGCATGACAGGAAATGCAGCCAGCACAGATTGTATGTGTGGCCCGGACTGTGTCCTCCATGGATGCAGCCAGGATCTTGGTAACCCATTTTTTATGGTTAACGGCTACTGCTTCAAAGATGGGGCTATTCTTCCAAGAACAAACCTTCTACTTCCTCCCATAGAAATAAACAAAGCTTATCATTCTACCCCAACCACCACAGCCCATTAAAGGTGACCTCACTCCACCATCCCGTCCCAGTAGCCCAGGGGTGCGTCTCAGTGTTAGCATCCCTGACCGATCACAGGGCATAGTTGGCTGCTTGCTTCCTTGGGGGTTCCTTTTCATTTCTGGTGGAGGCCTTTTGTGGCAGAGCCAAAACTGTCTGCCACTGCTGCGACCAGGGCTGGGCAGCACTGTTAGGCATCTCCAAGATGTCTCTAAAGGGAGACGTGGCTTGGAAGAGCTCAGCAAAGCTCCCGGTCCTCCTTTGTCTCCTCACACGCTCTGTCGTTCTTGTCACGCAGGCTGGCACGGGGTAGACTGTTCCATCAGCTGCCCCAGCGGCACTTGGGGCTTTGGCTGTAACTTAACATGTCAGTGCCTCAACGGGGGTGCCTGCAACACCCTTGATGGGACCTGCACCTGTGCGCCTGGATGGCGAGGGAAGAAATGTGAACTTCCCTGCCAGGTATGTGGGCTCTGGGTGGCTACGCCCAGAGGACTATGCAGGAGGGTTGATTTCTTTGCCCACTTTGTTGTTTGTTTGTTTTTCCTGACTGGAGGTGAATGAGTGTGACCCAGTCTTCAATAACTGTTACATGAGTGGAAGTGGGCAGAGGCCTGGAAAGGCATGGAGTGGAAATCAGTTAGGCAGGCTTTAAAGAATGCTTCCTTCTTTCCTTTCACCCCCATGCTGCTTTCCCAGCCCCCACTCCAGCATTTTCTGTTCCTTATCCACTCATCTCTGGGGTGCAGCCAGGCAGCAGCATTGGTCAAACACCCAGTGTATGCCTGTCAACGCTCCACGTATTCTGTTCCCATTATAATGGAAATCTGCAGGCTTTGGGCTGGGAAGTGACAGGGGGCTGAAGAGGGGGCCGTGGCTGGTGTCACAGAAATGTGCATTGAAGTGATGAAAGGAGGTTTGGAAACAGCCTCAGTTGATGTAAATATTTCTGGAGGCCCAGAAGTCTCCGCAGCACTTACTCCCTTCCCTTGACCTAATTTGGAGATGTGCATCATTGGAAACTCTCCTCTGTAGGTGCTGCAGACTAGCTGGGGGTGAAATGGGAAAGGGGTTCTATAGTGACCTGGTGCTTGCTTTCCAAAGCTCTCGGCTGCTTTCTTTCCCGGCTTATGCCATGATTTCTTCTGGGGCCATCAAGCCTTCTATCAACAGTAGTAGGTTCTCTCCCCCAGGACACTATCAGATAACAATGGGACCCCCTGAATTGGGCCATTCCAGAGATGGGGCTTCCACAGGCCTCTCTTTCCTCCTCTGGGCATCCTTCTTGTTAAGGACAACCCATTTCCCAACCAATAAAGGATTCCTGCCCCGCATTATTCTGTGTTCCCCAAGCCCCTAGGAGCTAAGCTATCTTTGCTGTGTCTCTTCAGACCAATGGACAGATTAACAAAGCTCCACTGGGCTGTTAGGTGGCCTTTTAATTCTTTGTTATAGACAAAGTGGGTACCCCTGTGCACGCTGACTATTGTTCCGCAGTAGATGTATTAGGGAAATCTGACTGTTCGGTCACATCTATTACAACAGAGCTAAATGCTGTGCAATCCTGTCAAACATTAGTGGAGCCTAAGTAGTGGGTTAGCTGGTTGCTAGACAAATGATTTTGTCATCTAACACCCGCTGCCTGTTTCCATGTCCCCACCCTCAGTCACTGGGCTGTTTCCCTCAGTGTTTGGGTAACACAGAGAGGGTTGTGGTACCCTATACCAATTCCTAGGGTCTGGAGTGGAAAATAAGTTTCCCCTACCAATAAAAACATTTTCATTCTTCTTCGTGAATAATTAATCGGTCATGCCCACCTACCAAGTATCTCCTCTTTATTGGACCTCTCAAGAGTAGCATATACATACGGGGCAGGTGAGGAGGCTGCCAATGTGATGCTTATTTACAGTCTTGAATCATAACGTTCCGCACAGTTTAGACTTTTTCCCGGAAAGAAAGATAGTTATTAGAGAAAGTAACAATCGATTTTCTGTCTTCTTTTTTATGTCATGTATTCCACTGACAACAGATTATGGAAATGAACTTAATTCAATTATATGTATATCACATATATAGCATTTATATATCCATATCTATGTATCTATGTACTTATCATCAATTTAATCTGTGTGTCTATCTAGCGTGTGTAAGTGTGTGTGTCTGTGTGTGTATGTTTGTACGTGTGCATGTGTATCTTCATTATGTGGACAAAGACCCCTCTTTCCTCTAAGAAAAGAGAATTATAGGGAGCACAACGCTGAACTATGTTGTAAGACTCATTAAAGACAAATGAACATATTTTCAGGAGTGTGGTAAAGGGTTCTTTTAGTCAATTGCATGCTTATATTTATTATATGTGTACATGCATACAAGCTGACACAATTGGTTTCACCGTGCCCATCTTCTAATTATTGGATCAAACCTAAGTTAGCGTTGAGGAGATTTTCAAATGCTACCCCGCAAGCTTGTGTTTTGCATCACGGGGAGAGAGGATGTTATGTCTGTTCCTAAGAAACGTGTCAGAGCCCTTGTGGTTTGTGTCATGGGAATACTTAGATTTGTCATCGCTGGCTTTGATGTTCTCTTCCTTGCAGGATGGCACATACGGGCTAAACTGTGCTGAGCGCTGTGACTGCAGCCATGCAGATGGCTGCCACCCCACCACAGGCCACTGCCGCTGCCTCCCTGGATGGTCAGGTATGCCCTTAAGGCCAGTGTTTGAAAGAAATAGCCAATGCTTTAGTATCTAGTGGTGTTGCTTCTTCCTTTCACACAGGTCATTTTCTTTCAGGAAAAAAAATTAAAAAATGCAAGTGAACACATTTTTTGTCCATGAAATGTTATGTGTTAGGTGTGATTTATCAGTCACCAAGGGTAGTCAGTTTCATTGAGCTTAAATGTAAGATCCCATTGATAGAATGTAGGCCAGCAAGATTTCTTTGGTATATTTTGAGTATTGAGAGAGAAAAAATTTTTAAAGAAGTCTCAAGACTATAATTAGAATCATCATAGAGATAAAACTATGAACTATTCCTAATATGGTTCATATACAAATATTAAACTCTTTCCCAGAAACAAAAGTTTAAGAACTTTTCCTTTCTTAAAAGTTTGAGTCATGATAAATTCATGTTATGATTGAGCACAAAATTTCTAACCATGGGGTAGAAACTCCTCCTTATTTATGTGGCTTTATGAATTCAGCTGGGAAGTTTATCCAGTGAGTAGTGATCCCAGAAGAAGAATGATATCTTTACTCATGATGTACAGGTTTGCTTGAGCATTTAGTGCTGCCTTCAGAGTCTGTAAATCATGAGCAAGAACATCGCTCTTCTGGCAGGAACACTTTACGTTCCCACCAGCAGTATCTGAGCGCGTCTGTATCCCCTGCACACATCCGTCTTTCTGGTGACATCTGTCTCAGTGGCTATGAAGTGGTACCTCTTGGAGGTTTTGCTTTGTGTTCCTCTGGTGACTGATGATGCTGGGGATCCATCATCTGTGCATTTATTGGCCACCTGTACATCTTCTTGGGAGGAATATATATTCATAGCCTTCATTAATTCTTAAACAAATTCTTTTTCTTTATATCATTGAGTTCTAAGACCACATTATATAAATGTTCTTTACCAGATATGATTTGCAAGCCTTCTCCTCCATTTTCTATTTTTGCTCCCGCTATTTCCATAGCATTCTTTTCAGCAGAAGTTTTTATTTTGATAAAGCCTACCTTGTCCCAATTTTCAAATTTCAATGTTGCTCCCTTGTGCTTTTGGTATCAATTTTAAGAAATCATTGCCTAACGCAGGATTGCAGAGGTTTATCTCTATGTTGACTTCTAAAGTTTTTAAAACCTTTATACTTAGGTTTTTGATTCGCTTTGAGTTAATCTTTTATGCTAAGATCAGGGGGCTCAAACTTCATTCTATAATCAATGGTCTCAGCACAGTTTTGAGTCTTTCTCCCACTGACTGTTTTAACTTCCCAGCCAAAGTCAATTTCCCATAGATGTGAAGCTTATTTCTGGATGTTCTAGTCAATTCCATTGGGCTGTATGCTTGACCTCATACTGGTACAATTCTTCCTTGATTACGGTGGCTGTGTAGGAGGTTTTAAACCGGGAGAAGGGTGAGAATCCTACCCTTGCTTCCTTTTATGGTTTTCTTGGTCATGAATTTCCATGTGGCATTCAGCATCTATACACTAGTCTCTGCAAATAAGAAAGATGGAAATTTAGTGGGGTTTAGCCACTGGATTAATTTGGGGAGCACTGGCAACTTAGCTACATTAAGTCCAGATTCACAAACATGCCTATCACCAGCAATCCCTCAGAGGGATCTGTTGCCCTCACCCCAGAATTTGAGAGCTTCTTTGATTGTGGGTAAAAAAAATCAGGAATGGACTCTCACCTTTTCAGATAGGCCAAGCTGGTACAATAACTTCATTTGCTGTCAGTAGGAGTGACCCATGGATTCAAGGCCTCCTCCCTGTAGTTCCCTCTTGACTTGTGAGCTTGACATTCATCTTTGTATGTCCCTGTCACCTCTGCATCACGGATGTTGAAGCTTGATCATGTCAGGCATTAAATTTCATCTGTGATTTCACCAAGATTCCAGAGTTTTGCAAATGGATATTAAATTCTCAGTGACCTCAGTCAGGTGAAGGGGCCCTTTCAATCTGGTAAAACAGATCAAGCCTAACAGAGGCCACACTACCTGATCTGGGCTCTGCTGTACCAGACCTGCTCTGTCTTATAAATCCACATAGAGTGGGAGGTGTCCCTGGACATACCAGTCACAGCTTGGGTGTCAACCTGCTCTGATGATTTAGAACCAGCCTGTGAAAGGGACACCCTCGGTCACATGAGAAAAGCAGGAGATGACTTGGCTTAAAGCCAGTCAGAAAATGTGTTCCTGGCATTCCACAGTCTGGGTCATGGGGTAAGACAAATTATCCCATCTGGCCTTAGACCTACCAGGCTCCTGCGGGAATGCACTGGCTTTGCCCCACAATGTGGTCCTGTAATCCCCTTCCCATCTGTGACCAGCCTGCTTCCTGCCTGATGTCTCTGTCTCTCTGTCTCCATCTCTCCCTCTCCCTCCCCCCTCTTTCTCCCTCCCCCTCCCTCCCCATCCCTCCCCCTCTTCTCTCCTTCCCCCCTCCCTCCTTTCTCCCTCTGGCTGCTCTCTGTCTCTTTGCTTTGCAGCCTGTACTTATGTTTCTACTGCTCTCAGGCCAACCCAATGGTCCCCCAGTGCCTCATTTCTCTGTCTTCCATGGGCCTGGGTGTGTGAATAGTTGTCAGTCTCTGAACCTGCGGAGAAATTGTTCCCCCACACTCGTAGAACACATTTGACACAAACAAACGTGGGAAAAAAAGACAGTTCTAGCAAATTTTAAAACAGATCATGTTTGGAACGGAGAGCTGGATTACTTTTTCTAAACAGAAAGAATAGATTCTGGGTAATATTTATACAGGGCATCATTTCGTTGCCGGCCATGAACAGGCTCATATTTTTCTCACTGATAAGTTTGTTTTGAATAAGTTCCTTGTTAAGACTTCACAACAGGAAGAAGGCCTTGCTTCTCATTAAGGAACCAGCTTTTAGCCAAATCTTTACTATAAGCCCAGGGAACCATGAGAATCGGTCCCTTTTTTTCTCTGTTGCTGATATTGCTCTGGGTGACATGTTAGGGATTACTTGCTGGAGAGGGTACTGTCTGATATAACAGGGGTGATTCCTCAGTGAACTGCAACACGGGGCCTAGGCTCTTCCCCTGGGCAGAGTAATAACAACAACAACAACAAAAAAACGCTACAAAGTGTTCAGCCAATGAGGACACAGACAGAGGTGGCAGTGAGGGGAGGAGCACACTTAGACCCAGCAGCTGCCATCCCATCTTTACAGGAAGTTGGGTTTCTGAACCTGGAGTCACCACCACTCAAAACTTCATGATGTTGACTCAGGTCTGGATCTTCCTAAGAAATGCTGAGATTTTTAAAACAGGGCTATAGTCCAGGGTTCTTGACCGGGGGAGGAGGGGAGCACATTGTCAACTCAAGTGGCATGACTTCATTCAAAAAAAAAAAAATATATATATATACATAATAGCAATTAAATAAAAGGAGACTGTGAATCTGAGAGGGAGCAAGCAGGGATGAACATAATGAGGGGTTTGATGAAGAAAAGGGAAACGATGAAATGACATAATTATAATCTCAAATTTTTTTTAAAAAAAATTGAGAAAAACAGGTCTACAAATGTTAGTATGTTTTACCTAGGTGTAAAATGTCATACTGTGGCTGAGCAGTGGTGGTTCATGCTTATAATCCAGTACTCGGGAGGCAGAGGCAGGCAGATCTCTGTGAGTTCGAGGCCAGCCTGGTCTGCAGAGTGAGTTCCAGGATAGCCAGAGATGTTACATAGAGAAACGCTGTCTCAATAAACAGAAACAAACAAACAAACAAACAAATAAAAATACCGTGAAAGTTAGCCAAAATCCAAAGTGCATTCACTATTGCAACCTCTCTTTCTAAGGTTAACGCACCATTTTTGCAAAGAAAGGACATGCACACTTACCATATGCAGATATTTAAAACCTTAATTTATTGACATTTCCAGCCAATAGATTGTCTTATCCAAAAGAAGCAGACCTCATTAGAAAATGGGGGGAAATGAGGTGCCATTGTCGCTGGAAGCACATATTTTAAGTCTTTAGAATCTCTGGGACCCGTATTACTCTGTCACAGCCTCGAGAATATCTAGGCAGTGTCTTAGGCTTTGTACACGTGCATACACACACTGCACACATTCATGTGCACTCACATACCACAAACGGTGTGTGTACCAAACACATCCCACACAGTTATGAACTGAAACTGGCTTCTCAGAAGTGATTGAGAAATTCCAGAAGAACTATAATTAGTTTTGCACAGATAGAGATGTATATGTGTGTGTGGTTTTCCAGAGCAGTAGTGGAGTAACGGCCTTTATAAAGAATTTCCTAAAAACGGCAGAAACAGGTTGGCGCTTCTCCCTCTCTGCTCTGGGATCAGTCAGCCAGAAACACCCATTCACTGAGCATCACAGCTAATCACCATTTAATTCCTGCTGTCTGAAAACACGTGCGGTCTGTGGCCTGGTTCCCAGCTCTGGCCAAGATCACTGTCACCTGGGAACTCTTTCCACTTGTACGTTCCCGGCCACCTTCTAACACCTACTGAAAGGAAATGCGGAGGGTGGCATGGTGGGGCAGAGAGGAGAAAGCCCTCACCAGTCCATGAAGCATTTTTTTTTGGTACAAATTTTGAAAAGATTTGGAAATCTCTTGGCACGCTCTCCTTGGCATACGGGGTGAACTGCATGTCCGCCAGGGGCAACTGTCTAGTAACTACCTGCACGTCATTACTAGATGGTTCTGTCTGGCATTCAAAAGGTTACCCTAGTAGCCCAGACAGTGGTACTCTCCAGTTTGTTTAATGGAATCTTGTACATCTTATATCCTAATTATTGATGATAACGGGGTCCAGGGACCATTTCTTAATAGAAGCCTCATTCCGGTGACCAAAGAAAAGAGAACACTCAAGATGTCTTTGTACTAGAACAAGAAAACTGAATACTGTCTTAGGGTTTCTGTGAAGAGACACCATGATCATGGTAACCCTTACAAAGGAAAACATTTAATCAGGTGCTAACAGTTCAGAGGTTTAGTCCATTATCTTCATGGTGGGGAAGTAGGGTAGTATACAGGCAGACATGGTGCTGAAGAGCTAGGAGTCCCACATCTTGAGTCACAGACAGGAGAGAGAGAGAGAGAGAGAGAGAGAGAGAGAGAGAACAGACAGACCCAGGCTTGGCTTGAGCATCTGAAACCTCAAAGCCCACCCTCGGCAACACACTTCCTCCAACAAGCCACACCTACTCCAACAAAGCCACACCTCCTAATAATGCCACTCCCTATAGGGGCCGTTTTCTTTCAAACCACCACAAATGCTGAGCTGGCAGAAAAGAAGTTAGGATATCACATCAGCCCTTGAGCCCCTTAGGAAAATGAATGGGATGAACAAGACATAATATAACACGGAGATGGGAACAGCAGAATGGAATCAGAGTTAGGGTGCTCACCTGAGCCCAGCCAGGAATGGGGGACTTGGAAGGAGAACCCTGTGGTGTCTTGATAATAAGAGACCGGCTTCTCCATAGCCCCAGGAAGCGGAATTTGGCAGGTGTTCCGTCCCACACACCCACTGTGGCCAGTGGTGCAGATGAAAACTGCCTTCAGGGACCCCTCTATCCCAGCCCAGTATAGTTCTTATACCTTAACCCCTCAGTGATGCCTAAATGGTTACCATGAAAGCCTTGGGAGGGCAGCATCCCAGAATCACCTTAGTGGGAATCCAAGTTCAAGTCAATAACTACATCAAAGGGTTTAATCAACATGCAAGTACCCAGTTAACCACAAAAGCACATGACCCACATCTGAGACCTTGTGGGCCTGGGGAAGAGAGAGAGAGAGAGAGAGAGAGATGCATGCAGGTACCTGTCTGTCTGTCCATCTCTCCCTTGACTTGATGGACAGAAGGCTGAGTCTCTGAAGTGAGAATAGCTACAGCTAAGCCCCCAGGTTTCCTGCTCTACCCCGCAACCTGCTGTTGGCTCTCACCCAGGGCTGGACTTGGGCACACAGTGCTCGCCCGCTTGTTGGTCTTGCACGAACGGATATGAACCTCTCTAATTTCTATGACTGAGGGACTTTTCATCAAGAGCCAATAAAAAAGTGTGATTTAATAATCACAAGTTGGGTGTTTCCATGCCCTCTGCTGGCATTGTAGTTGGGCACTGGGAGGGAGGAGATAAATAGTGCCAACTCCAGCTAAAGTATGGTCAGAGGTGGTACATTGGTGAGAAATTTGCCTTTACTGTCTGTGCCATCACTTTGAGGACAATGCTAGAGATGAAGAAACTAGCAACTTTATGACTAGACACCATGTTCTTCTGCTACCCTAATTATCAATAACAAATATCTCTTTTTTTTACTCTGCCATGTATTTAAGAGATTGCTGCAGACATTGAATCAAAATCATTTTTTTTTATTTTCCAGCATCCCAGCTATTGCAATATTGGCACGTTTAGTACAAATGAGATGAGGATTTGGGGCTAAATCTTTGAGAGGGGAAATAACGACATCCTAGATGATTTATTTACTACATTCATGCAGTCACAAATGCCCAGTGAATGCGGGTTTCACACCGAGGCCCCTGGCTTAATGCATCAGGCATTAAATGCACGAACATTTCTTTAGTGCTGCCTAGCTGAAGTTTATCTCGGTCATTCAGCCATTGCCTAGCAACTTGAGAAGGCTATCAATGGGCTCTTTGTCCCTGGTCCTGGCAAAAACAGTCCCTCGCAGACCTCCTTATCAGCATTGGAAAATTTATCAGGAAGAAGTGCTTCCATTGAGCAAAACTGCCTTCAAATAGAAACCCACCCTCTTCCCATTTGCCCCCTCTTCCAAATATTTAAGGAATCGGCAAAAGAAACAACTGATTTTGAAGATTTTATTTGTTCCTTGGTGGATATCCCAAAGAAATCATCTTATGGTATCTCATTATTTTTCTATTTCTCAGAAAGGCAAAGGTGCCCACACACATGTGGACTATGTGTTGGCTTCTTCCTGCTCTAGCTACTTCTATCCTTCTGCCTCCCCCCCCCCCAATTTAGGGCAAGTGTTTTCCCACTGCTCATGCATCCTCTCTGCAATCACCCCACAGGCACACTGAGACATCACCTCTGTGAATCGAGACACACCGGCCCTCAGGGCCAACCATTATTCTCCATGTGTGTTAGGTCTCAGACAGCACAGTTGGGCTCTCTGGCTCTCCCAGCTGGCAGAAGAGTTGTCCGGGGTAGGGTCAGGAACAGAGGACCTTTCCATCTGCCTCTCCTCCACCAGAGGAGAATTATTCCTCCCCTGCTCTGGATTTTGTTGAATGCCTTCTCATCCTTCTCACTTTCACCCCCTTCATCTCAACTCATCACCCAACTTTTTGTCTTCAAGACTCATGTCTTCCCACGTTCGTCCACTCTCCCATAAAAAAGCATGAATTCATCTATGCCACCCCTCATTGGGTCTCTGCAAACATGGTGTGGTTCAGGGGTGGGGTCTCTCTCTCCAGCTTTTGGTGCTCTTAGCTATTCTCCATGAGCCCATGGCTGGCCACAAGCTTCAACTGGTATTTCTAGTTCCTAAGTTCCAGCTGTTCCCAACTTTGGCAATTCCTAGAAGATTTCTGCATGCTTCTTGGGACTCTGAGTCTTGTAGCTACTGTTCCCTGAGCCTAGAGTCATTTTCCCTCCTCCCTTGGTCCAGGTCACTAGACAGAGTTGGGGGCGTGTCCCGGGGCTTTATTATCTGGAGTTAACTTTTTTGGAGTTTATCATCTGGAGTTAACATTTTTTTTGTCTCACCAACAAGTCAGCACTGGCTAGATTCCTAGAAGGCATATTATCTTAAGTTATTTTTCATCTTTGGCAAACAAGGAAACAAAAAATATGTTTCAGAGGACTCTCTCAGACTGGGCAAATATGAGAGCAATAGAAATAAAGAGAGGAGGAGGTGCTAAAGCAAGCTTACAGCTCTTTCAACACCTTTTCAGCTTGGAACACGCCTCACTGCAAGGTTGTGTACATCCTCAACCTGAGACCAGGAAGTGATTCAAAGAAACACTTGGGCAGGATTTGATTGTGACTCTCATTGCCTGAAATTTTATAATTAGGCATTTACTTCTTAGACTCTCAAAATGTGGGCCTTCTTGCAAAATTAATAATCGCTAGAGAAAGAAGATCCCAGCAATAATAGACTTATCATGCCCTTCCCTGAATATATAATGGAAGAAGAGATGGCAAGAGTCATGGAGAGTCTGAGGAGAGGCAGCACTGGGGGACGAAGGAGCCTACTTTTCTGTGGGCTTGTCTCATAGCTGATACTTGTCTCAAAATAGATTAGGTATTAATATATGCAAAGCAATAACTCTGTTACTGCATAGAATAAAATAAGAGAGCTTGAATTTCAAAGAAAAAATAGAAAATGGAATGTTTATAATTTGCATTCAATGGAAAAATTCCTTCATGATCCTAAAACTTAAGAAACCAAAGTTATTTGAAAAGTGACTTTGGTTCTGCTGAAATACGTTTCTATAACTGGAGACAGTCTCTGTAAAAAAAATGGTGGGTAAAAATCATGTGAAACCTAGTGTGTGTTTTGTTTGTTTTTCAATGGGACTGCCATGGTGCTTTCTACTTACTGGGAAAGTAAATGGTGAAGCTGATCGTGACAGATAGGTATGCTAGCCAGATGAGGGAAAAGGAATCAAGTACCAAGTGTAGGATCACTTAAGTTTGATTGCTAATCTTTAGTCATCTTTTAGAACCAGCTTTGTGTGCTTACCCACTAATCATGCTAACCTATAATATCCAAAGTCACTGTAATGGCTATTCTTGATTGTCAACCTGACTGCATCTGGAATTAATCTAAAACCCAAATGGCTGGGTACACCTGTCAGGGTTTTTTTGTTTGCTTGTTTGTTTTGTTTTTGTTTTGTTTGTTTGTTTCTGTTAAATTATTTAAAGTGAGAAGAGCCCTCTTTAATCTGGTCCCCGCCTTCCGGTAGCATCCTTTATAAAGGACATGGAAGAAAACCCTTTGCCTGCTTGCTCTCTCTCTCACCAACGAGTTCATTCCTTCACTGGCATTAGAACCTACTTCTTTGAGATTCAGGAGTACACTGAGACATCCAGCTCTGTGGACTGAACAACTCCTGGATTCTTGGACTGTCTGTTGGTAGACAGCCATTGTTAGGCTAGCTGTATCACAGCCTGTAAGTGTAATCCACTCTAATAAGCTCCATAAATATGCATATATATATATATTAGAGGTCACACATACACACACATATGAATGTATTATATCAGTTCTGTTCCCCTAGAGAACCATGTATATACTTTTGGCCTGAAACATACTTCATTCCATTATGGCTGAATTTAAGTGTAATGTGATTTGACCAATAATTGATAAACTAAGACACCTTAAATGGCCAAGTTTGTGCTTCAAACCCCACTCCACATTTTTTTTAAAAAGTATTAAGAAATCAGAACTAATTTTCAGGATGGTTATAAGGTAATTATTTGGGTTCTACTTCCTCGGGCTTCTTGTTGAGATTAACCTGAATGGATCTGGGTCAAAATGCCGAGGGACATCTGAATCTATGAAGCAGGTGGTCCCTTACCACCTTGGCTGTCAAACAGGAGCCTTGGCTTACTGTGAGGATGGAAAATCTGAATTCCAATTGAGGGGAAAGCCCCAGGCAGGTTACCCTTGATAGTTCTTTCTTCAGATGCAAAGCAAAGCCTACATTTGCAGCCTACTCCCAAGTTCATTGCTGCTTGGAAAGCCTTACAGTTCTGTGTGGTATAGGTATTGGCTTAAAAAAAATCACCTGAGACACCGTGGCTGGTGCTTCATAGTCATAGAGTGTGGAGTTCGCAAGTCTGTCTCAGCTTTCCAAAAGACCTTGAAAAGTAAGATGTGTGTATGAACACAGGAAAGAACAGCAGGTCCGTGTTTTATTTATTTATCCTGTGGGGGACATTTAGCCGCCACTCATCAGTTTATATCCAGAACTGTTTTTCTCTGGAATCAAAGTCTGTTGCTAACCTGAGTGAAGACAATGGGATTGTGCCTCTTGGCTGGCCTTTGCCAAGTTAAGGACTTTGCTGGGGGATGGACACAGAGACAGGAAAAAGCAGAGATTTATCTTATACCAGCTGGTGACATATTTGAGGTCCTCTACAATGCCTTCCATATGAAGTTCAGGGCACCATACATGTGGTATGGCCTACCCATCATCCTCCAGGCAGGGCCGCTGTAAACTTTCTGGAATCCTGGATTGAGCATGTCCTTGCGTGTTCTCACTTCTTCTGACACCAGCAATCACCAGTGTAGCCCTGGTCAGAAGTCTTCCTTCTGCAGGTGAAGGGTCGAGAATCTGATGTAGCAAAGAGATCCCTGTTGGATTTCAAATACAATCTTACAGAACCCTCCTTTGCCTCCATTAATGCCTGGCTTTGTTTTCATTCCTGCAGACCCAGCTTCCTGTAGAAATTGGTTCATTGGGTCATGACTGACATAAGGTTTCTTTATTTCCCAAACGAAAACTTAAATAGCTCCAAACGATTTCATAGCAGTGACTCAGAAAATAGCACATACATGGCATTGGCTGGGATAGTCTGCCTCTATCTGTGCAGATGGAAACAAATTTTTTAGGAATGAAATCGGTGATGTGTATGAGCACATCAGCGTGTCCCGCACAATACATCATTGAAGTACTTTAGGATTCTGTTTCCTTGTTTACCCTACCCTGTCCCCAGTAGGGCTGCCTTCATGTAAAAGAATTTAATCATTTTGTGCTTTGTCTGATCGTTGTACCCTTTGTTCGTTTCTCTGTAAAAGCAAAGAAGGTGGGGGGGGGGGATAAATAGGAAATCAATAGTCTTTTTTTATTTTTTTGATAAATTTTGCCTTCAACAGACAGAGCCCTCGGGCTTCCCGATGCTCCCTCCTATTAAAGAAGAAAAATCAATTCAGTGAAAGTATTTTCTCCTTGGCAGCATAGGAGGGAATTCTGGGTATTCGTTAACATTTGAATGACTCTGTGTATTGTAAGTGTGTTTTAAGCCTGGTATCATCTCTGTCCAGTGCTCTCTGTGCAGTTGCGCCTGCGCCGTCCTTGATCCCCATTATGTATTAGTGTCCTCGGATGCCCGCGCTGCACCCTCCTGAGCCCTGCCCCGTGTGTGTTTCAGGTGTGCACTGTGACAGCGTGTGCGCCGAGGGGCGCTGGGGTCCTAACTGCTCGCTGCCCTGCCATTGTAAAAACGGGGCTTCTTGTTCTCCTGACGACGGCATCTGTGAGTGCGCACCTGGATTCCGAGGCACCTCTTGTCAGAGAAGTAAGTGTCTCTGAGGGGATGGTCTCTATGCCCCTCTTCCTGGGAACTGCGTGTAGATTGGTCTCTGTTCTACCGTTTAGTTTCTAGTGATGTTATGTGGCGGTCAAGGACAGAGCAGTCCTTGAAGAACTGTCACTGTCCTCAAATGACACTTGCCCAAGAACTTTATTCTTTTCAACCTCTAGGACGAACTTAACAGATGGGGCGTTAACCCTTTCTTCCCAGTGATGATTTCATTACCTCGTGGGCCTCATCATCAGGGTGCGATTCTCATGTCTTCCTCAGAGGGTGCAAATGGTGTTCCAGAAATCCACTGACCTGTAAATATTTTATTCAGCAATTTGGCGTCAGCCTCACCTCAATTACCAGAAGTTAACATCAGCCAAACCTCGAGGCAATCATACATCTCACTAGTAAGCTGAAAGTCAGTGCTGGGGAGGAAGCAGACTTCAAAGTTCAAAACGGGGGCTGTTGATGCTGCTTTGTAGAAGCCTCGAATTAAGGAAAGGTCTGTGAGGATTTTACTAAATCTTTCGGTAAACGCAATAAGAAAAGTTATTACACACACTGTTGTAATTTCCCAGATCAATTTTTTTTGTCACTAAGAGTTCAATGCAGTCATTCTGTATTTAAATTCAAATAAAGTATTGGAAGCATCCAAATACACGGCATTTTGTATACTTGTTCTCTCTAACCACAACCGTCAACATGTACTTTTTTGGAAGGAGAAAGGTCTTTGAATTTTGAGCAGCATTTTATTTTATTTTATTTTATTTGCCAGTCACGGTTCTTAAATAATAAAGGACCAACAAATGGCTTGGTAATACTTAATTTGGGCATTGATATTTGAGTTTTTTTCTTCATTTCCTTATTCATTTAACAAATGTCTTTGAATCTCTGGTCTAGGCCTGGCCTTGAGCTCACAGGAGGATAGTGAGGTCTATTCGTGACATTCCCTCATGCCAGTGAAATTCGGAGATTAGTGGCTTCCTTCTTTGTTAAAAGCTGCCCTTCTTGTTCCACACCTGAAAAAATCCTCATTATCGTTTTTTAAGTTTTCTTATTTCTCATTTTAACTAGACCTCTGAGTGGAACAGGAGATAGACCCAACTCAGAAAGGTAACTATGTATTTCCATCCTATTTGCAGTCTGCTCCCCGGGGTTTTACGGACATCGCTGTAGCCAGACATGCCCACAGTGTGTGCACAGCAGCGGGCCCTGCCACCACATCACAGGCCTGTGCGATTGCTTGCCTGGCTTCACGGGAGCCCTGTGCAATGAAGGTAAGCACCCAGGCACCCTGGAGAGCCGTGGGGAGGATCAAACTTCCTGAAGCTTGTCCTCAGACTTCCTCAAGGCCACAGGTGCCACCACCAGCTCTGGGTAATTCTGAAAATGACCTGAGCATTGGAAACGCCTCCTTGGCGTGACACTCCCTTGGCTGTGTCTTATGATGTCACTGGAACCATCCACTTATGAAAAGTCAACGTGAGAAAGGATTTTGATTCCCTGAGGGAGAAACCACAAGTCAGAGTTCTACGAACATCCCGTTTTTTTTTTTTTTTTGAGATGTCAGAATAAGGCCTTTGGTTTCATGTGTTTGGAAAAGTGAGCCTATCTGCGATTAGCATGCGTGATCTCTTAAGTGGAGGCAGGCGGGCAGCGGGCGGCTGGGTGTGACCCTGGAATTTGTCTCCCATTCTCAGGGTTCTGTGAGATGGGTTCCAACTCTAGCTGACTGAACTCCGTCTGTTCACAGTGTGTCCCAGTGGCAGATTTGGGAAAAACTGTGCGGGTATTTGCACCTGCACCAACAACGGCACCTGCAACCCCATCGACAGGTCCTGTCAGTGCTACCCAGGCTGGATCGGCAGTGACTGCTCTCAGCGTAAGTCTTGTTGGAGAACACCCAATCCATTTCCTGTGTCTTAGGATTGAATGGTGAGAGTTATATGGTCAGCAGAGAATATGTGACCTTGAGCATCTATTAAAAGTATTATAGTTTTAAAATTAAGATATCTGTACAACGACCTATCAGAATCTACCAATAAATGATGTGGCTCTTTGGGAAAAGCCTGGATTTGTAAATTTTTTTCTTATTCACTGCTCATTGATTCTCTATTCATTGATTTCTTTTTTATATATATACAAGGTTCTGTGTAGCCAAGGCCAGCCTCAGACTCACTATGTAGTCCAAATTGACCTTGAATTTTTGCTCTTTTTGCCTCCATATCCCGAATGCTGGGATTACAGTTGTGCACAGCCATATTTGGTATTGTGTGGTGCTGGGAACTGAACCCAGGGCTTCAAGGATGCTAGGCAATCACTCTACCAACGAGGTCATATCTCTATTCCTGATATCTATAGATTAAAAAAAAGTAGATGCATTTAGAAATCTTTTTGTCATGTAGTCGTCAGAAAATTTAATAGTGGAGCCATGAAGGAGTAGAATCAAAATGATATGGATCTTAGAAACTTTCTGGGATCCTGGGCAGACTGACTGCCTTAGCGCCCCTCACATCTTGTCCTGTGTCTTGGCTCCCCAGGTGCCTCTCATTCTGCTCTTCAGATGGGGGTAGTATGACCCTAAGAGGAATTCTGCTGATGGCTTTAGGCTCCCCGTGACATAAAAAGAGGACAGTGGCCATAAGCCAGACTTTGAAAGGCTCGGTTAGTCACCTTCACAAAGTGTTCAGGTTTTGACCAAGGACAGCGTATGTCTGCCCTTCTACTCCCCATCACAGCCTGCATGGCCCATGACCAGCTCATACTGAAGCCGACACGCTGCACATATGATAGGTCAAGGAAGGACTCTGATACTACATGGTTTGCAGGCCATTGAATTCAGATTATAGGGCTATCAATCTGCAAATATTAATTGGTGAGGATATATTTATGTCTGAATGATAGTTTTGTTTCCAACCATTCAGGCTCTCCCCTATTTCTGAGATAAGTAAGCCTTTAGTGAAGGGAATGTTTGTTGTTATAATTTCATAGTTTGTGTTTTAACCTTTTGGGGGGTGGAACTTCAGAAGCAATTGCCGTCTATTCAAATCTGTGCATGGAAGGCCTCTGATTCAGGCTGGCCCAAGAGCAGGTTGTGGACTAGGTCCTCAGAAGTGAACATCCAGGGCTTGGGAAGGAAAACAAAAATGCAATGTCATTGCTGGGACACGATTGGTGTAATTTGCTCCTTTAACACGTAGTCTTTATTTTGGAAGTTGGTCACTTCCTCATTTGGAGGAGGAATGTTCTGGAAGGAACAAAAATGGGAACAGCACAGTGAATGGAGACAATAGCATGGCTTGTCCCCATAATCGCTCTGGAGGAAACTGATTTATTTGGCAAGCCTTGCTCCTCCTGGGGACCATTGGTTTCATTGATTCCCTATGGGCCCATCTTAATATGTCTGCTTGGTTGATTGCCAGCTAGTTTCAAAGGAGGAAAGTCCTTCACCATGCAAACAGAGACTTGGAGATCTAATGGGATGCATTTAAAGGGCCACATGGCCTTGGCAAAATGACTATCGGAAGCCTTGTCTCTATATTTACCTTTATGGATGGAAAACTTAAGTGATCTTTATTTCCAATCTCTGATCACAGCTGACATGGGAGTCAAACCTGCTGCAAGGGGACAACTTAGAAAAAATATGCTCTGGGCAGAAGACAGTTCATGAAGGTTTATTAAGCATCATTAGAAGTAGCCTGTTTGGGGCTGACGAGATTACTCTATGGTTTAAAGCTCTCACTGCTGAATCATGAGGAGCAGAGTTTGAATCCAAGCACCCTGAAAACAAGCTGGGAGAGTTGTCCCATAAACACTTGTAACTCCATCCCCGGTGCCCTCTTCTGAGATCCATGTACACACAGGTGTGCATGCCCCCACACTCATTATACATACACTCTCACACACACATAAACACAGCTAAAGTAAATAAACAGAAAAATAAAAGAAATGGTTTTAGGGAAATCGGGTGGAGGAGAACAAAACTGAGCTTTTCCTTTTTTTAGAAACTGGTTGTGGGGGAGAAAGAGGGTGATAAGCAGCATCGAGGAGGTTGGACATTTTAATTGTCTTCACACTGAGCCTTACTGTGGCCTTTAGAGTGAAGCCATGCATATGTACCAAATAGCAACTACCACTGTGAGCCTGTGTGACCTCGGATACACTCCTGTTACCCAGGATTGAACCAAAGCTCTTCATCTTTAAGAATGCCTTCTTAGACAATCCATCCTAACACTCCTATGGACCATGAATTTCAGCTGTTATTTTTCTCTCATTTTTGGGTGAAAATGGCACATATGCTTATGGGAAATACTTCAGATTCATTAATTTTCTTTGTTGCTCCATATTCTCAGTTAGATAATAAGATAGAAATTATAAGTAGTCACCCTTTAAATATTTTCTTAAAGCGGTAGTAGAAATAGAATTGTTTGGGGGATTGAATTATTTTGCCCATACTGGTGTGGCTTTCTAATAGCTCTTTCGGTGACAGTGGCCACTGATGATTTAGTTGTGTTGTCTTCTACTTCTTCCAGCCAGAAATTTCTATGAATAAACTGCTTCATACAGTTGGTGACCTTGGCACATAAAGTGAGATTCTAATGGCAACTCTGGAGCCTAGAGACCAGGACAGGATCAGAAAATCAAAGCCCTAAGCCTATGACTTAGGAGCCCGAAGGAAAATTAGATTCCTGAGCCCACAACCTAGGAGCCCTAAGGAAAATCAGAGCCCTGAGCCCACGACCTAGGAGCCATAAGGACAATCCCTCCAGATCTGGTCCTAACTCAATGTCCCCTCCAGGGAGGCTGGGTTTTAGGAGGAGCCCCATCATTGTTGTTCTCATCACACCTTTCTCTTCCACAGCTCTTCCCTGCACTGCTTCTCCGCTAGCGGATAGTTTTGCTACCTTGCAAAATAGAAGTGTTCAGAGAGGAGCTCCGACTCCCATTTTTCTCCTTTGTTCTTCCTTGGGTCTAGAACAGTGCTAGGTACACAGTCGGTGTCAAGTGTGATTTGTCTAACAATTGAATCTTTAAAGTAATTCTTGCTCCCTCAAGTTTTTCTGAAGCTGAAAATGTGTGGATATGTCAGTGATGTTGGTAGTTATTGCCACCAGCATTGTCTATCAACTAAAGTGTGAATGAATTGTCCATGTTAGTGGTATGAACCTAGCACATGGAAGAAGGTTGGGAGATGATGGAATGTTCTGCTTGGTGTTGACCTGGAGACTCCAATTCATCTCTCTGCACTTGATGTGATTTTCAGCCTGTCCGCCTGCCCACTGGGGTCCCAACTGCATCCACACCTGCAACTGCCACAATGGAGCCTTTTGCAGTGCCTATGACGGGGAATGCAAATGCACGCCTGGATGGACGGGGCTCTACTGCACTCAGAGTAAGCAAGGAGGACGTCACGGGGGGTGGGGGTGGGGGAGGCGCACACTCACAGAGGAAATGTCCTCCCTGTTTGTGTGTATCATGTTAGGTCAGTGAGGGCTCCTCCACGTGTGTGATGCCCACTCAGTGACCTCCAGATAGCTCCCTTTCTCTGAGTATTTAAGAACCCCCACGTGCCAGGTCCCCTTTAGCTAGCTTCTGTGAGCACAGAGAGGTGGAGCAAGTCATGAAAGTAATTTACTTCTAACGTGTATTGATGTCCTTTTTCTCTTCTTTTATCAGACTGTATTTCTGTACGTGAAGTGCTTTTATTTCTTCTGAATGTACAAATGTGATGATCCATGATAGGGAATAGGAAGTAAGAAGAGACACACACCTCGTAGATTAGCAAACAGCGTGCCACAGAGAAAATGAGGTTTACCTATAGGAATCAACCAACTCTAGATGCCTGGCCCACCTCCCATGGTGTCGGATTCAGTGTGTCTGGACCAGGACCTGTGAATCTGTGTTTCTGCCCATTGGTGACAATGTCAGCCCAGGATCATGTTTTCAAAGCCATCCCTCTAGTTCTTACTCCTAGCCCATTCTCATACTGCCCTTTAGTGTTCTCCGTGTGGTTTTTAGAATCAGATGCAATGTGCAAGCATCCCCCAGATGAACACATTGTGGAGAAATGCCCACGGCTTTCAGCTAAGTGAAACAACAAGCCAGGAAGGCATTTGTTACGGCTATGATCAATAGTAACATAACTTTAAATGACAGCCGTGTAGAGGGAAAAAAAGAGGAGTTAGGAAGTAGGTGATTCCTATTAAGTACTAATTTGTAAGTGTGATAGAGAATAGCTAGAAGAAGACTTCTGGAAGTTTCTAGGAGGAGAGACGGCTATTGACCCAAGATTTGAAAGACAGAATTGGCAAGGGCAAATTTGAATGCTATTCTCTAAAGATTGTATATCCATAAAGATGTTCGAACTCCTTAGGAAAAAACATAGAGATCATTTATAATTCCAAAGGTAGGCACGACTTTAAACAGAGGACCCTTTAAAGTGCACCGAGCACAACATAGTGTTACCTGCATGGGTCTGGTCTGACCATAGTTCTGCCTGCCATTTGCCAGACTTGGGATACTCGAGGATTAGTTCTTACCTGCATCATAGGAAGGCCCACCTCTGTATTTTTAGGCCGTTAAAGATCAAATGGCAGAATGAGCGCAAAGGATTGGGCGCGGAGTGGGGTGTCAAACAAATGTAGGATATGGGGGCATCATTACGAGCTGGCTTCTGAGAGCTGTGTGCCAGTCCCGCTCCTGAAAATACGAGCTTCCCTTAAATGGCAAAATAAAAAGCATGTACAGTATTTGGAAACAACTGAGGAATCTGTCTGTACTGAAGCCTTCATGGTGCCTAAAGCAGTCTTAGAGAGCAGCTGCTGATGCATGTAAGCCAAGAGGGGGTTTGTGTGCGCGCGCGCGTGTATGTTCTGCCCCAGGCTCCTGGTGGTGTAAATCTTAGAAGCTGTGTAGTGGTGTGAAGACCTAAAGGACTTCACAAAGCACTTCTGAGACACAGCTGTCTTCTTCTTGGGCATAATAATATGATTTAAGTGACAGACACGGTGGACAGGACTAGTAGGAGAATTTGAGTTTTTTTTTTTTGAACTTGTAAAAGCAACTCTAAAAGAGAACCAAAATACAAAGTACTCACTTCAGTCCAGGGAACTCAAATCCAGGATTCTAGAAACCAAGTGAAGAATAAAGGCAATAAATAACCACATCCTTCCTGGGCTCCATGGAGCTTTGCAGGAAGACACCAGTGATGGTGACATGGACAGCTAGGGAACTCTTCTGCATCTGGCTTGTGGAGTGCAATCTCCTTGCAGGAGCCCAGACTTGAGAGTCCTAAACAGCCCTGTGACCACTGAGGTGCGTGGGAATGCCTTTACTCTTTAAGGTATTCCAAGTCCTTGAAGTTCAGCCCTAAGTCCGCGTAGGCAGGAGCCTTGTTTCTCACTGGCATCCTTCTGACTTCCTCTGCCCTCCCTCCTCACACAGGATGCCCTCTGGGGTTTTATGGCAAGGACTGTGCACTGATCTGCCGGTGTCAGAATGGAGCAGACTGCGACCACATCTCAGGGCAGTGTACCTGCCGCACAGGATTCATGGGACGGCTCTGCGAGCAGAGTGAGTACGCTGTGTGGCCTCCCTGGGCACCTGGGTCACCTTTCTTGAGGGCCAGAGATGCAAAGGCAACACGGCTGCTGCTTCTTCCAGTTGTCTGGGCGATGGTTAGTTACCAGCACAGCCCACTTCCCCTTCTCAGGACCTCCCCGCTAGAATCCCTGCCGGCTGCCTTTCCTCCAGATTCTGAGTGACACCCAGCGCTCTGTGTGGAAGGGGAGAGTCTGTAAGAATGAAAGCAGGTTCAACTTTTCCATTATGCCTTTCCTGGCTTGTCCTCCCTCTCATAGTTTTGGAAGATGATGGCTTGGAGCCTTAACGGAGATGGCATTTCCCTTCATGGCAGCAGTGAATCCAGACTTAGGTGGGAGGACGCTGGTTAGGGAGAAATGCTGGGGCCTGGGGCATGGGAATAAGTCCAGGCACTCTTTTGACAGTGACTTTTACTCTTTCCACTATCAAATTTTCATCTGGATCTTAATCTTCAAGACAACACTCTGCCTTTACATATTTTCTTTTAGTCTCACCCAGGGAGAATATACTGTAGGAACCCCCATCTTTGTTGTTTCAATTGCCACCTTCCCTCCCAAGATTACAAGAATATTAACTTCAAATGGAGTATGTAAGATAAACATACTATTCTTTTCCTCTGATTTTTATTCAGTACTGAAGATGAAGCAAGAAAGGCCAAAGTTGTGTGTAGCCCACTCTCTAATGCTAAAGGCCCCAAAGGCAGGGCAAAACGAGAGATTACCACTGACCACTGAGTTTATTCTTGGGAAGGTGGCCCCTGAGATGACTTGGGGTAGAGATGGAATGGCCTGGATAAGTGGGTAGAATCCTTTCCAGTCCAGCTTTACAGAACCAGTGCAGCTCAGAGGTCTCAGCCTTAAGTGTGGATGCATGGCATGTCTGTGCAGAATCTCCCTTCTGCAAAAACAGCAAGAGCCTCCCAGAGCCCGTTCAAGACAAAGATGGCAGAATGTCAGTCTTGTGTCACTGTTCCTGGTGGTCATACAAGGGATACAGAGTCACAGTGAGTCGCATGTGCAGCAATCCCTGTGTATATAATGCTTTCTATGCCTGCTAAACCCAGGCCTAGAAATCAGCACAGGCTCTAAACCGACGCGCATGCAAATGCCAAGCAACCAGTTAAGGTCTTCTTTAGGAAAACCTCTTCCGTAATTTCTCTGGATGTGGAATTACAGTGATTAAAGTGTCCGTGTTTTTGAAGCTTGCTCCCAGTGCTTAAAACCAGCAATCCTGGCTGCCAGACCTGGTGGCGATGACACATCTCCCCCTGCTGTTCATTTCGCAAACAACATCGGCATTGAAGATGCTCAGATTTAGATTCGTTCACCTGCACTCTTCTTTGAAATTAGAGCATAGCCTAAGAGTCCTACTGTGTTAGACTCCGAGTCTACACTGGGGCATTTTGGTCAAGTGAAACACTTACCTAGACTATAACCCAAACTGCTGCTAATGAGAGCTAACCCAAGTGAGAACGTGTCTTCAAGAGGAGCTCCAGAGCATACATAAAATATGTGTGCTCTCTAGGGATTATTTCTGGTCTACACGGTGGGTCCCATCCCTCTGACCCACAGATCTGATTGTAGGAGTCACATCAATTTGCTTCTTATGTTTTCATCCGTTCCACCGGGGTCCCACAGACCCTCTATATATATCAGAGAAGTGGGCATTCAGCAGTTAAATGTGTTAGGAGCTGAGCCATAATGTTGACTGGCTCAGTCCTGAGCAGCAGGATTGTGAATCCCCATCATGGCTTCCCACACCTCGGGTGGCACAGGTCTCTCTAAGCCGAAACCTGTGGGTGGAGCTCAGCACCTGATACACAGAGCACACCAACGAAGACAGCTTTGGTCTGGATCCTCCGGACTTGGGAAGTATAGTTTCATTTCCTTGGGAAGTTTGAGAGATATGGCTTCGTCTCCTTCCCAGAATGCCCCGCGGGAACATACGGCTATGGCTGTCGCCAGATTTGTGACTGTCTGAACAACTCCACCTGTGATCACATCACTGGCACCTGCTACTGTAGTCCAGGATGGAAAGGAGCACGCTGTGACCAAGGTAAAGCACTAGTAAATGACAAAGGCTGCCTCTCAGTATGTGGCCACTACGGACACCAGTACTGAGTACTCTCACTTGGGTTATTTTGGGTTAGCCTCATGGAAGCGCATATGGCTTAGCTTGTTAGTTATGTGGCTGCTGGGTGGATGTTTTGCTTTTGCTGCCTTTAATAGATAAGGAAACAGGGTCAAAGTTACAGAAGGTAGACAGTATCCCCAAGGTCACGGAGTTAATGCTTAGAATGTCACAGCTTCGATGCCATGCTTTTCTTATTCTACAATTCATGAACTTTTTAAATTTTATTTAGGCATAACTGACATATAAAACCATATATATTTAACCACGATTTTCTGAATCAGGTGTTGTTACTAGGTGCTATCATGAGAAATCTTTCTGCTATTCAAAATAGCTTTTCAGAGGACAGTATCTCTAGCAGTAAGAGGCCCATTACACTAGGGTTATACTGGAGCTGCGCTGGTTTAGAAGGTAAATCACTCTTAAAAGTTCTAAAGATAAGCCAGGCGGTAAGGCTGCACTCCTTTAATCCCAGAACTCAGGAGGCAGAGACGGGGAATTTCTGTGAGTTCAAGGCCAGCCTGGTCTACAGAGTGAGTTCCAGGACGGGCTCCAAAGCTACAGAGAAACCCTGTCATGAAAAAATAAATGGTAAAGATAAGTGTGAGTTATACAAGTGGGCATTTAGGATTTATTCCAGTGTAAGATCAGTACTAGATAATGCTTAAAGCAAAAACAAAAATTAGATAAATCATTATCCAAGCTTAATTGCCAGTCTGTGTTTAATATGAAATACACAAGTTGCTCTTATCCCTGCTCCTGAATCTCAGGGTTCAGACCCTGTGTCCTATGGGCGTAGAGTCAGGAACAGAGGTACCAACAACATCTGAAAACGAAGAACGTCTGTTTTTCCCCTGCTCTGTTTCCAAATTAGTGTTTCATTGAGTGAAAACACCCAGGCATTAGGCCAGTGGGAGTGTGTATGCTTTGTTTCATATAGAGAGCAGACCTTTATAACACCCACCGTCATCCACACTCAGCCTGTTTCCACCCTCTCCTAGCTGGTGTCATCATCGTGGGCAACCTGAACAGCTTAAGCCGGACCAGCACGGCCCTTCCCGCTGATTCCTATCAGATCGGCGCCATCGCGGGCATCATCATCCTGGTCCTTGTTGTGCTCTTCCTGCTGGCACTGTTCATTATCTACAGACAGAAGCAGAAGAGGAAGGAGTCCAGCATGCCGGCGGTGACCTACACCCCTGCCATGAGGGTCATCAATGCAGATTATACCATTGCGGGTAGGACTGCAGCACAGGGCGGCATGTCCTGCCTTGCAAATTTAGGCTTCACCTGCTTCTCTCAGGAATTTGGTGTTTGGCTGTGTGTCCTTTGTGTCTGGCTGTTTTCCAGGAGGTGACCACGCGTTCGGAAGAAGCCCATGTGCCTAGAGATGTGGTTTAAAATTCACCCATAGTAAAATTACCACTTTCAGTTTATTGTTTGTGTGAGTGTATGTGCATGCATGTGTGTTTGTATGCATGCCTGTGTTGCTTATGTGTATCCAGATAACTGTTGAAGCCAGAAGAAGCAGACAGATCCCCAGAGAAGCTGGAGTTATAGATGGTTGTGAGCCGCCCAACATGGGTGCTTGGAATCTTGGCATTGAACCTGGTCCTCTGGAAGAGCAACAAGCACCCCGAACCACTTAGCCACTTTCCACCCCTTCTGTGAGGATTTTTAAGTTGGGGTGGATAAATGGTTGCTTTATATTCAGGCAATTTCCTTTGTGGATAGAACCTGCTGAACAGCCAATCCCAAATTCTGTCCTATACGAGTGGGGAGGAGAAAAGGAGAGATGGCTCATTTTCCGGTGTGTGTGCTTCTGCCGGCACCCTCTGTCTCTGCACCTGCACGTAGCAGTAACTGTTAAGAGCCTAGTTATACAGGAGACAAGCCTGAGGTATGAGCGAGAACCAAGACAGTCCATTATAAACACCTGTTTTGAATCCATCGAACCTTCAAAAGCAGTAAACTCTTAAACTGAAGAAACTGACAATCCTACTCAGTCTTGAGCAATTACTGAAGGACCCTGGCGATATGCTTATAAATATTATAATTATGACAGAATATGCAAAATAGGAAATTTACATAAGAGTATATTTTCCGTGCAGAACTACTGTGTCAAGAAATCAAGTGTTTTTAAAGAAGCAGGTGGGTACAGCTATGTTGTTACAAGTGATGCTGTCTCTGTTCTTCCCAAACTCTTCCGGTCTTCCACCAATGCCTTCACAATTTCCAAAGAGGCAATAGTGGGCATCTGCTCTTCCAGGGGCTTTGAGGAGTAGGCTGGGCAGGAGAGGGAAACATCTGTACTGTCATTTTCAATTAACCCTTTCTTCTCTTTTTGCAGAAACCCTGCCTCACAGCAACGGTGGAAATACCAACAGCCACTACTTCACCAACCCCAGCTACCACACACTCAGTCAGTGTGCCACATCCCCTCATGTCAATAACAGAAACAGGATGACCATTGCCAAGGTGAGGGGGAAAAATGCCCCAAGAATCAGAAAGTGGGGAGGGGAGAGAGATAAGGAACACACAATCATGAGGTCTGCAGCTTGCCCCTGCTGCCCTAGTTATTTTGTGCATCGTGCACACCTGATTCTCCTAACTATCCTCTAAGTGTGTCTTAGCATCTCCAGGGAACTCACCAGGGCCTAAGTAATAATGGCTTCCAACCTCTTCCACTGTTGCTGTGGGCATTAAGGTCTCGTCGCCGACAGGCCTCACTGTGTTCCTAATTTTACCTGAGATTAAAACAATGTTTAATCATGATGATGCTAATAAAAGCATAAAGACTTATTGTGAAATCACCACATCAATCCTTTCTGACCACCTGTATTTCTGCGACCTCCCAGGATGCTCTGAGTTCCAAACTCTCCTTCCCACTGTCCCCAGGCTCCATCTTCTGGCTCATTACTGTCCAGCTCTCTATTAGGGAAAGAAGGAACAGAACAAAGGGGGGGATTAATTAATTTAATCCACTGCCATCATTGACACTGCTGGGTTTTCGCGGCGGTGTCAGAGAGTTAAATAGAACCTCGCGTTGCCCAGATGCCATGTTCATCCCCCCACCCCATCTTGTACAGCTTCTCATGCACATGCGCATGTGCCTGCTTACAAGCATGGCCAAGGCGCTGGGGACCCACAGCGTAGAGACTGTGATAGAACTCAGACCCGCAATTCTTTTCTTTAAAATTCTTCGTTTATAGCTCAAACAAAGTCTAATTGGTAAAAAGTGACAGTGTGAAATGAAGCCCTTCAGGTCGTGAGTATTGAGAGATGTCCACTCAGCCAGGAATGGGCCCCCTCACCTCTTTCTCCCCTCCCCTCCCCTCCCTTGAGGGAAGGGCCTTGCCATTAACCCCTGAAACTGCTTTCCCCCAGTGTGGTCTCCTTTAAATCGTGTTTTTCTTTTCATAGTCGAAAAACAACCAGCTCTTTGTGAATCTTAAAAACGAGAATCCGGGGAAGAGAGGTGCCTTGGTGGACTGCACGGGGACGTTGCCAGCCGACTGGAAGCAAGGCGGCTACCTCAATGAGCTTGGTGAGGCCCACAAGCGCACGCGCATTCTCGACAGTCTAAGCACTCATCCTGTTGTGTGCACGCTGTAGCCATCCACCAGAAACATGCCTAAATAACGGAATTAGGTCTAACTCCTCTATAGGGCTTACTACTAGCCTTAACGTCTTATTTGTTCGATGATCACTTTCTGAGTTATTACGTTGCTCCAGAATTGAGAGACAAACATCTCTGCCTGCTAGAAACTTCATCCCCGTTAGCTCAGTTCTCACCGGAGCTCTGAGAGGTAGTTCTCAGCTCCGTGTGACAGTTAATAAACCATAAAAAACTGGGGTGATTTCCACAAGGCCCAGGAACATGTTTTAAAAGAAAATGACAGCATGTTCCCTCTTACTACTGAATGCCACCTTCAACATCTCTCCCCTTTTTTAGGTATGGAAACAGTCATGAGAATAGTGGTCTATAAGCTTTTTGCAATCAGGATGGATTTATATTCTTACACATTTATTTGAATACCCCAAAGGGCCCCCTGCCGTTGTAGACTATGGCTACTTTATAGTTACCATATTGCAAATTAAAAATCGAGAAACTTAAAAAAATAGTTATTTTAGCTAATTGGCAATAATAACCTCATTTCAATTCACTAAGAGCATATTATAAAACTGCGTTCTCCTTCCTCCTTCCCATGAGGGTTAATGCGAAGACTGGCTCTGCCTCGTAGCTTTATTTCCTGTCTGGCTTAAGAGCAAATGGCCAAATTCTCACATCTGCTCTGTAGCCAGTCATTTGTGGAGCGCACCCTGTACAGCCTCAGGGAAACCCCTCCACACACCCGGAAGAGAATTAAAATGACAAGCAAGTGATACCATTTTACTAGGAAATCGTTTTAATTTTGAGGACCTCCTGATCGCGAATTGTGGGTGCCATCTTCTGGGGTACACCGCCCAGCACATGGTGCAGTTTGCTCATTAGTTGGAGGAAGATTGGTAATCCAGGAAGGAGCATGTGTGCACCCCCTTTGTATTGGTTTCATTCTGGAGCTGCAATGAAAAACCTTTAGCCAAAAGCCATTCAGAGGAGGAAAGGGTTTCTTTCATCTCACACTTCCAGGGTACAAGCCATCATAGAAGTCAGAGCAGGAACCTGATGCAGAAGCCATGAAAGAATGCTCCCCTACCCTTGCTCTCCCTCCATTCCCCTCTTCCTTCCCCCTTTCTGCTTTTAACTAAGTCCTTAACATTGCTTTGAAAGATTAAAAAAAAACATCCTGAAGGGCTGATGCTGATGGTGTTTTGACAACTTAAGTGTTACAGTAATTGAAACTCCATTCATGTAGCTGGTGCTTCAAAGTCTGCAAGGCGTGTGTGTGTGTGTTCTATTTCACTTAATGGTGAGAATAGCTATATAAGGCTGGAGTGCAGGTTTTGAAGAAGAAAAGACTGACGCTTGGAGCTAAACCCTAACGTTATGTTCCTAGGGAGTGAGAGGAGCTAAGTGCCTTGGCTCCCATGTACTGCCTTTTCCTCTCTCCCAATGGCTCCAGTGGGATCCTTGTCTCCTGTTCAGCACCAGAATGGCAATGTAGCATTTACACGAGGTGGCAAAAAAATCAGACCAGAGGGGACTTCGTGTCTTCTGAGGAACTTGGGTGCTATGGATTGGTGATTACATTCTGATGCTCTGTTCAAAGGTGCTTTCAGTGTTTGCTGAAATGTTCACCGCCAACAGCTTTCATTTTTCCGAGGGTGAGCAGAGCAATTTATTCCAAACCAACAGCCACCTCCATGAAGTTCAGATATTTGAAAACAAAACAACTACTTGTTTTGTCTAGGGTAGACTCCTCTACAGATGCCCACCCTCAAGAAACCTGACAAAGTCAACAATTTCAAATAAAAGTTAATAAAAATGGTCAGGTTCGAGCATTGACTGATAAAGTGTTAAAGTCAACGCACTTAGAACGCAGATGATGCTACAGCTGAATCCTAGTTACTGAGAAAACTGTGTGAAAACCATCAGAGCCTTGAAGAAGCTGGCAGAGAGTGGCCTCTCGGGTTTAGCCTCGACTACATCCTTCGCGTTATTCAACCTTGGTTCAGGTTGCTGTTTCCTCTCTGCTTGTCTTTCTGTTCCTATATACATTCCTCTACCTTTCCCCAAACCCTGCAAACAAGCAGGTGGAGGCTGAGTGTGCATCCACGCCTACTGCCCATGGGGGTCCAGGCCCTGGCATGATTGATGGGGTACAGAGATTTCAGAGCAGAGCCATGGTGACTCACTCTGTAGCAATCACCTGCCGTGATTTGAGATGGGGGGTGGCTTGTTTCCTTTTCCTTTCCGTCCTCACGGGCTGGGTTTCCCTTCTCCCTCACAGGCACCTTCGGGCTGGAGAGAAGTTACATGGGGAAGTCCTTAAAAGGTACGGTGTAGATTTGAAGATGTAGTTCGGAGACCGAAACGATTTTTAAAACAAGCAAATGTGGAATTAACTAAGATGACCCGGAATTTTCAATGTGACAATCGCTGTAGTAAGGCACCAACAATGTCTGGTGGACATGGAGAGACTGACGATAAGCAGATCTATTTGAGAAGGCAAACATTTCAGTTTTTGGAGGGAATAATCCTATTTTCTTGAAATGAAACAATGTCTGGGGAGAGACAAATGTGGACTGGGAAGCAGCAGGCAGTAAGACAGGATCGGCGATTAACACCGGCCCTCCACAATGGCTTTGAGCAATGCGCTATCCACTACCAAAGGGTTACAGAGTTTCCATAACAGAAATGCCCCTCTTTCTACGATACTAGAAATAGCCTTTGTTTCTGGGCCATAACTCCCGACTATTGATTTAAAGGCTTTAACTAGTAAATTTCCTCATAGAGTCAGAACAGAATTAATTGTATTTGAATGTGATCATCAAAATGAAACCAGACCCATGACATTTTTCTTAGCAATCCCCTTAGAGGAAAGTTAAAATTACTTTATAGATGGGCAATTTCATAGCAAATGGTCTTCAAAATAAGTAGAAAGTGCACATTGTTTTTAGCATATACCATTAGAGAATCCTACCCATAAAGCAAACAAAGTAATCTGCCCAAGGAAATTACCACCCAGAAAGGACAGTGCCCGTGAACCACACTTACTCCTTTCCTTCCCTTTTCCTTCTCAGATCTGGGAAAGAACTCTGACTATAATTCCAGCAACTGCTCCCTAAGCAGCTCTGAAAACCCGTACGCCACAATTAAAGACCCACCTGCACTCTTGCCTAAAAGCTCCGAGTGTGGCTATGTGGAGATGAAGTCACCCGCGCGGAGAGACTCCCCATATGCGGAGATCAATAACTCAACTTCGGCCAACAGGAATGTCTACGAAGTTGGTGAGTTCTCTGTCCACATCTTAAAGAACCTTGGCATAAGACCGTGTTTGAAACAATTCTAAGTAAGCCCGTGTTTTATACGTGACTGTGTTTTACAAAGATCGTATTAATTGATGCAAAGTGAACTTTTCAGGAAAACGACATTTAGCAATTTAAAACTTATTTCCCTTATTTTCCACATGGCCATCATCTTTTGTTTTACAAGCATGGTAAATATTTTAGCACCCATGTGAAGGAGCATATGAACCATATATTAGTTAAGACAGCAGATAAGTCAAAACAAATGGCTCGAGGGGACAAAACAGGTGACTCCATTTTCCTGGCTGTATCCATGATACTAACACAATGCTTTTAGCAGAACGGGAACACTTTTATTTTAAACTTACGTAATATGTCAGATGTAGTCTCATATCAATCTGGTATGAACTAGGAAGAATTAAATACGAAATTATACTTATTCTGAGTGCCTTCTGTGAATGTCATTTGGGAAAAAATAAAACATATTGCCGCCAATGTTGACTTGATAGGAGGTATATTTATTTTAGTCTCTCTGTCCATAGATATAGTATAAAACTATCTTGTTAATGGAGAAACTACAGTATATTTATTTATTTATTTATTTATTTATTTATTTATTTATTTACAGTCAGTGATGGCATCCCCCAACTCCTCTTTAAGCCCATCACAATAAGATGAAAACTCAGGTCAGTGTTTAGGGCTAACCTTGTGAACATGTTGAGTATCTCCATAAATTGAGGCAACCTCTAAGAACACTTTTACCTGTAGAGTCAGGGGCTTGGGCTAGGTTATTCCCGATTTATTTTGAGACAATGGTTCATATTTTTGGTTTCTGCACATCTTGATTTCCACATCCTTTTCTCTGAATACTATTTCTGGGTGCCAATTGTGTGAATAACTATAAGATTCACTGTAAGATTACAAAAATTTAAAAAAAAACTATTTCTGTAGATTTTTATAAAGTACTTCTGTTATGTTTTATATTTGAAAGAAAGAGCATCATCTTAAAAAAAATTCCCTTGCTGATATTTTTTTGTTGTTGTTGTTGCTGGTTATTACAGAACCTACAGTGAGCGTTGTTCAAGGAGTATTCAGCAATAATGGTCATCTCACCCAAGATCCATATGACCTTCCAAAGAACAGTCACATCCCTTGCCATTATGACCTGCTGCCAGTAAGGGACAGTTCATCCTCCCCCAAGACAGAGGATGGTGGTGGTGGCGGCGGCGGCAGCAGCAGCAATAGCAGCAGCAGCAGTAGCAGCAGCAGTAGCAGCAGCGGCAGCAGTGGCAACAGCGAATGACATCCAAGGAATTCTGGGTGAGCACTGGAACTCTTTCCAGGCCCGCTGTTGAAGTCTCCATCTTCCAGTTGATGCTGCAGACGACGTGAACTAAAATCCAATAAGCAGTTATTGGACACATATCAGAAAGCTCCCAGCTGAGGCCGACGCCTAGCACGGTGTGTTGTAAACAGGTGGTCTGGAAGGAGAACACTTCATCATTTTGCCTTGTGGTTAGGTTAGGAGCTGCAAAGCCAGTGACTTGTTTTAAGACATTAGCTGATGGGGTGAACTTGGAAAAAACCTTTCAGAGACACAGGCTTGAGGGGACACTGTAATTTTCCCTGGAAAATTATCGATATGTTGTCCTTACCATCACAGAGACACCCCTAGGATTGTTCAGGTTACCACACATTTACTTAGTGACGATGGAAATTACTAAACATATAGGAGGCAAGGAACATATTCCCGGGTCCTTCTACGTAATGTTTTTTCCATTTGGACTCGGTTTTCATAGGCAGTGTATGATCATGGGAGGAAGCAGTTCATCGGGCAGTAAAATTGCATCAACTTCTAATAAACACCAGTCATGGGAGCAAATCTAAATGCAAAAAGGTTTTGTTTTTAGAACGAGAAATGTACAATTAAAATTATTTTAGATATAGCATAAGCATTGGAGAAACCAGTACATAAATGTGATATTTCTGTTTGACCTTTGGCCCATGTTAGTTTCATGACATCATTCTAATTACTGTCTCTGTCATGCATATTCACCACGTCAGATTCGTACCTTATCAGTTATTCATAAATACAAAGATGCAATTGTTTTATTTTCGATTGAGTGAGTGTGTGACGAGTGTCAGAGGGTGTACATTTAAGTGTAAGATGCTTGGGTGTGGTAAACCTTTAGTAATACATGCTGTAATATAGACTTAGAGGAATGTTCTCCTTAATTTTTCCCTAGAAGTGACTGAAATATTTTTGTTCATATTTGGGAAATGGGCACTTTCCTTATTAATTGTTGATTTAGAGAAACTATGCTTAAGCTGGCCTTTTGCATTGCTAATGTGACATGTACCCATGCCTCTTTAGTTTGTATTTTCATTAAGTTGTATATTCTATGTTTTGTAGTATTTGGATTGTTAAATTGCAAGAATATGCCGTGGCCATTGTTTGTTGCGTCATTGCCATTCATCTTCTGCTCGATACAAATTCATCGTTTTTCTTTTGGAGGGAGGAAATGAAAATATACAATTTGGACCTATTAAACTGGCTGTTACTAAAACAGTATAGTAGCCGTAGGTACACAGCAGATCACTGGAATGGAACTTTCTAGAGTCCACGGTGGAGCTCTTCTTTCCGTGGTTAAACTCAGGAAGGAGCGGGCACCACAGGTGACGTTACTAAAGACTTCCATCACGGTTATCGACAACTGACCATCTAAACTGGAACACTTTTCGTAGTAAATGCAGGCATGACTAAAAATCATCCTGCATTGGGTTTAAATATGGGCTGTTCCCTGCAGACTAGAACAGAGGCTTGCCCGGCGCACACTATAGTAGACACATCTTCACCCCAGGGCTTTCATCTCGTGAGAATGCCAATGTGACACGGGAAAGCATCGCCACACACGAGCCCGCAGAGGAGGGGAAAGGCGATGTAATATCATAGCAGAATGCAGCAGTCGCCGATGTTCTAGAGATGGGAAACCCACATGGCCTTCTGCTGGAGTCCATTCATGATGGCCCACTCCGTGCCTGTCTCCTAGTGGGAGCTATAAAGTATTGTCCTGGTCAGTCTTCCAGGTGGAACATCCAGTCATTTTGCATGCTACACCTGTGCCTGTCATGATAGGGTAATTTGGTCAGGTGAATAATAAATCTGCTGCAAACACACTTAGGGCAATTTCTCTTTTATTAGCTGGAGCGTACTTTAGAAACAATTGATTTTCTTCCCCAGTAGTTAAGCATTGACTGCTCCCTAGGGAACAAACATCAAACAGACACATGGGTTAGCAGCCACAGGAGTCCTTCTTGGTTATAAATAAATAAAAAAGATGAGCACTTGTCCTTTTTCTTTTTGAGCATGAGGGTAAGTTTGAGGTTTCCCTGTTACTCTCTGAAGATAAGTTTTTATTTTTCATTCTACCATTTGGGGAAAAAAAAAGAAAGCTTTGTGTGCAAAGGCTTACAAGGAAAGCCTACAGAGCAGAGAGGAAGGCTCCAAATGGCCGGCAGCAGCAAGCTACCCTGTAGAGTCTGACTGAGACTCACGTCCTAGACCCGCACCCTAACACAAGCTGCTGTCCTGCCCCGTATCTAGAGCTGACCCTAGCAGTTTCTGTGAGACTTTTCCTAAGTCAGAACACTTCAGAATTCAGACATTATAAATCCCACATTCGTTGTCTTTGGAGAGGAATCTATTTTCTAGATGTTTTGCTGTAATTTCTCTCCATCTCCTGTGGCAGAAAGAAAAGAGCACTGAATGAGTCGGCAGTGCCTTGCATGTGACAGCCGTATGAGAATGTGACGCCAGCCACTACTCTTTGCCTAGAAGTCGATGTTTTAAAATTTCTCTCGTTTACTGCATTTGCACAGCATTACATCCAAACTTGCCCAAGTGATAACACAGATACTTGCTTTCATTAGGAGAATATGATCATTGTGGTTAGTTGTATGATAAGGGAATTTTCATAATTATTCACAGTGTTAGACATGACCCCCCCCCCGTAGAGTACTAGTAGCAGACAGAATTCAATGTGTTTAGCAATGTTCCTGTGGGTATTGACCAAGTACAGAAAAACTGGCCTTAGAAGCTTGTAACAGAGCAGCACAGGGTGTCATAACCAAATCCCTCAGCATAAGGACTGCTGACTAGAGAAATACAGGCTACTTTATGGAAATATGGTCATTTGGACCTCAGTGGGCTGTAACAGTGGGCCAAATATGAAAGTCAAACATCAGCGTCTTAATACCACCAATAATTCGCATTGATATTGGAGCTCTACAGTTCAAGTAAGACAAAAATCGTAAAAGTTAATTTGGGGGCTGTGGTTTTAAAATAATGAATGTCCATCTCTGGGTAACATGTCCTTATTATTTCAATGAAACACTTAAGGGCTACTTTTATTTTAAAGTTTTAATACCATGGACATGTCCAGAGGCTTGGTGTGAAGTGGTTGATTACAAAGCGTGGGATGACACACAGTAAGCTGCCCCATAGAGCCCTGTTCATTATTTTGTCTCAGCTTTGTTTTGATGTGAGCAAATTGCAAAATGTCTATATATATTTTAAAAGGAAAAAAATTCCAACTGCAGTCTGGTTTACTTGGTAACAGCAAACAAAATTAACGCTTTGAGTGTTAAGCTGTCTCTCTTTTCCAAAGATGACAAACCTCCTTAGCATTGGTTTTGCTGTCATTTATTCTGCCAAGTAGGTTTATAGATGAATGCAATAAACTTTCTGATAAAAAAAAAGCTCTAAAGCAGTATTTATTTCTTCATGTGACTGTTGACCAATGAGAGAAAGATCCATGACGCAGAAAACTAACACTTTGTCACGCGTGGCTCCATAGTACTTAGCCTGTACATGAGAAAGCAGTAGCACTTTATTGTATGTAATTGCAAATATGTATGCTTTCCCTTCAGAACAGAGATTCTCAACCTTCCCAAAGCTGTGACCTTTTAATACAGTTCCTCAGGTTTGGTAACTCCCAACTATAATATTCTTTTCACTGATATTCCATAACTGTAATTTTGCTACCATTACAAATTATATTGTAAATATTTTTGGAGGCAGAGGTTTGCCAAAGAGGTGATGGCCCACAGGGGAAACACCTAGAATAAGAGTGAAGCTCATAGGGTATATAATCATGGGACCAGAGAGAGATTCCTGGAACTAAAAATGACATTACTTTAAAAATTCATTAGTGGAACATAAAAACAAGGAAAATAATTAAGAAGATTGAGTTCGTATTTTCAAAGATGAGATGAATTAAAGAGCAATTCTCTCTCTCTCTCTCTCTCTCTCTCTCTCTCTCTCTCTCTCTCTCGTGTGTGTATCTGTGTATGCATGAGGAGGAGGTCTTCCTCTATTGCTTTCCACATTCGTTCTTGAGACAAGGTCTCCCACTGAGTCTGTGGTTATACATAGCAACTTTTTTCGCCACCTGGATCATCTCCTCAGTCCAAGAGTAAAATCTTATGAAATCATAGGTGCAAACAAAGACTTGTCCGAAGGTCCTAGTATGTAAAGCTGCTGGTCCAGAAGAAAAGAGGAACCATGAAGTCATAAAAGAATAACAGAAGAAAACATTGACAATATGACCCAGACATTCAAATCTTCCTCTCGGATATGGCCTGTCCTTTTAGAAAAGTCAATGAAAAATATACGGAGGAAGGCACATCCTGGAGAAATCTCTAAATTCTTAATGATAGAAAAATTTTAAACCATACTAGAAGGCTTAACGAAATGTTTACAAAGGAGAGAAAACCTGAGCAGATAGAGACAGTATGAGATGGAAGAGGAATGGGGAGGAGGCCACAGTAGGCAAGGACAGTAATGACTAGGCAAGTTGAGTTGTTCAACTTCCTGTTATTCCCCTGCCGAAACATCAATGGCACCTCTTGCCAGAACAAGAAGACCACCTGTCAGCAGGACGTTTAAAATCCCCCATTAAATTTTGGGTCCGATATTTGATACAAACTAGTATAGACCAAGAAGCGATAATGAGCAATGACAGCACAGAAGATGCTGTGCTCTGGATGGGCATAGGGAGGAAGCTGGAAAAGCAGAAGCACCTGTTTATCATTAACTTGCTATTAAGGAATGAGCAAAAATAAAACTCCAAGGTCAGAATGAGTCAAAAGCTGCAGAGCTCCTGGCATACAATATATTACAGTTTGTCTAGCGTTAATGATTTAGAATCCACTCTTGATTATAAGGTGGTTGGAAAATATCAAAATGGACCACAAACTGGCCATGAAGCCATAGTATATTTAATAATTTAGCATTATATGCCCAGAATTATGGAACAAATGACCTTTAGACACCTACAAATAGGACTCAAAATCCATTAACCTGTTATAATCTCCATTTAACGCTCCCCAAAGCAGAGACTATGTTGCTGAAATAACAGCAAACCTGTTTTCTAAATTTCTAGCTGGCTATCAGGCTGTTCCTTCTTGTTTTGTACATGTATGTATTTGTATGGTTGTGCCTACATGTGCACATAGTCAAGTACATGTGTATACAAGTGGAGGCGCATGGCTGAGGTTAGATGTCATCCTTGATTGTTCTCCGCCTTCTTTTTCTTTTTCTTTTCTTTTCTATTATTTTTCTTCTTCCCCTTTTTCACAATAAGGTCTTGTATTGAATCTGGAGCTCATCAATTCAGGTAGACCAGATGACCAAAGTATCTGCCTTTTTCTGCCTCTCTTAGTGTTAGAGTTACAGACCGCCACTACCCCACTCAACTTTTATATGGGGGTCCTAGGAATCCAAGCTTAGATTATCATGCCAACTGAGACAACTCAGCTCCCAGGATAGGTTTTCTTTAGCTATTTAAAGGCCATTAGTATAAGCAGAGAACAGACATGGACACAGTCTTCGCTAAATGTCTTAAGACATTGCTTCCAGTGAGCTCAACAGAGATCCATAGATACCCTGCTAAAACTAAGGCAAGGATATGGTGAACTATCATCTAAACTGCTATTGATATTGTAGTTTAGAAGCTCAACACTGGCTTCTGACCTTGAGTTCTACTGGACATGATACACCTGAAAGGATCATGAAGAAAAAGGGTTGCACTTGATACTGTGCTCCAATGCCTAATGTCCATAGTGTAGGATTAGTGGCTAATAAACCTGACTTGAGGATTTAAGTCAGAGTCAGAGGTGAGCATAGGCTTAGTATATAGTATAGCGAAGGCCCTGGGTTCAAATTCCAAACACATACACACACACACACACACACACTTGACAATAATGGTGTAATCAGTTCATAAATATGTAAATGTAAAGGAAAAAAACACAGCTCAGGATGAAATGGATTCACTTCCTATGCATATAAATGTTTTGCCTACATGTATGTATGTGCCATGTGCATGCAACACCCACAAAGTCCAGAAGAGGCATTGGATCCCCTGTGACTAGAGTTAGACAGTTGTGAGCCACCATGTGGGTGCTGGGAAATGAACCCAGATCCTCTGGAAGAGCAGCCAGTGTTCTTAATTATTCAGCCATCTCTCCAGCCCTGAGTCCCTTAAGTTTTGATAAGGCTGTGCATGTGTGTGTTGTGTGTGTTCACAAAGTGTGTGCGTGTGTACATGCATGCATTTGTGTGCCTCTGTTGGTGGCGACCAGAGGTTGACATCAGGTATATTCCTCAACGGCTCTCCACCTTATATTTTGAAACTAGCTCTATCACTGAAGTCGGAGCTTCCCAATTCAGATGCGCTGTGCTGGCTGGCCAATGAGCTCCAGGATCTGCTTGTCTCTGCAGCTCAGTGCTGGGATCACAGTTGTGCACTACTGCTCTCCGTTTGGTTTTGGTTTTGTTTGTTTGTTTGTTTTAATGTGGGTTAGAGATTCAAGCACTGGTTCTCATGCTTGCACAGCAAACAGTTGACCAACTGAGTCATCTGTCCAGCCCCAACAAAGCTTTTTTCTCCCAAAAGGGTCCTAAAATTGGATTTTCACATGTAGATGAATTAAACTAGATTCCTTTATCCCACCTTACACACACACACACACTCACACACACACTCAAAATAGATCAAAAACCTTAATGTAAGACTTGAACCTTTAAACCTGCCAGAAGAAAAATGGGCAAAACACTGAAGACAGAATATCATCAAGAATCATCAAGAGACTCCAGTAGCATAGGAAATTATCAGAAGAAGTGACAAATGAGATTGCATGTAACTTAAAAGATTTTTTTGCTTAGCAAAGGAAACAAGTGCCAGCATGAAGGGGAAGCTTACAAAATGAGAAGTTATCTTTGCTAACTATACAACACCCAACACACACACACACACCTTCAATATATAGGTTAATGAGACAGTTCTCATAAGAAGAAATACAAATAGCTAAGAAATACTTGGATATGTGTTCAAGATCCTTATCCATCAGGGAAATGTAAACACAAATAACCCCGAGACTCCATCTTACTCCAGCCTGGATGTGAGAAAACAAATGACAACAACTTCTAGTGAGGATACAAGAAAGATGAACCCTTTCTTACTGCTGTTGGAAATGTAAACTTGTGCAGCCACAATGGATAGCAGTACAGAGGTTCCTCAAAACTCTAAAAGTAGAATCCCATATGTCCCCACTCTACCATGCTTTGATATGTATCTGCACACTACAGGGATACTTTCACAACCTTTTTCATAGCTGCACTATTTTCAATGGCCAGGAAAGGACCCAGTGCAGATGTCCATCAAAAGATATGAATCAATGTGCTTTCATATATACAGTGGAAGAAAATGTGCTTCATATACACGGTGGAAATATGTATATGCAAACCAGAAAGAGAAGTGCAGGGAGTATGGGAGAAGACAACGGATAAAAACAGAGGATAATGATGAGAATTTATGAACATGCTGTAACGAATCCATTTCTCTGTGTGTTAACCTAAAGAATGGAGCAAGAAGAAGCAAGGAAAGGACTTGTGGGGACCCACAGACACGAACGGTCAGACGTGGAGGTCAGAGAGTTTGAGCTTAATTTTGTTCTCTCAAAGTTGTTGACATCAGGTGTTGCTACAAAAGAGAGATTCTGACCTAGGGTGTGGCTAATTAGTATTTTCGGGTATAGATGTGGATCCACTCTACCTGCGCCAAAGGTCAAACAATTCAAGTCTATTTCTTATAGCATGCTAATGAAGTCTGTTGCATCTCTTCTCCCCTTTTGGAGTAAAGTAAGCATGTGTAAAATAAATGAGACAGATTCACATTCACTGAATGTTCCTCCTAATGCTATTCTGTGTTTCTGTCTCTTATTTCTCTTATATCTCTGTTTGTTTTGCTTAATATTTCTAATCCTCATGCCCCTACCTTGGAACATATGAGTTTTGTCAAAGCTGGTCTTTGACAGGACATGACAACTTAAAATGTGATATTGCCCTCATATAGGAGAGAGCAAGATGGTGGCCAGTGAATAACCTCACCCTACAGTGAGAGATGAGTGTCTATATCATTTATTAGAAAATGCATCTGGAAGATTGAAAGAGAGAGGGATGGAGGACACTACAGAATCAAGGCCATTTAGACACAGCAGGGCTGGTGAGATCTGACCTCGCAGAGACTGTGGCAGCATACAGAGGACCTCCATGGGTCTGGACCGGATGGGGGTCCCAGTGCTGAGAAGGGAAGTGGGCACAAGCCCCAACTCCTAACCCAGAAGCTACCTGCAGTTGACAACCACTGGTAAATGAAAAATTAGTTTTCTCCAAGGGAGTCTCAGTGGGGATACAAACCATTATTAAGGGTAGTTCCCAGCCCCAGCAGTAGATGCTCAACAGAAAACACACGCAAGGCATCTTTGCAGGTTCTTCACCTCATAATGTTAAGTCAAGGCTGTTTTATTTTTGTTTGTTTGTTTGTTTTTAACCTTACAGGTCCTTTGTGTACATATTAAGGCTTCTTATTTGTGTTTTTACGGAATTCCTGAGTGTGCAAATCTGTGTGTCTCTGCGCCTCTGTGTGTTTCTTGCCCCTTTTCTTTGGTTCCTTTTTCTTATTTTGCTGTTTTATCATATCCTGGTTTCTTTATTATTAGTTCATCTTATTTTATTTTTCCTTAGATACCTGTTTGCTTTCTAAGGAGACAGAGAGGGGATGGACCCAGATGGGAGGGGAGGTAGGGAGGATTTAGGAGGAGTAGGAGAAGGGGAAGCCATAAACAGAATATATTGCATAAAAAAACTATTTTCAATGAATAAAAAAGAAAGAAAGAAAAGAAAATGATCCTGGAAGGAGCATCCTTCCCTTAGTGGGACAACGGACTTGTCTATGAGCTGTGCACCTGGCACACATAAATTGGGCTCCATTAAACCTTGATTAGATGAACACATATTAGAACATTTATTTCATTACATTGATGATTGTAAGGCAAAATCAGTACAAAGTAACAAATATTAAAAAGCAAAGTGCCCCTAAACAAAACTTAGCAATGAAGCATGAAACATAACCTGTTAAAGCATCATGTACTTAATACAGGACAGGTTCACGTGGTGGCGGTGGTGGTGATAAATCAGGAGCCCTTGCTTTCATCCAAAGGGATACGCCATTATCCAAGAGGGTTACCTCAAGGAAAGCTTTTGTTTGCTTGTGTACATATTGTATTCTCCATTGATAAAAACCAGACCTGCTGTTTCCCTGCTCCAAGCTTTACGCTGTTGGAAATTCATTCAGAAACTGAAGGAGAACAAGGCTCCAAGAGAGACCTCAGGGAATATAGAAAAGTCAGCTGCTTTCTTGGAGAGGCAGAGCATGATGGGTCCTTTATCCTACATCACAGCCAGCTGGGCAAACTCAGCCCTCATACTGTGATCAGCAGTATGAATTTCATACACTGTGTCTGATTATATTCAACCTCTCTCCCCCAACTCTTCCTAGACCCATCCTGGTTCTCATTCACCTAACTCTGTATCTCCCCACAACAATTCTCAGGACCATTTTGGGCTACCCAAATACTCTTGGATGCATGGTCATCCACTGTAGTATGGCTGACACACCAGGAACCAGACTCTTAGAGAACACTGACTCTCCCTCACCTAACGGCTGATAATTGTCAATAGCTCCATGGCTGTGAGTGACATCTATGCCCAGCTCCCGCTCCATGCTGGGATTTGGTCTGGCTTGTGCTTGTGTGGATCTTGTGAATGCTGTCATAACCATTCTGAGTTCTTGCATGCAGTCATCCCGCTCTGTTCAGAAGACACTCTTTCCATGCAATCATTTACCTCTTTTTATTACACTCTTTCTGTCCCCTCTTCCACGATCGAAATCTTGTCACACTGTGCAGGAGTGGAGGATAACGCTGAAACACACACACATTGCTCTCTTTATTAGTATAGGTGGCCCACGTAGGAAGTGATGATGGTAACTTGACTTCTACCTGGTCTAGAGCACCCTTGTTTTTTCTTGATCTTCTGTTTGCTTGTTTTTCCTCATTGCACCACAAGCAGGTCACAACTCCTCTTCCTGTAACATTGCTTTATGATGCAGAGGTTTTGTCATTGTAGTTAAGGAATTCTCATCTCAATTTAACATAGTTACTGCGGTGGTTTGAATAGGAATGGACCCCATAGGCTCATATATTGGAATGCTTGATCATTAGGGAATGGCTATGCTTAACAGGGATTAGGAGGTTGTTGGAGAGGGTGTAGCCTTTTTGGAGGAAGTACGTCACTGTGGGTGGGCGTTGGGGGACTCAAATGCTCAATCCAGGCCCTGCATCTCTCTCTTCTTATTACTGCCTGCCAATCCAGATATAGAACTCTCAGCTACCTCAGCAGCACCATGTCTGCCTGCCTGCTGCCACGCTTTCTACTGTGACAATAATGGACTAAACCTCTTAAACTGTAAGTAAGCCCTAACTTTATAAGCCTTTACAAGCCTTCCTTTATAAGAGTTGCCATGGTCATGTTTCTTCACAATGATAGAACATTGACTAAGACAGCCACAGCAATTATTTAGGTCCATTCATTATTTTACCTATGCTACATTCTCTCTAAATAGCTCACTCTCTTTGTAGTCTGTTTTCATGGTGCTAGAGAAGCAGTTTTCATTGTGTCTTCTTCAAATTCTTTCATGGACCGAGAGGCATCTGGTCAGCTGCTCACTCTCAGAATGATAGAAGAGGGAATGTGGAGGGGGCTGGCTTATTGAAAAAAAAATGTTTTCAGTATTGATACCTTGCATGCTTTTGATCAAAATAATTCACCTCATTTGACAATAGTTATTTACCTGAGGAGAGAAGCTACTGACTTTGTTATCCCTAGACTTGCCATAACATATAAAGTACATATTTTATAACTCCAAATGAATAAGATACCCAATTTCAAATGGTACAAAATAGTTTGGGGAGTCAGAAAGCCTAATATTTGTAGCACTTGATCCTAGCTTAACTTCTCGGCGACAAGATGACTTTTCTTAGTGCCCTGCTTAGATGAATTTACACTGTAGTAATAATCTGCAGGGCTGTGTCCCGCCACCCGGCTAGCTTTACCCAAAATAATTACACGGAAACTGTATTCTTTTAAACACTGCCTGGCCCATTAGTTCCAGCCTCTTATTGGCTAGCTCTTACATATTGATCTAACCCATTTCTAATAATCTGTGTAGCCCACGAGGTGGCTTACCAGGGAGGATCTTAACCTGTGTCTGGAGCGGGAGAATCATGGCGACTCACTGATTCAGCTTCTTTCTCCCAGCATTCTGTTCTGTTTTCTCTGCCTGCCTAAGGGTTGGCCTATCAAATGGGCCTAGGCAGTTTCTTTATTAATAAAAAATCACTTCCACATCATTACATGATGCCTTAGAGGTGTGTATGTCAATACTGGCTTAATTTCTCAGTGACAAGACGATCTTTCTTAGTGCCCTGTGTGTGTCATTCCTAGACTTCAATAACACCATGGAAGCAAGAATAGAAATGGTACATTTCCCTGAGAAATTTGTAAAAGAGCTCGTATGTTTTAAAGCAGAGATAATCTTATGTAAGTGAAATGCCACTTAAAATAAATTAGTTAACCTTATTGTTTAGACCAGTCACAGGGTCACAGTAAATGACCAGTAGAAAGTAGAGACTCGACACATAATCATGCCTTCTCATACACATGGTTTCCCCATCTGTTGACATTCCTTCCAGGTGACATGTATCCCTCACAATCAGCATACGGTCTTGTTTATGGTGAGTTAGCAGTAAGTCTTGACGTTGGGTAGTACTAGGCCTTTAACTTTGTTCTTCCTCAGTACAAAGTTGGCTATTTTTGCATTGTCTGTCCATTTTTAAATTTCCTAGATCTAATACTTAGGGTCTACCATTCATTTTGAAGGATTTTAATGATTATTGCTTTTAGCCTTTTTCTAAAATCCCTGTCTTTCTTCCATTGTTCTACTATGTTTATGATACATTATCTAGAGTGGTCTCATGGATCCTAACCATTCTAATTTCTTCTTCCTTTCCTTTCTTCTTTGTGATCCTGAGGTTTGAAAATGTCTGTTTTCGTAATGTCAAGTTCAGAGATAACTGTCCTCAGTAGTGTTCACTACCTGAGGAAGTTTTTACTTCTCTGATGGTGTTTTGGTCTCTGTCACTTCTTTTGGACCCTTTCTTCATTTTCCGAACTATTTATGGATGTTTTTTGCTTTTTACGTTAAAACCCTTAGAATATTTGTGGTCTAGGAATTCTTATTATATCTCTGACTAGAGCACTGACTCAGGTCCCATCAATTCAATCTGGGTGTTGGCTTCCTTTTTAGTTTGCCTTGTAATTTCTTTTGTTGAAAGGTGGGCTTGGGTAAGCCTTGCTATAAATATGCTTTAATCATGCAACAGCAAATTTGAGGGAGGGGAACCAGCTCACAGTCCCATGATTAGCCAGTCTCCCTCTTGTGGGGAGTCAATGCCCTGGGTTGTGCGGGTTTCATTACTGAGCCTTTGATGGGACAGGTTAAGTTATGCAGCAGACACAGGAACCAGGTATTTCTTTTCTGTGTGTGGAAGGATAGAGAATGTTGGACTTCTCAAAATACACATTTATTATTACCAAAATTTCATGTATATACTTGCTTTGTTCAATAAGTACTGTATTTACTCTTAAATAAATATGTTAAATAAATATGAACAAGGTGCCTGCTCCTGAGTTCACTAGCAGAACTCAAGGAGTCTACCTACTCTGTGTTCCTGGAAGTTTACAGTGATTAACATTTTAGCTCCCCACCCCACCCCATACACACCTTGGCAAGAGTTTTTTTTTGAAATATGTGTATTCTGAAAGCTTCATTCTTATCTCATGTAATCATTTTCATAAATATGATGCCGGGTGGAGCACTGTGTGTTAAAACACACATAGCGTTGTTTCTATGGTGCTTCTCCTGAGAACTGAATTCTCCTCCTTGGGTGTGACAGCAAAGAGAGAAAAACATCAGTTAACGTGTTTCAGCTGTCCTCAGAACCTGCTGGCCCCGGAACTCATTACAAGTTTCAAAATGTTAACATTCAACTTAAGCAGCCTAAGAATGAATTTCCTGAGATGAATTCAATCATTAAAATAACTCCATGTATTTCACGGCCCTAGTTCCACCGCCGAGTTTCGTCTGAAGGCGTCTAAAGCTCATACACTCTGCCCAACTAGAAGCTTTCTTCTCTGTTTTTTGTAGCCAGGCATGTATAGAGTAATTGCGGAATCTTTTCATGTCAAGATGCTGCAGGGCAATAAATCACTTCCTGTTTGAAACAATGCAAAATTTCATTTTATATCTGACCAAAGCATCCAACAGTTCTCTAAGCTGGTAAAACAAACTCAACAGCAACAAGGGCTGGGCACCCTTTGTTAAGCTTTTAGCCTTTGTGATTATTTCCAATACCTCATTCAGTGGCCTCATTACTTTTTAATCCTCGCTGCCTCTGCTTCTGTTATCCAAGTGTGTTTTGCACAGATCAGGCATCACATGTGATCTATTCGGAGTTGGTCTGAAAAATGTATTTCCGTAGCTTAAATTAAAAGGGAGCATGATCATTTATCACTTTTGAAAGATAGAATTTTTTTTCACAATCATTTTGCACATCAATGAGAAGGGGCTAGGCCTTTTAACCGGTTCTCAATTGAATGTGTACAATGGCATGCTACACAGTACCGTGTCCACACGGATATAAATGCCTTCCTGTTTGTTTCCCCTTTCTCATCTCCAAATTTCTGTGAGGCAACCAAGGTGGGATGCAGAAGACAGAAGCCTATGGTAAGCAGGTGTTTTCCACTGCAGAGCTTTGGAATTGGCTAATTCAAAGCTACATTCTGAAGCAAGCATTGCCGAGTTGTAATGAAAAGTTCTGAGTCACAGCAGACCTGGGAAGAAGAGAGACTTCAAAACTGGGATGAATACTCTAAGCACCTGCCATGGATTTATCCGATTAAAGGATACACTCAGATTTCAGATTTTAGAACTATCCCGGCAACTTTTGCTCGTTGCTCTCTGACCAGAGCTATCCCAACAACACCTTCTAGTTGCTCTCTGACCAACATTCTGCGGGATGTTCTCTCACCAGCAAAGAGTCAGAGAAGACCTACAGAGCTAAACAACTTAATTTGAGCTTCAGCTTCTTATATTGGGAGGACGCTTTAATTCTGCCCTAGTTGCAATAGCAATTTCAGAACTGGAGTGAGCTATTTAAAAAATCCTTGGGCTTGTGAGAAGGCCCAGTGGGTCACGTGACTGTCACATGGGTCTGACAACCTGTGTTTGGTGCCTGGAACCCACAAAAAGATGGAAGGAGAGAACCAACTTGACAAAGGTGTCACCTTATCTTCACAGACACACAGACACACACACACAAACACCACTCATGCATGAACATGAACGTTCCCAAAGCAATAATAAATTAAAAAATGAACAAAAGCCAGGCGATGGTGGTGCATGCCTTTAATCCCAGCACTCGGGAAGCAGAGGAAGGCGGATCTCTGTGAGTTCGAGACCAGCCTGGTCTACAGAGCTAGTTCCAGGACAGGCTCCAAAGCCACAGAGAAACCCTGTCTCGAAAAAAAAAATTAAAGACAAAAAGAAATACTTGAATCAGAAGATTCTTAGATTTCTGCCTTTATGACATCTTAAAAGTTTTATCAAGGGTTAGTTTGAAAGTTTCCAACATCTACTTCTTTTTAAAATCAAGGGTTGGCATTCGGATGTCTTAGCATATGGTAGTGGGAATCTAAAAGTAAACACATATTTCTGAAACCACTAAAGGAGCCTCTTTGGGGAACCAACCCAAGAGACCAGCATGAAAGCCGCAGAACAAGCTTCAGAGATAGCCATTCTCTGGACTGGACAAGCAATTTAGTTCATCCCTCAAGAAGGCAATTGCAGGGTCAGGTAAAAATGGATCCTTGGACCAACTAAAAAAGAAGTAACATCTCTCATGAGCTTAAAGGAACACATTCTGCATCCCCGTGACATTATGACTGGAGATATACAATGGGAGTTACGGTTTGGAGAGTGTCCCCATAAACCAGTTACTGTGAGACTGCTGTTCATTTGCTGATGACAATAAACTGATAGAACAGGGAAGAGTTACCACTGATCTCTGCATGTTTCAACCTTAAAAAAAAAGAATATAGGTTGCTAGTAGAGTCCAATTTTAGTAATAAAAAGTGTCTCGTTTTCTTATTTAGAAGTTTCAGAGACTGGCATAAGCTTGAGTAGATCTGGGGTGGAGTGGTGGAGGATATGCAGGCCCATCTGTTCCATGCTGGAAGTCAGAAGACAACTTCAGGTGTAGGTCCTTTGCTTCTGCCTTGTTTGAGAAAGAGGGTCTTTGCTGGTTTTCACTGCAAACACCACGCTACATGGCCTGCCAACTTCCAACATTCATCCTGTCTCCACTGCATCTCCCCATCAAAGCATCAGGACTACAGATGCTCATGCTAAGCATCCAGCCTTCTCTTACATTCTGGGGACTTGACCTTTGATCCTCATGCCTGCACGGCTTGTACTTCAGCCCGACCGAACAATTTTAGTATTTAGTGATGCATGTAACGAAAGGCACCAGGTGTATCCTCTGTCTGAAATCAACTGTATTCGTGTACATAAATTACCAGAAAAGAAAATGATATTATAAAATACAAAGAGGGCTCAGGGAGAAAATCGAGAATGTTGCATATTTGGTTATTGTCAGCATTAAGATGTAGACTTCCTCTGGTTAGAGAGGAAGTCCAACATATCAGAAAGGGCTCCGAGAACTAATTTCCTTGCTGTGGATTTGATTCCTGCACTTAACTATTAGTTAACACAGGTTTAAATAAAAAGAAAGCCAGAAGAAACAGCCAGGAAATTAACGGGGAAAGACTGCTGAATGAACTATTGAAGGATCTTTTCCCAAATTTCCCACATGTCCATAAACTCAAAAGACCCATTTGGCTTCTCAGTTTTTGGTTAAAGAAATAGATACATAAGAGAAAACAGAGAAAAATAGGTCTCTATGAAGGGACTTGGTGGAATATAGGTCTGTGAGAATTACATGCTTAGAAGGCAAATCATAGGAAAATAATCTTTTTCTTTTTCTTTCTTTCTCTCTTTCTTTCTTTCTTTCTTTTTTTTTGAGACAAGGTCTTAGTATGCAGCCCAGGCTTGTTTTGAACTCATGAACTCTGTCTCCCAAGTGCTGAGATTATAGATGTGTACCACCATGTCTGAATCAACATAACTGTGTTAACTGTGCTCTTCCCCGGGCTACTACAGTCTCACTATTGTCAATGTGGAATATGCCACAATAAATGAGGTCAGATATGAAAAACAACATTTAAGAAATATGTTCCATTTTTCCTTTCCTTCTTTAATCAGGATATCATCTTTATCAAACCCATGTTATCTTACTTGTCATAAATGTCAGCTCTGACCTTAAGGATGTAAAAGAGAGAGAATCCCAGAAACAACACTGTAAGTCCTTGGTACATGGACTTGGCATTTACTATGCCAAGAAAGAACATAAGGATTATTTATTTGAGAAGAATAGACTATAAAGCTGCCCTTAGAATTTTCACAAATAGGAAGGTCATAGGCTAATGTCAAAAACTATATAAAATGTGGTAGTAAAGAAAAAGAAACAATGCTATACCTTCTAGCCCCGGCTTCAGGTGCCTACACTCAAGCTCCATTCAGAAACTATTCAGTGGAAAGTTCCAGGCGTTCCGCTCTGAGTAGCACTATGACACTCACGCTGAACAGGCAGATCACACTCTGGTCAGTGGCCATCTTGACCAGTGTTTGTTATGAAATCATTCTGGCGCAGGGGCAGAACAGTGTGTCGTGAGGCCTGCACCATTCGCTTCACTCCTCTTACCGTGTAGGGTGTATTATCACGTCATTACAAAGTGAGTGAGTACGATCTGAGAGTGATGCTTGGCAAAGTCCTAGTCACATGACTTCTATCAGAGTATATTGTTGTAACTGGTCTAACCTATGTGGCCATGAATTCCTAAGTTGTGCTTTATCCTATGCATTTCTGTGTTAGAAGAAGCACGTGACACATATAATATGTGATATTATCTGTGTCTCCCGCATCCACTGGGGCTCTCGAGATGTATCCTCAGTAGATAATGAGGGTCTGGCATGCACACACTTATGTGTGCACAGAAAACTCCCTGAGCAGCATGTCTTCCAAAATCAATGGTAGCTACTTATAATGAAAAAAAAAATCACTGCGAATAAATAGGAAGGGACATTGTTTTCATTGCAAATACCTTTGTGCTGATTTTTATTGACAGTGTCTACATATTGGATTTGCAAATGCTTTGAAGGTATAAGTGAGGGGAGAGATTGCATGCACAAAGCATTTACAGGCAAGTAGAGCATACTACATTGACACCAAAATTACAGCGCCATGTGAGAAACGGTCAGAGAGTGTTATGCAGACAGACCCAGAGTGGCTCACGGCACGCACATCGTCTTATAAAAAGAGGAGATCGTATGCATGGCCATAGCTCCCCTTTTCTTCCTGTTAGTAGCCAAGTTGTTTTTGGAAAACGAAACTCACAAACTTGGTCCATCGAACTGAAACTGACAGATTCTCATGAAAGGACACAGATGGAAGCTTGCTGGGATTTTAACCTCAAAGGAAGTCACATCTAAGTAGACCATGTGTTTGCCATTGTGGGGAAAAACAGGGTTTTAATATAGTCCCTCTGACGATTTCTTTCTTTGGTCTTTTATTTGTAGTCAGCGCTCATGCGGGGTTGAGAATCAGGTTCACGGCTGCCGCCATCACTAGTTAAAATTCCGTGAGCAGAGGTCATGGGCCAGGTTTGCAATTTCAGTGAATTCTCTCATGCAGGGTGATGGGCTGACTGGATGGCCCGGGCCAGGCTTTGGACACTCGGCCACAATGGCAACTGTGCAGTGGCAGTCAGGCTGAGGGCCATTTGCACAGTGTGATGTGCCCCGTGCTTTGTCCGCTGCCAGTGGCTTTGATGATGCGATCGTCAAATGGGGCATTGTTAGGAACAAAGACCGTTTCATCTTGACATGGACAGAAAGGGTGAATGACTGAAAAGCTTGAAGAGTTAAGTTTCTCACCAGAAACGGACAGTCTGGGAAGTGCTGGGGGCCATACCATCCTTTAAACGCACACAGATCTTCCATTTTTTGTGTATTGTTTGCTGGAATTCTCTATTCCATGCTTCTGGGAGAATAAAATAGTGAAATGTTTAAATGTAAGAAACACAATGGCTTGATGGTGAAAATGCTGTGCCCATTGGTTCCCCTCTGTCAGAGTTCCCTTAAAAGATGGCAGAAACCTCATGGTACATTTTGGATTGAGCCACACATCAGCTCCAGCACCGCCATTGTCCTGCCCTTCCTCAGAGGGCTGCCTGTTTGGATATTATGTCTCTGCATGTTCCATTGCCCTTTCTTTTCTTGCAGCCTGTCATTTAGTATGAACAGAAATATTCAAGTATGAATTTATTTTCTCTATTTAGAAAGCTATTATTGTTCATAAGGAAATTATTCCATGAATTAATGTAGTCAGTATAAATAGAAAAGGTCAGCCGTCTATTAGACAGGCTATCAGATAACAAGTGTCTGGTGGTAAAAGTACAAAATATCAGTCCAGGTGATTCAATCAAGTTTTGTGCTTAGTTAACAGCCAATAGCAACAGAAGTTAAAGAAAACACGGAAGTGAAATTATGAAGATAGAGATTGACCACCATTTGACGAAGTCCAGAATAAATCTTCATTAAATCCTGAAATGATTTTTTTTCACCTAAAGGTTATAACAATGACAAAGTATAACATGGCTTCTTACGATTTTGCATTTTAATTACATTACTGATATTTATAAATTTATAATATTGAGAACTTCTGTTTCTGTATGAAACTACTTGGCATTCTGAATTTCATGCCAAGCAGTTTAGAGGGTGCTAAAAAGCCAAACAGCTGTAACATTTTCAATTTTCATTTCAACTATCTAGTAAAAGCAGCTGTTATAATAACATTGCAAAAATTGTCATCCGACCCATGTCAGAGATGAATGATGGCCTCATTCACATTAAGAATACAATTTCTGGGCTAGGGAAATGGTTTAGTGGTTAAGATTGCATATGTCTATTGCAAAGGACCTGAGTTCAGTTCCCATGTCAGGTGGTCCACAACTCCTGTAAGTCCAGTTCCAGAGGACCAGATGCCCTCTTCTGGCCTCCATGGCACACACACACACACACACACACACACACACACACACACACACACAATTAAAAATATAGTATTTTTTTTAAATAGAATTCAGTTGCCAACAGTGAAAAGAGAGGTTCTTAGATGCTGTCTCCTCTTTCTCAATAGAAAAATGCCTTCACACTGAAGTTAGATAACTCTTCTAGGGACTTTACTAAATGCTTGTTTTCCTGTCTGTGTTATTTACCTTGAAGATTCTCTATGATGAATCAATGATCCAATAATTTTCACAGTCATGCTCCATGCCCTTCCCTTCTCTCACAGACTGGAGTCTGTATAATAAAAAGTTATTTTAATATTTACAGTGATGTTTCAATTGTATTTTTAATAAGGAAAGCCTGCCTGAAGATCTGAGAGTAAAACAGTTCCACTGGTCAGCCTTACAGACCAGGTTATGGTAACACACACCTTTAATCCCAGTAGCCACAATGACACACACCTTTAATCCCAGTAGCCACACTAGTTGACATAGGAAACAAGTGGTGCATACCTTTAATCACGGTGGTACAAGCCTTTAAATCTAGCCCTCGAGAGAATTATAAAATGGGAGGACACAGCTCTCAACACACAGTCTCATTCTGAGGTTCCAGGAGGCAGGATGGCCATTTCAGACTGAGGTCAAGACAAGAGCCAGCGGCTGGCTGTTTTGCTTTTCAGATCTTTAGGTTGAACCCCAATTTCTCTCTCTGAGTTTTTACTAATCGTGTTTCAAATATTGACTTCAGCAAAATAAACTTAGCCAAGCCATCCCTGGAATGATACCAGAATGCTCCCTAAAGTTGAGCAGAAATGAATGTAAGATCATCTTCTGTGATAGTGGAACCCCTGCTCCTTGTGTTACTACGGGCAGCCAAAGCTCATTTTACTTCCTGTAAATGCATCAAAGGTGACTTGATGGTTTACAGCGAGGTTTTCCTGTTGACTTTATTTGTTCTTTGGTCCTACCTGGTGCATCCTCTCTGACAATTGCTTAGTTTAAGATCACTTTCCTACCTTCCAGTCTTATGAACCCTGTTTAGCTTCGCATTCCAAATGCTTTACCCTGGGGGTGTAGAATATTATTTTAAGAAGTGTCTCGTTTGTTTTTGCTATGGGACATTTGTTTTCATGACGTAAAGATGTGTTGCATTCTTTTTTGTGGTATTTGTTTAACTCTGTGAAGCTGTGTAACTTTGCCTGTCTAAAAACACCTGATTGGTCTAATAGAGATATAAATGGCCAACAGCAAGACAGGAGAAACAATAGGTAGGGCTGGCAGGCAGAGAGAATAAATAGAAGGAGAAATCTGGGAAGGGAGGTTCAAGGAAGAAGCAAGAAGAGAAGAAGTGAGAAAAGAAGGGGCCAGCCAACCAGCCACACAGCCAGACATGGAATAGGAAGGAAAGAAAAGTTGTACAGGAATAGAGAAAGGTAAAAATCCAAATGCAAAAGGTAGATGGGATAATTTAAGAAAATCTGTCAAGAAATAAGCCAAGCTAAGGCTGGGCATTCATACGAAATAATAAGCCTCTGTGTGTATTTATTTGGGAGCTAGGCCCCCAAAAGATTAAAGAGTGAGAGCAAAGAGTAAAAAAAAAAAAAAAACAACAACACCCTGGGCTGTGTCACTAGTTACAAATTTGTCTCTCTACATCTTGTGGTTCCACATTCCCAAACTTAGCCAGCTGCTGACCAACACCTGAGGGACAGCTATGTCTGTACTATGATGTACAGAATTTTTTCTTGTCACTATCCTGTTGCTTTTCTGTTGTTTTCTGATATTTTAACTACACTCTGCACCCCACGGCCCCATAGTCAGCACTCTGCCACTCAGAACATTGGCCCCAAGAGGTTTTCTGGTCCCACGGCACCAGCTAGGCTGTGATCACCAAATCTAGGTTTTAACTAAGTCTCTATTGTTCTATTTACCAATAAAGGCTTGGGAGTCAGATGTCAGGGTGAAAACCTGTAAGATCAGAGAAACTAAGAAGCAACCCCTAACCTTCCTTTTCCAGAAACCCAGCAAGAGAAGCGTCTCTTAATTGTTCCAAACCAAAAAGACTATGAATCTCTAAGTCCCTTCCTACTCCTTCTTGTGTTTATCTCTATTCCTGGCTCCTCTAACCTCTCAATGGCTAATTCCTGTCACCTGGTCACTTGCTCTGCCACCTGATCCAAGGTTTAATTTTATTAACACGGTCTTGGAGTTTCACAGTGCGATCAAATATCTCACAACATTTTCCCACACAATGTAATACACCGGTTATTTCCACAGCACACAAAACTGGGTATTGTAAGTAGTCAGTAGATTGTTTCCAGAACTTAGAAGGGTGTGCATAAGTTCTATGAAGACAGCATGTTGTCTTACATAAAGAATATGAACAGCTAGCGACTTTTGTACCCACATGAGCCTTGGAGCCCCACTCCTCTGAGCAGAAAGGAACAATTTAACTATTAACACAGATAATGTGGCAGCTGTTGTACACGTCACACTAAGATCAGCATTTATCAATTCACTTACTACTCATAACTAGGAATACAGAGCTTAAATAACTTGGGTGGTGTCACTAACAAGTGGAAGATCCAAACATTAAACTTGTTCTGGTTGTTAACTTATAGGATTATTTTTATTCTTTTTAATTGTGTGTACTTGTGTGTTTGTATGTGAGCATGTACACGTGAGCAGAGGTGCCCACAGAGGCCTGGAGCTGGGGTGATAGGCAGCTGTGATCTCTCTAACACGGGTGCCAGAGACTGACCTCTGGTCTTCTGCAAGAGCAAAAGTGGTCTTAACCATTAAGCCATCTCTCCAGACTCTTGCTGGTTAGTCTTGACTGTCAACTTGACACAACCTGGAGTTCATTAGGAAGTGGGTACATAAGTTGAGACATTGCTTACATCAGACTGACCTGTAGGGATGTATGTGACGCATTGTTTTGGTCATTGCCTTGCTTGCTGACTGATTTAGAAGGGACCCAGCCCGTTAGTCTTATATATATTGATTATATTTGTTTGTTCTATCAGTCCTGTTCCCCCAGAGAACCCTTACTAACACAGCTCCTCTGAGTTGTTTTTGGCAAGAGTACTTTGTGACCGCAACAGAACAAGGCTCAGTCAATCTGGTTTCCAAGTTTTACTCTTAACTACTAAGCTACACATACTCAAAAAAATATTAACTTCACAAAAAGTACTAATATTTTTGAGTATTTTCAGAAATCTTTTTGCCACCATGCTGAAGGCTAGAAGTGGTAGGAACACACTTGGATGCCGACTCAATAGATAGAGCTGGATTGTTTTATTACTCACTTTCTATGTTCTGTGGTGCTTTATTTATTTATTTGGGTTTTTTTTTTTTTTGAGACAGGGTTTCACTGTGTAATATCCTTAGCTGTCCTGGAACTAGCTCTTATAGACCAGGCTAGCGTCAAACTCCCAGAGACCCACCTGCCTCTGCCTCCCAAGTGCTGGGATTAAAGGCATGCACAACCACTGCCCGTTTTTTTTAAATATTTGTTTTTATTTCATGTGTGTATTTGTCCACACATATGTCTGTACACTGTACACTGTGTACATGCACGATGCATGGGGAGCCCAGAAGAGGGTGTCAGATGCTCTGGAGCTGGAATTACAGACAGGCGTGAGCCGCCATGTGGGTGCTGGGAACTGACCCCAGGTCCTCTGGAAGAGCAACCAGTGCTCTCAACCACTGTACCGTTATTCTAGATCCTGTCTGCGCTACTTTAAATGAATGTGATGGGCCTGTTTTGTATGCATGGGAAACACTCTCCATCTATGAGTTTTAGAAATCATCTGCAATTTCAACTTGCTACTTCATCACTTAAGTTCACTTCTTAAATGAAAGATTCACTTGTATTAATATGCAAGTCATACCCGCTTCAAACGTTCTTCCCCTCATTTCCATGAAACAGGAAACATACATCCATTAGAATGTCTTTATTAGCTCAATAAACACTGATGGAATATCAAATAAAAGTATCTTAGGTTTCTAACATTCTTAATAAAGTATTTCTATGTGCGCATATTTTAGTTTACTGCAACTCGATGAGGTAAGCAGGATGAGTATAGTGATTCATATAGTAATTCATTGTATAGATAAATGGAGCAGACAGACATTAAGTCACTAACAGGTGTCTAATGGTTGTTGCAGTGCACCCTCATTACATTGTGTGTTTGCAGCTGATGCTGTGTGGGGTGTTTGATGTGGACCCCTGCCCTTTCTTCCCCAAACTTTGTGTGATCTAAGACTATTAAGAAAGCCAGGGGTAGTATATAATGCGGTATTTCTGTTCAAAAGGTGATGATTATTTCTGGACGAGGGATTCTTCGGGTGGCCGAGACCAGACCACAGTCCCAAGATGGGCAATGAAGGATGGGTAGAGCTTGGCATCTTTAAAAGATGTCTATAGGATATAGGGAGATGGCAAAAGACATGTAGGCACCGGCTGCTAGGATCTCCAACTGAGAGTAGCTAGGTAGGTAGTTATAAATAAAAGACTGTGGCTGCAGAAAAGCCATAGTTTCAGTAGCAAAGCAAAGTAAGAAAGCTTGGAGAGAAAATGGGAAGTTCAGAGTGTGTCCCCAGGAACAGGAGTGAGAGGGGTTACAACTGCAGAAGGCCAGGACCACAGATCAAGGGAGAACTCTGAAATCAGCATGGCAATTCTAACTAACAGAGGCTCTGGAGAATAACTGGAGTGACAGAGACAGTGAGAATGGACTTAGGAAGGTGGGGATGGAGAGGGGGGGCGGGCAAGCATAGCAGCTGCTCTGCAGAGAATGGGGAGGCACTGGGTGAGCAGAGGAAAGAAACCATTGTAAAAAGTCTCCTGAAGAGCCCTTGGCTTGGTGACTCTGGGGGAAAAAATGACGCTACTTGACCACACACTTGGAGACCCAGAGCAAGCACTGCCAGACTATACTTGACTGGAAGAATACACTATACCTGACTTGAAGAATACTTCTGGACAGCAGGGAAGAGTCTCTGAGTCAGAACTGGCCTGATCTACAGTCCAGCGTGGACCACAGACGCCCACCCCCAACAAACACACCCTGGCATCAGGAGACTGGCTTCTCTGAAGCATGACTAGCATGCACAAGCCCGACAGCAAAGACCTTCTAAGGATCTCACTGGTGTCCATGAGCCTAGGAAAGACTGCTCAGAGGTAATGCCGAAGCCAGCGCTGAGGTGAGAGTCCAGAGTCAGATCTAAACTCCAACAAACTCTTCACTTTTAGGCTTTCTTTACTCAATGCCTGAGGTAATTTGGCAAGCCAGCTTTGTCCGGTCCCATTGTCATTTGGGTTTTTTTTTTCCCCTCTTTTCTTCCCCACTTTCCTTTGGATAGGCTCTTTGAAGACTTCAGGCTGGCTTGGGACTAGAGATCCCTGGTCTTAGCCTTTCTAGAGCTGTGATTAATAGGGTCATCTCATTGCTTTTCTTTGCCCTTTTCTCTTTCCACCCTACCGTTAGCCAGAGCTGCCCCATCCTTCCCCTTCGTCTATGCTGTTTCCCCTCAGTGTATTTTCCCTCCTTTGTTTTTCTAGCATCTTAATAGTAATAGCCAGCCATCTTCTGCTTATGTACTTTCCCCGTATACCACCAGTGACTAATATCTTAGGACACACTGTATTTTTAGAGTACCTCCTCTTCCTGAAACAATTACAGTTGACAGAGGAATTGTCTTTTAATTGAGCCTATGCTTCTATAGTTATTATCCCTGCAGATAGTGTCCTACTCTTGGAATAATAATAGGAGTCTTAGCCTAGTGCCCCAAACACATAGGCTGAGGTTCTAATTACTGAGCCGGTCCCAGGGCAGCCAAGAGAAACGCCACCTCAACCTTATTACAACCTAGCCCACCTTGAACATTGTAAATATTTTTACTAGAAGAACTAATCATTCAAAAAAAATCAAACCAGTGACCTAATTTGAGATGCGCTCATCCGTTTGCAGAAAAAAAAAAAAAACAGGAAAGGAGCACCAGCAGACGCCCCACTGGCAGGAGAAAACACCCAGGTTAGGTGGTGAGGAGGAAGCCATCTCGGAAGTTCACTATTTTTATTTCCCACTCATGACTTTTCTCTGTTTGTCTATCAGGGAACCTATCTAACTCCTAGTCCACCATGCATGTCTCCAGATAGGCATGTTCTTTCTGGAGACAGTGGTATAGCCCAGTCTTGTTTTGAATTTACAACCACACTGACTCAGCCTTCCTGATGCTGGAGTTACAGACATTAGCCACCATAACTAGCTGGCAGACCCTGAGAGCTTACCTCCCCGGTGCCCCCTCTCCAGTCATGGACAGAAGGAAGTGTTGTCTCAAAACATCTGGGGAACTAAGAAATGAAAAATGAGTCCAGGAAGTAAAATATCCAAAAGAGAAATACCAGGATCATGGGGGGAAATAGTTCCAGAACAAGTAGTAAGTAGTTTATCAAGAGACAAAGGCCACAGCCAATAGGCAGTACCTAAAATTTTAGAAATTAAGTAGCAACATTAAAACTTTACTTAGAGCCGGGCGATGGTGGCGCACGCCTTTAATCCCAGCACTCGGGAGGCAGAGGCAGGCGGATCTCTGTGAGTTTGAGACCAGCCTGGTCTACAGAGCTAGTTCCAGGACAGACTCCAAAGCCACAGAGAAACCCTGTCTCGAAAAACGAAAACAAAACAAACAAACAAACAAACAAAAAAAAAAAAACAAAGAAAAACCAAAACCTTACAAAATTATTTAATGTTTATGTGTGCTGGTGTGGAGGCCAGAGGTCTACATTGGAAAACCAGTATTTACTGTGTACAAACTACTTCTGCTATGGTTCTCCACCTTGTCTTTTCAGACAAAATTCTTCACGGAACACAGTACTCGAAATTGACTAGATGGGCTGCTTGTTTCTGCCCTCTATTCCCAGGGTTTCACGTGAATGTGACCATATGTGGCGTTTCTGCAGCTGCTGGAGATCAGAATTCAAATCTGCATACTCATATGACGACAGGCATTTTACCAACCAGAATTCAAGTCTGCATACTTATATGACAGGCGTTTTACCAACGGAGTCCTCCTTCCAGACCCTCAGCTGAATGCTTGTGTAAAAGAAAGAAAATCACATCTCTAAAAATGAAAGTGCCCTGGCAGGAGAGAAGGCTCAGGCGTTAAGAGCACTAGGTGCTCTTTCAGGGGAGCTGGGTTCAGTTCCCAATACCCACAGGTAGCTCACAACTGTCTGTGCCTCCTGTTTCAGAGGTGTCTGATGCCCTCTTCTGGCATCTGCAGGCACCGGGTATACACGTGGTGCATAAACATACAGAAAGACAGAAAAAATACACAAAAAGTAAAAATTTTTTAAAAAATAATAAAGTGCCAAAAGTGAGAATCAAAGCTAACCAGTCTGGTGTGGGAAATTAATCCTTGAGCGCCCTCTAGTGGCTCAAAGAAAAAAATCCCAGAAAAAAAACCTCAAACCTCAAATTTGTAACTCTTGTCCAACACAGATCTTAAAGTTATCCGAGTTGGCATAGTGGTTCAGCACTGAGGAAGCTGAGGCAGAAGGATTGCCTTAAGTGTAAGGACAGTTAGAAAGGGAGAAAAGCTCAACCTCTCTGTAGCCATGCCCTGTATCTCTAGGTGAGAATTGTCTGGATTACAGCTCACTGCAGCTGGAGCACCCGTGGCCAAAGAAGGTGACATATACCCACATGTTGTAGGAACACCACACCTGCATTATCCGTGAGACACTGCCCTTCCCTCCAGTGTATGTTTAAAATATAGAATGTTTTCTTTGTAGACCAGGCAGGCCTCGAACTCAAGATTTGCCTGCTTCTCCCTCCCCAGTGCTGGGATTAAAAGTGTGCGCCACCACACCTGCTATAAAATGTTTTCAAACTACGGTTAGGCATAGAATTCATATAGCCAAGAATAAGATTTACTTTGCTCTGTAGTTTTGGATTTGAAGAAAAGAAAAAACAAAGCGATATTACTCATGACAAGCTGAACATGTCCTTTTAATCGGTGTGGATTGACATTTAGAGTTAAAAATTTTTGTTTCCATATTAGAGTGCTTATCTAGCCTGCACTTATTTTCTCAATATGTTAATGAAGTCTTTGTTTTAACGCACTTTCAAAGGTGTGTGATTGTTGACATACACCATAATTTCATTCATTCTGAGTCAACAGTATTCATGGAGCAGACCGACTTGGCGCTAGGACAATAAATGATAGCAGTCTGTGTGTGCCGGGTAGTCTCCAACAGAGTGACACATTTTATTTATTTAAATTTTTTTTGAAAAGCAATGAGTTAACTAAAGATTGTATTTCATTGCCTGGGTTCTCATGCTGCTTTCTTTATCAATGACTTGCTCACACAAAAAAACACTGCCAAAGCCAAGTGTTGATTTTGAAGATTCGGTTAATGTCTGATGAGTCAGGGGCCTCTCACACTCTGAGGACACCGCCACTCGTACCGCTCTCTGAAGCAGGTGTTATTTTTACAACCGCTCCAGAGACTGCTCAGTATATAACATAGGCAGAATGCGCGAGTCAGGGCCTGGGGAGGTACGCGATAGAAAGCAGCTGCCGCTAGGATAGCATCGTGAGTCGAGTGTTCACTTGACCGTGTTAGCTCACCAGATCTTTCCTGGCGACTGAAATCAGAGCAGGGAAACAAGAACTAGGTATTAAAGCCTGATTGGAAAGGGGGCTGTGCTGGGCTCCTACATCCGAGGGGCAGAAAACTGTCCCCTCGTCCTCATCACAGGGAAAGATGGAGCAAACTGGACTTTAAAAACTTCTCCTAGACTAGAGAACAGAAGTAGTCACTTTTTAGGATCCCTGGCTACCCCAAAAGCGGCAGAAAGAGAAGAATGCAGGGAATCCTGGTCCAACAAAACAATGCCTCAACTGGAGAGCTGGGGCTGGTGGGAAACTAAGCTGCGCTTATGAACTGCTGGCAGCCCAGAGGGAAAAATCTGGGAGCTGTAAACTTTACCTCTGGCAGGGAAAGCATTTCCTCAAGTTATGAATCATGAATTAATCCAGCCATAAGATCAAATCTCTCATGAGTCCTGTCAATGCCCCATCTCTGAATACCGGGTACCAAGCTTTCTATACATGGGCCTTTTAGGAGGAAACTTCAAATCTAGTTCATAAGACTTACCTAGTAAGAAATGTTTTCATAGATAGATAGATAGATAGATAGATAGATAGATAGATAGATAGATAGATAGA
>JABTXL010012544.1:2240314-2266546 GCA_025134845.1 Neodon shergylaensis | reverse complement strand
GGATATTACAAAAGGGTAAAGGAATTGTGTATGCAAAATAATACAGCAGCCCAGAATGTGTATGAGCCAACAGCCCATCATCAAAGCACATGAGAATGAATCAAATAGTACTTCAGAGAGAAAGAATTGAACCCATCGTTCTAATGAGAGAGTTCATTGTTCCTCTCTCGGTAATTGGCAGATCGAGAAAAGTGAGAATCATTAATGACACAGTTGAACTGAAGAAGCATCATCAGTCAACCGAATCTAATTGACATTTAAAGAATGTTTCAACAAGCAGAATATAGAACAGTTGCCAAAATAAAGCATATTTTGGGCCATACACAGCATCTCAGCAAACTTTTAGAAAAGAAAATCTTATGAAGCAAACTGTTGGGACTAGAGAGATGTCTGGCTCAGCAGTTAAGAACACTTGTCTGATTCTCAGTACTCACGTCGGGTGGCTCACAGCTGCTTGTGTCTAGGAGATCTGACATCCTCTTTGGCCTCTACATGTACCTGCATGCACACAGCCTCTCTCTTACACACAGACACATAAATAAATATAAATGTCTTTTAAAAGTATAATCTTATACCATAATGGAACTGAGCTGGACACCAATAGCAAAAAAGTACCAAGAAAATTTCAAAATATTTGTCATGAAATAGCGCACTCCTAAGTAATGGAAAGACTATAGAAATCCAAGGGATATCTTAACAAAATGAAAGTAATTGGGAAATAAAACTTGTCAAAACATGGACATTGGCAAAGGCTTTGATTCGGGAGAAATTTATAGCTTTGTATATGTATATGGGAAGGCTGCTCCAAAAATCAATAGCCTACGTTTCTATTTTAAGAAAATAGAAAAAGAAGAGCAAATTAATTTAAAGTAGAAAGAGAAATACTGAAAACCAAAAGCCAGTGAAATTTAAAATAGCAATAAAGAAAATCAGGACATCTGAACATCAGTTCTTTGAGAATATCAATAGTGATAAATCTGCTTAAGATACTAAGAATGAAAGATACCAGCTAATAACATCACAAATGGGGGGAGACCATCACTCCTTGTTTCATGAATACTAACAAGTGACCAAAGGAACCTTGGACACAGTCCTGCGCTCACAAGTCTCCTATTAGACAATAAGAGACAACACATGGAAAGACATGGAGCCCTATCAAAGCAAGAGGGATAGGAGAGCATCACTTTCAATGCAACACAGAAGTCCCTATGTATCTTTTTGAACCCTTACATCTATTAACAGCCTCCACTCTTGCTGTGACTCTCAGGATGGTTTTGCTTTTGTTTGCATACTGGTCCATTAGGGTCTAGATTGTGGTGCAGGTTCCTTCTCCCCGTCTACATCCCCCAAGCGTTCTCTTTTAGACTCTTCAGCCACATCTCATCCACTTGCAGTCATCCACTTCCTACATCTTTTCTTCTTCATTGTATGTTATCCCTTCTTCTTTTTTACTTCTTAAATATAATTTTCCAGAGCGTCAACACTAGACTCTGTGGCTCCTAACACTATCTCAACTTTCCCCTCCTACCTCCCTAGTTACATCCTCATTTTGATTTTGTTTTGTTTTCAAATTCAGTCCGATATTCCTTATCCTTACTTCTACTCCTCCCCTCCTTTTGAGACTGGGTCTCACTGTGTCTCACAGAGGGCTTGCCTGGGGTTCACAAAGATCTCCCTGCCTCCCCAGTTCTAAGATTAAAGGCCCTTGAAACATGCCACCCCACCCCTAATCTTATTGACTGTAACTTATCCTCCAACCGTCCTTAAAGTCAAAGTAGAAAAAGTAGAAACTGTATCAATACATCTTCTGCCCCTCCCCAGGCTCAGGAAACATCAAGAAGATGAGACGGAAAGAATAGAAGAGACAGAGGGTGGGAAAGAGTGCTATGTTGGGCTGTGCCTTCTCACATCCTGTCCACTGCATACATGAACTCACTGCTACTGTTGGTTACCTGCTGCCAGAGAAGATATACAGGTGGCATATATACCTATTAGATGATGTCCAATACCAAATGTTATTAGAGGTTTGAAAATTAAAGCAATATGTTAGTCAAGCCCACAATAGCGGAACACCAGATGCTGATGAGGGTGGAGAAGAACAGAGGTCCTTGGACAAAGCCAGAGGGAAGGCGAGATGTCTCGGCCACTTTGGTCAAAAGTTGACGAGGAGGTCTTTCTTTAAACAAAACTAAATGTGCTTTTACCTTCCTCTGGGAGTTGTAAAAAGAAATTTCTTTGTTGAGGGGTGAGAACTATTCTTATCTTTAAGTATAAAGATTATACTTTAGTTAGGTATTGAGCTGGTTTAGTAAAGTGACTTTCAGGTTAGGTTCAGCTCAAATCCTATGAGTCCTGTGTCTTAAGTGGGTGGTGTCTTCAGCAATTGAAAAGGGAAAGGAATTATTTTGTGCTATTGCTGGCCTTGCCTCTAGCATAGAGCTTTACTCAATAAAGATTGATTGTGTGAATATTTTGAAATATTTCCAGTAACTGTGGCATTTAAAACTTAACCTGTGCACAAGCTGCTCATCTATGAGGGCAAATTATGTAAGGAATCTTAACTTACATCACAGATCACATTTCTGAGACCAACTTTAACAGCTTGCCACTAAGTGTCAAGAATTGTATGTATATGAAGAAAATGAGGCGCTACACTATCTCTGAGATCATGGTTTTGATTAATCACAGTTGTGAGCCTTTGGAAAGAATGAGAAGAGCCCCCGGCACCAGCAGCTGCAGGATTGATGCAGTTTCCTAACCCCTGAGGTGCTCAGGCTCACTCCTTTAACAAAGACTGTGTGTTACAGGGGACTAACTTTAGGAACACAATGGCGGGGACAAAACAAAGAAAGGTGCTCATGAAGTTTGTTTTCGTAACATAAAAGATAGCAAACAAATAGTTCAGGAGGAGCTGGGTGTTCAGAGAAAGTTACTCTGGGACAGGAGGAGACAGTCATCATCCAGAAGAGAAGGCAAAAGACCTTACTAGAGTTAGATTTGTACTTTAGTGTGTACTCTGGACAGCTTCCAGTGGCACCGAATGCAGTAGGAGTCTAAACACAATTCCTAAATGAGTAGGGACTACAGGCACGTAGACCCAATGGGAAGACAATGTGAAAAGCTTGGAATGGTGGAAGAAAACTCTGAGCTGTGCCTTGAAAGTTTAGAGTTTCCTGTTAGCAGAAGACAGAAAGGGACAGGCACATTTTGGCTTCAGGCTCAGGTAGAACGGGTTCTTGGGGCTGTTTCCTGAGATGACGAAGATGGGACAGGCTACAGCACAAGAGAAGGGTCTGGGAAGCAAGGTGAGACTGGGTCTTTACATTTTTTCCATGTGGAAAGCAGAGGGTCTTTTAGGGATTGGATCCAAAATGTCTGTCAACGGTTGAGTGCTAAAGATGAGTATGGTTTTCAGCCTGTGGTGTTACTGGGAGGTGGGGCAATTTGTTAGAGAGGAAAGCCTTTGGAAGAATTAAGACAGGGCAAGCAAGGGACCTCTGAATGGGATATTAAAGCCTACCACCACCACCCCACTCCCCTACTGCTTTTTTGCTATTCTGAGTTAATAATCTTTGTTCGCCCTCTTTCCCAGGCTCAGGAGCAAGGGAGTCATGTGACTATGAATTGCCCTCTCTGAAACCACGGGCCCAAATAAATCCTTTCCTCTTTAAGTTGATTTTCTTGGTTATTTTCTGATAGCCACAGCTAACGCAGGATCACAGCATTTTTATAAATATGCTTTCTATAAAGAAAAATGATTTTGTCTTTTGAGGCAATTAGAACGAAACTGTGATGATGACGGCCCTTTGTGCAGGGGAACAGACAGGTGTTGACACTTTCACAGCATAGCTCAACTGCGCAGAACACACAACATCTTTACAGCTAAAATAATTCAATTTACTGGTGAGGCTGGGGCATAACTCAGTCTGTAAAATGCTTGCCTTGCAACCACAAATACATAGTTTGATCTCTAAATCCATGTTTAAAAAAAAAAAAACAAAACAACGCCGGGCAGTGGTGGGGCACACTTTTAATCCCAGCACTCAGGAGGCAGACGCAGGCAGATCTTTGTGAGTTTGAGGCCAACCTGGTCTACAAGAGCTAGTTCTAGGACAACATCAAAGCTACAGAGGGAAAAAAACAACAAAAACAAAAAACAAAAGCAAAAACAAAAACAGCCTGGTATAGTAAGACACAGCAGTCATCCTGATGCTGAGGGGGCGGAGCTAGTGGATACCCAGGCTTGCAGCTGGGCCCTAACAACCTCCTGGGGGAGGGGGTGAAAAGATACAACATCAGTGGACACAGACACTGGGAAAATTCGGTGAAATCGATGCAGCAGACTTAACAAAGGGGAGAAACTTATATACTCTCCCAATACCCAGGCATCCTGATCTGTTGACATAGCATGGTTGCCCCTCATTGGCTAGGCACGATCAGGACCTTTGGCAGCACCATGCAGACTCCAGGTTGTCTCCTCTTGGCCTGGTAGGCCTTAATTTACTACCTATCCACCCTTTTTCATTTATTACACGGGTGATCAGCGGGAGCCAGCGTTCTCTGCTCAGGCCTTGTTGACCCTGCCTCAGGAGGACTCAGCAACTGGACTGTGCCTCTCCTAGATTGGCCTGCTGGCTGAATAAACTCTTTTCTGTCATTGACTACCAGCCCTCAAAGTGCATTCACTTCTGGAGAGCTTCCAGGGTTGGGGGACTAGGCAGCCTTCTGAATTACAGAAAACCAGTCATGTATAACCTCCTAAGGAGAGCTGAGAGAAGGGTGCTTAAGAGCGGTTAACACCTGAAGAGTTGCCTTAGTTGCTGCCCGCTGGTGTCAGATCTGCTGTAGGAGACATTTAAAAAGAATATGGATTAACAATTCCACTCCACCAATTAATGCATATGTGAGCATCCAGGAAGGATCAAACAATCCTTTCAAAAATGAAGTCAAAGGCTATAACTTCTGCCCTTAATAAATTAATTTGTTTGTGTGTGGGGGGGGAAATGAAAGCAAGAAAGGGGAGTGAGTATATACATTATCCATTCTGGACTATTCCCTCCTTGGTGGGAGCAGGCTGATCCTTGGTCAGGCATACATATACATATCTTACCAGCATCCATATTGGTGCAATGGCAGTCTGAGGACAAACACAAGCATACCCTCTCCCATGGGTTAGCAGAGGGGCTGGCAGCTGCCATTGAAGGGATATAGGATCTCCCCATCTCACCAGGGGGAGAGGTGTGTTCCTTGGCAGAGATGCCCAATGCTTGTAGGCTGGGTTGAGCCCCTTATCATCAAACTTGAGAAAGTTCATATGGAAAAAGACCTCTGTTAAGGCCAGTTGAAAATCTCTCCTAGTCTCTGGCAAGATAGTCCTGGCCAATAGCTCCTTAAGAGCTTTGCTGGTCCTCTCAACAATGGCTTGTTCCTGTGGATTGCAGGGGATGCCAGTGCGATGGAAAAATCTATGTAGGAAGTGAAGGCCTACCAGTTAAGGACCCAATCTGGTGTCTGCCTGGTGTTGTCAGGGGACTTCATTGTGCCATGTGATGTCAACAGATCGGAATGCCTGGGTGCTGGAGGGTATATAAGTGTTTCCCCCTTGTTAAATAAACAAGTCTGCTGTATCCTTTTCACGGGGCTCCCATTAAGGTGTCCATTGATGTTGTGCCTTCTCATCCCCTTCCCAGGAAGATGTTAGGGCCCAGCTACACAGGCTTGTTGGCCAGCCAGCCTACTTCCCTGGCGTATTCCAATGTAGTGAGAGAGCACATATCCAGAAAGAGTTGGACAACATCCAAGGCGCAACATCCAAAGTTGTCCCCTGGCTTCTACATACACACGTATACATATGCAGATACTTGCATGCAAATGTACCCACACAAGGACACACACTCACACCATTTATCGTCAGGTTGAAATGATTTTGAGAATAAAAGGTGGCTACTCTTAACAGCAGCTCTGAAGTGGGAGGTATTTTAGACAAACTGAGAGGTAGTCACACCTATACCTAATTTTTTAAAGTTGAAAACCAGTAAGTATACAAAAGCTTTATTTAAAGGTTATATCTGTGAGGGCTGGATAGAAGGTTCAGGGGTGAAGAACAGTTGCTGGGGTGCAGTCCTAGCAACCACATCAGGAAGCTCACAACTGCCTGTAACTAGTCCTAGGTGATCTGACACCCTCTTTTGACTTCCAGGTACACAAACATACAAGCAGGCAAAACAGCTATAAACATAAAATTATGAATTATTCACCTGAAATTCATATTTAGGAGGCAAGTGAGCCAGGAATTAATGCCTAAAAGGCAATATAGTATATACTAGAATGTTTAACTTTGTGACCAAACAGCTTGATTGAATCCCCCCACCGATACCTACTTAGTCAACAGCTAACCTTTGGCATGTTTAGACATCATGTGACACCCACTCTGAGTTTTAAGTTGCTTAACTTGTCACCTAAAATTCAAGTTAGAGATGTAATTTCATTTTTAGGACTTTGTTTTTTCATTTTGTGTATATGTGTGTGGGTCTTAGTAAATGTATGCGCACCACATAATATTTCAGTCCAAGTGTGCGTCATGCAATATTTGTGACAAGATTTACCCTCTTTTCTTAATTACCCAAAGAGCGTATACATCATATCCATATAACTGTGTGTGTGCACCTCTACCTCTTGGCCTTACTCCTACAGTGTCGGCTGAAGCATCCTGTCTGGTCGTGTAGCTCAGGCCTCTGCTCTCAGCTGAGGCCATCCTCTGCATCCAGTGCCTACCTCCCAGCTATGCTGCAGATGACCAAATCAGCCATCAATTAATCTCTGCTAAATGAATGAAGAAATCAACACACCTTATAACTATCGAGGGTGTGAGCCAAAGGGATGGAGATGGTATCTGCTTTGAGCACCGCCCTAAACAAAGCTGTTTAAAGAGTAACCCAGTCAGCCACCTACACACATTCTGAGTGGATAAGGTAAGGAAGGGAACAACCCAAGGTAGCTGCAGAGTCAAATATACAGTCAGGGAACTGCTAAATAGTACTAGTTTTCAGTGAAGCATTGTAGAGTATTTAAAGCTGCCGAGTTCAAGAGCTGCATCGACGTCATACGTATGACTCAGTCCCTGAACGGAAATTTCCAACTAAAACGAAAGCTGTAATTCTTCGTATATTGACCGCTAGGCAGCTTGAAAGGCCCTTTTCACTCATCTCGTTTTATTTGACTTTGTTACCAACCTGAAGGAGGGCTGGAAAATATTATTCCCATTTTATAGATGGAAAGAATAGTAGTTCTTACAAGGGGATGCTGCAGAGCAAAGGGTCTTTAGATCCAAATTAGGATGTCTGACTGTGAAATTATTTTCTTTTCTTTTCCTTTCCTTTTCTTCTTTTTTTCTTTCTTCCTTTTACACCTTTTTATTCATTGGTTTCTTTAACATACGTCGTGGGAACTGTTTCAGGTGCCTATAAAATAAGGAAGTGGCTCCCGGATCTAGGTTTTTTTTTTAAAATAAATAAATAAAATAATATGCATTACTCAAGAAGAAAATCGGCAAGTAACTTGCCACCCTACTGGTGCCCAGTACCACTGCCTCTGCGACGTGGAAAGCTTTGACCCCTGCCTTGCCGGGAGGTGGGGCCGAAGGACGCCTGCACCCGGGCCGATTCTGGGTGGGTGTGCGGCGGCGCGGCGGAGGCCGGCCGAGGGGCGTGGCGGGGCGTGGCGGCGACGTGGCAGCCGGGCGGCGCGGAGGCCATCTTGGCGCGGGACGCGCGCTCCCTTGGTCGTCCTCGTCCTCGCTGAGCCGGATCCCCGCGCCGGACACCCGGATCCCGACCCCGATCCGCGTGTGCAGCTTCCGCTTAGGCGCTCGCTCGGAGCCAGGTGAGCGCGGGGCCTGGCGGTGACCCGCGCGGAGCGGAGCGGCGGCGACGGACTGCGGGCGAGTCCCAGGTGGGCGGGCCGGCCGGCCGGCGGCGGAGTGCGGGGGCTCCGGGCGGCGGGGACAGGCGGCGGGCGAGCCGGGTCCATCCCCCGTGTCGCTCCAGCCTCGACCCCGGCTCCCGGGCCTGCACCTTCGCCCTCGTGCACGGGTGGCCAGGCCTGCGGACCTTCGCCCGGCCAGCCCGGCCTGCAGACGTGGCACAGGCTGCCCACACTGCCCAGGCCACTCGCTCCGGTGGGATGCAGCGTCTGCTCCTGGGATCCCCGCGAGTGTCCAGCGCCGTCCTGCAGGGCCCGTCACCCCTGACTCGCTTCAGCCAGCTTTGCAGGATTGCTTACTTCCTAAATGGCAGGATCTCACGTCCAAGAGTTCTTGTCACAGTAGTTTATTTGGGAGGCAGCTTTGACGCGATCCTGACACTTTTTGGCACTCCAGTGCTGTGTGAGCATTGCTTGAATCAGTGAGTCTTTAGGGAAGTTTATTTTTGGGCTCCACACAGTGACAGACTGCTGACCTCCGGCTGGTGGTATTCGAGGTAAACCCAGGGCATCAATAAGATCAGTAGGAATAGCTTCGAATGCTCTGAATCTATCAAAAGTCCACACTCTCTTATCTCCTAGCAGTAATCGTCTATTTTCTAAAAGCAGACCTGAGTAGGTGCAAGCAGATTCGAAGAGCAGTTTGATCAGAGCCTGAGGACGAATCTTCTAAGCTCTTTCCATCTCTTTCCCCTTAACATTGATGCATTTGGACTACTTTTGTTCCTCAAAAGCTCGGTCGACTTTTGATGTTTCTGTGTTGTTTATCCTAGCAGGCTTCTTCTTTTTTTTCTTTATTTAAGAGGGTATGCTCATGTTTGCGAAGTTTATTTTAGTATTGCATTCAAGTCATTCCTCTAACAGTAAAGCTTTTAAGGGCCGAAAGAAATTGATCATGTATCTCAGGTCAACTCTTTTGCCCATGCAATTGCTGAGAGATCGGGGTCATCTTTAAATAGGACCTGGCTGTGGCAGGGGGTAGATAGCTCCTGCCACAAGAATATGAGTGACAAATTAAGGGATGAAGGAACGCTGGTAGAAAGTGATGCAGTTGGTGGAGGAGCCTTTCTCTCAGGTTATCTGACTTTGTCCAGGTAGGGAATATGTCTAGAGTTAGCCTCTTGGGTGCCTTGTTCTTCCTCTCTTCTCAGCCAGACTTTTGGTGGGCAGGTTCTTGTTTGTTTCCACTCCTCCTCAGTTTGATCCTAGCCATCCCCTAGTCTCCCACCTTTGGGGAAAGCTCTGAGAACATCCGTAGTTTAAGCAAACCCAGGGAATCGTCCACAGCATCCCTCCTGGCTCCTCTGCAGTATTTAGTGCTGTCATCCTTTCCTGCTTGGAAATGCTGGCCTCTGGGTGCCACGGTGTCCTCCTTTCTCCCTGTCATTCTGCTGGTTTTATTTTCTGCACGTTGGCCACATGACTGGAAGAAGGTTTGGTGGCGAGTAGTCGTCGTCCCTTTATCTTGGTGTGCCCTTCTTGGCAGAGATAGCGCAGAGCACGGTCTCAGAAACTGTTGGTACATCGATGACACTTGCGGTTTGTGGTTTGTGAACTCCAGACCTAGTTTGTGTCTCTACTCAGGTGTTTCAAGGAACTTGACCCTGCTGAGTTAGAGGGGAAGGAAGCACTTTATGACCCCACCCCAAGACACCGTAAATGTCCTTAGCCTCTTGCAGAGCTCTCTGTCCTACCTGTTGACACCGCCATTCGTCTGACCGACTGTGTAACCCATGCCTCTCCACGCTTCCTTTATGGGCACTCACTGAGTCTTACCCCCTAAGTGTTTCTCAAGTCTGGCTCCTTTCTTATCCCCATCATCACCTTAGTTTAGGCTACAGAGTCTCAGCCTGGCACTATGGATGTCTGGGGACATATGATTCTTGTGGGTTGTGAGATGTGCATTATGGGAATTTGAGCCACCACTTAATATGAGCAGTACCCTGTGACAACCACAAGTTGTCATGGGAACCCTAGGGAATATGAGGTTATGATTATCTGTAGTGTAGGATATTGGCAGACTTATTTGAACTTTTCTGTACCCCTGAGTGCTCTCTTTGCCCAGTGGTCCAGTATACATATTTCAGCCAAAGGAATCATTTTTTAAAAATTTTTATCCTCCCTCCCCCATGGTATTGGAGGTTGAATTCAGGGCCCTTGCGTTTGCTAGGCAAGCATTTCACCACTGAGCTGTGACCCCGGCCCAAAGGACTGTTCAGGACACAAATAGGGATTGTCAGTGACTGGGATCAGCCTGAGTCTTCCAGTGGGTGGTAGATGGGCTGACGTCTGTGAGGTGGAAATGCCATTCATCAAGAATGGAAGTGGACCAGCTTCAGCGAATCTCAGGCACTTTTCTGTGTGCAGAGTGTAAAAAAAGGCAAATATTAGGAGTTGCGTGGGGTATAATTTTGTTATTTTACCTTTATGAAGGGAGGAAAATGAGAGAACAAGGGACTGTTTTGTTGCTGGCTCTATGTTTGGAGGAAGGATGTGACGTTTGCAGTGATGATGTGGTTCTGTGTCCTAACTGTGGCGATCACGGGTGTCTGCACGATTCAGCTTCACAGAACTGCACACTTCGTACACACACGGGTAACTAACAATAGCTGGAGTCCAGGGAAGATGTGCAGAGTGGTTCCTGTGGATTTCTGCACGCGGCTGTGACTGCGAATGCATAGAGTACTCTACTATATTTTTGTCTTTTGGATTCAAAATCTCAGAAGAGTTGGAATAACAAGACAGATACTCTCTCCAGCTCGAGTGCCTTTCTGTTCATCGAAGGGCCAGCTCCTTACCTCTGTCAGGAAGGCCAGGCGTCTGGGCCCCTGGCTGCCCCTCAGTCTTGTTCTACCATCTGGGTTTTCGTGACCGTCTTTCTCCCTTTTGCCGCATGTAGCGCTTATACCTGCAGTGTGCTCACTCTTCTTCTGGAAGCTTCCCCTTTCCTTGTTTAAGTTCTTTCTTTTCTTGGCTTATGGAAGTTTGGTTTATCCTTCAAAACTGAGCTCATCTCTGAGTTGGGATCCTTCTCCAGACTTGCACTTGGAATCTTTTTTCTGCCCAGCACGACTGTGTTCTTGGATTCAGAGAATCCAGCTTTGGATATAGAATCCAGCCTCGGGGTGTATTGCTGTTGCTGTATTGAATTCATCGTTGGATATTGGTGCTTTTATTTGGTTGTGGCTTGTACGAGTCTCTTAAGTTGACCAGATTTTGCTTAACACTATATTCCCAGAGGCTTGCTTCAGCGCTTGGCAAACAACAGACTTTTGCTGAACATTTGTAAAATGAGGAAAAATATCAAGAGCTGATTTGGCGTTGGTTGTGTACTGTCTGAGTTTCTTTTCCTGTAGTATAAAACACTCTAACAGACAGTAAAAGCCACTTCAGAGAGAAGAGGGCTCATCTGCTTCATAGTTCAAGGGCATAGCCCACCATGGTGAAGACTTCCAGGCGGGAGCTCAAAGGTCACATGACATCCAGACTCAGGATGCCAGGGAGACTGATGAATGAATGCTTACAGCTGCTTGGTAGCCATGGTCTCACCAGTTGGGAAAGTTTCTGTTTTGGTTAAGTGATGGCATTCTCCTCCAGCTACAGTGACCAGCATTCTAAACTTGTTTTCCTGCTGTGCTCCCTCCCCGCTTCAGGCCCTTGTTCATGGCTGGTCAGAGAGATAGTTAGGATCAGCCTTAGTCCATTCTCTCACTCACCAGTCTTGGACCATCCCTAGCAATGGATGCTTTTGATCCCTACTCTAAGTGAACAGTGAGCCGTCTGTTTTCCTAATCCAGAGACCTCCTTTCCATGGGTTTTCTCAGATTAAATCTGTTCTGTTCTAGATGGTGCCCCCTGCCCCCCACCCCTAGCAATTCCAACAGGGACCTTATCCATTGACTTCTCACCAGCCAATGGCTGATTTAGCCTTGGGTGAGTTGTGTAGAATTTTCCCATTGGAGACTCCTCCTTTCTGATCCTCAGCCGGATGGACTCTCAGAAATTCCAGCTCAGTGGAGTTTTCCCTCAGATCATATTGTTGGTTCTTCTCCAGAGGATCTGAAGAGATGCCCCAGTCCTCTTAAAGGTGCTCCATTATTAAGTAGGACCCCTCAAGGAGAGGGGTGGTCCTCCTTTTGAAGCCTGCTTATTGTTTGGGAAGATCTCTTGATTCATCTCTCCTTATGACCATGGGCCAGCACTGTTCTAAACCGCCTAGAAGCCTAGAACACTGGTTCTCAACCTGGGGCCAAACAACCCTCCCTCCTGCAAAGGTCTCCTAAGACCATTGGGTGTATGAGATATTTACACTACTACTCCTAACAGTAGCAAAATTACAGTTACATAGCAACAAAATTTTATGGTTGGGGGTCACCACAGCAAGAGGAACTGTATTAAAGGATTGCGGCATTAGGAAGGTTGAAAACTACTGGCCTAGAGGGTCTACTGTCTCCTAAAAATGTGTGCCTTTTGTTTAGAAAGGTGACTCAGTGGTTAAGAGTACTCACTGCTCTTCCAGAAGTTCTAGGTTCGGTTCCCAATACCCCTATAGTGGCTAACAACTGACTGTAATTCCAGTTCTAGGGGATCTGATACCCTCTTTCTGGCTTATGTGGGTACCAGCCACTCACATAGTACACAGATATGCAGGCAAACCATTTATAAACATAAAATTAAAGCACAGTGATCTGCCCTGGGACTAAACACTTCTGCTAAACCTACACGTCTTATCATTTTCTGCAGCATGGCCTGGCTGCACTGCCCTTTGACAGGGGTTGCTCCTGGACAGAGTACAACACATTGCACTACCGGATTCAGAGAGACTTAAGCCGATGGATTATAGTCCAAAGTTTCCTACATTCCAGCCCTTTATCTTCTCGGCCTCTGCCCTGCTCCCTGCTTATTCTGCTCTGCCTCTCAGGTTCTCGTGCATAGACATCATCTGCGGGGCTCACCAGATGGACGCTGAGCGAGAGGGAACGACAGGCCAGGGCATGAGACTAGGACAGTGCAGCCCATCCTTATTCGGGGGGAAAAGCCTGCGGAGGGGTCTCGGCACGAATCAGAGACCACCACCAGCTTACTCGCTGGGGTAGTTGGAAGGAAGGAGACGGGGGCAGGGAGTTAAAAAGCTTCTGACTGAGAATGGTGAGCAGTGATGGAAAGAATGTCAGGTGATCAGTAAATGTCTTTCCTGGGGTCAGCAGGGCAGAGTAGCCAATATTCTATAGAGCAAGTTAATTTACTTCTAGAAATCAAATTACTGTGGTTACTGGAATTGTTTCCAATCAACCAAGATGAAGTTCACAAATGAGATGACCCTGGGGCTGCTAAACCTCCGTTTTCCATTTTTACAATAGAAGCCCGACCAGCAATGCCCCTTACGTGGGCATCTTCCCACTTCAGCAAACACAATCAAGATAATGCAATGCCCACAGCCGTGCAATGCCCACAGCCGTGCTCAGTGGCTGTAACCCAGGTGATTCAGTGTCTGTCAGGTTGACTAAGGTTAACACTATCATACACTTAAGATGACTTTTAAGATTAGTAATTTTTTTATAGAATCATATCCACCCCAGCCACACACACCTCCTCCAGATAGTGCTGCTCCCCAACCCCCGTGTGTGTAGGTATGAGACCTACTGCAGGACATATCCCTGCAGAAAACAAACTCTTCCCCTCAGAGCCATCAACTCTCTCAGCCCCTGAGCCCCTCTTCCATCAGTGCTGGGAATTTGACTGGCTTGATTTTTGTGCAGGTCTTATGGCCCTGTCCTGTCTAGAAGACACTGCTTCATAGCAGCTCAAGCGCTGGCACTTACAGTCTTCCCGAGCCTCGGTGGGAGGGGTGTTACTTAGCTGGTCCTTTTAGGGCAGAGCACTCCCATAACTTACTTGCTGTGATTTCAGTACTTCCGAGTCTCTCTGTTAACTGCCATCCGTTGCAAAAAGACCTTCTCTGATGAGGGCTGAGAGCCGCACAGATTATAGGTATAGAACTGAGTGCTTAGGAAGCAATTTGATTTGTAAGATGTTTTCTTACAGTTGGTGTGCATCATCATCTCTTAGGACATTGCTTTCTTGTGGCTGTTTTCTACAGTCAGCTTCTAACCCCTGAACCACACCACTGCATTTCATAAAGCTGCTGTGGACCAGGAGGCTGGAAGCTAACATGTTTACAAAACTGAACACTTCCTGATTTTTTAAAAAAAATGTTAATAGGCATAGACGACACGGAATGTATTGAGGGAAAAGAGTGCATTTGTAAAGTCAAGCAAATTTAACGTTTAAAAAGAAATGTCATAGAGTAGGCCACGTAGAATGTTTGGTGAGGGAAGATGTGGAGTTTCAAAGTTAAATTAGATGTTTGCATTTTAAGCAATTTGACTGAAACTGGCATGTGACTCTTACCGGGACTCAAGTGGCCAAACCAGCTTGGCTCTTTAGTATTTGAAATATATAGCTTCATTAATGAAATGGCTACCGTAAAATTATTTCCAAGTTGTAAAATATGTGTATGGACTTGTCACAGGATATTTGTGCATTAGTTTCATGCAGTGTTTTTTTAATTTATTTAAACTTTGTTATAAAAATTTTTGCAAAATAAATTACAGAAATGAACAAGACCCAAAGACTATACTGAAGCCTTAATTAATTATTCTTTATCAATAAAAAAAAGTCGGGAGTCAGATATTGGGGTAAGAACCTGAAAGATCCCAGAAGAAGGGGAACAGCTACTAGTCACCTACCTCTTCCCTTCCTTCCTCCAGAAGGGCCCGAGATCCTCTCTCAGCTCCACCTTACTATGTCCTATCTCCTTATTTGTCTAGTCCTCCAAACCTCAATGGTTAAATTTGGGTCAGCTAGTGGCTGGCTCCTCCCTCTGACTCCAAGCAAGCTTTATTTGTTAGAACACAATCAAAATATCACACAGCACTAAAGAGTCTTTTTTTCAGATACTAAAAGAACCTATTTTTAAATATTGTATGTACGCACATGTGTGTGTGATATGTGTATGGGTACCTTTGGAAGCTAGAAGAGAGGGTCAGATACCCTGAAACTGCCGCACAGGTAGTTGTGAGCTCTCTGATTGGGCACTGGGATCTGAACTCGGGTCCCCTGCAGGAGCACAAGTGTTGTCACCTGATGGGTCATCTCTCCAGCTCTGAGGAGCTGTGACAAACCCTTCGTCTAGATATTGATGTATTATAAGGCTTACAGACAGATTGCTTCTTTCTGATCATCCTTAATTGTTCTCTAACTACGTGAGCTGCACCCCTGTGCAAGCTTATCATGTTTCTCTGTCTTTGCAGGCCACCGTAACTGAGGGAAGATGATGGAAGAAAGTGGAATAGAGACCACTCCACCTGGAACCCCTCCCCTGAACCCTGCAGTCCTGGCCGCCACCATGCCCTCTACTGCGGTTCACTTAGGTGGGTGTTGTGCCTACCCTCTGCTGGGTTGGAGAAGCTGGGAAAGACTCTGGTCTCTTTGAATCAGTTAGAAGACTGTTTGTTCCTGCTTCGCTAGTCTTGTCTGTGTTCAGAGAAGAAGCCCTTTAAATTTAAGCACAGCACAGCAATAGTCTTGTAACAAGCAAGGAGGCTGACGCTTGCTGCTAGCAGGCTTGCTCTCTGCTCAGTCACTGCAGACCTAGCGGTCTTCAGAGTTCTCGTCTCTGATGTCCTAGGACTTTGTGGGGATTAATCTTTTCGAGGTGTTAGTGTCTAGGTTTTTATGTTCAAATTGGGGCTGAAAACTGACCTTCTTGCCTAAGAAACAAAAATGAAAAGGAAGGTCTGCTCTTGGACGGTGCTATCCTCGAGTTACGCTGTTTATCCAGTGGATAAGTGCAGGGCCTGCACTCAGGTACAAGTGTTATGCATTGGAAAGTACACCTTTAAAACTAATTATTAAGATTTGGCTTACCACATTAAGAATTTCACAAGCAGTGAAAGTTTGAAAATGAGATGAAAAGCCTTTTCAGCCTTGTGTGTTTATCCTCTCTGCTTTTTTTTTTTTCTAGCTGCAACCAGTTCCTTCTCATCTCCCAATGTGTCTGGGATGGAGTCCCTGACACCACATGCCTATTCCACGCCTCAGCCATCCCTGCCCCCTGTGCAGCCATCAGCACCCCCTCCTTTTGTGCCGCTGTCTACAGCTCCGTCGGCTCCCCTGAGTGGCACTTCGGTGCCTCCCTCTGTGTCTCCGTCCCCTGCCATGGCCTTCAGCAGCCCGCCTTTATCCTCCTTCCCACCTGCGACTTCTGCCTCCGGTGCGCTTTTATCTGCGCCACCTTCGGGTCCTCCTATATCAGGATTTTCTGTCGGTACCGCTTACGACATCACAAGGGGCCATGCCGGGAGAGCGCCCCAGACACCGCTGATGCCGTCCTTCTCCGCGCCCCCAGTCACAGGTGATCTCTTATTTTCCTTAGTACGCAGCTGCCTTTGGCGCTTTATTGCCATGTGCCAGCTTTGAGCTGTACTGTGCTGTGCTTTATTTACTAGACAGTGATTGAGGTGCATGGTATAGTACTATTTTAGTTTATGGGTAGATTTGTGCACCTGCTGCTCCTGGGGCTTTGCTTTCTCGACATTCATGATCTAGGCTCACTCTGACTTCCGGAGTTTCCCACGCTCATCTTTTTGCCACTTAAATTATTAACAGTAAAAATAGTATAACTTACTGTGTGATTTTTGTGTGGTATAAAAATTGATATATGATTGACATTTGAGGTGTGAGAAAGACTTCTCATATTCCATGCTAATATTTGTTACTTACTGATAGGCTGCAGGTTGTAATCTAAGAGAACCAACTTCCCTAGGGAGTACATTTTATGTAGCCAGTCCCATGTGCCAGAAGTGGTGATACTAGGCCATTTCTTTTCCTAGGCCAACTACATTCTCTCAGTCCCCTTCTTTAGTATGGTTATGGAAACAAATTATCAAGACCCAATCTTTGTTGTCTCCTGTTCATGGTTTTAGGATAAGGAGCACTTTAGCTTTGATTATTTAGTATCCAAATTGACCTATATATCTTTCCAAATAAAAATTTATTTGGAGCATAGACATTACATGCTTACCTGTGTTTACATGTGTTTTAAAAAGATTTATTTATTGTGTGTGTGTGTGTGTGAGTGTATGTATGGCCGTCATATGCGCACATGCATGCAGACAGTCTAGGAGGCCAGGAAGTTGTTTTATCGGCTACCACTGGAGTTACAGATTGTTGTGAAGTCATCGAATGTGGCTGTTGAACCTGGGCCCTCTGCAGGAGCAGCCAGTGCTGTCAGCTGTTGGACTTTCTCTCCAGCCCCAATGGGTCCAAGTTTTCCTTTGGAAGTGTATGGAGTATGTGTGGTGATTGTTGATGGTTTTTTTTTTAAATGATGGGCTGAGTACTCAATTATGTTTATGGATTAAGGAGATTAGAAGTCCACCTGTCATCCAGATGCTGAATAGGACAAACGGGAACATGCACACACAGACACCTGAGTGTGTGTATGTGTGTTTGTATTTGTTGTTTTTCAGGACACTTGGTATAAACCTGTGTAAAGGGGAAAATACCTCTTGAGGTATTTTTGCATCTTGTTTATAGAGGTCTGAGTTAATAACTTCATCTTTAGGTGCTTCAGTAGTTCTGTGGGTGGATTTGTCTTGAGCTTCTCATGTGATACATCTTTTTATAGGAAAACATTTGTGGAATAAATTACCCAACTAACTGTTTTGCCATTGACTAGGTATTCTGCCAGCCCCCATTACTCAGCAAGCCAGTATAACATCTCTGGCACCAGGACCTGGAACCACATCAGCCATTACTTTCCCCGAGGAGCAGGAAGATCCTAGAATTATTAGAGGCCAGGATGATGCTCCTGCCGGTGGGATCTGGGGTTTTATCAAGGTAAGGGTGTTTGTCTTTCAAATCACGGTTCAGTTGTGAAACTGACAGGGTATCCAGTAGAGAAAGGCAGTACAGGGTAGGAAGGCAGTGCTCTGAGAACACAGTATGGCGTAAGGGAAAACAAGCCCTTTACGGCCAGATTTTTGTAGTTGATGCTTATCTTTTGTCTATATGTGTCTACCCATGTACTCATTCTCTTAATAGAATCCAGATGGATTAGTGGTGTGGGCTTTGTGTTCTTTGTCTTTTCTAGAAGACTTCATTAATGTCCTTCCAGCTGTGAAATTGTCTGTCTGTCTTTGTTTCTTGTGTATTTGGGGTCTGCATATGTTTGTATGTATGGACGGATGTGCACAGGTGTGTGTGTGTGCACGCGCGTGTGCGCATGTGAATGTGGAGGCCACCATAAGGGATCTTCCTCTGTTCTCCACATTATTTTCTGGGACAGGACTGTCACTGAATTTGGAATTTTTCAATTCACCTTGCCAGTGATCCTGTCATCTGTGCTCCGTCCCAGTGCGAGGGCTCTCAGACACGTGCTGTAGCGCTCTGCTTCTTACATGGTGCTGGGTTCTGCATAATCATGTTTTATTTTATAAATCTGTTATCACTATTATCTGGTTGTAAGTTTTTAAGTCATTTTACTCTCTTTAATTGAGAAAATGTGTAAACATGTACATTTTTTGTTGTTTTTGGGGTAGTGTAGACTGAACCTGAGGCCTTACACACACTGGTAAGCACTTTATCACTAGCCTGATCCCCAACTCTCTTTCTACTCTCAGTCTTAGAAAGACTCACTTAGTATCCTGGGCTGGCCTAAAGCTTGCAGTCCTCCTGCCTCATCCTGGCTTGTAACAGGATCACAGGCCTGCACCCTTAGGCCTGATTAACATGACGCAGCTGCTGAGCCATACAGCGGTCCCTTCTGATTCTAATTCTTAGAAATAAAACGGCTCAGCACTCTTGTATGTACATCTTGCTGGGCATCTCTGACATCATGAGTCCCTGATGAAAGCCCTGTGATGCCCTAGAACTTGCTGTATGTTGCCTTGCAGCAGCCACACCAGCACATGTTGTTCCGTCATTGCTCACACGACCGCAAAGGATGTTAATTTGAAATACTGTTTTTTTTTTCCTGATTCAATGGACAAAAACATTTGAAACATTTTTTTTTTTTTTTGGTGCCTGAGTACGTGTGCGTTTGAGAGAGAGAGAGACAGACAGACAGACAGAGAGAGAGGAGTCCTTGGGTTGAAACATAGTGGCTTATGAGTGATGTCTACCATATATATTGAGGTCCGCTTTCTTGTTGTATCCAGAGCTTGTGGTTTGAACTGGCCTGGCTTGCCAGCTTGCTCTGACTCTCCATCCTGAGCATTGGGATTACATATGGCCACCACACCCAAGTGTGTGGGTTCTGGGGATCCCAACTCTGGTCCTCATGTTATGCGGGTGTGTTACCTTATAAGCCAAACTCCCAACCTTGAAACCATGTTTTAATTTTTCATTTCTTTGCTATTAATTTTGGCCTTTCTTTTCTCCATGAAATTTTGTTGTCTGTATTCTCTGTTCATCTTTACCTACTTTGAAGTTGGGAGGCTTGCTTCTCTAAGTGAGTTTGTTAAGAACTCTGGCTAAAGCAATGCTGTTTTAAGATGTACACGTTATGGCCTTTCCCATTTTGATCTGCATTTTAATTTTATTATGCTTTTTTTCTCACAAAAGTGCTTGTGTTGAGAAGTCATTTCTGTGCATCTCTTTCAGTTCTGTACGTGGAAAGAATACCTTTGCGTTCCATCTTGGTTTTTAACCATTTCAGTTCTAAGCCCGAGCAGCTCCGTGTAGCTGATGTGTGTCGGTACACCGAGTACAGCAGAGCTGAAATTTAAGTGTTTTCCAGCCTCTTAATGGAGTATTATGAGGTCATTCCCTCAGTGACCCGATGTCCCCCTTATTTTGTTTACTAAATTACACATTAGTGTCTGTCTTTGTCTTTTATCCCGTTGACCCTGGCTCTGTAATAGTAGCACGCCATTTAAAATGTGCCTAGGCTTGGTCATCCACTGATGTGTGTTGAATGCTTGTTGTGTTCCCTGGTTCTGGCCCCGTGAGCCTCTATAATGTTCTCTCTTGATTCACTTTGCTGGTCCTTCCCATTCTTTACTTAAGAAAAAAAAAATTTGAACTCATTCTGTCAACTTTGTCCCAGGGTTCTGCTGAGAAGCCGTTCAGTTTCACTATATACATTAAGCATAGTTTTAACTAAGTGGTTAATATGGTCATGTTTCAGGAATCTGTTCTTTCTACACTTGCTTTTATGTTTCTCTATGCTGTGAAATCTTTTCTTATATAGAAACTACAGCCATCTTCCTGCTTTGTAAAGAGACTGTCGGTTGCTAGATGTAATACCAAGTTCAACTCTCTGGGACTTGTCACAATAGTAGCAAACATGATTTTATTGTGAGGCTGCCTGACAGCTCATGGTGCTGTTGGGCTGAAGAATCCGGAAGGAAAAGCCACCTAAGGAAGAGGGTTTGGGAATGGGGACAACAAGAAAAGGAGCTTGGGTAGAACATGTGAAGGACAAAGTTATGCATTAAGGCAGCCAGGAGCTATTCTGAGGGATAAAGGTGAGAAATATTTTTTACTGCCTTCATTTTTTAAGGAACAAAGTGTGGCCTTATATAGACACATGGCTGGAGTCCTCATTTGGAACCCCGAGGGACAAATCTTCTTATAAATGTATTTATAACTGAAACACACTTTTCAGACTAACACTTTGAGCAGTGTTGCTCCAGAGCCCTGCACAGGTTGCCTGGCCTGCTCTCTGTGCGAAGGGAAGAAGCCAAGAGCACTACTTAGAATCGCAGTAGGAGTTTGACACTGATTGACCTCATTTTACTCAGAGATTCCAAAACTACCATTTCCATTTTTTTAAAAAAAAAATATTGGTGTACCGATGCCAGAGAAACTTAAAAAGTTTCCTGTGTTGGTCTCGCCAGTAACCACAGATGTTGTGAGCACCGTTACAGTAACCTGCCGTGTTTGGGAGGCACCGTTTTATAACACTCTTTCCTAACCTTTGGCTGTCACGATTTTCCCACCTCCTTTTCTGTGATGTTCCCTGCTCCTGGGTAGTAGTGTGGTTAATACAGGTGTCCCATTTAGGGCTGAGTGCTCATCTCTTATTCCCAACACTGTGAGCAGCTGTGCAACTCTTCAGTGACAAACATTTAAGCGTAGATGAGGTAGAGGATCTCCAGGCTCTACCTGGAGGAGTCATTGGCAGTGAACAGTAGCTGAGGGAGGGAAGATCATTCTTCTTTAGGAGGTGACCACTGGCAAGTTGCCTGTGCTCCAGGGGATGTCCCCACATCCGTGCACATATGTGCAGCACTAACTGACATGAAGTTGAGAGTAGTATGTTGAGACATCGGGGAATTTGGAGAGGGAAAGGGGATAGAATGATCATACTTAATTATTTTCATGGATGAAATTCTCAAAAATTAAGTTTTAAAAAAGTTTTGTCATGTTTATGAAAATCAAGGTATTCTGGTATTCTTTGCTTGAACTGAACATTTGAATCTTGCTTTGTCCAGGGCGTTGCTGGGAATCCTATGGTGAGATCTGTGCTTGATAAGACCAAGCATTCGGTAGAGAGCATGATCACGACGCTGGACCCCGGCATGGCTCCCTATATCAGTATGTATAGAACTGAGCCCAGTATCAGCCACGTTTCTAAAGTGTTCGTCGTTTTCACTCACAATTGTAGTTTCATTTCATCTCTGTCATGTAATTGATAGAAATTCCTCCTGTGCTCTTAATTCAAATTCATTCTCAGCCTGAGTTTTGTGTAACTAATTTATCTTTTGCTTAATCATCATCATATAAGTTTTAGAACTTCATAGTGTGAACTTTGGAAAAGGGAAGGAGTAATTTGATTGTGGGTGAACTTTTCTGTGTGTCCCAGCAGCTGCTCCCAAATAACCATATAGAGACTTAATTATAAATGCTCAGCTGAGAGCTTAAGCTTGTTACTAACTAGTGTAGCATGAATAATAAAAACCCAGGGACAGTATTGGGATTCAAGCTGAAGATCAGAAAAGCAAAGCAGCCAACCTCTTACCTCTATCTCACACTGAAATGGGTGATCCTGCCTCCACCAATCTTCAGACTGAGACTGAGCATGAGACCTGTTTCCTCCCTTCTTATATTCTCCTAGTGCTGGGATTAAAGACATGCACCACCACCACCTGGCTTCTATGGCTAACTAGTGTGGCTATAGGGATGAAAGGTGTGTGCCACTACTGTCTGGCCTGTATGGCTGACTAATGTGGCTGCTTTGCACTCTGATCTTCAGGCAAGCTTTATTTATTAAAACACAAATGATATACCATTATAAACTAGCTCTTACATTTTAAATTAAACCATATTTCTTAGGGTTAGCTCTTACACTTATAAATTAACCCATATTTTTTATCTACACTCTGCCACGTGGCTTGGTACCTTTGCTCGGCTTCTTCTCTTTGTGTTCTTTTTGTCTGCAAGTTCTGCCTAACCTCTACCTCATTCATGCAGCTGTTGGCCAGTCAGCTTCTTTATTAAGCCAATCATAGTGACATCAATTCACACAGTATAAAGGCATCTTCCACGTGTCCTCCTTTCTGTCTAATTAGAAAGGGTGGTTTTAACTTAGTAAAATTATATACAACAAAACCAGTTATCAAGTAAGAATTATAATTATAATAGCTAGTTCATTTGTATTTGGCAAATTTAGAGAAAATACTGTCTATCTTACCTTTGTGAGTCTAAAGATTTATACCTAATTTACCTTTTTATCATAACTAAGGAAATCTTTTAATTATTTAATCTTTAATTCCCTCAGAGAACCCAGAAGGGTATAATGTTACCTAATCATAGGGACATCTGACTACCTGGACAGTCACCCAAGTTCTTTGTAATATTGGGGCATCGTACATGCCTAGTATATCTGACTGACATTTTTGAGAAACAGGGAGTTTTGAAGGATTGTCCTACCTTGTCTTGGCTAAGTTTGGCAGTCGCCCTTTTTGTCCTGCTGGTTCATACTCTCAGAAATTAAGGCAAGGGCAGTTTCTTTTCCCCAAATGATAGCTTTTACCATAAAGAAAACAAACTCCTTATGGGTTTTCTTCATTGCCCATCATCCTCTTTTGAAGCAAATTGTTGCTGTCAGGAGCAGATATATTTCACTGTCATGAAAAGCCTTAGGTTATTAAACATATTGAATGCCACATTCTGTAGGTCTTTGAAGTGTTTGAAGACCGTTTATCTGTCTAAATATATCTGCATATGACCTTGAAAACATACCTACTATGGCTACAGGTGTGATATTATAGATAACTGACTACTAACTTGTACTTTAATTATACATTACATTTTTAATGAGTGATATAAGCACAATGCCCCAAACAAGAGTAGAAACCACACATACAGTATAACAAAATTAACCTTAAATTTGTGCCATTAAACCAAAATCCATACCAATGTAAACTATTTTGAGATTAATAGTTGTCTTTTGAATTAAAGTAGATTCAATAATCTACCTTTTTATCTCATCATTTTTATATCATATTGCCCTTTTTTTCCTTTAGAAAGAGATTTTTGAATTTAACTTTTTTTGTCTAGCTTTTTTTTTTTTTGGCTGGGATTAAAGGTATGTGCCACTACCACCCATCCAGAAAAATACATGAACTTTTAAAGATAACATACATATCTGTATTAATACAAATTGTGTTGTACACAAGTTAGTCAAAGATGATTTTTTGTTTTAGTTTGAGTAGATAAAATATAGTTTATGTGTTTTGTAGGGTTTTTTTTAGGTTTACTTTATGTTTGTAGCCAGGATTTTCAGGGGATCTTCCCAGATCAAACCTGATCCGTATCAACTTGGAATGAGTTCACAGCCTCTACCCCAAAGCAACACACTTTTTACTTCCATTTTGAAGTCAAGATATTTTTAAAATATATAGGTTGGTTTAATCCAGCAGTTTCTGTAATGCGGTGTGTCTTAGCAGCTGTCATTTATTCATCAGCAGTCAGAGAATTCAAAGACAATAACATACAGGGTCCAGACTCCCCATGTATTTTCCATCTTTGCATGCATTTTTACCATTATATTACTTTATTTCTTCTTTGCATATTTTATTTTTTTTGAAGATTTATTTATTTATTATGTATACAACATTCCTTCCGTGTATGCTTGCATGCCAGAAGAGGGCACCAGATCTCATTATAGATGGCTGTGAGCCACCATGTGGTTGCTGGGAATTGAACTCAGGAACTCTGGAAGAACAGTCAGTGCTCTTAACCTCTGAGCCGTCTCTCCAGCCCATATTTTATTATTAAACTATTTTTTCTATGACTGTCTATATCATTTCTCTTTGTCTCACGAGCTTATGTATATAGTAGACACATTGTAGCCCATTTAGGTTTTTTTCCATCTGGATCTGTCTTCACTTCCTGACTGTAATCCTTTGTTTGCATGATAAAACTTAAACCCCCGTGTGGCTTGTTCAAGGCGTGCTGGCAGGGCTCACTCTGGCAGTGCTCGCAGCTAGTATGAAAGACTTGAGAGTGGGAAGCCGCATGTGGCTTCATTTTTGTGTGTTTAGAATCTTCGTGAAGCTTCCTCAGGTCTTAGGTGGATGTAGGTGTCAGATGTTTGGGCGCCATTCGTAGGTGGACTTTTCTGTGTGTTCAGCAGCTGCTCCCAACAGAGACTTAATATTAATTATATATGCTCAGCTAATACCTTAAGCTTTTTACTAACTGGCTCTTACATTATAAATGAACATTATCTGTGCTCTGCCATGATACCTTTTCTCAGTATGGCAAATTCATGGTCTCAAAAATCAGCAAAATACAAATATAAAAACCCAAAGAATTCTTTGTGTTTGTAACCATCCGAAGGACTCATAAGTTTGACTTTACTCCATGTATTTATTTTCATATTTACATATCCATATCAGTCTAGTTGGAGATACTTAATAATTACATATTTCTTTACTTCTTGCGTATATCTTTGACATTATAGAATGAGCCCTTTTGGAGCTCTTGCTGTTCCATTGGGCATACTATATTAGAAGTCAGTTCTTAGAGCAAGACCACTGAGATGGCAGGTGTTTTCCTACAAAGAAACCAGCCCTGTCTTCCTCAGGTAATGAAGCTGGTTAATGAGAAAGCGTAGAATTCAGCTGTTGAACTCTCCTACTGGTACCCTCTCCTAAGGTTGACTGTAGAAGACTGCTTCAGACAGAGTTAATGTGTTCTGGAGTGTTCATAGAATACTGAAGAACTGTGCTCCGGTTACCACAGGTGACTTGGAGCCAGTAGGAGGTGTGTGCCAGCCTCGGCTTGTGAGAGAGACTGCAGAGAATGTGCTGAATTCCCATCCTTAAAATGCAAGGGAAGTTGGTAGTTTGATGAGAAGATGTGATAAAAGAGGATTTGTGTCTGACCTGGGTTTGAGTCCTGACAATAGTGCTTAGCTGTGTTATGGTGGGTAAGGTTCTGTCAGCCTAGCTCACATGTGTGAGGCTGGTAACAGTAAATACAGTGTAAGCTTATGATATGGTAGTAATTACTAGAAAGTTACTGTTAAATTTGGAATTGAAGTTCCTTTTGGTTCCTGTAGAATCTGGAGGTGAACTGGATATTGTTGTAACCTCAAATAAAGAAGTAAAAGTGGCTGCTGTCCGAGATGCCTTCCAGGAAGTCTTTGGCTTAGCTGTGGTTGTGGGGGAAGCTGGACAGTCCAATATCGCCCCACAGCCAGTAGGCTATGCAGCTGGATTAAAGGTGAGTGCAAAAACTTTTCCAGAGTTTGCCCATAATTGTGATAAGGATCCTGTGGTCTGTGGGGGACTACTGCAGATTTATATTTTATCCTTAGTTAGTCAACACTCTAATGCTGTGAGGGATATAAAGGAGTTTTAATTAAATAAGTCTCAATTAGGTTTTGATTATTGGAGGAGGATGGCAGTTTCATTAAGAAAGAACAAAAAGAATAGATGATCTTGAAAGGAATCTTTGTAACTTAGTATTGCCTTTCAAGTCAGTTAATGAAATTATAATATCTGTTGGGTCCCAGTAGACACACACACATACACACACTACTCTCTGTCACATTGTTACAAAGACACAATCATTCAAGAACAAATGAAGTTGATGGCATCCAAACATTTTCCTATCCTAAAGCAGGGGAAGGGAAATCCCAACAGATTCTTTGGCCTCACTTCCCCTGTATTGTTCTGTGACCTCATTTCCCCTGTGTGGTTCTGTGACCTCACTTCCCCTGTATTGATCTGT
>JABTXL010012544.1:2206859-2240304 GCA_025134845.1 Neodon shergylaensis | reverse complement strand
CTGTGTGGTTCTGTGACCTCACTTCCCCTGTATTGATCTGTAACCTCACTTCCCCTGTGTGGTTCTGTGACCCCACTTCCCCTGTATCAGTCTATCATGCTTGTTTTCTTCTGCAGTAAAAATTTCTGTAATTATCTGTTGGGTTTCCAGTTGGCTAGCCCCACTTCTTCACTTCCCTGTCCTAATCAGAGTGCACTTAAAGCCCACCAATAATAGGCTTGCTGTGTATTTGGTTGGTCAGGAACTGTTGAGCCAGGTGGTCATCTCTCTGTTGTTTCAAGAGTTTTGGATGGCCAGGCTGGCCTCAGACTTGCTTTGAGGCCAACACTGGCCTTGAACTCCTGATTCTGCTTCTGCCTCCTGAGTTCTGTAGCACCATGCCTGACTTTTACTTCAGTCTGTCTGTCTCCCTGTGGCTTTTGGGAGCACACCTTGCTTTTCTCTCTAGCGTCCTCTTGGCCTCTGTCTGCATACACTTCCTTTGCTGACCTCATGTAGTCCCTGGCCTTAGCCAGCATCTTATGCTGACGCTTGCAGCTTCATATAACTGCTAAGACTGCTTGTGAATTTTGAATTTATGTAAAAGTTGCCTTTTTGACAACTCTACTTGAATATCCCAAGCTCAGTATGCCTAAAACGAAACTTTCCTTTTTTTCTTATATGTAGTCTCAGTCAGTGGCAGTTCTGCCCTTCCATTTTCTCACATGAGAAAGCTTGACACCAGTTGTAGAGTCTCCTCTTGTTTCTATCCCATCATTCTGTCTTGTTTGCAAGACAGACTATAGTTTGCTGTAGTTTTTCTCTATGAGGTTGCTGCACATCATACTAGTCATTATGGTACTTTTGCTGTGAAGGGAAAAAGGATTAGGTCACTGTGGGCCTCTGGCCACAGTGTTTTTGGCCAGGCTGTCAACATAGAAGTTTTGTTGTTTACCTTTCCTCCTGACCATTATCCATAACAACTTGTAACCAACATTCTAAACAAAGGCAAACATTCATAATTCAGGGTTTTTGGGGGAGGCCGGATGTGGGCGTAGTTTTCCAGGCTACTTCCTGCTGACTGAGGGTACTGGTAATCTTATGGGGACCTAAAGAAAATTTAGAATTATGATCAAGTCCTGACTGGAGCATACTGTGGGGCTTGATCATTTCAGCTAGCAGTCTTGAAACTGTTCTGGATGTAGAACTCAGACATCTAGGCCTCTATTCCTACTGGAGATTTCTCAGGGGGTCTTCCTTGATCAAACCTTTTTGAGACTAGGTTTCTCTGTGTATCTTTGGCTGTTCTGGCAATCACTCTGTAGACCCGGCTTTCCTTGAACTCAGAGAGATATGCCTGCCTTCCAAGTGTTGGGATTAAAGGTGAGTGTATTGTGTTAAATACCTGCATGTACTTTATAGCTAAGAATAGTATATTTAACATTAATACTGTTTTAAAAACTGGTTGGCAACCTGCTCTGCTTTTGCTCTAGGGCGCCCAGGAACGCATAGACAGCCTGCGGAGGACCGGCGCAATCCACGAGAAGCAGACTGCTGTGTCAGTGGAAAACTTCATCGCTGAGCTGCTGCCCGACAAGTAAGAGGCGCAGGGCACCCTGGGAATCAACACAGCCGTGTCTGGAGTCTCTAGGTCCTCACATGGAACACCTAGAGAAGGTGCTTCCTGTTTTGAGCCAGAGTGGGGAGTTTGCTCCGATAGTAGGACTGTCCCGTGCTTAGCTGGCTCTCTGTCCTTACTTTTCTTTTGTAACTGAGCAGTGCAGAGCGATGCCTGCCTCTCAAGCTGTGCTGACAACCGCTTGAAACGTTAGGACTGAATATAGGAAACACACTGCGCATCAGCCTGGCCAGGTCTAATAGAGCCCTGGGAGTAAGCACACTGCTCCCATGTGACTCAGTGGTGGAAGATGGGCAGGACGACTTGATGGTCCACATAGGCTGGAGATGCATACTACTATGTGTGTAGCTTTACAAAGCCTCCCGAAGCACAGTTCAGCATTGTTGAGGGCTCTATGTCTCTATGTTTTTAATAGATTTTTTTTCCCATGGGAAAGCCTGTTTGGATATGCTGTTACTTTTTAATAAACAGCCGTGCTTTGGTGAATTCTAATTTCATTTATAATCTCATGGTGTTGTGTTAATTTTTTGTTTACTTGTTGCCTAGCATTTTGTAACCATAATTTGCAAAATGTGGCCTCTACTGAGCTGGAAACATCTGCCAGGTAGAGCAATCAGCTAAAAGGGAAAACATCTCAAAATGTGCTTGCCAGGTAAAAGGAGTAGAACCATATAGACCTGGTTAGCTCTTCAGATACTGTCGTTCGTTCATGCAGAGTTGGAAAAATTAACTTGTTGTCTTCTTCCACGTAAGAATAATGCCAGTGTAAGTATTCTGAGATGAACAGGTCTAGACTTTGCTGCTAGTTTTGGACATGTTAAGTGCACAAAATGTTATTACAATGTGTTAAGCATCAACTTCATTGTGGCTTGACTGGTGATGGTAGGCGGTCTCTTTGTGGCTTCTGAATCTAGTGTGAACCATTCTCTGCACTGGGAAATATTTGGGACCACAGTCCATCACGTTCCTCTCACCTTGTCTTATACACGGGAAGAAAAGATGGAGATCCCTAGTGACCAAAAGTGATCAGCTGAGATTCTCCCCACCCCTGGCCCCAGTTGTGATCCTGTTGAAGGACTTTATGAAGAAGAGGGAAATCTGAAAGTTCCCTTAGCCAGCAGGGCCAGGGACCGAAATGGAAGGGCGTTGGGCACGTGGCAGGGATTGCAGGTTCACAGAGGGGATGGAAAAGCAGGTTCCCGGTTGCAGTGTCTGGTGGAGGTGGTGCTCTTTAGAGGTTGACTGGACTTCTGATGTGTGTGGCTTAGAGACTGCTGGGCTTGCAGGGCAGCTTCTCAGGATGCAAAGGTGCAGTCTCCAGTAGGGTCTGTGCAGTATCCTGATGGACACTGCCCACAGCAGGCAGAACGAGGCAAAACAAGGTGTAGCTGAGCTTGGCTGCACTTTCTTGAACGAGACTTTATTAAAACAAAATATGAGATTTTGATTAGTAGTCAAGTGGAATAAATATTATTTAGTACTCAAGAGTTGAAATGTTTTTAAGATGTGAATATTGAGACATTTCAAAGTATCACTTTAATATTCTGTGGAGTTGCCTATGCTGCCTTGTGTCTTATTTAGTGGTTTTTTAAAACTTGTTATTTCCTTATTCATTTTGTGGTTCTTTGTGCTTTTAAAATCTACTTACTTTTTAAAAGATGGAGACATTGAACAAACATAACCTTGTCTATGTGCCCTTAGTGCTTACATTCAGGGTTGTTTGATATTTCTGGGAGCTAGAATTCTGATGCTATCCCTGTTATCTTAAGTGTGTTCCTGGTGCCTTGGGTTTTATAATCTATGGTTAAGTATCTGTCATGAGTGTGCTTTCAAAGGCTGACTCCTGGCTACAGCTGTGACTGGAAGGTTTCACGTTCATGAGGCTCAAGCACACAGTTGTTTCCTCTGAACGAGTTTATTTCCTGATTTAGTAACATTGTTAGATGGTTGCATGCTGGTGAGAGTTGGTATTACAAATTTCCCCATATTTTAGCAAGTATCATTTAAAAATATTACCCGCAAGAGGCTCTTTGCATGTTCTGGTAAGTCAGCTATGTATTTGAGAACCCCCATTCCCGTCATCCCCCACCTTAGTTCTGTTTCCTTTTTTGTTACTCTCTTTCTACCTTCTTGAAATTAAGACAATAAAGTAATTTTAGTTTTACATTTATGGCTTGTCCATGTGCAAACTAATCAGACATTTTCTTTCTGGGAACTGTGGTACTTTAGTCTGAACAGTGAGAGGGAACTTGCTTTGCCATTTTGTATCTTCACTCTCATTTTATCTAGCATGTGAACAGGATGCAGCCCCCGTCCACTCTCATTTTATTGAACATGTAAACAGTGTGCTGCTTCCGTTTCTCTTCCAGGTGGTTTGACATCGGCTGCTTGGTGGTTGAAGACCCGGTGCATGGCATCCGCCTGGAAGCCTTCACTCAAGCCACACCGGTGCCTTTGGAGTTTGTGCAGCAGGTTGGTTTCTTTGCCTTTTCATGACACTCCATATTTATTGTGAGGATTATGCCTTTGATTCTTTGTCTTTTGCTGTGCTTGTCGGTTTTCTATTGTACCATGTTGTTATTTTCCTCTTTTTTTATGTTCATGGCCCCGGAATCAGAAGAAAACTGGCCTTTAAATCTATTTCACATGTACTCCTTGTTCTCATTTCCCTTGCTCACCTGTAGCTGTCTGTTATGGATGCAGGTGCCCGTGTGTGCTGGTGTGGAGACCAGAGGACACCAGCCTCAGGTGTCTCAGGAGCTCTCCACCCTGCTTTGCGTTATTTTGAAACAAGTCTCTCAGACCTGAAGCTCACCAGTTAGGCGAGGCTGGCTGGTTAGTTGTCCTAGGAATCCTCCTGTCTCTACTTCCCCTGCACTGGGATTTCAGGCAGGTGCTTTCACGTTTGGCTTTTCTTAAGTGGGTGCTCAGGCCCTTGTCTTACTCGGTGGTCATTACCAGTTGAGCCGTGTCCCCGGTCCCTGTTTATCTCATCTTCATTTGTATTATTTTATCTATTTCTCTTCTCCTAGATCTGATCATCTTTTTTTTTTGTTGTTGTTGTTGTTCATTTTAGTAACAAGTCAATATTTTAAAAGTTCAATGAAAGCCGGCATGGTAGTGCACACCTTTTAATCCCAGCACTTGGGAGGCAGAGGCAGGCGGATCTGTGTGAGCTTACGGCCAGCATGGTCTACAGAGAAAGTCCCAAACGAGTCTGGGTTACACACCTTGTCTCTGTAAACCAAAATAACAAACAAACAAAATTTGGATGAGTGCTGGAGAATTGGCTCAGTTGTTAAGAACACTGCTCTTCCAAAGGACCTGGGTTCCATTCCCAGCACCCACATGCAGCTCACAGCTGTCTGTAACTCCAGTTCCAGGGGATCTGGTTCTCTCTGCAGACACCAGGTATACATGGGATGCACCTGCATCCAGGCAGGTGTAAGCATACAGGCGGGCAAAATACCCACACACAAGGTAAAAATAAAGTTTTAAAAGAATGTAGCTGACAGGAATATATCTTTAGATTTGCTGGCTGAAAACAGACCTAATGATGTACCCTTGTACAGTTTCCAAACTGATTTATACTTAGATATATTTTATAGAAATCTTCTCTTAATTCTCTAATGAACGAAATGTACTGTGCCTGTCATCGGGGTCTCAGTATCATTCAATGAGTTAGTTGTTGCCCCCCTTTTACACTTATTTGGAATATATGGACATTTGATGTTATGGGAAGACATTTGATGTTCTCTGAGAAAATATGTGTGCAGTTACATTTCAGTTTAATGTTTAGCCATAAAGTTGCTAAAGGGGCTTAGTGGTCCTTCCTATGTTTGCAGTGTGGAAAGATGCTTGGAGTTTTGATGTTCTCTGGAGTTTATTTACACCTAAGTTCTCTTCAGAAGGTCGCGCACTCATGTGAGGATAGTTAGAGGCTTTAAGCTAATGCTGTGCATATTAGTATTATATTAATTATATATTGGTATAATATAACATATGATATTAATATTAGGATATTGTTATGCTAATAAAACTTAAAATGGCCATAACACGACAGGTTTTCTAGGAAGATGGAAGTTTTACCACTGTTGATTCAAAAGTATTAGATTGAGCCTTGTAGAATTGCTGTCTTTAATAGTCTAGGAGTCACTGCCATGATTCCTGTGACTTAGCCCAACCACTTCCATTAGCCCGACAGGGAAAGGGCACCACCCAGCAATAAATCACTGACTAATGCCTTGAGCGAGATCTGCACATGGTTCTCGATGCTCACAGTGGAGCTTGTGTGGTGTGTGAGCAGCAGGCTCCCATGGATTCCGTGGTGTGTGAGCAGGCTCCCATGGATTCTGTGGTGTGTGAGGAGTAGGCTCCCATGGATTCCGTGGTGTGTGAGGAGTAGGCTCCCATGGATTCCGTGGTGTGTGAGCAGGCTCCCATGGGTTCTGTGGTGTGAGCAGCAGGCTCCCATGGATTCCGTGATGTGTGAGCAGGCTCCCGTGGGTTCTGTGGTGTGAGCAGCAGGCTCCCATGGATTCTGTGATGTGAGGAGCAGGCTCTCAGGATCTTTGAAGACCTGCTGTCTCTCTTTGGAGCACACTGCAATGGTGGTAGTTCAGAGCATGGCACTGTCTCTTTCAGGGTTGGTGGGAAGCTATTTGATGTAACCCTTGACTATTTGTCTTGTTCATCTGTAGTGTTTCCAAATTGAGCCTAAGAAATTGTTTTTGTTTTTGTTGTTGCTTTCATTTTGTTTTGTTTTTTGAGGTAAAGGGAAGCCCTTGGGGTGATTGTGAAGCAGGTAGAGGGGCATGCATGCAGAGTGCAGATCTGGACTCTAAACCAGCCCCGGCTGTTGAACCCTTGAATCTGTTTGCCATTCACTTCTGTGTGAGAACTGGTGTTCATACAGGCTGGGTACAGGTGGGGAGCGACAGTGCTGGTAGCTGCTGGCCTGGCCTGGGTGCCGTTTGCGAGCTGCTGACTCGTATTATCCGTATCTGCAGACACTGTCTAGGAACTACTAAATCCTTTCTTGAATGCGCTAAAGACTCAATATGTAGTCTCTCTCTGCTTGGAATTCTGTGGCTCTAAGAACATGATTTTAGCAGAAACCTATTACTAACGTGAAGTGACCCTGACCGTAGAACTAGAGCTTAAGCCCTCAGCGTGAGTTGTGAGAAGCTGGGGTTCTCACTGGATGTGCACTCAGCCCTGCTGAAAATGTAAATTGTGAGATTAGATTCTGTGTGACCCGTGAGTGTGCTGGGCTCATTAACACAGTAGGCGTGTGCAGTCACCCTTGTAACTTTATACTCTTGAGGGTTTGTCATAATCTGTATTAAAATAAGCAGAGTCGAGACGCCAAGGAGTCTTCTGTAACATAGCGGGTTCCAATGCTGTTTCAGTGTGTGACAAGTAACTCACCTTCCTTTTTCCATAGGCACAAAGCCTGACTCCCCAGGACTACAATCTGAGGTGGTCAGGCCTTTTGGTGACAGTGGGGGAAGTCCTGGAAAAGAGCTTGGTAAACGTTAGCCGGACTGATTGGCACCTTGCTTTCACTGGCATGTCTCGCCGCCAGATGATCTACAGCGCGGCCAAGGCTCTGGCGGGCATGTATAAGCAGCGCCTGCCACCCGGGCCCATGTGAGACCAGCTGCTGGGAAATGGAGACCTGCCGTCACCCTTGGCTCTGCTAGAGGAGACTGGATAGTTCCAGAGAATCCAACAGTTCTTACAATTGTCCTTTTTAAAAGAATAAACAATTAAATAAAGGCACAGTGTCATTCCAGTAAAACAGAAGAAGTAGACCCTCTGCCATGATTCCATACGTCCTAGTTCCCCCAAAATATACACGTATATTTACAGCACAGTTCAGTATACCAGATTTATAACGCGGAAATCCATGTTCACAAATGGATGATTGTTCTTGGCTCTTCTGGTTTCTTAAGAACATGTCTGTGTTACCTGCCCTGTTAACCCTGTTGTCATCTGTGTGTGCACATGATCTCAGGTTTGGCGGTGAGCAGTGCACATGATCTCAGGTTTGCGGTGAGCAGTGCACATGATCAACAACCAACCTGACATGCTTGCTGGGGCATGGGGGTTGTGCACAGTTCCTTGTGTTTTATAGAATATGGGCCAAATTAACAGAATGGATAGTTTTTGTCATTATGTATGTATAGTTTAGAAGTTAGACTTGTTTCCTTTTTGTTTTAAACTTTGGCATTTTGCAGATCCATAACTATGAACATCAGAAAATAACGTTTTATTTTTCTTCATTGCTATGTGAGAACTAAAGGGCAGATCATCCAAATCTATTTTAGATATGATATGTATTTGTGATTTTATTGTTGTTGTTGAGATTTTTTTTAAAAAAAAAATTTGTGTATTGATGTTTTACTTGTTTGTCTATATACCATGTGCACAGTGACCAGGGAGGCCAGAAGAGGGCATCAGACCCTGAAACTGGAGTCACAGATGGTTGTGAGCAACCATATCGGTGCTGGGAATCAAACCTGGTTCTTCTAGAAGAGCAATCAATGTTCTTAACCCCTGAACCATCTCTCCAGCCCTTGTGTCATTTGTGGAAGTTGGCACTTCCACAAATTGGCTGTCATGACAGCTGTTCCTCCTGCATCTACTCACCGTCTCCAGACTCTAAGAGGGGATCCCCTTCTCTTGGGATGGTATGTGTTTTCTTTAGTGAAAGTTCCTTTTTTTATTATTTGAGAAGTTCATGCAGTGTGTTCTGATAACACTTGTCTCCCACCCCTTCCCCTCCATGCTCCCCTTCTTGTCCTCTTTACTGAGTCCAGTTTGTACTGCCCAAATAGGTGTTAGGCTGTCAACCAGTTGACCTACAAGGGACTACACTCTTGAAAACTGACTATCCCTCAGAACCCATCAACTGCCAATAGCTCCCCAGTTTGGGGGCGGGACTCATGGGCTCACCCATGCTTGATGTTGATCAACTGGATCTTGTGTATGTCTGAGGTTGTTTCCTGGTTTGCCTTAAGCACAGCTTGACTTTTCTAACTGTGCCCTTCTGCCTTTATTTCTTATGGATGTTTTCAAGGGAATGATTTTATATCCGATGTAGTTTATTTAATCCATTGCATTTAGCCAATGCTTTTTTCTCCCTGAAATAATATATTTTACCATGTGGGGATTTACGTAAGTCAAAATTGAATAAAAAATTTTCTTACACAATTAAACTCTATATATGCAATTCAGATATCTTCGTGAAGATAATTTGGTACTGAAATGTAATTTCACTTTGTTTTCCTTGTTGATACAGTTCTGTAGATGCCAGAGTTAGTCGACTCTACACTCATCCTCTGTCCTTCCATGTACAGTGTGCTGTGCCATAGTGCTTTCCAGTAATGACATCATTGCTCATACTTTTTCAGAAGGAGAATTATTACTTTTGAGGTGGGTGTTTGTTAATCCCCAAGCATTGTGTGTGGTGCCTAGTTAGACAGGAAGGAAGTCTGTGGCTGTGGTGATGTGCCTGGCCAGAGTAAATCAGCCACAGTGCCTCTCAGTGCTTCTCCGTGCATAAGAAGCAGGGGTCTTTCTTTACCACTTGCTGCTGTGCTGTTTTTAAGAGCTGTCCTTTGGGTCGGGGGATGTAGGCTATGATGGAATCACTAGCTGATGTCAGGCCCTAGGGTCAATCCCTGGAAAACACACACACACACCAGGGGTAACTGTCTTATCTAGCAGCATTTGATGGGGTGTTGCCTGGGTAATAGTATTTTATTGTACTCCAAAGGCAAGTTTTACAGACCCTGAAGGTACCCTGTTTTTCCCTTGTCTGGTTGAGTCTGCATTACCTTAGTTACTGCTTCAGAGGGTTGTTCCAGTAGAATCACTGGGGTCACTGACATCTCATTGGGTGATGGTTTCCTTGAGTCCTAAGTAACAGTGGCAGACTTATGCCATGGCTTGGTTGAAACTGGATAATTGTCATTACCTAGTCTGCCTACTATGAGGGAGGGAGAGGAGTGACGGGCTGATGGAAGAGAGAACTATTTGATCCAGTCTGATCTCTCTGTAGACAGATTCTCTGGCCTAGAATTTTCTTTGGAGCATGTCAGAGCAGGCTGACTCTACTGGCTTGTTTCCCTGACCCTTGTTTTCTGAGGATTCCCCTGCTCAATCTGCCTGGTGACATTTAGGCCTGAGCGGTCCAAAACCCTGGTTTCCTTCCCGGCCCTTCTGTTCCTGTGCCCTTTTCTCCTGCCTGTTTTTGTGTACCTTCCATGCTGGCATTTTTAGCGAGTTTGTGGTGGTGGTTGTATTTATCAGTAGGAAAATAAAATTTAACATCAGCCTTACAAGACTGTTCAACTATTTACTTCCAAGGATTCAGTTTTTGTTGCTCTCCTTGTTTTCCCCTAGCGTGGTTTATTTATAACAATGCTAGGCAGAGCCTCATTTACTCTGGGCAAGCGTTCTCCTGAAGGGCCACAGCCCCAGGTCCCTCCTCAGATTTGAGACAACTCTGGACAGAAACTGTATCAAGGACTTCTGAAGTTGGAAACATTTTAGAAGCTGGAAGTTCTTTCTACTGATTTCTGTGTTGTTTTTCATTCTTCCTTCCTCAATCTTTAGAGATAAGATGCTGCCATCTTAAGTGTAGGCAGGTAAGAAAACAAATGAAAGCACACACTACACCTGTTCTGAATTATGCAAATTAGCAGTTACTCAGGGTCAACTCAATACTTCAGCCTGCCCTTTAGTTTACTCTTGTTATTTGGCAAAAAGAAAAAAAAAATCAAAACTATACTAAAACTAAGGACAGTGATTTGTGAAGCCAAATTGATAATCTGTTGTAAAAGTTGTTGAGTTAAACATAAATTATTATGAAATGTAGATTTTTTTCCTAGGATATTGTATTCATTTTGTGATATTATGTAGAGTGATATATTGGATAAAATCAATTTTGTAAGTATGTAAATATGTCAAAAATAAATACTTTGACTTCTCAAAGGTGTGCAGTGATTTAAATGCTAATTTGTATTAGTATATTAGAAGGCCACATACTCCTTTTTGACTCTAAATTGGTTACCAGCTTCCACACATGACCAGATCTTAAGCTCTTTTTTTCTGCAGAATTTTAACATTCAGATGCGCCAACCTCCAACTTGGAGGCTGGAGAACTCAGTATAGAGAGAAGACCTGTGGGAGAGACAGGAAGTGATGGGAAGCCAGGGGATCATGAAAAGCCCTGGTGCCTCAGCAGAACTTCTTTCTCTCCATACCTGTCCTTTTTATTTTATTTTATCTTATTTTTATTTTTTGTAATTGTTTTAGGATCAGCAATATTAATTGGGGAGAAAGGTACAGGGTTTTGAATTTCACCCATCTCCACAAGTCTTTTATCCATTAAGTTCATTTTCTGTTGGCCGTCTACTGCTGGGTTGGCCCTTAAGTGTGGTTTGTGTACCCAGTGGGGCTCCTTTGGAGAAAACCAATTTTCCCTTTGCGAGCAGTTTCTGGGTCAGTAGAAGGGTCTTAAAAGTTTTTACATATATCTAAGAAATCTAAATGGACTCACCAAATAACTGGGGAGACCAAGCCCCAATTAGACATCTCTCATCACCAAATGAAGTATCCATTGTCAGGAATAGATTACATCTGATCAAGTTGTTGACTAAAGAGGTCCCATGGGAACCTGCAAGCGATCCAGACAATTGTCAAGGCGGTGGCTCTATACAAATTGGTGGTAAGGCTCTATTCCTGATGACACCTGTGTAACTGAACGCTGGAAGTTGATCTGGCGCTTTCCTAGAGCCTTCACCCCTACTGATTAATATTGACAACCAATCTCACCTTCTTGGCTCCTCTGTGCCCCTTTCAACCTCAAGACAGTGAATTGTCCAGCCAGGCATTGCACCCTGAATCTGACGCTGTGGAAGAAGGTAGTGTGTGTGTTGTGCGGGGACTGGCTGTTGAAGCCTTTCTTTCTCAGCACTCCATTTCGGATAGATGATAAGTGTGTTGGCGCAGGTGCTTCGGAAGCAAGATGAGAAAGTAGCCCTTCGCTTATACACTTTTTTTTCCCCAACTGACTTGGCTCTGGTGCACGTATAGGAGGTAAGAGGAAAAAATGATGAAATGACCTATTAATAAAAACCACACTTCCCCCATGTTTTTTTTTTTATGAAATCGAGGCACGGTAGACATGTTTCTATGAAGTAATACTTGGCCATGGAATAACCTTCCATTAGTTAGAAGGCATTAGTTTATGTCAAATGCAGATGAAAATGTATGTGTGTATAAGGGCTGTGGAGAAAAGAGGAGATCTGTTCAGTGTGAGCTCGGAGCTGGACTTTCCGGCCCTTATTTTTACAGGAAGATTAAATCCTCTTTGCCATGTACGTGTGTATAATGTATATGAGATGGACGGACAGATAGGTGGACAGGTATAGGTATACAATAGCTAGCTAAATGGCCCTGCCTCCTCTCACTAGCTGCAGCACTGGGCAGAGTGGCCCCAACACCTTGCCTAGGCAACACAGCAGAGCTTGCTCTGGTGGTATAGGTGTGGGCAAGCCGACCAGAGGCCAGGAGAGCAGGAGAAACAGCTCTGCCCCTCACTGCTCACTAGGGTGAGCTAGCCTAGCCAGGGTAGTGCCGGGGGATCTCACCTTGGTCTTGAGGATGAGGGGAAACTGGGGGGCTGACCAACCCATCAACCACCAGACCCAGAACTAACCAACCTATAAACCACCCAGACCCAGAGCCAGGTCTATGAGTTGACCCATCTTATCACCGCCCATCTATGAGCACATGAAGGGGCCAGCCCTGCAGACCCATAGCTGCAGGATCTCTATGACACAGGACAACAACAGGATATCCAAGAGGAGCCCTAGTGCGGGCCCAGTACTGATGATGCAGCAAAACCAGAGACCTCAAAACCAGACCAACTCATTGCAACGAACACTCGCGAGTAACGATATATGAACTAAGGGACTGTGTGTCCCACTCTGCCACGCTACAGCTTCCACAGTGAGAGTTTTCTTCTTTTTTCTTTTAAATTTTATGTTTTATCCTGGTGGGGGATGGTTTGCAAAGGTAGAGAGTGGTTGGTTGAAACGCATGATGTAAAATCCACAAAGGATCAAGAAAAAGTTAAATGTGGAAACAGTAACCAGCTAGCTAGAACTGTATCCAGCAGCATTCGGTCGTGTTTGAGGACTTCTTTCATACCATATCGCAGATACTCAAGAGCTTTACATCCGGTGTCTTCTTTAGTTCACCTTCTGTGGATGTTTTTTTTTTTGTTTTTTGTTTTTTTTTTTTTAAGTTTTTTCGAGACAGGGTTTCTCTGTAGCTTTGGAGCCTGTCCTGGAACTAGCTCTTGTAGACCAGGCTGGCCTCGAACTCCCAGAAATCCGCCTGCCTCTGCCTCCCGAGTGCTGGGATTAAAGGCGTGCGCCACCACCGCCCGGCTCTGTGGATGTTAACTACTACCTCATTTTGTAAGCCAAACACCAAGACTGTTACTGTGTCGCCTAAAGTCACACAACTGGGAAGAGGTAGAACAAAGATTCAAACCATGTCCTGTTGGTTTCTGAACCATATGTTCTTTCCAGCATGTGTTCTGTGTGGTGAGCTATAGATGAAATAAACCTTAAAGGTTAGCTCCATGTATCTCAACCATATATATGCATTTTGATACATTACTATGTTTGCACACATGTATGCATTTTGATACATTACTCTGTTTGCACACGGGTGGGGAGCTCTGGGATGTGTGCACAAAATTAAGTCCGGTGTTTTGCTCTGAAGCAGACTGCAGTGCTCCCTTAATGGTGCCGTCAAAGTGCTCAGGAGGCTGACGTGGTACCCACCAGGCTGGGGGTGCTTCCTGAAGAGGACACTGTATGTCGTAAGGGAGGGCCAGGGGTCATGACCTAGAGATAAATTGTTACTGTAGGACAGGGTGGACAGTGGCCTGAAGAAGGGGAGGGAAAGTGGAAAGAAACCCACTGGATCACGTCTTTCTTAAGGTGGTCAGACAGTCGAGAAGATTGCTAGTAGCAGTTTAACGAATGAATGGCCAGGGAGAGGGACTCCGGTTTGGGAGAGGAAGAAAAGCCATCCTGTAGGAAGTGGCTAAGATGGTTTGTAACCATGGTGTCAAGACTGCCACATGGAAGCCAGCTTGGTGGTGGTGCCACAGGGAGAGAAGGGATGGGGAGGACAGCATGGCCTTTGCCTGAGGATGGTGGCGGCCATCAACACAGGTGCAGGCACAGACCAAAGAAGGGGTACTGGGCGGGGAGGGGAGCTTACAGTGTTCCCTGTGGAGAAAACATCTGTGTTGATACTCTTTGGTCCTCTGCTGACCTGAAAGGAGCTGAGCTCACAAAGGGCACATACTCTGTTCCAGCTGATATTGTGGGATGTTCAGAACCACTCTAATGCCTGATATACAGGAGCTGAGAGGATTGGGTGATTTGGGGAGCATTTCTGACTTGCTTGAGGGAAACCCTCAGCTCCAAGTCAGGGAGTTCCCCAGAGACACAGGTGGAAAACTCCCCTTTACTTTTTAAGAAAAGTGAAACTTTGGCCTGGCGGTGGTGGTGCACACCTTTAATCCCAGCACTTGGGAGGCAGAGGCAGGCGGATCTCTGTGAGTTCAAGACCACCCTGGTCTACAAGAGCTAGTTCCAGGACAGGCTCCAAAACCACAGAGAAACCCTGTCTCGAAAAACCAAAAGAAAAAAAAGTGAAACTTCAAAATCATAAGGGATTCCTAACCTGTAAAGCCCAGGATGCAGCCTGACATCCAGCCAGCTGAGTTAGAAAGGCCCCTTTATTCCTCCTCTCCACTGCCGGAAATATTGGTGGCCTCAACTTTAATGCTACTGAAGATCTGGCATGTTGTCACTAGAGGGCGCCAAGTGCCCATAAAATATCTAGGCACCCGAGCAGGAACCATCTTTTAATATCCAATGCAAGGACTCTTAAAAGGTGACTCCCCACTTCTATCCATAGTCGCCCCCTTCTGCTACTGAAGGAAAGGAGCACCCCAGTTGTCCTCTGGATCTAGTAAGTAGGAGACTAGAAGACCCTATGCTTTTCACAAGATCACAAGACTACATATTAATTTTGCAGTTGTTTTCCTGACTCTTCTTATGGACTCATCTAATGTGTGTGTTGATTTTATTATTGATATTGTTATTGATATTATTATTATTATTCAACAGGAAGAAGGAACTTCAATTGAGAAAATGTCTCCATAAGATTGACTTGTAGGCAAGCCTGCGAAGCATTTTCTTAATTAATGGTTGGCAGGAGAGGGCCCAGCTGCATGTGGGCAGTGCTACACCTAGGCTGGTGTCCTGGGTGGTGTAAGAAAGGAGGCCGAGCAAGCCATGTCGAGCACGTCAGTAAGCAGTGCTCCTCTGTGGTCTCTGCTTCCATTCCTGGCTTGAGTTTCTGCCCTGGCTTCCCTTCATGAAGAGCTGTATGAAGCTGCAGGCTGGAATAAACCCCGCCCTCCCACATCGCTGTTTGGTTATAGAACTTATCAGTGATAGAAAGCAAACTAGGACCGTGTGTAAAGCCGCCATGGGTTGTTTTTCAACTTTGTTTCCTGTCCTGCAACAATAGTTGGAATCTATAGTTATCCTCTATATGACAAAACTGTAAAATATAGCATGTGGAGTGTCCTTAGGCCTCTCTGGAGCCTGTGGATTACACTGTTCTACAGTGGGGAAAGAATAGGTGCTTAGACAGCAGCTTAGGGGATGCTGTGTGGAGCTGTGCAGACGCAGATACCCCAAGGAAGCAGCGTGTGCTCCGGCTCCCATGGCTTTGCCAGAGAGAATGGAACTCTGTGCTAGCTGTGCTTGCATTTACGCACACAGAAACTGGACTCACCGTTGCCTGTCTGTGATATTTTCTCAGTCCCTATTCTTTATCCAATAAAAAATAAGTAAATGAATAGGGAAAGAATGGGAAGTTAAAAAAAGAAAAGAAAGTGAACATTCACAGCAGAAGAGATCGAGGCAGGTAGACCATGAGTTCAAGACCAGCAGGTGTAATTCAGCTAGAGACCAGCTCAAAAGGGAAGCAGAGTTATAAATTCCACCTGCCTTTGGAATCTGTGCTCCTCCTCTAGGGCTAAGGAAATGAGTTGTGGTGGGGAGAGGTCCCTGTGTGGAAGAGTACTGGCTGAAGACAACTGGATGTCACATCGTTTGAAGCTACCGTGTGCCTGCACTGGACCAAGGTTTGTGGATAGAGCAGAACTCTATTCCTGATTTTAGAAGGAAAAAGTAGGGCTACACTTAACTTCAAGGTTTAGTCAAAGCCATGATACTCACTGTAAGCAGCAATGGGATAAAGAATGACAGTCACCAGTGGCAGTGACATGGCCCTTATTATAACCAACATCACCTTTTCTGATACAGTCCTGCTAGTCTTGTATAGGACAGAGTACCATACCCATGTTGCAGACTAGAAGCCTGAGCTTAGAAAGGTTACCCTTCCCCAAGAGCAAGCCCCCTTCTCCTCCCTTCGTTCAGCCTCATTCTCAGAACCCCTGGTTCTTTCTAGAACAGGGGAGCAAAATCTGACAAATAGTTCACTTGCATAGCATGGAAAAATGTACTAAATTGATTTAGCAACCAGAGCTCTACCAGAGGGTACCTGGCAAAACAATGGTCCTATGCTTCTTTTTACTTCTTTCAATCATGTTTAGGAAGTTTAAAATGTTCTATCTTCCCTGGAGAAGATCTATCTATCTATCTATCTGTCTATCTATCTATCTATCTATCTATCTATCTATCTATCTATCTATCATCTATCTACCTATTCACCCATCCATCCCTATTTATCTACCTACCTACCTTCCTATCATCCATCCATCCATCCATCCATCCATCCATCTATCCATCTGTCATCAATCTATCTATCTATGTATCTATTGCTCTGTCGATCTATCAATCGTCTATCCTATCTATCTACCTACCTACCTATCTATCTATCTATCTATCTATCTATCTATCTATCTATCTATCTATCCTATCTATCATCTATCTATGTATCTATATCTATCTATCTCTCATTTGTTGCATCCTGACAGCAGTTTCCCCTCTCTCCTCTCCTCACAGTCTCTCACCTCACCCCCTTCCCACAGAGTCACTCCTCCTTCCCTTCAGAAAAGGGCAGGCCTCCCAGGAATATTAACCAAACTTGGCATATCAACTTATAATAAGATTAGGCATGTCCCATCATATTAAGGCAACCCACTAAGAAGAAAAGGGTCCCAAAAGTCAGAGACAGATCTGTTAGGGGGTCCTACAAGAAAACCAAGCTGCACAACCACTATATATATGCAGAGGTCCTAGGTCAGTCTCATAATGCTCCCTGGTTGTGGGTTCAGTCTCTGTGAGCCGTATGACCCCAGGTTAGTTGATTCTGTGAGTCATTTTCTTGTGGGAGTCTATGATCCCTACAGCTCCTACAACCCTTCCTCACCCTCTTCTTCAGGATTCGCTGAGCTATGCCTCATGTTTGGCTGTGGGCTCCCAGAGAGGTTCTTAACAAACATTACCATATCAAAAGAGCCAAGAAAGCCTGGATTAGTGAGTCTAGACCACCCTTCTCATTTGCATCAACACCTGTGCCCTAGTTCAGTCTGTAAAATAGATACCCGTGTAAAGCATCTAGGTTACCTTTGGTAGTTTGTAGATTCTATGTAGACAGACACTCAGTGTCACGACCTCCAGAACATTATGGGTTGGAATACAAGGTTGTGGGATCCTTATGTATATAGACTTTCAACAGAGTGTCCTGATGGGTGCATTAGAATTGTAGGCAAACCATAGGATTCAGGGAAAGAAAGACAGGGACTCCCTATTACCTGGGTGTCCATATCCCAGCTCCACAGTTTACTAGTTGTGTGTCCTGGAGATGTTCCAAAAGCTATCTGTGCCCTAGCTACCTCACCATGAATTGAGCATCCCCTCCCTCTTATGTACAGAGCCAGGAGTTGTGGTTCACATAAGCCAGTAGCTATGGGGTGGTAGACCTAGGCGATAAGGACTGCAGACTGAGGGAGAACTTTGGCTTGGGCCTGCTGAGCAGAAACTCAGCTTTCCTACATGCAAGTCTACAGGCAACATCAGATTCCCTCTGCAGGAAGCCATAGGGTGCCCCTACATGAAGGACAATTGAGGACTGGGACTATGGGTATGGAAATGGGTCCCATGAGGGACACCTCCTATTCCACATGTCCTAGCTTGCTTTCCATTGCTATGAGAAACACCGTGATGGAAACAGCTTGGAAAGAAAAAAATTTATTTCATTTATAGGTTTTAGTCCATCGTTGAGGAAAGCCAAGACAGGAGCTTAAAGCAAAAGTCACAGATGAACACTGCATGCTGGCTCCCTCGCAGGTTCTTGTTCTTATACAGCACAAGTCTGACTGTCTGGGGGATAGTGAAACCCACAGTGGTCTGGTCCCTTCTACATCAACTGACAATTGAGAAGATGCCCCCCAGGCATCTTCTAAGTTAGTCTGACCGGTTTCCACTAGAGTAGCTGTCTCATTCTACGTAGGTCATAGTTTTACAGTATGCTTCAGGGATCCTGACTACTGGTCACAAGAACAGGGTCTGAGTGGTGTCTTTGGCTTAGGGTAGAGATAGGGCATATCAAACTGTCCCTCAAAGAGGGGCAAAGGATTACTAACTAGCGGGAAGCTTTCTGGTTGAGACAGCCTTTTATGTCCCTCACGTAGAGTTTATTCAAATGGGCCTGTCTACCACCTCGACAGGAAGCACTCCCCAGGAAAGCTGTCTGTTCCAGGAACTCTGAGAGAGAGGAAGAAGCCTACTGGAGCATGTGAGTTGGCACAATGGTCTCTTTGCCCATTGTCCATTCTTACCTCTTGTGACAGTGCCTGGTACAAGGCTTTCTCTGGCCATGGTCAAGTCTTGCCCGGTCAGAATGCTTCCCTTTGCAATGGTCCCCTTAGCCATTGCCACAGTCACCCCTCTACTCTGTAATATACCATACTCCATCTGTCTTTTACACTATTCTGCCAGAGTGCTGTCTGGATTTGTTCTGTGGAGTTTAAAAGGACCAAGGGACTGAGGGGAGATCACAGTAGATCTTGGTAACAGTGCCCCCATGCAAGCCCAGAGTCCGGAAGAACTGAGCGAGGCAGAGGAAGGGTGGGAAGGAGCTGACAGAGGTCACAGAGGAACCTTGAGTAAGGGAAGGCTGGAATTCAGAATGTCATTTGGAAGGGTGCAAGAAGTCTCTTCTCCAGCTATAGCTACCTCTGCATCTGTCAGGCACTTAGGCAGTCAAGGTCATGGAGGTGGGAAGGGGGTTGATAGGCCAGCCCATGAGATCTATTATCCACGTCACAAGTTGAAAAGAAAGGATGTTTCTCTGAGATTTGTGTGTGTGTGCGTGTGTGTGTGTGTTAAAGACAGAGACTGTATGCCCTACAGAGCATGCAGGGAGGGCATATTTTAATATATTGGACATATTGAGGACTTTGATGTCCTAAAATAGAGTACTTAATAAATTGCCTTTGCTACTTAAAAAAGTTTATTAAAAATGCTTCCATTGGGAGCATGCCAAGATTCTTTTTCAGATTAAGTCAATGGAAGGAATGAGTAAATAACACTTGGAAACCCCTTGTCTCAGAAGTGGGTGCTTAATAAATGTTACTTCCCTTTCCCTCGCTTTTCCTTGATTTAAGAACAAGAGTTGAAATAAAACAAAGGCAGGCAAAAGCAGCACCAAATGGGGGAAGTTGGAGAAAAAAATAGAAAGTAAAGAAGTGTAAGAAGAAAACTCCCCCAGGAGTCTTTATGCCAGGGACGGGGAGGGGCCTTTGGGCATCTACATAGTGGCTACTCAGTGGACTTTCCTAGTCCTCCATAGTATCTTTTCCAGGGAGTGTGGTCCAGCAGTGTGGGAGGTAATCTGTGTGAACCTTTTAGCTAATTTTCTAGATAGCACAAATTACATATCTTAAAGAGATAGATGCACCAATCACATTTGATAGTTCCTTTTGTGTTGGTTTCTTATCTCTCAGTGTTTGTTTATAGGGACAAAAATGTGTTTTTAGCAGCAGTTGTGAAATATACTTTTAAAAATCAGACTGTGATCACACAGTTGGATCATGGGCTTCTCTGGAAGCCTAAGGAATAAATAGGTCTCTTTGTAGGCTCAGTCCTAATCCCCAGCCAGCCTGGGCTGATTTGGTGTTGCTTCAGTCACTTCCCATTGGGGGCATGAATTGTTTCTTTGCCTAGAAATACTAACTCTTGGGTTATCTGACGTGTGTGTGTGTGTGTGTGTGTGTGTGTGTATGTATTTTATTTCTTGATAAGATTATATTATGAACGAGGTTGATTGGGTCCATTCCAGTTGGGGAGACATTTTTATTTTATCTCATAAGCAAAGCCTATACTTCACTATCTCATAGACTCAGTATCACGGAGCTGGCTTGGCAAAGGTTAGCAAGCTTGGCAGAGGTAGGGAGAAGTGCTTCAACTCTAGGTTCCCTCTGGGCTGTTTGGATGATGGTAGTGAGGAGCTCAAGGATACAGCATCCCTCAGCACAGCGAAGGGAAATGGTGGCATGACAATGGGTTAGCATCCCTAGGACCAGGGATGTGTCAGCTGCTCAGGGCCATAGGAGAGCCCTGCACATTGTCCTTTGTTCCCGCACAGCCCCGAGACACAAAGAGAGCTCTGTTTTTTGTTAGTCAGCCTCTGCAAAGACTTCTGCTCTCCTCCTTTCCTGAAACCTTTCCTGTGACCGGAAGGTGCTGAAAGAAACACATTCCAAGTAGTAAAAACAAGTGTCCAGGAAGGAACTTTCGTCGGCTTATAACAAATGAGAGATTCATGTTTTTCCACCTGCATCTGGAATGGACTGGGGAGGAACAGCGCTGAACTGGGAGCAGCTGCTAGCAGAAGCCCTGGGCCAGGTACCCTGCTTTGAGCAGCACTCCCTGACTGCTGGGTGGCCACTACTGGGCTTTTCCCCTCTTTCTGCTCTATGTCTCTTCCTCCCAGCCATCCTTGTCTCTGTCCTGCTCATCCCTCTCCTTCCTTCTTTTTCTTTTATCTTTTCAGTCTTTGTTTGTCGCACAGGATCTAGCTCATGTAGCCCAGGCTGGCCGTGAATGCACCACGTAGCTGAGGATGCCCATCTTCTGACCCTTCCCCCTGTATCTCCTGAGTGCTGAAGTTCCAGGTGTGAGCCACCAAGCCCAGTCTATTCCATGCTGGGGATCGGGCCCAGAGCTTTTCCTATGAAGGCAAGCACTCTTCCAACTGAGCTCTATCCCAAGTCTCCATTCTTTTCTTTTCTTAAAACTCTGTTTTAGATGGGGTCTTGCTATGGAGACCACATTGGCTCTCAATTCATGATCTTCCCAGCTCAGCAGCCTCTGTAGTTCTGAGAGCACCAGTGTGTACCACAGTTCCTGGCTAGCTTCCTTTCTTTGCCGTTCTTCCCCAGTCTGCTGAGAATTTCTACTACTCCTACCGTTGTGATTCCTTCTACTATCTGCCTGCTCAGCACATCCCCTCTAGTTCTATCTATGTGTGTGCTCACGTCTTTGTAGCATGGCAACGATAGCAATATTGACTGCTGGTTACTCAGAAGGTTTCATGATCTCATTATGTCTCCAGTCAGCCTCTGAGGTTGAGATACATTAATCAGGAACAGGCTGATGGTTACAGAAAGCAGTTTCAGAGTTGCTATGAGGTTGTTTGTTTTGTGTTTTCAGCCAGGGATGCTTCCTGGGGCAGCTTGTCAATGCATGCTTCTAAGAGCCCTTTCCAGCATGGCTGGAACATCTAAGTTGTGGTGGTTTGAATGAGAATGGACCTTGGAGGCTCCTGTAGTTGAATGTTTGGTCTCCAGATAGTGGAACTGTTTGAGAAAGATTCAGAGGTGTGGCCTTTTTGGAGGAGGTGTGTCCCTGGGGACTTTGAGGTTTCAAAAGTCCACACTTGGCCCAATCTCTCTCTGTCTCTGTCTCTCTCTCTCATGGGTATGTGTATGTGATTGTGTGTGTGTGCACCATGCATGCCTGCCTGCCTGCCTGCCTTCCTTCCTATCTCTCTTCCATCACTCTTCCTGCCATGATGATAATAGACTAATCAATTTTCCGAAGCTATAATCAAGCCCCCAGTGTTTTTTTTTTTTTTTTTTTATAAAAGTTGCCTTGGCTATGGTGTCTCTTCATAACAATAGAACAGTGACTGAGACATCAGCCTTTTCATAGAGGGCACAAAACATGTAGCCAACTACCCGATGTTCAGGGGTGGAGCCTATGACTGGTATCACTACATTTTACCTGCATTTTATGACCCATAGTGTAATATATGGTCCCTTCTGGCTGTAAGGGAACCGGAAAGTGTGTTCAAGATGAAAACACAACTGTGTGTTGCGGGTAGCGTGGTCTCTACTACACCACTTTGTCATCATTTAGAGATGTGTGAACATTCTGTAATTGGCTAGAACTCCAGCCCTATACCTATGACTAGCTATGCTCTTAGCTTTGTATTCTTCCTTCTCTGCCTTCTAGGAAAATAGTGGCTCCCTCTCTTGTGTTAATACTCTACCACTTTTAGCAGACTTTGCCCCCAAGTTCATGACATCCCTTGCACCTGTTAGAACTGTTACACCTGTCTGCCCCAGGGAAAGAGAAAGTTGTCTTTCCTATCTGCGTCATCAGCAGATAACAGAGTGCCCAGGACACAGTGAGACTCAATAAAAGTTTTATGAATGAAGATTACTCTGGTGGTTTGTTAAGGGGACCCTGAGGTGTTTTGTAATGGTTCTATCATTGAAAAAATGCTTCCCAGAGTAAAGAAAAGGAGTCGGGAATCATTTATAGCAATCACCCCCTTGTAGCTCTTCAACCAAGCAACAAGCCAGATCCTCTGAATTTATCCGTTAGAAGTGATGGTAAGATGACACAATAAGAACTTTCTACCATCACCCTTCTGTGTAAGGGCTGTGCACTGTGCCGGCTACTCACAGATGAGACTGCCTGCATGGGAGTCAATGAGTTCATCAGAGAAGGTGAAGGGCACTGCAGAAGGAAAATAACCCCAGCCCTGATACCAGACGCACTAAAGAAGGTCAAAGCCCTTTCCCTTCCAGTGCCAAGACATCCATCTCCACCCAGTCAGTTTTCCCGCCCATGGAGGGCAGTGAGAGTGTGGAGTGCAAGCAACCAGCCCATGTCTTCTTTGTCCCACCCAGATTTTATGGGTAATGACTTGAATGGATGAGTGGCTGCCAGAGGCTGGAGCAGGGAAGAGGATCCGCGGACTCCACTGGAAGGCCCTGATAGCCAACCCTGTATATTACCAGCTAGCCTATGGGTGTGAGTCCAGATCTTCATGCCTCAGCCCCACCCACGGACTAATAGTTCCCTGAGCACACACCTGCAGATGTCACTATCAGTGTAAACATGTAGTGTGCACAGCTGGCTTTACTTGAACGAACTCTTCAGGGCAGCAGCCTTGGGAAAACAAAAGAGAGGCTCCTGGCACCCAGCTTGACTTTGTAAAATCAAGAGAGAATGTATGGTGTTGGGAACTATTTCTAAGGGGAGCAAGAGGCGTGGGACAGGCTTATCCAGAAGAAAATGTGTACTAACGAGTTCCAAAGTCGCCCACTGGGTTGTTCAGTGAGTGCACATCTCCTGAAGTCAGCAGAAGCTAGAAGAGGCAGATCCTTCTTCGGTCACAAAGACCGCAAGTAAAAGACTTTCTAAGAAGAGAAGCATAAATAGAAAGCGTTATCACTGAAGAAATAAAAATATTACAGTAACTAATCCTAAGGAATTGGATATCTGTGACTTGCCTAACCAAGAATTTAGAATGGTTGTTTTTAACAATGCCCAATGCTACAAGGGAATATAGGTAACTTAAGGATACCACAAAGTAAATTAACAAAATTAGAAGTTCAATAAAAAGTTAGAAAATTTCAAATATAAGTAAAATTCCTGATCTTGAAATGGAAATATGTAAAAAAAAATCTGTCAACAGCAAGACTTGATCAAGTTGGAAGAAACGACCTGTGAAAATATCCCATCAGAGAAGAAAGAAAGTAGAGAATAAATAGTCAAGAAAACTATTGTTTCATAAAGAGAAGATATCGGAAGAGGGGAGAAAGCTTCTTCAAAGACATAAGGTCCAAAAATTCAAATCATGTATATTGAGATACATGAAGTTCAAAGCTCACCAAATAATTTTAACCTAGAAGTTCACCAGTGAGAAGGGTTGGTGTCACACAGCAGAAATCCATCCTTCCACGAAGACTGTGGCAGGAATACTGAGGTCTAGGTCAGCCTAGGCAACATAGCGAGACTGACTCAAAACCAACAACAATAACAAAGGGCTCAGCAGGACATACGGGAATGAAGCTGTCAAAATTCAAGGACAAATAGATTCTTAGAAGTCAAAAGAAGGAGGCTTATCTTGTAAAAGTGATAAAAGAAAAAAATGCAAAAAAAAAAAAAACAGAACAAGCAAGAATAGTTTATTCACCAGAATAGTTACTCATCCGAAAGGACAGACAAATGATCACAGAGTTCATCCCTACTTGAGTCTTTTTTTCTAACATTATGGCCAAAAGTCAACTCAAAATGTTTTAAAGAATTAGTGTAAGACATGTAGTGTAAAACTCATTGAATACGGCTGTGCATGTCGGTACAAACGTGTAGTCTCAGCACTTGGGAAGAGAGACAGGAGATCAGGAGTTGAAATTACATAATGATAGTGCATTGCATTCAGTGACATAGCAAGTTCCAGGCCAGCCTGAACTACACGAGACCATGATTTTAAAAACTAAAATAACAGCCACCCAAAGAACACCCCCCCAAACAAACTCTTTACAGAAAACAAAGGGGCCAGTTTTCTGACTAGCCCTTTTCAGTAGTGGAGTGGAGCGGGGATGGATTCTCCGGAAGGTATGCTGGGGAGGCAGGATCATGGATCTGTGGATTTGTGCTGCTCTGTGTGTGAAAGACTTGGAGGAGTGTGATATTCTCATGGCCTTAAAGCGTGTGTTCTCATCCTATGACTTGCTGCCCCCTTGGTGGTTGAAGGACTGTTTCACAGGGGTCCACTAAGACCATCAGAAAACACGGATATTTACATTATGATTCAAAACGGTAACAAAATTAGAATTATGAAGTAGCAATTAAAATAATTTTATGGCTGTGGGTCACCACAACATGAGGAATTGTATTAAAGTAAAGGGTCGCAGTGATAGGAAGGCTGAGAACCACTGCACTGAAGGATGTCCCCCAGAGTTCTTGCTCATTGCACTAGTGTTTGCAACTTACGTACATACATTCTTTGGTACTTTGCACACCAACATGTAGGCCTGATATCTCCTTCCCTTGAGTGTAGCCTGGATTTAAGTCTCACTTATCATGAAAAGAGTACACGATGCTGTGGGGGCACTCTATAGATGAGAAAATTGTCAGGCCCCAGGTGATGTTAATACCTCTGGCACTAAGCTATCTGTGGTGATGACCCTGTGACATGGGTGTGACCAGAGAGACTTTTCAATTGTGCCATTCTCTTCCCAAAGTCATCACTGAGTAACTGTAAGACCAGTTTGACAAACCACATTGTGGAACATCCTATATAGGCCCGACCGGTGCTCCTCAAAGGTGTCAAGGTCATGGAAAACAAGCAAAGCAGATTCAGCTGCAGACCCTTACAGCAGGGCATCCTGGATGGGATCCAAGACCAATTGAGGAAGGTAGCCAAAAACCCAGTGATGTCTGCAGAGGGCCTGCATGGATCTGGACCAGTGCCAACTAGCACTGATGGTTGTGTTCTGTTTACAGACACCATGGACAGACAGTGAAGGTGGCACGTGTGGGAACTCCCTGGAGTATATAAACTTAAAATAGTCTTCCGAAATCATCTTAAAAAAAAAACACTTCTGTAAATGTTGAACAAAACTCCTCTATGCTCAGTGAAATGCAAGGTCCTGGCTGGTAACTTGTGATTGTCACCTGAGGCTCAGCATCCTTTTTGTGTTCCTCTCCTCTCTTGGTCCCCTTCTTGGTGACTTCAGCTCCAACTCCTCCAATACTCCCAGCATGCCTGCTCCTTAGGCCTTGACACTCAGCATCGCCTTGCCTGGAAAGCTTCCTTCATAAATGGCACCACAGTGATTCTCTTACCTCTTAGAGCTTGGTGTTGGGTTTGCTTTTTTGTTCTAATTTTGAGAAAGGATCTCTATTGCCAAGGCTGGCCTGGAGCTCCCGCTGTAGTCCAAGGGAGATTTAAACTTTCTTGGCAATCCTCCTTCCTCAGCCTCCCAAGTTCTGGGATTGCAGGAATGAGCAACATTGCCTGACATCTTAGGGGAATTTACTTGCTTGTCCTTCAGCCTTGAAGACGTGTGTCAACTGTGCCCTATTTCCTGCATCTCTGCTTTATGTCCCCATATGCTGTCATTCACCTGTCATTCAGTACATTTTATCTGTCCTTATTTTCTTTCTTTGTAAGATAATGCCCACAAAGAGGCTTGTGCCCTGATCCCTGGAATCTGGAGATCCCTGTGACAAAGGAATATCAAGCTTGCCAATGGAATTACGCTTGTCAAACAACTGACCTTGAGAGCAAAAGATTACTCTGAATTATCCGGATGAGTCCAGTAGAATCCAAAGGCACTTGAAAAATGAGAGAGAATGACAGGAAAGAAGCCAGAGTTGGCCAGGTGACTTAAACTCTCAGTGAGACAGAAGGACCCGTGGACCAAAGGCTGAGCATCCTCCGGATGCTGGAAAAGATACAGCATTCTTCTCTAGTGCTCCCAGAAGATGACAGCTCTGCTGGACCTTGAGCCTAGTTCAGTGAGGCCCAAGTCAGATTATTTACTGAATGGTGAGATGTGAAATTTACCCAGTTTTAGGTGATGACATTTTCAGCAATGGGAAGCTAAGTCATAGCTTAAACCAACCACCACTGCTAATGGCCAAGTTAAGACTTCCGGCCAGCACTGATATGCAGTGCTAGGGGTACTTTTTAATCCAACTTTCCAGCAGGGATCAGTAAGTCAGAGAGACTCTGTGAACATGGAGTGTGTGAGAGAGGGAGCAATGTCAGCCATTGGTTTAACCATCCAGAGACATCGATTTCACGAGAAACTGCATGGGACCTATTGTTGAACCATGGCATAGTTAAAAAGAGGATTTGTTTGCTTTCTTTTAAAATAGCACGGGCACATCAAAGGACTCTAACTACCTGGTAATCATGCTGCATGGTGCACCTGATGCCAGATGTGTGCTGTTTTCCCCATCAAATCTTTCTCCAGCTCTCCAGACTCCAGCTGGAGATACTGCAATTTAGTCAGCTCTGACACCACCTGGAGTCAGCACTGGTCCCACAGAAAAAGCACCCAGCCACCCAAGACTGCCCTCTCTTCAAATGGCATTTGTCAGTCGGAGGCTCAGGTGTTTCTTAACTAGGGGTTCACATGTCTCTCCCCTGCCCCGCTCAGGGATGATAACTAGCTGGAAGGATTCACAGACTTCAGGGGAACCCTTCTGTGTACCGGCTTGTTATGAAGGACGCAACTGAGGGACAACTGACGGAGAAGCAGCAAGGGGAACGATGTGTCCTCAGAGAAACCAGAGCCTCCATGCCCTCTAAGTGTAGCCTCCTCCCCGACATCTCCGTACATTCGGCATCTCCAAACTCATCTGATCATGTTGTTCCATGGCCTCTGTGGAGACTTGTCTCCCACCCATTTTGCCTGGGTCCTGTGTGGAACAGTCCAGTTCCAGCCTCACAGATGGAGCTGTGAAATCACCCCTGTTGCCGAAACTAGAAGGGGGCTATAAGTGCTACAGCTCTGAGGGGAAAGCCTTCCCCAATGGAAGCGTTGCACTCCTGAGGAGAAAGGAATCTTGTCAGTCAGGAGCCAAGAGGTAACACAAAGTGACGCTGTACAACAAACCTCACGGAAGAGACTTATTAGACAAGACAGAAGAGGGTGGCTGCCTCTGCTTGGGTGAGAAGCAGCAGGAACTAAGCAGGAGACCGACTTATATAGGGTTTCTTGGATGAGGAGTTTTTCAAGGTGATTTCCAGAGTAAGGATTGGTGGGATTTCAAGTCTTGAGCTTAGGACAAACCCAGAGATTGGTGGGTTTTCAAGCTCAGAGATTGGTGGGTTTTCAAACCTGGAAGTGAGCTCCGGCCTTTGTCCTATAGGAGTAGGTCACTGTAGTGGTCCTGGGAAAACAGGATGTGAGTGTGGATTGGACTCCTGAAGGCATCCAGACTTACTGGCCTGGCCATCTTGGCTTTCACTCTTGGCTTTCCAATCAGTGGTGAGACAAACTGTTAACCAATTTTTTTTCATGTTAAAAAATAGCTTAAATAATACATACCTATTGTGGTGTTTTAATTAACACTTACAATATAATTATATAAATAATATATTATACTATAACTACATTATAACTATAATATATTATAATTGAAATTCTTGTACTTCCATCTTTCCAGGTCACCTACAGTATTTTATTTCTAAACCTCTGCCCAAGAAGTAGCATTGAAAAACCTTTCTGTTCTGTGCTATTTCCTTCACTTCCCTGAGAAGGTGGTTTAATAAATTAATTTTGACAGACTATGAATTACCTTTTAATGAAGAGTTTAGAAGATGGGAGCTGGAGAAATCTCAGACTCTGACCTTTCCACCTGGATAGCCTCTCGGGAAAGCATAGGGCTGAAGGGCCATGCTGAGCAGTTGCAGTGTGGGTGTCTGACGGACGAGCCAGTGTTTTGACTAGCCACTTGCTTAGTGCCTCCTCTGTGCCTGGCTCTAAACTGCGAGCTTTGAGATGGAACTGCACTGCATGGTTGTAAAGTCTCTCGAAAGGGCAAGTATCCTCAGCAGAGAAACTTCAATGGACTTAAAAGGAATTTCTTATCCCAAACACACCCCTGCGGCAGAAGGTGTTGAAGCTGTTCAAGGTGAGGATAAACAGTAAGAGATTTCTTTAAAAAGGATAAGAAAGTAAAAGATGAACATGTGGCAAGAGGAGCTTCGGGGGGTCAAAGATGAAAAGAGAAGTTAGAAACTGTATCAGCCTGAGATTGTCCTTGACTGCTCCATCCTCCCTGCCTGCTCCTTAATACCCTTTTCTCCTCCATCAGCACACTGCTCCTTCCCACAAATCTGCCAGGTGCTAAAATGGGTGAAAAGAGGTCAAACAGAAACGAGCATTTATGCTCTTTAATATGGAGCTGGCATTTGGAGGTGTTTGTGGGGGCTTAAGTTTAATTAATCGAGTCCTTAGGAGTAAAGCCGGCAGGTTCTTGTCCATGGATTTTAGAAAGTTGAAGTTTTTTCCTTTAGACCCATGCAGTTCCCTAAATCTCTTGGCCTGTGGAGGAGGCTATCTTTAAATAGATGGCTTGTTTCCTAGGAGTCTCTTCCCACAGACTGTGTGTCATTTAGCCCATTTACCTTGCAGGGGGGAATGTACAAAAGTACGCACAGGGCTATTTTGTGGGGATGCGGGATGGCATTAGCTATTTTATAACCTTTCTCCTTCTTAGGAAAGACTCAGCTGGCTTCCTGTTTCATCACATTTAAACTCCAGGGAATGACTTCAGCCTTGATCAAAAGCTTCAGCTCCCAGAAATTCCAAGCTCAGAGCCATCAGGTCACATGCTAATCACAGGCAGGAGAGCATAGTAGATGTATAGAAGGTCGGCAGTAGAAGACAGAGTGGTGCTGGTCTCAAGCTAGCACTTGAAGGCCTAAAGGACAATATGAGCCTGTCATAGCTCAGATTCCACGGATGACCAGGACGCCCGCTAGGCAAGAAGAAGCCCTAACGCTGGAATGAATCACGGTGTACAAATTTTACAAAGTGAATTCTGGGAAAGAGGTATGCCTGTGCATCTGTCCCCTGGTGTGTTAGCCTGCATCCAGAGAAGACTGAAGAGAGATGGGAGAAAGGTATTAGTTCCTGGAGATGATATGCCATCAGTTCAGGCTCTGGATATGGTACTGATGAAAAACTGCCTCCCTTGGTGGGGCAATGCTTGAAGTGCCATCACTGGGACCCTCCAATAGCCTGGTCATATGTAAGGTCCTGGCCAGGCAGAAGCTCACCATATCACATCTTTAGTGGCCATTATCTATGACCATCAACATAGCTTTATAGTTGGAAGTTTTGGAGGGGGCCATGAGAGGAGATAGCTGTACCCCCAACGTCCGTAATAACTGTGGTAACTGTGAATATAGAGGGAAGTATTGCAGATGTGAAGGACCTCTTTGGAGAGCTTCCAGAATCATCATGCTGTATTACCATGACAGAAGAACAAGACTCCCTGCAGACCAAATCCGATCAATTCAGACCAAATCAGACAAATTCTGTGTATTGACTTTAAGACTTGAGCTATACGCAACTGATGTGTGGTGGGAAATAAAGCCAATGTGTGTTAGGATAACAGAATCATATTTTGATTATTGGGGAAGAATATGGAAAAGAATGTTGGGTTGCTAAGGATCATGTGACATGGACCCTAGGGCTAGATGGTGAGTGACTTAGTGAAGCTCAGGCTCTTCCATTGGTTTATGGAACCCGGACTGTCAGCCCCTGGGCTGGTTTGCTGGACCCTGCCTACCCATGCGCCCCTAGAGTGTTACTATGGCTCCGTGCCTCAAGAGTGTTGTAGGGCTGAGAGTAATCTTTTTTATAATCTACATATTTATATATTTTTAAAATGAATTACCTCAACTGTGCAAGGTCATGAGATACAGTGCCATAATTTGCCACAGCTATACAATGTATGCTAATCAAATTGGGGTAGTTAACACTTCCTTCTCAACTTTTTTTTTAAATAATATAGGATAATCATATGCATTTATGACAAAAAATAAACTTAACTGAAAGAGGCAGTGCTGCTCTCTCTTGAGTAGAGTCAATACTGGCAAACCTGCTGTGGCCTTGTAGGCATGGCCCTGTGGCTATACCAACCAGGAGGGCTGGCCAAGGAAGGTGCTCCATTCATTCTCAGTAATGGAAGATATGACCATCAAATCTGAACCACTTCAACTCAGAACATACCTCTGAGTTTGGGGTTTCTCTTAGGATGGAAGACCCCAGAAAGGGAAAACTATTTTTTTTTTACAGATGAACTTGAAGAAACTTAATCTTAGAAATAATGGTATTTTACTTTGTTTTGGTGAAGTAGTATAAAACAGCTCCTTATTTCATTGTGCAGCTAATACGCATGTGTGTGTGTGTTCTCATTTTCTGTGGTGTTACTATAGTGGGCTCAAAAGACTTTGGACATTTGGAGAAATCAGTATCTCCTGCTGCTAGATGGGCTCTGTGAAGATTCAGAAGAGACTGCAAACACGGAAGAGACAAGTGGGGGGAAACTCTTGAAGTTCAGCTTCATCAATTTATTATGAAATGCCTGAAGATAGAACCTGGCTTGAGAAGGGAAAATGTCCTGTGGTTTAAATCACTGAACTGTCCCCCTCCCTCAGCTACGTCCTCTGAACTCTTTCTTTCCACAGCCTCAGTGAAGTCATGACTCACGTCTGGAAGGAGACTGCTAGATCAAATAAGAGACGGAGCTCTCACTTCCAGGAAAACAGAACCAAGCTCATCAAGTCTCCTAAGTTTTGCTGGAAAAAAAAAAATCTTCCTGAGGAAGTTTCAGCAAATAGTCACTTAGATTATGCGGCATAGTCAGGACCAAGATTCGAAGATGGTGTGTGCTCTTCTTTCGAGTGCTTGATTACTGGTGCCGATCCACAAAACAATGGCTTTCAAATAACAACAACAACACATTGTCTTCTGAAATATCAGGTTCTCCCATCCAACTCCTAAGACCAAAACATACTTTGGTCAGGACAAATTAGATTATACCCAACAGGTTTCAGAACAAGCAAAAAAAAAAAAATGCCTTACAGACCATCGGTGATAATCAATGGATCATAGACTGTGTTCATGTCATTGCAAGGATCAATGTTTCTTTACTATTTATGTCTACTGTAAAAACCAGGGATGGTAGTGTTTCAGAGCCTGAGTAGGTCACGCTGAGTATGTTCTCCACTGAAATTAAGGTCTGACTCATTCTAGCTTAGCTAAGGTTACTAGAAAATTCCGTTCAGTGGAGTTTTGTGTGCACTGGGTTACATCTGAGGGGGTAAAAGGTGTAGGCTGAGTAAAGAAAGAAGCTGAGTGGGGCATCCAAACCTTCAACTCACCCCACAAAGATCTCTGTGTCTGTAATGACCCCTCTGCTCAATCTGAACTTGGCCAACACAATAGATAATCTCCATAGTCATTTTGTGATATACCACAAGACCGGCCTCTGAGCTCTTCTGTGAGGGCATTTGCAGGAAGGGTTCACTGGGGGAGAAGACCTTCCCCTGCCAGAGTGGGTGGCATCTTCAGGTACAGCCCACATACAAAGATGTCTAAGAGAAAGCAGCATGGCTTGCCTGCCTTCACTTCTTGTTGGAGGATGCAGATATCTTTGGGGCTGCTGTTGCTGCTGCTGCTTCGCTTACGTCAGAATCCAGTTTCTTTGGATTCCAGCGGGGACTGAGATTAACAGTGACTTCAGGATCAGATTAGGTCTATTAAGGCATCCATTTTCATGGACTGAGACTCCCAGTTCTTGGCTTCTCCAGCATGCAGACAGCTGTTGTTGTACTCCCCAGTTCCTATCGGTCGTGAGCCATTCTAGTAAACCCTCTTTAAAGCAAGACACACATTCTAGTGGTCTGCTCCTCTGGAGGGCTAGGGCTATCACAAAGAGGACAGAGTTTTGACTGCTGTACCACCCAGTCAGCTATGGTTTCTCCACAGCGAAGGGGGCATGATGCACTAGCCCTCACTTTGGCTGAAGGTTCATAGGAAAGGAACACGACTGTGAGTCCCCATCATTCCTCTTACATGGGGAAATTGTGTCCCTTGGAGATGGGGGGAGACTTCAGTAGTAGTCTACAGATCTACTGAATGATCCATTGTGAATAAATCCCTTCCCTAAGACCGGCAGCGGGAGTTTGATTGATATCTAATACTATGTAACATATTACACCAGCCAACATTTAGTGGTTTAAAACAGCAACAATTTATCACTCCTCTTGTCTCTATGTGTCAAGAACTTGCAAATAGCTTGCCTGGAAGTTCTTTGGCGCATCCTGTGTAAGTGCTGTTGAATGGGAGCTGATGCTGCTGAGGACTCCCTGGAAACTTTTGCTCTTTCTCTTTGGAGCCTTGGAGCCTTTGCAGGTGATTTTGTGTTTCTTGCTTTGGGCTTCCCCGTGGCACTGTGTTTTAGACTTCTTACCTGGAAGCATAGAGCACCACAGCTTGTTGTCTCATGAGATCCTGGAAAAAAATGGTATGGCATTTTCCAACCTAGGCTCAGATGCCATACAGCGTCATGCTGCCAATATCCTGCTTTCAGCACTGTGTCTGGGGCCACCTCAGTTTCAGAGTAAAGAGACTTCTCATCTTGGGAAAAGTGACAAGTTCCATAAGAATTTGTATAATGGGGCAATTTTGGCAGTGCCGAAGTTAAACATTTAATGATAGCAATAAATCCAATGGAAAGATGCAAAAATAATGGCACAGTGAAAGCCTTTTAATTCTTTTCATCATATGCCTGTGCACATGGTTCTCTCCGTTTGCAGACTGGTTCTGCCTAGAAACCAGCCCCCACTTCTGAACCATTTTTCCATGTGACATCTTCGAGGAACAGGAGGCTGTCACTCTGTTTCCCCCTTCCC
>JABTXL010012544.1:2192160-2206849 GCA_025134845.1 Neodon shergylaensis | reverse complement strand
TGACATCTTCGAGGAACAGGAGGCTGTCACTCTGTTTCCCCCTTCCCTTGTCTATCTACATCTCTCTGACACTCCTTCACTGCCACTGCCTTTGTTCAAATCTCTCATCTTTTTCCTGTGGCATCATGGGATGTCATGGTGGAGGAAGACTAGTCACAGACCAACAGGGACTAGGCTTCCCTTCAGTAGCATGTTGAAAATGACATGGCTTCCTTCCACAAGGCTCTACCTCTTAAGAGTCCTGTCACCTCCCCACTGGCACCATGGGCTGAGGACAAAGTCTTCCACACTCGGGCCTTCGGGGGAAATTCAAAATCTAAACTATAACAACACTCAATGTGTAAGTTCCTTCCAGAATATTCCATCAGAGCTGAGAAACTAATACAGCTATGAAACCCAGCATCTATACTTCAATGGAATATTACAAGAGACTACAGAAAATGTCAGCTAAACAAAGTTATTCTTATGTCACAAAAGCCAGCTGAATAAATTCCAGCTTTTGTGTGTTATCTTTCTGTATTCTTATATCCCAGAATACACAGAACTCAGTACCAATCCTCTCTTCCATTTGCAGCAGAATTAGGAAAAGATGAGAAGAAAGAAGAGTATGTATATCTTTCAATACCTCTAACTTCAATTTTGGACCACAGGGGCACCGCTGGCTTCCCTTCTCTTACTTGGCTGAAAAAATGTCAAATTCCCAGAAACATGTACCCGAAACTCAGCTTCCAAACTGGCATTAGCTTTGATATCAGGCAGATTGGGCTTGCTCTGAACAGGACAGATTTTAGGATTAGTTTGGTCAAGACTAATAGGTTTCCATCTCTGAAGTGCATTCCATGTCTCCCAGGAGGAAAACAGAAACAACTCCATTGCGTGAAATGTGGGCAACTAAAACCATCCCTTAAGCTTCAGGTAATGACTCAGACACTTTTTAGCATCCCTGTCATTTTATTTAATCGCATTCAATACCGCTCTACGGGTCTGAGATGGCCAAACTTTTTTTTTCTCTTGCCAAGAATGTGGCAGGAAGTATGCAGCCAGCATTTGCTCAGGGGCCAACAAAAAGATTCGTTTTAGATTAGGGTGCCACCAAAACACGGGTTACAAAAGAGCATCAGAACTGCTTCACTGTGGTATCTTTCCGGTGAGCTTCAGTCTGTTTCTATCAAATGTGCGGCTTACAATTTAAATGATAACAAATGGGGCTCCCGGCTCTTTTATGATGCAGAACACTTTTTAGCAATGCCTGGCAGTATAATCAATGTGTTTTTCACAACTTAAGGCGCAGAGCGCTTGATGGAAACCGGCTGTTCCAGAACGACATTGTATTCTAGGGCTTTCATCCAAAGTGAATGTCTTTGAGGGGAACTTTTAAAGGCAGTGATTAAAAGCTTCAAAGCAATAACATTAAAGTAGCTAAGTGATGAATATCTGTTCATTTCAAGCTCTATTCTGAAGTCTAAGGTGTTAAAAGCAAAGAATTGTTCGCTGTTACACAGCTTTTACACCTTTTACTTATAACAGAGTCATTTTCCAATTTGCCATCTTCCTGACAGTGGGGGATCGCTGGGAAGATGGGCTTGAATCTTTATTTGAGGAGCTTCAGGTGATTCTCACTTCAGGGTCCACCCGACTCAACGAGGGAGCTCTGGTTCGAGCTGGTGTGTTATTTTCTTACAGAACTCAAACTCACAATAAAGAATAAGATTTGGGAATCTTTTTTTTAAATCTATTTATTATGTACATAGTGTTCTGGGCACCAGATCTCATAGATGGGTGTGAGCCATCATGTGGTTGCTGGGAATTGAACTCAGGACCTCCGGCACAGCAGTCAGTGCTCTTAACCACTGGGCCATCTCTCCAGCCCCTGGGAATCTTTTAAATCCGTGACTAATAGAAGCAGCACTAATACAAGTTGTGAATGCTCCCTCTAGTACCCTAAAGACTCTAACAGGAGGGAAAATGGAAAGGGGGAAGAAAAGGGGACTAGGCGGGAGGGCAGGATGCTAGCTGGGGTCTGCCAGGGCCTCTTGTCTCTCTCCTGGTGCCCCTGCTATCCTTGGCAGCAGTGATTGTCACAGATTCACAAGTCCTCCCAAAGACTTGCTATGGTCTCATTTTCTCCACCTTACCAGCTTTTCTTCCTTAACTGTCCTCCTTTCTTCTCTTCCCATGATACTGCTCGAACTCTGCAGTGTAGGGAACACATTTATTTTACATCACAAGAATGGCTTCTTTGATTCCTCAATACATGCATGAGACTCAGATACAGGATGCTCACACTTTCCAGTATGTACGTGGGCAGGAGGCAGCCGGATCCTTGCCTCCCATTGTCACCTCACCATAGCTGAGTCCTTACTTCTCCACGTCCTGTGAAGTCCATGAGGCACCAAGCTCTACCTTTTCATTTTATTTTTACATCATTTTTTCATTAACAAAAATGTGTGAGCTCCTGTTACAGCCTCCCTTTTGCTCATGCCCTGCTACTGCCTTGAGAGACAGTGTCTCGGGGGCACTAGGAAAGCCCGCCAAGCCAACATTTGGCCTCTTTGATCTTTGCTTAGCCATATTTCAGTGACCCCTCACCTTTTACTCTTGTTGATTATGGCTATAATTTTGAGCTGTAAGTTACCTAGAACTCCCTGGTCCTATTTTCTAACCAAAGTCTTCAATCCTACTGGCTCTTTCTTGAGCATGCCAACATGCCTTTTATATCACAACAGAGTTATCCTGCTGCTATAGCCCGCCCACTCCTTGTTCCCTCCTTATAGATTCTGTCTTGCATGGGGATAATCCACACCACTCTTAGAAACACTTTAGTCTTTGCCTGTTTATCTTTTAGTAGTACCAGCTGCAGGAGAAATCAACATAGCTCTCTGCTTTCTGCTTTCATTCCTCACACTTGAGGAATGCGGGTGAATATTAGCTTTGTAGACAGCATTACAGCCTCCAGGCAGATGCCCAGATGTCTCCACACTCTTTTAGCTTGTTCCTGTTCTTGGTGCCTCTTCCATTCTTCTCTGCGATGATCTCTAAATGTTAGCATCCTTTTCGTGCCTGCTTTCTGACACCTGTCTCCTCCTCCCAGGAGAGCTTGCTGCCTAGCTCCACGTTTCATCTTTATTTTCCTTTTTAAAAAAATCACCCCCTTTCTTCTGTTCCTGTATCCGAAATGATGATGGGTCCCTCCTACAGACTGAAGTCCTCACTCCCACTTTTCTCAATTTGATCACAGAGTTTGGTCCTTGTCCCAGCTCATCCATGCAGTCGGATCACTCCCATCCATTACTTGACATCCTCCTCTTTGCTTCCCTATCCATTCCCCGGAGCCATGTGTGTTCAATGGATAAGAGTCAAACTCTCCCTTTCAGCCGCTAGTCATCTGGTTTCTACTCCTGCCATCTTTTCTAAAATAATATTGGTGGCTGTTACATTGCCCTAAGCAGTGGACTTTTAAGGACGACATATCCTCTGGGTGTACATAGCACAGTTGATCTCCGCTGTAGAACTTTGTTTTCTCTTTTGTGCCCCCCACTGATTTCCCTTTCACCCCTCTGTCCACTTCTTCACAGTCTTCTCTGTAGACTGTTCTTTCTCCCTCCATTCCCTGACTCATGACTCTCCTGGGCACTTCATAAGCACACATGAAGTCTATGAATACTTCTAAATATGTATGTCCAAATCTCTAGACCCATCTTTTCCTTGAGGTTCAGAAATCATGGCTGATGGCTTGGTAGACATCTCTATATGACCGTCACACTAGCGATTCAAATTCAACACACCAGGAGTAAATTATTCCTGCCTCCCATCTTACCTTGGCCTCTGCCAGCTTGATTTCTAGCTGCCCTGACTCAGTCCACTGCATTATTATTAATATGGCCACAGTAGCCATTTTCTTTCATTTCTTTTCCCTGTACAACCAGCCATTACATGCGATCTTTGGGCTGGTTCTCAGGCCTGTCCGCCTTGCTGTCTCTATGGCCCAGATCCTCGACATCGCTCATGGACTGTTGCGCACGCTTCTCATTCACTTCGGCTTTGCAGTTACTGCTCATGGTCACTGGGGTGCTTGCCTGGAGATGCCTGAGTTTGTCGCTCCCTCAGAGGTTCCATAACTCTTCACCCTTTAAAAGGCCACTATGCGGTACAGGAGTCACCAGTCCCCGGCTGTCTACTGGGCACTTAATGCGGTGAGGCACATTCAGTGCCCACAGTCTCTGCATTGGCTACTACTTTGAGTACCTGCCCTGGCTTCCCTGGAACTACAAGCTGTAAACTGAAATAAGCCCTTTCCTCTCTGAACTGCTACTGATGTTTTGTCTCAGCAATAACAAGGACAGCTCCTATAATCTATGATGGCAGGTCAATAGTCTCTGTGTGTGTGTGTGTGTGTGTGTGTGTGTGTGAGAGAGAGAGAGAGAGAGAGAGAGAGAGAGAGAGAGAGAGAGAGAGAGAGAAGAGCTAGGTCATTATTACTCAGGAGATTATCATGACACACCTATGTATTTTATTTTTAATACTGAATAAGAAGTCCTCAAGGAGCTAGGTGATAAACCTGGTCTAGCTGCTACCAGCATAGAAAGCGGTTTTTGGACATCCCTATCTTTGCCTTCCGGAAGCAGGCTCTTCTCCACAGTTAACAATGCCCTGGAGCCCAGGCTTCCCCCTAGCTTATTTACAGGAGTATGCCCAGGATTTTCTTGAGAAATGACCTTCAGCCTGGTTTCTCAGAGGAAGATGGCAGGTGGATCTCTTCTGTGTTATTAGCCCATCCTCTCAATTCTGAAAACTGTCACTTTGGTCATTTTCCTCTTCAGACAGTGCCAGTTCTCTGGAGATTTGTCACTCGGCGTCATCTATTGACCTTCCTCCCAGAGGTCATTTCTCATTTCCCTGCCAGCTCGCCGCATTCGCACTTGCAGGTTTTTAGAGGGAGTTCTCTCTTGTGTGAGCTCTGCGCCTCGGGCTGTATTTTACTCTGAGGCCAAGTCTCCTCCGTGAAAGAGCATCTTACAGCCAGGATAAGATGGAATAATAACCTCCTAGGTTGTCCTGCAAGTTCTTGAATTCTATGATTCAGGTGTATTTCAAGTCTCACACAGTTTAACCTTTCAGGACTTCTTTCTGTTTTGCAAGCACTTTCTCCAAAACTGAAGAAATATATATGCTGCACTGAAATTCCTGCAGAAATGTCGATTGGCATTCAGTGTCCTCCTTAGACAGGTCCCTTCCTTTGGTTGGTGCCTTGGAAGCCCTGCATTGATTCTCAAAGCTGTGCAGCAATTATGGTTTATTCTCAGTTTGAAAGAGCACTGATCTAAGTGCATAAGACATTAAGGAAGAGTCCTGTTAGTGATGCTGTCAAAATAAGACAGAAAAATAGTGTAGAAGAAAGGTCGACTCGAAAGTTTGACCGTGAAGGTTTGACCTTGAAGTTTTAATGCTAGAGGACATTATTTACCAAGTAACAATTTTCGTGGTTGTTTTAGATTTCACTCAAATACTCAGTTCAGCCCAAAGTAAATAACAAAGTGTGTATCTGATGTGGGAAATAAATATAGTAAATATCTAAACAGGAAGATGGGGAAGCTGAATGAATTCATTTTTTTCTTTTTTTCTTGTTCTAGAAATGTCTGTAGGGGCTGGAGAGATGGCTCAGTGGTTAAGAGCACTGACTGCTCTTCCAGAGGACCTGGGTTCAATTCCCAGCACCCACATGGCAGCTCACAACTATCTGAAGATCTAGTTCCAGGGGACCTGACACCTTCACACCAATGCACATAAAATAAAGTTAAATAAAATTAAAAAAAAAAGTGTTAGAAATGTCTATACAAACCAAAGGAAGAAGTAAGAAGGAGGGATCCTGGAAATTAGAATAGCATCCCAAAGCTCAGCAGTTAATTACTGCTTGTAGTGGCATTTCATTTATATTTTAATAAATACAGCTTGCCTAAAGATCAGGAAAATAAAACAACCACACTGGACAGCCTTACAGACCAGGCAGTGGTGACACACTTTTTTAAGCCCAGTAGCCACACTAGTCTGCCATGGAAACCAAGCAGTAGTGGTGCACGCCCTTAATCCCAGAACTAGAGAGGATTATAAAATGGGAGGAGACAGCTCTCAGTCTCATTCTGAGGTTTCCTGGAGGCAGGATCACCATTTTCAGACTGTGGTTGAGGTAATCTCATTGGGGGGACCTACACCTGTGAAATGCACATAAATTCACACAGGCACACACACATATAAACAAACGGACAACTAAATAGAGATAACATTCCAAGAAGCCTAGTGATTAATAAACCAGCAAGTTGAATGCACCCCGGAGGCTGTGCTACATGTATGTAGCCACCAGGTTGCGAGTAGTCTCCCATTCTTTAACTGTATCTTTATTACGAAAAATTATTAACAAAAATTTTCATCATGCTAGTTTTCAGATCATTTGGGAAAGTAAGGCACAGTATCAACATCAATTTGGTATTATTATAAAATGAATATAATTTGACAAGTATGATGGAGTATGATCAAGCTAGGGGATTGGTGTGGGAACTCTACCTGTCCTAAGAATGAAACATACTCATCCCAAAACAAAGTGATACCATGGGCTCTGGCCTGTTCTTTGTGAGGAGAGTAGGGAAAATGGGGGAGCATTCTCTTACTTCTGTACAAATTGCCAGAAACCGTGGTTTAGACAACATGGGTTTGTTCTGTCATTGTTTGGGATACTAGAAGAAAGGAATCTGTCTACTGGTATAGCTCAGGGTGGCAGCCAGGCTGCTGCTGCTGGAGGCTGAAGGGCGGGACAGTCCCTCTTGTTTTCCAGCTTCTAGAGGCCACCTCTTTCCTGGGCTCCATCTCTAGAAGCAGGGTTGGCAGCAAAGCACAGCTCTCCCGTCTTTCCCCTGAATCAATCTTCACTTCTGTGTCTTGGACTTTTCCTCTGTCCCTTGTATAGACATTTATGATAGTCCTCCATCTTAAGATAATCAGATCTGCCACATAAAGTAACATGTCATAGGATCTACAGATTAGAAGGTGGGCATCTTTGGGGCTGGTACTCTGACTACCATAGGGAAAAAATGTTCAATAGTCTTTGAGATTCTTGAAGTTGTGCTTTTTTTTAAAAAAAAAAAAGCTATAACTTGTAGTTATATCCAACTCAAAAGCCACATGCAACGAAGGATAAATGCCTCCCAATACAAAATTATAAACTCAAAACATTGTGAGACTTTTTAAAAAGAATTTTTATTTTTTGGAACCGGATTGTATATTCTCCAGTGTGAACTTTTCAGATAACATCTGGGTGTCACGATGTCAAAAGCATAGACAGGCCCACTAGAGTAGGCAGATTCCGTCCTCACACGTGAGGAAGGAGGTTTGAGAGCGAGCATAAAAAGTTTAAGTTAGAGCTACTGCAATCATCCTAATATTTACCACATCCATACCAGAGTGGTCTCTGTCCTAAAAGGTTTATTTATGGAGTTTATACTTAGGACTTTGGCTTTTAAACTTATACTACTGCTTGCAATGGAAAACGAGGGCAGAAAAATCTAGATGCTGTGGCATAAATCTTAGGAGTGTTTTACTTTTTCTGGACTTCTTCCCAGCAAAAACAACATTTTCCGTTTATAGTCTGTGCCATTTTGAAAATGACTTGTCAAGGTTTCTTGGGGCTGGTCAATGAATTTCAAATATTCTTACGGGTTGACTCGATTAATTTTATGCCTACCTTTTCAAACACATTAAATCAAGATGAAGATAGTTCGGTTCTTACTCAGACCCACATTCTGTACTGATGTTCTATTCGAAGGGAAAGAGAAAGGGAAAAATTAAAAATAAAAAAGGGTAACAGGAACAAATGATTTTCTGAAACTGAGGTAAACACTAGTTTGCAAAGAGCAAAACAGGCTGCACAGATATGGACCACTCTGTGTCCCACGCAATGCCTGGGTAATGGCACCCACCCCTATTATACAAAGTCGTTTTTATAAAGTAATATTTTTATTATTCTTTGAAAAGCTCACATATTTGTGTAATATATTTTGATTATACTCATCCTCTACTATCTCCCTCCGACTTACCCTAGGTCCCTGGCCCTGTCTCCCTCCCAAATTTACCTCCTCAATTGTTTATGTGCTAATAACCTTGAGTCTTATTGGTGCTACTTACAAGCACATGACAATGGGGCACGGGTAACTACTGGTGCTGTATCCCAGAGGACAGTGACTTGCTCTTCCTCAGCAGCTATTAACTGCCAATTGCTCCTCTGCCAAGGGTGGGGCCACGGAGACCCATCTTCCATTCATGTTGGAATCTTGACTGGCTCAATCTTATGACGGTCTCGTGCCTTAATGGATGCAACAGCCACACCAAGTCCAGAAGTCAGTGTTTCACGGCTCTCCTCTCCGTCTGCCAGCTCTTGTATTCTTTCTGTCCCTGTTCCAAAATGCTCTCTGATCTTGGATTGGGGGAGGTTGCCATAGATGACTTCCCCACAGCTAAGCGCTCATTTATACTTAGCATTTTGACCAGTTCTGAATCTCTGTATTAACCACAAATAGAAGCTTCCCTGACTAAAGTTGACAGCAATACAATTTTATAGTCCTAAATAGATTTAGAAGGCACTTTGACAATGTAGCTATGTAGCAAAACAATACTAATAGGTACAAGGTTGTCTATTTTGTCTAGGGATGATGTCAGGGAGCCTCAAGAAGCACAATTGGCAATCACTGGCTGCAGAGAGCTCTATGGTGTACCTTCCTAGGCTTTTCATTGAACCTGTTTTTATCTAGACGTCATCCCACTTGTGTGCAGCCTGACTATGGAATCATAACAGGTAACCACTGACATCTTCAGAATAGAGATTCAGACTAGAGCAGTATCTGCACATTAACTTGCCAAAGTTGCCACCACAACCCCCCCCAATGGTTTATCATGTTTTATGTCATAATGAAATAAGTCTTGGGAAGGTTTCTTGTAAGAGTTTTAGCTCCTAATACATATGTCAACATTCTCATTCTTATAAACTATCTTCAAATTAGTCATCAAGTTACTCATAAAAATCAAATGTTCCTGAGTCTTAATTTAAAATTTAAAAGTTTAAGGCAAATACGTTTTTTATTTTGCATTTCTTTTTTCTTTCAGCTTGTGAAAGTGGATAGGAATGCATTTTTATAAATTATTTATTCTTTTATATTCGAAAGCATATTTAACGTACTTTGATAATACCTTCCCATTATTCTCTTATTACTCTTCTCTCACTCTAGGCAAATCCTTATTTCTCCCAAGTCCCCTTCGTTTTGTGTATGTGTGTGTGTATGTGTGTGTGTGTGTGTGTGAGAGAGAGAGAGAGAGAGAGAGAGAGAGAGAGAGATATGGAGGGACACCACTGAGAAATGTTCCTCCTCCCCCAACCATCACTAACTGCCTCTAGACACTCAGGGAATGGTGGTTGGGCTAAGTGAATTCCTCCTCTCCTCCATGATGGACCCAGTTCTGAACGGGAATGGTACAGGTGACCACCATTTCTGGGAGATCACGTGTGTAGCAGGATGTCATGTCTAGGAGACAGGTTTTTATGGCATTCTTCCCTACCTCTGCTTCCTCCTCCTTCGTGTTCCCTGAGTCTTAGGAGGGGTTGCTGTAGATGCCTCATTTAGGGCTGAGCGTTCAACACTAAACAGTCACCGTTCTCTGCACTTTGGAGGAATGCAACTTTTAAGTTGAATTCTGTTATCTTTGTACATTTGTTTCCTAAGAATCATTGATGTTATTGAATGTCTGCACTGATATGAGCTTACTACATGAATAGAGGCGTTTCCGTTTCAGTGAGCCTAAGAATTCTATTTCACCTGATTTTATCAGTGTTTACTAATTTTTGAAAGTACTTTTATTCAATCAAATGGTATTGATTTTGTGTGAAACTAACAGAAATATACACAGTAGATATATATTTATATGTTTTTCAAACACATTTTAATGAAACTAGTTTTCCTTTCTATAGCTATAGATTATTGTCTATCTCTTGGAGTTTACTAAGAATCTAGTTATTAGGGTGCCAGAGTGATGGATCAATGGCTAAGAATATTTTCAGCCCTTGCAGAGGACCCAGGTTCAGTTCATGGCACTCACGTGGCAACTAAAATCTATCTGTGGCTCCAGTTCCAAGGGAGGCTGATGTTCTCTTCTGACTTCCACCGACACTGAACACATAATGGTCCACTTACAAACATGTAGACAAAATCCTCATGCATATTAAATTAAATAACACTTTAAAAAGAAGTAACTGCTTATTAGGACCCATTAATTTTATTTCACGGCCAGCAACATGAATAAGTATAACAAATACCATAAAGAGCTGGTCTTATATGGAAAGAGAAAATATGATGCAGAGAGCTAATTTTATTTCAGGTGAGAGAAAGAGCACACAGGGAACCCAAATTAATTGCTTGAACATATTCAATTATAAAAAGATTAAAAGTTAAATCATTGACTCATAAAGATTACAGCTCAAGTTTTTGTGAAACTTAATTTTGGTGACTTTACAATGCCTTTTAGATAAACTAATGATGTTTGGTAATTCATTTTATCAGTAAAAATCAGATTTTCTAAAACTGCTGAGATGGTTCATCTTTCCACTGTGGATGAACTTCCCTGTGTCTGCTACACTGCTCCTCACCACCTACCCTCCACCTTCCCCATACTCATCCCTGCTACACTGCTTATCCTCCCTGCCCCCCAACACCTACCCTCCTCTTTCCCCATCCTCACCCCCGCTACACTGCTTATCCTCCCTGCACCCCAACACCTACCCTCCTCCTTCCCCATCCTCACCCCCATCCCTGTGTCTAGTTAAGGCACACAGAGATTTACAGCAAGGACATGTACAGATTTACATCAAGGACACACATAGATTTACATCGAGGGCATCAGCGTAAGCTAAATGCATGTGTTCAATGACATATAATATCTATGCCTTTTCTCTATCCTTTGCGACCAGAAGAAAAAAGAAGCTTCAAGGACTGAAGAGTTTTGGTTTAGGAGTGTTACATGGGGCTGGCAGAAGCTTCACCAAGTGAGGTGCCTGAGTGAGAGGAGAAGACATTAGTGGGAGAGGTAAGGTTTTCCCCAGTGGAAGATGAAGCTTACGTTTCCATGTGTGCTGAGAGTCAGCTATAGATGCCTAAGTCCAGACAAGATAGAGATGCTTCTTACTGCTATAATTCAAAGGTCAAACGAGACTACATTATAAACCAGGCAAAGAGATCTAATCTCACTCACCTCTTACCCTAGCCACGTTTGAAAAACAGTGTGGCGAGCAGTGGCTCTCAACCTGCGGGTCGTGACCCTGTTAAGGTTGCACATTAGATATCCTGCATATCAGATATTTACATTACGATTCATAACAGTCGTAAGATTACAGTTAAGAGCAATGAAATAATTCTGGTGGCTGGGGTTCACCACAATATGAAGAACTGCATTAAGGGGTCACAGCATTAGGAAGGTTGAGGACCACTGGTTTAGAACTTTCCCCTACGACTTTGGTGCCTCTGTTTTGGGAGTGCCTTAGGCATCCTTCATCCACCCACAGCCTGGTCCAGCCACTTGGAAGAAGTGAGTCATGTTGGCTGGCAGTCTGTGCCCATGGGCATTCCTTAACCATGTATAAAGCATTCCTTCTACGGAAACACATTTTTCTTACCTCATTCCTCAACACGTTTTTTTCCTGAATATAAATAACTTCAATTCATCTTCACTTTTATACTGCTTTAGTCGCTGCTTCTAAATGCATTTCACTAAACTGAGCAGCATGCTAAGTGGGTGACCTTCACGTCCTTGGACAGGAAAAACTGCAGAATGAGAGCTGCAATTGCCCTTTAAGTGAGAAGCCGAAGCATGAAGACGGCCAGAGTGGTTGTTCATATCCACACTGCAGGCCCAGGGCCCCTCTCAGTGGGATCCCATTCAATTTCTTAACTGGTTTTAGATTCTAGGCTTTGGGAAGGAGGTCCTTAAGTATATGAGTGAGGGGTGAACATAACATTTACTGAGTGTCAGGAACCGTGCGTCCTCAGTCCTTCTAAGGACACAAGCAACCCCTTTCTTTCATTGGCAAATCCTGACTGTGATACACTCTCTCACGCATACTTTTCTCTTCTCCAACACATCTGTCTCCCAGGATTCATAGAGAATTGGCTTGGAGAACCCCAACTCCTCCGAATGCAAAAATCAGGAGATGCTCAAGTCCCTAATATAAACAGCACTCTGTGCATGAACTCTACATATCTGCTGAGAACCCTAAAACATCTCTAAACCCTCAAATCTGTAATAACTGATACAAGGCAAATGTTCCTGAAACACACGTTTCTGTATTGTTTAGGGGAAATGAAAAGAGAGAAGCTTTTTATTGCATTCTAAAAAAGTATTTTGACTTATTCTCTGAGAATTTCATGCATTTTTTTATTCACAGAGAAAGGTTATTTCCTCTTGGGAAGCATAGGATCACAAAAGGTGCAAGACATAAGTTAAAGTAGAAAACCTAGTCATTGGACTAGGGGAAAACATTTTAATTGCTAGCATTGGGCTAGAGACTCCCTTAGCAGTATAGAGCTTCCACGAGGCCCTGAGTTGCGCTCTAGTTTAGAGGGAAAGAAAGGTACAAAGAACGCTAATATAGTATCAATGCTGATCTTGGAGAAGTCGTTTTTTAGCCACTAACGTGTACTAATTAAAGTAAATCTGAAATATTTTTCAGTTAAAAATTATTATTATTATTATTTTGTTTTGTTTTTTTGAGACAGGGTTTTTCTGTGTAACTTTGGAGTCTATCCTGGCACTTGCTCAGTAGACCAGGATGGCCTCGAACTTACAGAGATCCCCCTGATTCTGCATCCCAAGTGCTGAGATTAAAGGAATGGGCCACCAATACCCGGCTTGCCAAAGAACTATTCTTAACTCCCATTAATATATTCTTTCAGTTTGAAACAATCCCAAGAAAATATCACCTTTTAGACATAGCCTTTTGTTATATATGGAAACTAAGAGTCACGACTTAGAAATTATTATAATTAATTAAATAAATATTTTCCAGTTGTGACTACATTTGAAAAATAATTCAACTCCCTGAGCTTTCCAGTAATATTCCACAATATCTCTAAGTGGCTTTCAGTTCAAGAGAATCTAGAAGATTGCTTTGTAATCTATTTTTCATTATTTCCTCTGCTTAGATATTATTCACCAAAAGCTCTATGTCCTGGTGTGGGAAAGACCTTCATAAATTATACCTGAAATGCTCTGAGCATCTATAGGAAGCTCTATGGGAAGGAAATTACTTCGAATCTTCCTTCCTTAGATTGATGCCATTGTCATTTCTTGGTAGCTTCTGTTGCTAGCATCCGTGGCAACTTTTGGAATTAGAACGCAGCATCTAACGTGACTACCCAACAAATGACCTGAACCGAGTTCACTTTGCTTGGAGACATCAGGCTGAAATGGTGGTTGCGGCAATTCGACTTTTATCTACGAGGTTTTAACACATTTTAAGGTACGAGATTGGTTTGCCCAGGAGGGTGACACCGTGTGCTTGGATAAAGTTGTGAAGGTGATGACATTTGTGTGTGAGAGACAGAAAAAAAGGCACGGACACTGAAAAGTGAAACATAACTCATAGAAAATCGCCAGTGTTCGTCTCGCAGGGTTCAGCCTGTGAAGGGGCTAATTCGTCCTCTGTTTGTTTGCCTGTGGAGCACTATCTCCTGTATCCTAGACTGGCCCTGAGCTCTGAGTGGAGCCAATGCTGAGGATCACCTTGGACTGCTGATCATCCTCCTGCCGTCACCTCCTTAGGGCCAGGGTAACAGTTGTGTGCCACCATGCCCGGTTTATGAGGTTCTGGAGACAGACCTAGGGCGTTCTTTGTGCATGCTGAGCAAGATCTCTACCCACTGACCACATTCCCAGCTCCACTAATTCATCCTTATTAATAATACAAATATAGAGGAAAATATTAAAAGAGATAACTCCTAAATATAAGCACAGGCTACTCCCTCCTCTCAGCCAGTGGGACCCTCATCTGGGGAAGCATTACTGCTCTGCTTCGTTCAAGGCCTAGGCTTTCTTTACCCCACATCACCTCAAAATGGCGCTAGTTTGGAAGCAGAGGCTCGCAGATAGGACTGAAGAAAAACTGCTGACAACATGCATTGGCATATCTTCCTTTCTCTGATACGCAAAAGAGAATTGTGCCTCTTCAGACCTCGGGTAATCCTTACAGATACTGATAACTAAACCTGCCTGCATGGGATATTGGCTGCTCTAGCCCTGGCCATCACATGATCTACATACCACAGTCTCCAAATTCGTGGTTCTTGGGTGTCGGGCCTCCCCTGCCTGAGATTTTCTCCTGTGGCGCTGACTCTGCTGTCCTTCCTCACTCACTAGGTGTTGTGGGAAGGTCTTTCAGTGTTGGGAGACAATTGTGGCTCTTCTCAGTCAGTGGGGGCTGTAATCTGGAACATGTAGGAACACATAAGAGCGAAACTACCTTTGTACCTCTTGCTTGTTAGCTTCCTTGTTTTTAAAAACAGGCACTGAGGAGTCCAGCCTTAGGCTGTGAAGTGTGAGCATCAAGCTATTAAATCAGAGAGAGAGAGAGAGAGAGAGAGAGAGAGAGAGAGAGAGAGAGAGA
>JABTXL010012544.1:2099126-2192150 GCA_025134845.1 Neodon shergylaensis | reverse complement strand
GAGAGAGAGAGAGAGAGAGAGAGAGAGAGAGAGAGAGAGAGAGAGAGGAAGGGAGCGACAGTGGAAGGGAGAGAGAGAGAGAGAGCCATATGCCCTACACCATAGTTTTGGGTTATAAATTAGATGTCGTTCAGGTATGTCCCCAAAAGTTTTGTATGTTTAAATCTAATTCCTATTGTGTCTCTAAAAGGTAGAAAAGGGGGACTTTGAAAATTAAGTAGAGTTAAAGTTCAGTGAGGTTATTTGTAGAGAAGTGGGGGTGGGGGGAGAGAAAGAAGACAGCCAGTCATATGCTCTATCACTTGCTGTGTGGTGCCTTGTGCCACCTCAGGACTCCGCCAGTAAAAAGATCACTATCAGATGTTGTTCTTTGGCCTTGGACCTCCTTAATTATGAGTCAAAAGAAATAATAATTTATGAAGTTACTGTCTCAGGTACTAAATTATAGTGAAACAATAAGGACAATGCAGGCTCTGTTTAGTTGTCGTAGGTTTTGAAAGGATCCGTAGCAATTACTAGAACTATAACATGGGTGTTTATGGTAGCGAGTTCTGGGGAACACAACACAAGACCCTGAGGCCCTTCTTAAGACAATACATGTATAGTTAGGAGAGAAAAGGACCTACTCTTCACCTTGATATCTGTCATCACTGTCCCCACTTCCCTAAATGGTGTGTGGCATCAGAAACTCAAGTCCTTGCTTTATGGATGGATTTAACAATGTGAAAATAAGCCTGGCTGTTTAACTGAGAACAAATAAGTTTATCTATCCAGAACTTGCTGCAGTGAGGGACTGGGTCCATCATTTGCATTTGCCAAACAGGCAGATGCAGGCCAAAAAGGTTTTCAGTTGGGAAAATGGGAAGACTCAGGTGTGTCCCGTTGGAGGCTGTTCACATGGGAGAAGCTGTGGGTGACCTCACTGGAACTAGGATGTCTTCTGTCACCCATGAGGGCTGTGTATCTGGTCTGCTCTGGTTAGTTTTAAACCAGGGCAGCTATGAGCTGCTAATCAAGTAGTGGAAGTTTGGACAGGAATGCTACAGGGCCTTTGCTGACTGCTTAGGCTGGTTGTTGGGCGTTACAGGTCAGGGTTTTATTTTTATATGTGGCCTGATCATTTAGGTAGAAATATTCAGGCCCTCACCAAAGGCAATTATTTATTTATGGACTTTTTGCAGGGCCCGAATAAGATCCTATTTGCCATTTCATACTGCAGAGTGGCTTTTCCTAGTCTGTAATATTTCATGTTGAAATTTTATAGTTTTACACTGTCAAGTCTGTTTTTCTTTGTGATTTCAAGGATTTGAAGTTTTCCTTAAAAAAAAAAAGACAGTCTCCTTTATGACATTATAAAACATGTCTCCTAAGTTTTCTCTTAATATCATTGCAGTTAAGCCTAGAATTTCAGTCCAGATACATTTCTACAGGGAGTGTGAAAGGAGCTGCATTCTCGCTTCCTTTTCAGACAGTCTGCTACTGACGACCATGTGTTCTTCCTGACTGACTTAAAGGGCCGTCTTCAACAGACACTCAGCTGGAGTATGCACCTGTGCTTGCTCTGACCTCTGCTCCATGATGTGTTTTTCTGCTTTAATCACCAGAGCACATAACTGTTTTGAGAGCAACAGTGCCTTTGCTTCCATCTTTATTCTTTGTGTCATTGAGAAAATGGTTCTCAAAGTTTGGTGCTCATAGACACAAGAGAAACTGTCCTATGTGTTGCGTCATTGGATAAGAGTATAGTTTGGATCTGTATAGTTTGTGCTTTTTGATTGTTGAGAATTTTTAAAAAATTACCTGTTTAAGCATGTTTCATCAAACCTCAAGTCTCCCATGTTTCATACCTTATTTTAGACAGTAAAAAAAAATCATGTTAAGTTCTCTTGGCATGATTTTAGATTCTCCTGTGTTCTGTGTCTTCTAACCTTCTTGGTTTATATTAAAAGAATACTATTGGTTATGTAAATGTTCATGACTATTACTATTGCCTTGGTGGATCTTATATCTAACATTCTGGAAGCCTCCTTCCTAGTATGGGGAGGAAAATCCACAAATATGAGGCAATTGGAAATCAAAACATATGCCTACTAAACAAGCAATTTGTTCTCAAAGTCAAGTCATCCAGTTTTGGAGAAGCAACCACCCTTTTCAGAACAGATCTGAAGCAATAGCACGGAACCATGACTCTGTGCAGTTTCTTCGGCCCTCCTGGCCATGGGGAACACAGTCATTGTGTATGAGATACTGACGTGCATTTACTGAAGACCTTCCTGCTCCCAGGGCTTTGTGCCATAGTGATGGTCTTTGTTTTATGTTCTTATGACTGTACAGATAACTGGGTGAGGCTGCCATGGGTTGAGTACCTCTCTGCTATGCACTGCTTGCCCTGGCTCTCTAGGAGAAATCTAAGATTGAAAAAAAAAACAAGGCTTATCAAATTGCTGTTATATTCCTCTTTGAGTTAAAATTCCTCGAAGATTATTTTATTGAATTATCTTTTTGACAATTAAGCATTGTGTAAAAAGAAGGAGTGTTGTTGCTAGGTGCTAATTAAAATGGGAACTTTCAGGAACCGAGCAAGAGCCAACCATGAATTTTATCCCTGACCCGAAAGACCTCTAGTGGCCAAATCTTTCAGGTAACTGTCTAACAACCGTTGTTTCTTCTCCCTGGTATAAGGTCTTAGACAACACAAGAAAGAGGAGGGAACATGGACCATGTAGCGAGCTCCAAGCCTTTTTATTTCCTTAACCGATTACGGGAGGCATCTTGTCATTTCCACGCTGACTTTATTATGCTGCAGAGTGATGTGTGTAATTTCAATTTGTAATGGCTGGCTGGTTAATGAGAAGACACAAAAATCAATCTTGAGAATTTGCTGAGATTCTTCACCTAACTCGGGGTAATTATACATGGGAATGATGGACAGATTCGTTGCCAAGGTTGCTACGATGAGGGATGGGACTTTGCCTGTGGTTTTCAAACATAGAGTAAAACAGTTGAGCATTTATTTTTAAGGACAAAACACTCTGTTGCCAATAGATTCTGGATGTTCTAGGAAGCATAAATCATGAGAAAAGCCTGAAGCGGGATAGACACTAATAAAAGAGAATGAAGGCCTCTCTAACAGGCCCAAGCAATGTAAACATCAAGCGCTGTGCTGGCAGGTCTTCCCCTCTCCTTGTTAAACCATTAAGTGGCATTCCTAAAGCTAGTCCCCAAGGTCTGTTCCCTTTTCTGACCACCCCATTATGCCTGACTAAAACTCCAAGGTCCAGCTATCAAAACATCAAGGTCCAGCAATCATTATTGGGTTACACTGGCTAACCTGTCCAATCAAGACTCACCAACTCATCCTATCACAGAATTTCCCTTTCTCTCCTTAAAACCCACTCCCGCAGACACACCTGCTGCTTGTTGGCTTTGCCTGAACTAAAGCCCCCCCCAACCCCCACTGCACTTGTTCCTCTGGGTAATAAATCTCCTTTGTGCTGAGAATTTGGTGTCTGGTATGTTCTGTGCCGACTCAGAGGCCGCTCCAGAAAAGCCTTCAATTTTGGTCAAGATGTGTGTGTGCAAAACTATATGCATTCCATCTCCTGGGTGGCAAGTTTTCACTGTGCCCTGGACCGGTTTCTTCATCTTCAGCCAGCGTCACATATTTAACCAGTTGTTCCTTAGGAAGAATGTCAAGCTGATGGAAACCTTAAGAGCATCTGAGGCAGCCCCTGTCAGGGTAAAGATTATGGCAGTTCCAGTTGTGGCTTCCTGAAGCGATGAAGACAACAGGGTGGGCATGGGGGAATGAGTGTGTGTTTACATTTTGTGATACAATTACTACATGGGTTCTGTGAATTTGAACATCATCATCCAAGAATCCCATGATGTGAATTTTTCCTTAACCATTTTTCCCTTTATTCTTTCCTTAGAGTCTTTGTGATTACACCATAAGTCAATCCCATATTATTCTCTTAAAGTCACCTGTGAGCTAGCTTCTCTAAGAAAAGTGCTTTCAGGGGATAGGCAGGGAGGGGAGCAGAGAAAAATGTAGAGCTCAATAAAAATCAATTAAAAAAAAGGTACTTTCTAGTGCAAATTGGAAGACGGGAGGACTGTGCTCTTCAAATGCAGCGGGACCTCTACAGGCTGGGCTTGCTTAGGCATATAGTCACCTTGCAATATCATTCAGTGTTTTTCACATATCACAGAACAAGTTCAGTTCTATACATGACTGGTGTGATGGACATATAAGGAAGTCCATTAAAACAGCTCACATTTGTGAAAACTCCATTAAACACTTCAGAACCTTGCTGTGGTTTCCTCTGGTTTCCTTTTCTTCTCTCCTCATCTTTTCTTGCTTCTGGAGGAATCTCTGCTCCCCCTCCACCTCCTTGCACATTCTGGAGTAACACTGTTCTCACCCTGAGCAAGCAACGGGCACAGGCAAGCAATCTTAACTACAGTGGGCTCTATCTCCTTGGAAAGCTGACCTGCCACTTCTGTGACCTGGAAAATGCCCCAGGGGAGGCTCTTGTCCCCCAGACATTGAAGCTTTGTGGACAACTATCAGACAGACTTTTTCCTTTTTGATAAAGAAATTCAAGATTGGTCCTCAGCTATTCTTGCTTCTTGATAGTCACAGCATGTGGAGCCTCCAGCTGCAGTGAGTCACAGTAAAACCATGAGACACAGAGAATATGATGGAGGTGACTCTGCAGAGTGCTTTCAAACAGACCGTGAAAAGTGCTGCAGTTTCCAACTTGGTGTCTTGTGTAATTTTCTTTTGGGGAAGCCAAACCTTGACAACATTCAAGCCATTCTATAGTAAGCCACATAGAAGGGAGCAGAGATGCCTTGAAGACAGCCAGCACTCAGATTGACAGCCGTGTGACTGAGCTGTCTTGAGGCAGATTCCCCAGTCCTAGGGAAGCTTCGGGCAACTGCTGTCTTGATTGACAGACTGTTGCTCATTAGAGGTCCAGGACCACAATGATGGTCACAATGGGCCAGCAAAGTCAGTCCTAAACTTTTGGTTCACAGAAACAGTGAGGAAAAAAAATGCTTGTTATTATTATAAGACTGTTTTGGGGGTAACCTGTTATGTTACAGCATATAATGAACATATTAAGATAGTTTTGTTTCTATTTATGTAAATGTGCATCTTTGTGAATGTATGTCTCATGTTTGTGGATGCCCACAGAGGCTAGAAGAGGGTGTCAGATCTTCTGGAGTTAGAGTTACAGGCAGTTGTAAACAGCCCACTGGGAACCGAACTCTGGTCCTCTGCAAGAGCAGCAAATGTTCTTGACCTCTGGGTCATCTCTCCGGTGCTATTAACGTGTTCTTGATTGAAACAGTGATTCTAATGTTACTAGGTGGTGCGGTTAATAATTCTGCAGGTCTGTAATGATGATTGGCCTGCCTGCTCTCCTTCCCTTTCTCTCTCCCTTCCTCAATTATTATTATTTTATGACCCAAATTCTCACTCTGTATCAGACTGGCCTGGAACTCCAGGCTGGCATCAAGCTCATAGTAATCTTCCTGCCTCAGCTTCCAAGTACTGGGCTGACCATATGAGCCATTATGCCTGGGTTGACTTCTATATTTCTCATGTGTGGTCATCTTTTCTTAACCAAATAATACTCAGGGGACTCATTTAATTATCACCTTAAGTTTTCAGTAGACCAATTTATTAATTACAAATTTAAAATGAACTCTATTATTTAAAAAGTCTGACAAATAAAAGAATAAAATGGGTACAGATAACACATGAATTATGAAAGAAGTTATAGAATTAATGATTGTTCTAGTTCTGATTCTGTCACAGATTTTTTGGGGAGTTGTGGTGGACAGGTGCATAAAATAGATACTGCATACAATTTAGTGTAAACTACAGCTTCTGTTGTGAACACTTGTTTTAACTGTATGGAGGCTGGCAGAGTTATATAGACTTTGGGTCTGGTTCATTTTGGTGTGCCATGTTTTTATTTATTTGGACTAAGTTTTAAAGGTATTTACTCAATATTGAGGATAATAAAACAGAACACGGGCCCTGGAGTCATGAAACCTAGATAGTACCGTTTCCAGCCGTGTGCCTTTGGGCACAATATTAATCGGAGATCCAATTTTTCCCATTAGTAAAATATGCAGAGCAATCATAAGCACTTCACGGAGATTGAAGAGATGAAAAATGATAATGCGTGTTCCTTATGCATCGCATGGCAAGCAGTGGCTGCCCAATAAATATCAGCTATTACTGACACGCTTACAGTTTCAAAGGTATGCCCATTCTGATTACATTTAAAATGGAAATTTGGCAGTTAAAAGGCAGAAGCTCACATCCAAACCTGTCCAGCATTATAACTGTTAATGATATTAATAGCATTAGGATGACATTGTATTCAGTAACACGCTGATGCTGTGAACTTGGGTGTCATGGGAAGCTAATCATCCCGAATAATGGCAATGTCAGGACGAAGCACCAGCTGGAGGAACGTTAATCAGGGAAGCATTTCCCACTTTAATTTTTTTTTTTTTTTTTGGTTTTTTTGAGACAAGGTTTCTCTGTAGTTTTTGGAGCCTGTCCTGGAACTAGCACTTGTAGACCAGGCTGACCTTGAACTCACAGAGATCCGCCTGCCTCCACCTCCCAAGTGCTGGGATTAAAGGTGTGCGCCACCACCGCCCGGCACATCTTTCACTCTTTTTTTCTTATTTTTTTAAAATTTTTTATTGAGAAAAAGAAAAAAAAAAGTTTCCGCAGCCTCCCATTTCCCTCCCCCTCCTCTCACCCTTCCCCCCTCCCCCCACTCTTCTCCCCCTCCCTCTCCAGTCCAAAGAGCAGTCAGGGTTCCCTGCCCTGTGGAAAGTCCAAGGTCCTCCCCCCTCTGTCCATGTCTAGGAAGGTGAACATCCAAACTGGCTAGGCTCCCACAAAGCCAGAACATGAAGTAGGATCAAAACCCCTGTGCCATTGTTCTTGGCTTCTCATCAGCCCTCATTGTTCGCCATGTTGAGAGAGTCCGGTTGGATTGGGGAGCAGGGAAGCACAAATCTTAGTTAAGGGAGCCACCTTAGGGTTGGCAAGAGACTTGAACCTAGAGTGGCTCCCAGGAGCCCAAGGCGATGTCCCCAGTTAGTTCCTTGGGCAGCTGAGGATAGGGAAACTGAAATGACCCTATCCTATAGCAATACTGACGAATATCTTGCATATCACCATAGAACCTTCATCTGGTCATGGATGGAGATAGAGACAGAGACCCACACTGGAGCACCGGACTGAGCTCCCAATGTCCAAATGAGGAGCAGAAGGAGGGAGAACATGAGCAAGGAAGTCAGGACCACGAGGGGTGCACCCACACACTGAGACAGTGGGGCTGATCTATTGGGAGCTCACCAAGGCCAGCTGGACTGTGACTGAAAAAGCATCTTTCACTCTTAAATGTTGTGTTTTATGTATATTTAAAGTGTATTGTATGGGAAAATATGGCAATCATAGAATATTCATGAAGGTGGCTTTTTGTCTTTCTCATGCTGTACTTCCTAGATTTGTCTATTCTTCCATCATACTCCGACACACCCACACACACTCACATAAGCACACTCACACACGCATACTCAGTCTCCTCAAAGGTTGAATTACTATTAAATAGCAAATTCTTCAAATATTTTGATCTTCAGGTTCCATGTAAATAGGGATGGAATTTTAAAGAAAAATAGTTTGGAAAGTAACAGACAAAAAAACATTAAAAATCACTAATAAAAAATTCCAAAGACAGAAGAAAAATTGTAATGAATGAAAACTTGCAGAGCAGACCAAATCATAAGAAAACAAACATTTTTTGTGGAAAAGAAACAGAGCACAGACTCTTCAAGGATGGTCATCTACTTATGAGATCTCCCAAGCTCTCCAGCTACCTTTTATTTGTATGCTAACTTTAAATATGAAACATTATTGTGAGCACAGTCATCTGAACTGAAATATTCCCTCCTAGAAAGAGGCCCATTAATACTAATACACAGGAAGTAAATGAAACTCACAAGTCTCAGGAGTCTCCTGAAATTTAGGAGCTTAACAAGGCTTCTTTCTGAAAGTAGACAAACAATAAGTCCTTGCTATAGAAAAGAGCCCCAACTCATTGAGTAGCCTGCAAGTTGTACAGAGATCTCCAAGGATGCTCTCTTGAGAGGACATTCACGCTAGGGTGAATTGTCTGGGGATGCAACTGTTTTGAGTTATTCATACTTCAATAAGAACCCCTTACTTATGCTTCTGTAAGTTGACCCAGGTCTCAGGTAGGGTTTCTATTGCTCTGACAAAATACTATGACCAAAAGCATCTTGGGGAGGAAAGGGTTTTTTTCAGTTGACATGTATCAAACATACTTCATCATGGAGGAAAGTCAAGGCAGAAACTTGAGGCAGATACTTAAAAGCAAGAACTGATGTGGAGGGTATGGAAAATTGTTATTTATAGACTTACTCATTATGGCTTGCTCAGTCCAATTTTTAATATAATCTGGGGCCACAAGTATAGAGGTGGTTCCACCCTTAATGGGCTGGGTCCATTAATCATTAATTAAGAAAATAGCCTTAGAAACTTGCCTACAGATGGAGCTTTTGAGATTTTTTTTCAGTTGAATTTCCCTCCTCTTGGACAACTCTAGCTTGTGTCAAGTTGACATAAAACTAGCCTGCACACTCCTTGACACTCATAGGTTCATTAAGTTAGACATACATGTAATGGTTAGTTTGGTCTGCCATTGGTTCCCTATCTGGGGTGAGTAGATGTTTGTTTTTGTTGCCCCAGGAAAAGTCATACAATAATAACCACAACTTAAAAAGAAATTTCAAGTGGATTTTACAGCATAGTGAGGAAACCAGGAAGAGGGCAGACATGAGCATTCCTATCAGGTTCCTGATGGAGATGACACCAAGAACAATGACAACATGCTCAAGTGAGTTCATGCTTGTCCTGGTTATTTGTTGACTTGATACACACATTCAGGTAATTTGAAAAGAAGAAACCTCAACTGAGCAAATGTCTATATCAGATTGGCTTGTCTGCAAGACTATTAGAGCATTTTTTTTTTGATTAATGATTGCTGTGGGAGGTTCCGCCCTTTGTGGGTAGTGCCACCCCAGGCAGAAGATTCAGGAGTATAAGAAAGTAAGCTGAGAAAGCCATAAAGAGCAAAGCAGTAACAAGTATTCCTTCAGTTCTTGCATCCGGGTTCCTGCTTGGACTTTTCTTCATAATGGATTACAACTGTAAGTTGAAATTAGCCATTTTCTCCCTAAGTTTCCTTTTGTCATGTTGCTTTATCACAGCAACAGAAAGCAAACTAAGATACTTGTTCAACACTAAGTGATTCAACGGCCACATGGGCTGCTGTATCACTCATGAGGAAGATTAGAGGATTTTCCTTTGGGACTGGGGTAGACTGCCAGGTGAGAAGAGAATGCAATAACTGGCCCCAGCAAACATCCTATGTAGACCACCATGGTGAAGCTCAGTGTTGACCAGACTCACACATATATTCAAGGTGCTTCAACCATGAAAGACCTCAGCATTGGAAAAAGACAGAACTATAAAACACAGGAAAAGGATGAGGCCGGCAAAGACACCGAGGATGAAAGAGAAATTTTCCAATGCTCATCATGAATATCTAGGAAAAGACTGTACCCATGACCTGAGAATAGGAATCTGTAGGGAAGTCATTCTGAAAACACTGAAGAATAAAGTAGAACAAAAAGATGTAAGAAAAAAATAGGGCAGAGGAGATAAGAAGCTTGAGAAATAGCCTGAAAAAAATTAATACATAATAGAAGTTCAAAAAGAGCAAGAACAGAGAAAATTGAGTATAGAAACTCATCAGGAAGGTAATTTTTAAGACATTTCCTCAGAACGAAGGCCATGAGTTTTTAGATTGAAAGGGCTCACAGGAAACATAAACAATGAATGAAAATAGACTCCTGGAGGGCAAAACTTCAGAGCTGGGTTACAGAGAGATGATTCTGAAAGCTTCTAGATGGAAGGACAAAGTCACACACAAAGCACTGAAAATCAAAGTCACTCTGTAAGCCAGGGCAACAGAGGATTCCTTTAAAATTAAAGGGAAAAGGTCTATGTAAAATTCCATATAGATCCAAATCATCAGTCAGATAGGAAGGTAAAATATCAATATTATTAAGTGAGCAAGATTCCCCCTCACCCCCAGAGCACTCCTGACAGATGTAACCCACTAGGCTGGATAGTTTTGTGCCAACTTGACACAAGCTAGAGTCATCTAGAAAGAGGGACTGATGGAGGTGGGTCTTGTATCTTATCTGTTGCTTTCATTGGTTAAGTAATAAAGAAACTGCCTAGGCCCATTTGATAGGCCAACCCTTAGATGGGTGGAGTAAACAGAACAGGATTGGGGGAGAAAGAAGCTGAGTCAGAGAGTCGCCATGATGCTCCCAAGCCAGCCAGACGCAGGTTAAGATCCTCCCTGGTAAGCGCACCTCGTGGTGCTACATAGAATATTAGAAATGGGTTAAGAGGCTAAAACTAATGGGCCAGGCAGTCTTTAAATGAATACAGTTTCTGTGTAATTATTTCGGGTACAAAGCTAACCCTGCGGGCGGCAGGGTGCAGGGGACGCAACCCCGCCGCCCCTGATGCAACAGATTGGCGCCCGACGTGATGGACTAAATCCACTTAAAAACCTGAAAAGGCTTAAAAATAAGGGAGAGAGAATTTAACACATATTTTTGCTGTTTGTTGGGCAAACTCTGGCTTTAAAGCATTTCAAGGCTTTTATGGGACTGGATGTTTATGTTCCCGCTTGGGATCAGAAGGAGAGTGCTCTGAGACCATACAGATGGCTCAGCGCCGCCTGCACCTGGGCAGAATCAGGCTTAGGCGGGCGGAAGAGCATGGCGGATTCCTGCCGCGTTACAGAGACGTGTTTTCAAACTGCGCATTGTTCTGTGTGTCAGATTTTGCTGTAACTTGGATGAAAAGAGATTCTCTGCTCTATGCCTGGAACTGTGTATGGCTCAGGGGCACCATATGGCTCTGAGGCAGGAGCGGCTCAGCTCCACCATGCTGAACTGAGCAGGTCTCAAGCAGGACCTACCGTAATTACTATGATAACAGCGCAGTTAAGGTTTAGACTGGGCAGGACACAGGCAGTACCGTATTACTTGTACATGATGCAACTTAAGTTTTTAAGAAGTGCTTAACATTTTAAGAAATGCTCCTGGATAGTAAAAAAATTACAGATTCACAATAAAACAGATTCAGACAGACCACTAAATGGGTCACAATGTTGGATGAATGTACGTAGGCTTGAGAGAGAAAAAAAAAATATAAAAAATAAAGTTAATGCCTTTAAAAAAAGGATAAAGTCTTTAAAGAGACAGAATACAGATAGTTATAGATTAAAAGAAATAAAGAAAAATAAGCCACGTAAAAATGGAAAATTCACAGAGAATCTGGATTCTTTGTATTATTGTGTTTTCTTTAAAATTTTTGACTGTGAAGGAGCTAAATACAGAGAGACATTTCATTATATGGGCTGCCAAGCTAAACCAAAATGGATATAAGGGTATTACGATTTCAAAATTTGGGTCTAAGGATATGATGCTTTGGAAAGGGTCTTCTTTTGTTTTTACAGAGGACCAGACCCTATGGATTTCTTCTATTCCAATATGGTATGATAGACCTCGCCCTCCTGAAGAATTGCTGTAAACATCTTCAGAAAATTGCTTTGCTCAACTGCCAACTGAGATGAATCTAGCACACAGGTTATACCATGAAAGACCTAATTAACGACGCCCCCATTCAGCAGAAAGCAGTTTGGGAGAGAAAAAACTGCGCCCATGTTCCCAAATACTGTTTATAAATATGCTTTTACATTTAAAGGGGGGTATGATATAGATATAAATAATTTGCATTGGTATGGATTTTAAGGTCAATTTTGTTATATGTATATATATTTCTGATATTGATTAAGGTATTGTGATTGTGTAGTTCATTTTAAAATGTAATGTATAATTAGGAAATATAGGTTGTTAATGGATAATAGTCAAGCTTGTAATCATGTTAGTTAGATTTTCTAGATATATAGAGATATATTTCAATAGGATAGGCATTCTTCATATCTTTCAAAGACTGCAGAATATGGCATTTAAATGTTTTAATAACTTAGGGCTTTTCATGACAATGAGACACGTCTGCTCCTGGCAGCACCAGCTACTTCAAGAGGAAGATGGGCATCGAAGAGGATCCTTATGGAATTTGATAGCCATTTGGGCAAGAAACTGCTCTTGCCTGGACTGATGCATGAACTGGACACAAAGAACCTGCAGAAAGAGGACTGCTGAACTTGCCAAAAGGTGAGATGGTCTTTCGGGGTTCCTGATTCATGAAAGAGTCTGCGAGACATTCTGCAGGACACAGCAGATAGTGACTGAACTGTCTTTGAATTTTCCTGCTTCATGGAAATGTCTCTGGATATTATGGGCCTGAAGGCCGAAGACGGATGCCCCAACGGTACAGAGGAACTTTGGGTGACTGTCCAGGCAGCGAGATGTCTCTGTCATTTCTAGAGTTTTGGATTTCTTGTTTGCTTAAGTAATATTATTTCCTTCTGGAGTCTTTGATGGAGTTGAAGAATGGTTAGTAATAGTTATAGTTTTCCTTAGTTATGATAAGAGATAAAATAGATATAAATATTGTAACTGTAATTCTTACTTGATAACTGTTTTGTTATATGTAATTTTACTGTTAAAGTTAAAGCCTTTCTTTTTTGTTTAAACAGAAAAAGGGGAAATGATGGAGGTGGGTCTTGTATCTTATCTGTTGCTTTCATTGGTTAAGTAATAAAGAAACTGCCTAGGCCCATTTGATAGGCCAACCCTTAGATGGGTGGAGTAAACAGAACAGGATTGGGGGAGAAAGAAGCTGAGTCAGAGAGTCGCCATGATGCTCCCAAGCCAGCCAGACGCAGGTTAAGATCCTCCCTGGTAAGCGCACCTCGTGGTGCTACACAGAATATTAGAAATGGGTTAAGAGGCTAAAACTAATGGGCCAGGCAGTCTTTAAATGAATACAGTTTCTGTGTAATTATTTCGGGTACAAAGCTAACCATGCGGGCGGCAGGGTGCAGGGGACGCAACCCCGCCGCCCCTGATGCAACAAGGGACCCTCAATTGAGAAAATGTTCCTACCAGATTGATCTGTGGATGTTTTCTTAATTAATGATTGACGTTCATTAACTGGATTAATGACCCAGTTCATTATAGGTGGTGCCACCCTTTGGCTGGTGGTCCTGGATGCTATAAGAAAGCAGGCTGAGCAAGCTTTGGGGAGTCAGACAGCAAGCAGTTTTCTCCATGGTTTCTGCTTCAGCTCCTGCCCTTAGGTTCCCATTATGAGTTCCTGTGTGATTTACCTCGTGGATGGAGTGTGACCCGAGAGATGTAAGCAGAATAATCCCTTTGCTCCACAAGTTGCATTTGGTTGTGATGTTTTATCACGGAAATAGAAACACCAAGACACCTTTCTAACTGATGGAACAAACCAAGGAGAAACGTGTGGGGCACGGGAAAGCAGAAGTCCAATTCAGGAGAGAGACACAAAGAATTCCTCTAATTATAGCAGCTTTGGAATTCAAGATGACTGGCCTTCATGACCACAGAGGCCAAACAATCCATGGTGTAAGCAAGAAAATATGTAGCTAAGGCAGCATAAGGGTTCCTCTGTGGTCTGCCCCCTCCCCAGAATGAATAGAAAGGTTTTGTGTAAGTCAAAAAAACATTGCATTTGTTGATGAAGGACAGTGACATATGGCTGAGAATAGATGATAAGAGTTTAAAAGCAGAGTTATAGTCAAGACCAATTCTTTCTTTGTCTGTCTGTCTTTCTTACTTTCATTCCTTCAAGACTGAAGAAACCATGAACCTGCCCATTGGAAAGTAAGTCTGCTTTGCTTTGTAAACATTCGTTCAGGCTCTCTTCTTTCTACTAGTGGGGGTTGGTTTGCTCCATGGAAATGTGTGTATTGTATTAGTTACCATTTATTTTTACAAAAGGTCTCAATAATTATCTTTCATGGATGCTTGAAATGCTAGCAGTTCAGTCAGAAATCGTCTTCTTTCTCCCTCCTTGAGTAGGGGATGGGAACAGATGCCTTGTAGGACAAATGGGTTGTTGGGTTGGCTTCACTGGGCAAAAGCAGGGTGGTCCTGATGTTGGATGAGATCAGCTCTTCAGTTCTGCTGTAAGGAATCCTCTAGCTCATGTGCAGAGCTTTGTGGAAGAGCACCGAACTTCTGTTTTACACTGACTGTAACAGCCCAGGGTTTTGTATCTGTGATTCTCAGTCCAGTCACTGGAGTTCTATACAATGGAACCTCTCTATACAAGGGAATTTATACATGCCAGAGCATGCGCCTATGTGTGTGAATCCTCTTCAGTAGTTTCATGACTATAAAAAAAATGCACAGTCACTAGACTGTTTTTGTAATGATTTTGATATAAATCAATGCTGCTTAGCTTAACTATGGCCAATTATTCAGAGAATATAAGTACTTAAATGGTAGCAGCATTGAGAAATGCCTTTTATAATGTCATGGGCAGCATACTCTGTCTCCACACGTGAGAAAACGTTGGTGCATCCATTCTGAGTAGGTCGATGTAGCTCCATCCCACCCACATGGGTATCTCCTCTCCTCCCCTAATTGTGATATCTGCCATCCCTCAAGAAAATTTGCACATCACTGTCAAAGTAAATCTTGTCTATTCACATATGTATAGGTGTGTGTGTGTGTGCATGAGCATATGTGTTTGTTTGTGGAAGCCAGAGCCCTACCTCGGGTATAGTTTCTAAGATTGTATTAATCTTATTTGTGGAGACATTGATCCGGGGTTTGCCAACACAGCTAAATTAGCTGGACAGCAAGTCTCAGCTAGCTCCTACTCCACAGAGCTCGTATTGCAACAACACCAGCATGTCCAGTTTCTTATGTGGGTGCTGGGGTTTAAACTGAGGTCCGCATGCTTGCACATCGCACTTTACTGACTAAGCAGTCTTTCTAGCACACAAAGTTCATCTTTTAGTCTATTAACATCATCTCGTATCAGTTTTACTGAGATTGGATAAATGATAATAACCCATGAAAAGGAAACCATTTCCTCTACTTTGTAAATATTTCATTTTACCAGAATTAATTGCTTTGGCAGAGAACATGCATTTTTCCTATGACAAAGTAATTCCTGTTTTTTTGTTTTCTTTATTTTTTTCTGTATGTCCCAAATCCCAATATCAAGTTTAAATGATGAATTTCGTAACTGGTCTTACTTGTGGCTTATCCTTAAAAAAATTATTTGTCATAAATGTTCTATATTGTCTTGTTCATTTATCTAGGAAAATATCTCCTAATTCTTTATTTTGTTTTATTTATTTTTTTTACTCAGAAATAAACAATACAGGCATGGACATTATGGCGTTTCCAGACAGGAACTTATCCAAGCACATGAATTAAAATACACATCTAACTTTGATTTTAAAGACATAAGCAATTTTAATGCAGTCTACTTTACATTTAAAAGTTGTTCAGTTTTTCTTTTAGGAATAAATTATCCCAGAAAAAAACTACACTAAAAGCAACTCAGTAATTTTAGTATCATTTTGTATTCCAGGTTTCTTTTTTAAAATTATATGCTGTAAATGATATTAGAATTCACAGAGTTGGCTATGTAATTAATAGTCAGAAGCCCAGGATATGCAAAATAACTGCTATTTTTATTTGGTTTCCAACTCTGAAGTCAGAATACAATGGCTTCTGTTTTGTATTCTAATAGCGGGAAGAAGCTAATCACTACTAACAGTCTATGGTTCTTAGAAATTGACCACCATTCTCTTTCGGATCAACAGTACAACCCGCGGTTTTCATGTCATCCTTCATCCTTCTCCGTCTCACCCCTGCCTTCTTTCAGGTGAAGCTGCTCTCAGTAATAAAACTAAAAGCAGTGGGGGTTTTCTTTGCCAGTGTGGGAAGGCCCTCCCTTGAGCATGCTCCGAATTGAGTGGGTATCAGTCTGGGATTACTCCCAGGGAGCACCAGTGCTTCCTGTTTGTGGGGTCAGCAGCTCTCTGCTCTGCTGACATCAACTGCATCAATCCGCGCTGCACTGTGGAATACAAATTTAGAATGCTATTAAAAAATCTCCAAGTATTCAAGGAGGTTGAGAAGACGTGAAGTTCCCAATTGCTGTTTGAGTACGTCACATATATTAATTATCAATTTATGTGTGAATGCATGTGATATTTCTGATATTTGAACTTACATTGTTTTTTCTGCGTCTCTAAATACCTTTAGAATTTTATAAGATGTCCACACACAAGCGACTAAGACTATCCATTCGGACATTTCAATGACCAGCGGGAGAAAGTGTTGCGAGACTCCGTAAACGGTGTTTCCACATCACACAGCAGGGCTGTGAAGCACACAGATGAAGTGTTACAGTATTCTCACCTCTGAGTTTCTGGACCCACTGGGCGGAGTTGCTTCAGATGGAGGCTGCACCGTGAAGTGTGACTTCTGGGTCCTTCCGCTGTCCTTCGCAGCGGCGTCCTCTAAGAGCCCACAGCGCACCAGCTCACTGTGTCTTCATCTGCAGGAACACACTTTCGTGGTTTTTCTCTACTTTCACGTGTGTGTGTGCCAAAGGAGCAACAGAAGCCCGAGTGACCCAAGCACAATGCGAGGATGACAGTGGAAAATTCCCTGCATCGCAGTCTCCTTTAATTCAGACCTAAGCCGAGCTTCAGGTGTGTGGAGAGCTGACCCGCTCTCCCCAGGCTCTGCGGCTTCTATGACCTTATACAGTCAGGAGAAGCAGCACTGCCGACCACCCTGTCGTTGTGGACATTTCAAATATCAAATCCAGACTGGTCGCCGGCTTACAAGCTTACATGGTAACCGGAAGTGCCTTCCCCAGACTGTCTAAGGCCCTTCTCCTGAGGGCAGGCTGACTTCCAGCTGTGTGTAATTCACAGATACTCTGTGTGAGCAGGGCTTTTGCTCTTCCCACTTTAAAACTCTAATAGGAGTCATTCGCTCTTATTAAAACAATATGGCTTTGGACATTTAATCAAGTCTGCCAATTGTTCTCGCTAATACAAGGGGTTTCACAGCGCTCTACTCCGGGTTTCTGTACCCCAAGAAAACACGGCCCTGTCTGATATGTATGCCGGGTTGCCCATGTGCCACGGTCCTTCAAGGTATCTGTGTGCCAAAGCTGCGTGTCAGTTCCAGCCTTGGTTCCCTCAGTGATGCATGGCTTTCCCTCTGAGGAGGAGTCTTAGAACATGACGGCTATGTTCAAATCTGAACTTCTCTGATCTCTATGCACTTGGTTTTCCATCTGCAATTGCAGCCACTGACAAGAAACAGCACATTTAAATTGACACAAGGACCCCAAGAATGGGGCACAAGTCAGTATCTGCTTCCTGGCAGATTTCAACATGGCGCGGCCTCACAGAAAGCCAGGGTTTCCTTCTTTGCTTTGCCAATTGTTTTGCTTTGTTACAGAGAGAAGGAGGGAGAGAGGAAGGCAGGGAGGGAAGGAGGGAGAGAGGTACAGTGAACTTTCCTAGTTTTAGTGTGTTGAATTATAAAATGATTACTAAGACAATTACTTCCTAAATTAATCTGAAAACGAATGAAACAATAAATAGCGAGTTCTGGCAGAAATCGCTTCGCCAATCAGAGTGTTATTAAAAATGTGAAACATCGTCTTCTTTAAATACTGTGGAGAGACTGAAATGCGTGTATAGTTATGACTGCACTTTTTCCGAAGACATCTCTATGCCTTTTCTTAAAGATAGATACTAAAAACTATAAGTTTATGTCAAGGGAGAAAGAAAATAGGCTCTTTTACTTGAATCTAAAAAACACTTTCTGCATTAGGGTTGATTTAATGCCTATATTTTTTACTGCTAATCATTTGTTTATTTAATGAATTCACTAAAATATTCTGCATTTTTAAAATCTTGAATGCTCACGGTGATTTAACAGTAGTTACCCAAGCAAGGCTAATACTCTGAAATCCTTATTCCTGTAATGAAAACACACGTTTCATCAACCTGAGCATGCTTCAGTCTTTGGACCACAGAAAAACACACTGGACACTGATTTATGAATTACTGGCTGTGTTTCCCTCTCAGGGTCCTGGCTCCTGGCTTTTTAAGCTTCAGCACATATTTCAAAACATTTGTTTCTGCTTTTACTAGAGCTCAAGGGCAGACACCCATTGGTGAGGTATCAGCTGCTGGAACTGCGAACATTCCTTTTCTTTTCTCATTGTGTCTAGTGGCATAATCAAGGTTGAGCTGTTGGGGTAAGAAAAATGATCTTAAATTGTTTTGATATTAGCAGAATAAATAGGCTACAGTTCACAAGTTGACTAATTATGTTACTAAACCTGCAACCAACAAGATGAAATCGGAGCATGATACTGTTTAAATAAATTCAACGTGAATTATAGATTTCCGATTATCTAACATCACGATTTAAGTCCCTTTCTAATCATATTCCTAAACATTCTGCCACCTACTTTCTATGACATTGACGATCAGTATGTATAACTGGTCTATACTGTCAGGGTTCTGTATCAAGTAGCTCTTTTGCCTATGCTGTTGGAGTAGCTCTGGTGGGAGGGAATTCTTTGAGTCTTGGCATAGCTGTCAGGTCAAAAAAAAATCTGCAGCTAGAAATTATAGCACTGATATAAGTTAATTCCTGATATTGTTTTGTTGCCCTACTATCTTGGTTAAAGTACAGTATTCCAGAAAAAGTGGCTTTTGTCATTAATGATGTTCATTAATGTCACTGAACTCAACCGCACCTCTTTCTGAACTGAGTTTGGGAGAAATAGGACTTAAGGTGCTACATTTTGTTGCAGAGAAATATAGAAGCGTCTCCTTGGAAGGGTCATCCCCGAGGACAATGCCTAAGGACGACTCAGGAACACAAAATAAATTAAATGCAAGCCCTGCCTTATGCTAAGATATAAAAACTCTATCCAGATAAACACATTTAACGTTTCCATAAAATGAATGGTTCGCATTTCTCAACAGATGGGAGCTAATGTACCCACTTCAGCAGATACCTGCCTGCTGCTGGGAGTCAACTGAAGACCAGGACAAAGCACCTTCAGAGCCTGCAGCCCCACCCACCGCCCCCCCCCCCCCCCCCCCCAAACAGCAGGCAGAGCTGATCAGAGCAGGTGTTCTCTTAAAGGGGCTATTTGGACGAACATGAGCTGTGATGAACAAAACGCCAGAGGTACAAAATGACACGGAGCAAACAAAATCTGTTTTTCTTTTTAATGAGTATAGTAAAGGAGTGTCTGGGGACCAGGCTTTCTGATTGGTTCTTGATGAGTCATCTTTATGGCTTTCCTTAGCCCGCCCCTTCCCCCAGCCTTTTGGTAATTACCAGAGCAGGAGGTACACAATTTCTACAAACACACCCATGTTTCCAGTCCCTCGGTGACTGGAATTGTAAACTGGTGTAATTATCAGTGGGGTTCCTGAGAAATGAAAAGTGATAACAGGTGGACAGCCTCCCAAGATGTAGATTAGACATAGAGGTGAGCTAGAGGGGCAGGGACCTGCGAGTTTGTCCCCACTCCTGGATGATAACAGGTTATTCCAACATGGTGATTCTAAGAGCCCTGTACTCACTGGAATGAAAAGCTACTTCACAGTTTATACCTTTTTTTGTTTTGTTTTTGGTGTTGCTCAAGATCTGGAGACCTGAAAAATTGCAAATAGATACTCATTTTTCTTAATATCTTCTTTCTACTGTGCTCTGACAGGATCTATATTTTGTATTAGCTTTCCCAGGGATTTCTCCATTTGAGAAGAAAGTGGCTCTGGTGACATGGATGATGTAACATGCTGGAAACTTCCAGACCTGCCGCTGAGACTCTTTCTCCCTGGGGTACCAGAAACACTCAGCAGTGGTTATTAGCACATCACTGCTTGTGGTTAGAGTTATGCAACAGGACCTTGGTTCCAAGGTGTTTCCTAGGTTACAGAAGATGCAGCATTTTAGGAATGACTCTGAAAATCTTCCTCATCACTAAAGCTTGAGTCAAAACCATAGAAGACATGAGATCTCTTTCCCTTTCTGTTTGGAGTCATCTCTGTTTGCCTGGGGAGCATCAGCAGAAGGAAACCCTTGCTTCCATTCACAATCATGGTTCAAGGCTCCTGCTTTTTGTTCCTGATGCTAATCTCAGAAAAGTCCCAGCATCTTTTTGAAGCACTGCTGAGCAATCCCTGCTCAACTGTGACCCAAACTGGAAAAGTGAAAATTGAAGGTAGTGTTGCCAAACAGTTTGCCAAGAAATGTTTTTGCAGATAGTAGAGACCAATTGCAGAAAATTCTGAGAACACGACATGTTAGTTATTTCTTTGTTCTTCCTCCCTTTCTCCTTTCTTGTACTTATCCATGATCCCATAGCTCCATGGACCTGAGAACTGACATAATTTGCTGATGTTAAAAGTGTCCAATTGGCACTCATGGTTTCAATGAGCAAACATGCTTCTCCTCAAAAGACCTTCTAGATGGAAGAACACAAGCAGAGAGACTTATGACCCAAAGACACTCTCAGTCCACCTCTTTTCAAATGGTCCATGATCAGCAGATGCTTTGTCTTCTTAAATAGAAGAAAAAAGAGGGAATTGTTGAGTAATACAATATATAAAAAGCGTATTCCATATGAAATCTAAGCAGGCTGTGGTGGCATAAGACTGAAAACTCTCAACTTGAGAGGTGGAGGTGGGAGAATGGTAAGTTCGAGGCCAGCCTGGGTAATATTGTCCCCCCAAATCATGTTTAACATAATTCCATATATATGCAAGTATGCATTCATGTCCATAAATAAAGCTTCATTGGAACACAAACACCAGGTTGTTCACTTGCTTATCTATTATTTATGACTTTCGCGCCCTAGCAAAGCTGAGTAGAACACCAAGGTTACTTAGCTACAAAGCTTTTTACAGGAAACATTTATTGATCTCTGAATGGGAATCATACATTTTTAAATGTATATGTGAAGAAAGAATCATCCTGAGTTACTGCCTGGGGCAGTGACATTTTATCCAATCTATCATTAGTACTTAATACTTTGAAGATATCTTGTATTGGTAGAGTTCTTTTCCACTGCTGGTATTTAACTATCACAAGCAGAGCAAGCTAAGGTTACTCCACAATTACAGAGACTCAGATGGAAATTGCTCTTCCCACGCAGAACAAGGCTTCAGAAGAAAACAGAATCCACTGAAGAGGGAAAAAAAAAACTGCTTTATGTCTAAAGCTCTTTTCCAAGTTTCAATGGCTAAAACACTTTGCAAATAGGATAGGGGAGCTGGCCCTCTAGGTATGGGGAAGTCTATGAGAGTCTATGAGATGGAAGAGCCTGGGCCTAGGGCTCCCATCTGTAAAGGAACAATTGGCGGGGAGAAAATGCTTTCCTGAGGCTCCTCCATATGGTAAGCTCCCAAATGCTCAGTCTTCTCCCCGGCTACTTCAGCCATCTAGAGTGCAAGCCTCACCTACGGTCCACACTGCCTCACATAGGGTTCAAGTGGCCTCACATAGGATACAAAATGCTACCTCACCTAAGGTCCAAGTTGCCTCACATAGGGTCCGTGGCTGCCTTACCTAGGGTCCAACCCTGCTTTACCCAGGGTCCTGCTGGCTTAAGCAGGGTACAAGCCTGACTCACCTGGGGTCCAAGGGACCTCATCTCAGGTTCAAGCTGCCTCACCTGGGGTCCAAGCTATCTCACCCAGGGTACAAACTGCCTCATCTCTGAGCCTGAGGACACTGTTGATTATTGCTATTATTCCTATTGTGCTATCCTCATTGATAGGATTCTGATCATCTAGGATTGCATGATTTTAGATGAGAATGTCCCAAGATCTATGTCTTGTAAAGTTCCTAACTTTTCAGTCTCTCAAAATGAGGGAAAAAGCAGAGAAGAGTCATTTCCCTTGTGGCACTCTGACTCTCCATTCTTTCCTCACACCACTGTGTGCCTTTTAAGAGGAATGCAGAAGCGTTAAAGTGCTTCCTGAACAGAAACATACACATACATACAGACACACACACACGCACTTACCTTCATTTTATACCTGAACACAGGAAGGCTCACAGAAATTTACAGAAACTCAAGTTTATAAAATTAAAAATAAGGCAACATTGGAATTTCACTATTCAGTAGAAATCCTGGGCTTGTCAGCTGACTTTTCGGCTGCCCCTGTGAATATAATATAAGCTCCCTGTTTTGCTGTGGAATAATCTTTGTACATTACAAATCTGTATTACTCTTATTGGTTAATAAGGAGCTGACTGGCATAGCTGGCAGGAAAAGATTAGGTAGGAGAACCAAACTAGGAGAATGCTGGGAAGAAGAAAGGTGGAGCCAGACACAGGGGAAGCAGGTGTAGAAAATGAGGTAACAAGTCATGAACCATGAGGTAGAACTTAGATTAGAAATATGGATTAATTTAAGATGTAAGAGCTAGTGAAGCCTAAGCTACTGTTTGAGCATTTATAGTTAACATTAAATCTCTGTGTGGTTATTTGGGAGCTGGCCAGTGGTCCTAATGAAAAACTCCACCTACAATGCTTTGATCTAGTTAGACTTGTTTAAATACATTAAACTTGATGATCGTGTCCCAACAAGGAAGTGCCTTGAGACCCTAGGGTGACCCACATCACTCACAAAAGGGCTTTTTGCAAGTTCATATCATCTTGTACTTAATTTTGACTCTTGATCTGAAATTGTCTGGAGATTCCCAGCTTACGTAAAAAGTGAGAGATGACTTTTGAAGGTAGGATAAAAGCAGATGACTCTGAGAATGTGGTAGACAAATCCTTGCCAGGTGAGGTGCTTCAGCAGATTCAGGGAAGACTTGTTCAAATAGGAGGAAAGTGTTAGATCAGAGTAAAACAAATCTCATTCCAACTGAATCCTCTGATGTTTCTCATCCAGCAGGGCAGTGTTGCCCACTCCCAAGAACTTAGGTAAACTTTCTACATGCTATAATCAGTTGTGAACTTTTGGGCTGGTATAGGAGGTTTAAAAAATGGGAAATAGAACATACGTTTTATGAAAGGTTATTTGTTGAGCAAAATCATGCCCCTTGCAAAAAAATCTAAACTTGGGTGTTTTTTCTGAACTAGAGACGCCAATAATTTAATAGTGACTTGTCCATCTTTGGGAAATGGCAGCTTCCAGCTCTAGAATTTAAACATGGACTTTTCTGTCTATAAGCATGGAGAGTAAACCAGTGGTCTCTGAGTTCTGCCTCTCCCATCTCAGTCTTCCATTCGTCCCTTTCTGTCTGTGTGATACCAGGAAAGGGTTCTTTGTTTCATTTTGTTTTTGTGTTTTGAGGCAACGTCTTTCTGTGTAGCCATGGCTGGCCTGGAACTCTCTGTGTAAACCAAGCTTGCCTCGAATTCACAAGAGAAGCATGTGCGTCTGCCTCAGGGATGCTCAGTTAAAGGTGTGTGCCTCCAGTCTCAGGAAAGTCTTGTAAGCAAACTTTGTCTCAGTTTTGATAGTTATCAAATTATGAAAATAGTATGTAATGTATTTATGAGACTTATTCAAATTGTATGCCAAATATCATAAGGTTTTTTTGAATATAGATAGAAGTTCAGTGAAAGTCATGATAATTCATACATGTATGATCCAAAACAGGCATTTGTTCACGACTCCAATCCTACTTCTAGAGGAGGCAGTAGACTTCAGGATTATATTTTCTCAACAAACAACAGTAAGTTCTAGTGAGGATGTGGGGTGCACTTACTATAACACTGTTCGCAGCAGTCAATTCATGAGATCAGACAGGGTGTCCATCAGCAGGTGAACAGACCCAGAAACCATGGTATATGCATATAGTGGGACATTCACTCTCAAAGAATGAAGTACACATAGTGGGACATTCACTCTCAAAGAATGAAGTACACATAGTGGGGCATCCACTCTCAGAGAACGAAGTACACATAGTGGGGCATCCACTCTCAGAGAACGAAGTGCACACAGTGGGGCATTCACTCTCATAGGATGAAATTATGCCACTTGCTGGAGGAGCATGCAGCTGGAGATCACCACAGTATACAGACTGAGTCAGACACAGGAAGATAAATGCCACATGTGTTCTCTCATTTATAGGTCCTAAAATCCTTTATAGACACAAAAGCATTCATGTGTGTATATATGTATATTTCTTATATGAATCTATATTACATATGTTCATGCATGTGGATATAACAGAAACAGAAGAGAGACAGGGGAAGGGAAGAGACTGGTGCCAGGGGACGAAAAGGTAGAAAACTAAAGGGAGGGAATGGGAAGTGATGGATGTATGCAAAGTTGATGGTGTACCCAATTCTGTATAATAGTTACATATCAATACAAATATTAAAATATATTTTCCTTAGAAATTTTGTTGGATTTACGTAGAATTAAAAAAGTACAATTCCCTTTGTTACAGGATGATATGCTGTGATTATTGGTGCCATAGGAATGAAAACTATAAGTAATATACATGGTTTTAAAGTAGTGTATAATTTGATATAAGAGAAATGGATCTAAGACCTCTGCAGGAGTTTAGCTACAGCCCTAGGGCATCAGTAAACGCCATTATGCTCCTCGGTCTCGTTTCACATATGCAAGAATACAGATATAGAGATTCTAGGGGAGAAAGGAATACAGTTTTTTATGTTGCTTTATGTCTTATGTTGATGGTAATTATCGACTCCTGGCCTTCCATTAAATCTCATCCTTTTACATGTGTATAACCTAGTCACTTCATTTTAAAAGAAATTTTCTTATCTGAATTATTTATATTAAGATTTTGCTGATTGTGTATTCCATGGAGGGTCATTCTGGGACAGGACCAATCAGGTTGAGGACTGGCTGCAGTGGCTGAGTGGTTTCTGGATGTAGTAAGAGTGGGGTCAGTGAGCTAGCCATCACAAGTGACACTTGCTGACAATAGGCATACTTTAGAAATTACATTATCATTGAATATGAACCAAATCCAAATGCTGAATATCTAGGCCTTTAGTCAGCTGTTGTCTGGTGAAACCCTAATGGCAAAAACCTCATACAGCAAAACACAATGAGGAACTCTCCATTGGAAGCCCCCAGGAAAGTTGCCTGAAATGAGTCACTATATAGATCTTCATGTATGCCTTCTAACCCATAAAACTCATTTTCAAACAAGGAAAATAACCAGTCCTATTCCCACCACCGTGTTTGAATCGAACCAGTTACTTAGATCACAGTGGGTCTGAATTAGGGTTTTCTTTGTGTGTATGTTCTTAGGGAAACACGCCTGTGGGACTGTGCTTGTCATTTCTATCACTCATCAGCACGAAGACGCTCAAGTATTTGAGGATAGCAGCGTAATTCCCCATGATCGGCTTACAGACCCATGGAAGCAGCAGGACAGGGGACGAAAGACGATAGGAATTTCCTTACACGATCCTGTCTTCCGTCTTTCAAACTGAAAACCACCAACTGCCAAGAAATACTTTCCACCATCCATGTATCAAAATAGCTCCACGTTGTCTACCCTGACAAGGTGGAGTCCTTAGAGGGAGTGGGTTCGCTCCCATTATCCTGATGGACACAGTGAGCGTTTTGGAAGACGTATTCAAGCATGGGTAGAGAAGGGTGATGTTTTCTTGTGGGCATATTCCAGATGTGAAATTATAGAATGTTAGATTTATTCAAGGTTTTCTTCCTTGTGTTGACAGGTGGGGGAAAGGGTCCCCAAAGTCAATGTTCTTAGGATGGGGTTGTCTCATCACCAGTGGGAGAATTCAGACCTCCAGGCTCCTTCTGCCACTTTGCTTCCCATGAAGTGTATTCCCAAAGTCCTAGAAATACTCGTTACTCCCAGTTCTCTTACTAAGCTGTTGCTCCAAATGGGTTATGGGCAAAACTGTGTATTTCCTTCAGATTTTGGCTAGCATGCCTTCCAGTTATAACTGGAGACTCCATAATATCCCCAATAAATGAACTCATATTTTTCAAGTAGCAAAACACTGATTGCCTTGTTTATCAATGCCCCCTACAGTTGAGCATCATAAAGAGGGAGTGTAAGGCTCTCCGGGTTCCACACTAATTAGAGTACAGTTCAGAGAAGTGGTTTTATAATGGAAAACATGAACATGGAGAATGTTGATGGAATTCTCTCTTATTAAGTTACATTGATTTTCGTGGACTTAAAAGTTAGACAACTTATTTCCCAAGCCGCCGCTGACCCAGCATTAGGCTCAGTTAAGAATGATCTAGAAGCTGGTTGTGTAGCACTTTTATTCAAGAGAAGCTTCAACTGTCATATTGTAAGGGGTAAGTAGTAAAGGACCAAGGACAGATAGTCGTCCATTGTGGTGTTAGTGATTTTTGTCCAATAGTGGCCACCTCAAGATAGGCAATGACCTTAAGATGCTTAAGTCTTTGTAGCACCAAGGGAAGGCTGGTCCTGTTCTAACTTTTGTGCAGAGGTTTGTCCTTTTTATTTCTTACTTAATTATTTTTACTTGCTTTGGTGTAGAAATATTTTTCCTCTCTGTCCCAAGGAAAGCTTTAACATATGTTCTCAGAGGACAGTGAAGAAGGAGAAACCCAAACAATGTTTATGTCCCTTGGATCCCGCAGGAGTCTACATTAGCACCCACATCTTATTAGAAATGTTGCTCTTTGGATATCTGGCTTTTACATGTGTCTAGGGGAGTTGGCTAAGGTCATGACAGAAAAGAGTTCAGAGTCACTGCCTTATCAAATTAACAAGGCAGAAAAAAAAAACAATAAAATATGACAAGAGAACAGGCAAAAACAAACGGAAATAATGCAATCAAGACACAAGTTATTCACCAGTCCTTGCGAGCAGGTCAGAATCTGGGGGAGGTTCTCTAAGATCGCACACTTGCTTCCCCGTGGAGACCTGGTTTCCTTCCAGTCACCCACTCACTTTTCAGCTCTCAGACTCTATCCTTTGACCACCCTGGAGCAAGATGGTCCGGCAGACCAGAGGATCAGTTCTCAGACTCCATATCTGATATCATCTTTTTCAGTATTTGCAGTCACATTCTCTTCCAGATGTCCTTATCAACCATTTTTTCCACATCCTGCTATGCTTATTATCTTAAACCCTGCAGAGAAATGAGAAGCGGGCAGAAATGTTTTGAATGTGATCATTGTGTTCCTAAGCAAATAGCTCGGCCTCCTCAAGCCTCGTCTATGTGATTATAAAGTTGGAATAATAATATTATGAGTTCTAGCATGGTATGTCTTCTGTGAGACACTGGACATGATAACTTGTTATGGTTAGACCCAAGCTTTAGGAGTGCATCCAGAAATGTGCAACTGTGTTTTCCCCATAAGAAAAGCCTAGAGTTCTGGGGCAATGCCAGAGGGTCAACAGCAGTTACTGCCTGCTGAACTACAAAGGTAGGGAGATAGACTTCAAGGGAGGACCTACTAGACTAGGACTAAAGAGATCAAGTAAATCAGAGGATCCACAGCCAAGATGAAGGGAGAGACCGATGCAGGAGATCCAGCCAAGGGAGAGATGGAGCAAGGGCTTGATGTTGGACAGAAGGAAGCTCAAGGATGCCTAGATGGGGGCTGTGCTAAAGAAGTATTTTAAGAGACATTGTTTAGAGCTGGGCTCCCTGCAGTGAGTGGAACGCTTGTCAAATGCAGTGGTAGACTGTGTGGCTGGCTGGTCGGCAGCATTCCATCCATGCCTTGTCTTTCTAGGGAACAATCATCATTCTCTCCATAACATTCAGATAAGGTCTCGAGCCTCGCTCTGTTGGGGACGGTCTGAACTACTTGAGAAGTACTCTCGTTTCGGTTTATAGCCATATCTGGCAGTGTCTAGCCTCTCGGTCTGGATGTGCCCGAGAATGAGGATGCTGATGACAGAGGAGCAGAGTCTCCAAAGGGCCTTCAAGGAGCACAAAGCAAGAAGTAAACGTTGGCTATTTTCTGCCACTAAAGTTTGCTATTTAAAAAAAAAATACAAAATTGTGTAGCTTATTTTGTTTGACACAGATAAAGATTGCTGGTTAGAAGTTCGTAATTAACGGCTACGTCTCCTTAGACTGTTTTTACTATGACAGGCAAAGTATGACGATGATGTTGCAAGAGGGGGAAAAAATGGGAGAAAATCCAATTACAGGGTTCATTTAGGAGAATTTATAACAGAGACTGGAGTCCGCAGATACGTTCGCTACCTCTCCTAAAACCATTACCAGTGAAGTGAAAAAATAAATTAATAGGAGACCCAAGTCTTTTATTCTCATTCATTTTTGTAGCCAAACTGGAGGTGGGAACAAATGGAACCCACAGACAACTTTTGCTGAATACATCATGTAAGAGTCTCAGTTTTGCCATTGTAGGAGCTCAAAGCCTGAGCAGAACAGAAAGATCTGTGCGCTTTGTCATTAGGCTGTTAGACTTGTTTATCTATCAGAAAGCTGTAAGAAGAATAGCTGTTTATTGGTGCTGCAAAGCTGTGCTTCATTCTGTTTGTTCTGATTACTCAGCCAGGTTGGTTTTGAATGAATAATCCTTGAAGAGAGGAAGGCAGTTCATTATTTTGATCAAACCAATGGCTTGGGGGGGACATTGCGATTCTGGGATGATGAGAGAAAGGAAGCTTTGCATTTGTTTTTATTTTTCAAGATGCAAGGGATTGTATTCACATTGGCAGATGCAGTTTCCATCCAGGGACCATCCATCATACTTCTGTCGATCACGCTTCCTCGGTCTCCTCTCCCACCATTTTCACAAGTTGGAGAATCAGAAGTGGAGATCTGCCTTTCACATTTTTTTAACAAGCATTTTTTTTTTTAAGTGCTCCAGCTGAGATTTCACCCTCTGGGTATTTTCAAATTGATTTGTTCAATGAAACGACTTTCACTTTTAGATTTTTGTCAGGTATTAAAGGCAAGCTAATTGGTCAGTTACTCCTGGGATCATGGTAGTATTTCACTTTCTTAGTCATTGTAACGCCCTGGGCTTCTCAGTGTGCTCACTATTCCAGCAGTAACGCTTCCGTTCCAAAATACAGCTGTTGGACAGAATGGAAGCACGGGTCCAAAATGATGGCACGGAAAAACAGACGGGGAGAGAGGATAAAACTTTAATTGGCACTTTCTATGACATTTTGAAGTCATTAAGTATTTCAAAGCCATTAAAAAGATTGTTATTATTTTAAAAGTCATTTTTAAAGGAATAAAATGGCCCACAATTCTGTTGACTGTGGGACATTTGAACGGTGACGGGTTCATAATGGGAGCTTTGATGCCTAAACTGTTGAGAATATTGTCTGTAAATAGAAATGCTGCTGCGTCCTTTGTGAAAGTGTTCCTTAGGGGAACAGAACAACTTTTCCATTAGCATGTAGTCGGACCTTTCTATATTTGTTCTTAATTTAATTTATATAGGAGAAAGGAAGGACCAACATAACATCTCTGGGCATTCAGTCAGTGTTTTATTTCTATTGGATACATTCCCACTGAGTTACAGTGTTGTTTGACCCTCATCTTTGTAGAGATTCCTTCCCAGCACTGGATGCATCGACTCCTAACTAAGAATACACAACACATGTGTTGTGCCCAGAGCCACATTCAAGAAAATATCAAACCATGGGACACCAGTGTGAGCCGCTTGCTTTTACTAATGCTCACCTGTGGACTACCTAATTCATAAGAATGGAGTGTTATACTCTGAACCTTCCCAGAGTTGTAAAGATAGATGAATGGCTACCTAAACTCACACTTAAACTTGAGCAAATCAATCAGGTTTTAGAAATTACACTAATCTAGCTTTTCAAAAATAATTTTTTTATGTCACACAGTATACTTTTTTATTTTGTTATTTTTTAACCAAGGACACATTCATAAACTGGCCTGCATCTCTTGTATGGATTAAAAGAAGTGAGGCCATGTCCCAGACTGCGTGCTTTTCCTTCTTCATGCCTCATTTCCTGGTAGCTGCATGAGACACACTTGGCTTGAGTACCAGATGGCTTAGAGGTAACGAGTAGAGGGATCACCGAAGGAGAAGCCCCCAGGAGCCCAGGCATCAGATCCTGCCAGTCACTTTAGTCCATGTGTTCTGAAATGAGTGGTCAGCCATGTCCAAAGCTACCCCGAGCAAAGAAAATGAACACTAACGGAGTTCATTTGCTTGAGGCAATGACGAATCTTGTGAAATCGGATCAGTGGAGACGTGAAAACAGAATGCCAATGTCTGTGGCACCAACACTGAAGGGCGAGGTTAGAAATGGAATTTAGTGTAAGTGGGCTTGTCAGTGAGGAAGCTCGGGGACCATAGCTAGACATTGGCTTCCTCGGGCTCTGACTAGTTAGCCTCCCTCCCAGAGCTGTCTAGCGTACACTCTAGTAAGCTTCAATAGGAACCGAGAACCCGCATCACCTCAGCATCCTGAGATCGGTGATTGCACACATGCACCATCACACTTGGCTATGCAAACACTTCTTTGATACAGAATTTAGTAATAAGAACAGTGATTATGTTTTAAAGATTTTGAAGAAAAACCAACAATTTACTCAATTTTGTTTTAAAAACGTAACCAGAGTCAGAAAGAAGCACAATAATAGCAGTGTATATGAGCGTGCACCTGATGGCTTAGGAAGCTCTTTTTGCACATTCATTGTCTATATGGAGGAAAAACGCTGCACAGGACAGAGAGAAGAGGACTGAGATGGAAGATCTTCCTGGATGATGCCCGAAATCTGGATGTGGGCCATGTTCTTAAAGCAGATTTTTAACTAATAGGAACCCCTGATCTTTGCGACTATTGAGAAACTGAATTCAAATCTCAGGCAGAAGCCTTGAAATTCCAGTGGTTATAAATAGAAGTATAACAGATACAACAATTTGTGTATCAGGAAATCAGATTATCACATCCCAATCCCACAAGGTTGGACAGTCTTCTGAGGTCCCTATTTAAAAACTAGACTAGGGGCCGGGCGGTGGTGGCGCACGCCTTTAATCCCAGCACTCGGGAGGCAGAGGCAGGCGTATCTCTGTGAGTTCGAGGCCAGCCTGGTCTACAAGAGCTAGTTCCAGGACAGGAACCAAAAAGCTGCGGAGAAACCCTGTCTCGAAAATCAAAAAAAAAAAAAAAATAGACTAGGGGACATAGAGTTTGGAAAGAATTCAGAGAAGAGCTTAAATATTAAAGGCAAAAGGCATAGGGTTTACTGTGTGAACTATTTAAATGGCATTGGATAAATTCTTCTTGTTTCAGAATTTATGATGATTCATACAACATAGCTGCACGGAGAAATGAAGAGCTGATTCCAATCATTCAAATTGTACTTGTTTTCCCAAAGAAACAGTGAACCTTGACTCTAAGTAGAAGCCGAAAGCTTGGGCTAGTGTTCTTTGGCTAATGCCTGACTTTTTGTAGCAAGAACTGAGCGAAAGAAATGTATCAATCCACTTAGACTAGGGAAGCAGAGAGTTAGATTACTGGGAGGTTGCCCCAGGGGATGAGAATTAACTCCCCTGGAGAGTTGCAAACATAGGCCAAGGCTCATCGCTCTAACAAACAGAGAAGGATGGTTTCCACCTGTGGAGCTGCTGAAGGGCAGTGCTGGGTCTTTTCAGATTCCACCTCTCAGCCTGTAGGCTATTAGGTATCTGAAGACAAGGCTTCTTTGGCAGGGCAAGCCACTGTAAGCTGGCTGTTTCTGGCCCCAGACTCTCTGACCACAAGGGCTGATTAAGTTCATGAGTGAGGGTGGGTCAGAATGTTCCCTGTATCATATTGTTAGCACTGCCGAAACAGGCCACACCCTCATTGCCAGGTGTCAGTGGGCTGAAGCAGAGGAGAAACCTTCAGAATAAAATTGTAGCTGTTGATTTTATCTCCCATATTGTTTCCTGGTGAGGGGAGAAGGGAGGGAGGAAGGAATTGAGAAACCATCAGTACGGAATTATAGCTCTCTGTTAGATTTTATCTTTAGTATTGTTTTATGGTGAGAGGAGAAGGGAGGGAGGGAGGGAGAGAGAGAGAGAGAGCTGAAAATGTGGTTAAGTAAAACTAATTGAAAAGAAAAAGAGCTTCAAATCAGGACAAAGATTTTATGTTTTCTTGAGCCCACACATTGATTATGGGGTTGGGACCTAAAAAAAAAAAAAAAACGCTACCAGGATTCTGAGAGCCTTGGGGCCTGGGGCATCCTCAGGTCATTTTCTGATGCTCATGGATAAAGCTGTCTTCCACGGCAGGAGCTCCACCTCGGTCTCTGGGGCTGCTTAGTAATGGTGTTGGCTCCCCAAGGATGAGGCAGCAGAACAGACAGGCACAGAGGTGGCTTGCTAACCTGCCGTCATCACTTGGTGGTCAGCCTTGGAGCTGCTGACTGTGCCTCCACTTCAACGCGGAAAGGGGTGAGTTATCAAAAAAAAAAAAAATCCAACAAGAACAAAAACCCAAAACCAAACAAAACCAAGCAATGTTCCTCCTTAAGGATTATACTGAATGTTAGGAATTTTTACACTGAAGTATTTCCAGAGAAGTGGTTTGGGTTTTTTTTTTTTTTGTCTGTTTTGTTTTGTTTTCTCCTTAAAAAACAAGAATTTTGCCTAAAATATCAAGGAAATTAACTTGAGGACTGTGCCATGCATTTAGAGTCTAAATTTGACAATTGCCTTCACGGGAACCCTGTTTTATTCACCGAGTGTCCTCAGGTGGCCTGCTTGGGGTGGAGGTGGGGCAGTCAAAGTCACAGTTGTCCTGGTTGGCAAAAGAGATACCTGGTACCTCTACACTAGCAAATTTATGGAGATGGTAAAAATATGATTTGGTCATTTTAAGTCTCTCTCTCTCTCTCTCTCTCTCTCTCTCTCTCTCTCTCAGGCTGTTTTCTGGAAGTCATTTTATTTTCTTCAGGGAAAGGGATCTTAGTCTCTGGAATGCTATGTGATGCCCTTGCCTATGACAGAGTTGGCCTGAAGGTCAGACACCACAATCAATAGGAGGGCTGGTTGCTGCAAGGTGCTAATTGACATCCCCCAAGAGGAACAGTGTCAACAATCAATAGAGGAGATACTGGCGTAGGTAGATTTATGGCTTTGATTTTGAAAGGGTGCGGGAATGCCCAGTGATGCTCTGCCCTGCACTCGTTTTGAATGTTAATGTTTTCTTTGAGGATGATTTCAGACTCTCTGCGAGGATACTGCCTCTATCCTACTCACTGAAGCAGAATCCTCTGAAGAGTTGCTGAGGCGGAACTGAAATCATGGCTTGCCTCAAAGAAGCAGCTGTAGTGGCCGCTAACGGTGGCTCACACGGGCGGAAGATGCCCCTTTCACTCGGGGTTTTAATGGGATATTTCTAAGCCTGAGACAACAGCTTTGGACCTGGGGTGTGCCCTCGCTGCTCACTGCTACCTCTGCCTACTGCTTGAACTCAGCCGGGCCGGAACGAATGGAAACGAGACAGGCTTCTAACTACCTGTAACTGTTTTCATCACGGAATGGATCAAGCGTCTGCCCAGCCAGATCCAGGTACTTGATCATTACTGTGTCTTTGAGCTAATTAGGCATTTTTTTCCCTGTAACTTTGTAATTTATGCACGAGCCATAATCACAGACACCTTTTGGGTCTAAGTTCTGCATTTAAATTGAACTGTTAAAGTCTGTTTAATCACCAGCTAGGGAAAGTTAGTCCAGGAGGGTAGAATGTAACAGCGACTCTCTTCTGAAAGCATGCTTGAGTTCATCATGGTTCTGGGACTGCATAAAAAGTAGGAAAATAAGCTTTCCCCCTTTCTAAGCTGCAGTAACTTATTCTTCAAAACTGTTTGCTCATTATTACAGTTTCTGCCTTCATTTGAAACACGCAGCCTTCTGAAAGGTAATAAGAATATTTTGATTTGTTTACAAAAGCTCACAGCTCAGTAAAAAGTACTCAGCGCTGACTGCCCCCAGGCAGCCTTTTGAGGTGCCCCTTCGTACTTCTTTTCTACTCCAAAACACACAAGGAAAGAGACAGGAAAGCAAGAGGAACAGGAGGGCTCATTACTTGAAGTTTACAGTCCCTCTTTGCTAAAGGTGCCTTCAGGTTGCCCTGTTCTGGGTTGGATACTGCAAGGTCAACCTCTGATATTCTCAATTGGGCTGCCCCCTTGCCTCGCAGTCTCTTCCAAACTCTCTCAGCAGGTGTTAGGAGGAAGATGATGTGGAGAAAGAGCTACAAACGAGACTGGGGCTCTGGCTAAAGAGCTGCGTCCCCTGATGACCCAGAGGTGACAGCAGCAGTGACAGAGTCCACTCCCAAATCCAAACAGCCGTGTCTGCAGATTGGCTTTGCAGGGACAAGCAGAGAAGAAGCCTTCCAGTACAGCAGCGTGGACAGGCACTCTGCAGAAACTGCCTGTTGACATTCGGAGCTGACCAGTTTTGCATGCCTTAAAAAAAAATACTGCTCGTGAGCTCTCTAGTATGCTTGAGCATATTTTTCCAGATATAAAATAATATTCACCCTCAGCTGTCCTGTGAATTTTGAAGTTGGTAGGGATTGTGTTGGAACAGGAGGGTTATATTTAGAAAAAAAAATACGTTGCCATGTATTTATGTCAACCAAAAATAAAGATGGGTTGAGAGGATTTAAAACATATAACACACTCAGAAGTCCCAGGACATGTTTACCTGGCCTTCTCAGATGATCACCTGGACCAGGAATTACTTGAACTTATAGGAAACATTTTGAATCCCAAGTGTGTAGGCACTCTTCACGGGGATGCTATGCAGGGTTTCTGGAAGATTCACACAACAGTGACTGGATTACACTCTCATAGTTACAGATCTCAGTGCTTGAAAAATTGCTAGCCGTTTGGTCTTACTGAGTTAACGAGGAATCCCGTATAGAATTTAGCTCACAGTTGTAGGAAGTGATGGGCAGTAGACTCACCAGAGAGGTTCGTGTACGTGGAGTAAGTGAGTGTGTCAGAGAGAGATGGAGGGGAGAAACTTCAGGTCTGAGAATAAGAATGTGGCTGAGACTTTAGCACAAAATATGGGCATTGAGTTTACTGAGCCTCAATCCTTGCAAGTCATGGTCCTGTTTCAGTAGTTAGCTCTGGTGCTATTGCAGAACACGGCAACACTTCAGGTAGTCTCTGCCAGACACTACAAATAAAGTCAGCCCTGCCTATCTAGCCAGCTCCCTTCCTGTTTGTCTAAACAGCTGTCTCTCAGCTCTGCCAGGTAAATATAAATGAAGTAAATATGATCTTTTCATAGGACAGAGTGTCCTGTAGTGCAAACTGGACAGGCCGACCATTGCTCTTGTTTCAATGGGTGGACTGTGTTTACACCAGCTTTTAAAAACATGTCAACCCACGAAATTAGATTTCTGGCCTAGAAGTTTTAAAAACTAGTCACGGCAATTATGTGGTTTAGGAGTACCTAAAACACAGACAGCCTTGCTTAACTATGAGACCGTTAACAGCAGGGGATGAGGTTTTCAACTCATTCTAACACAGCCTCTGGAGGAAGGGGAGATGCTACTCTTTGGGTAACTGGACAGTTTATTCATACCGCTCCATGCCTTTGTGTGCTATATTTACATAACAGAAACTAGAAATAAAACTCGATTTACACAAAAATAGTAAAGAGAGAAAACACGATTCCCCTACTGCTTATTAACTGAACCCCTGGAACGTGCCAAGAAGAGCTGCCAAGGGACCACAGCTGCCGTACCCACCACCACATTGCATTCCAGGAGGGAAGGCATTTGGGCCCCAAGTCTGAGGCTCTAGAATCAAGGGTCTACGTATTTCTGCACAGCAAGGTAACAAATGCACATGGCTATGTGTCTCTGCCACTTTAAAAATAAGTCGCAGCTCTAAGATATACTTTGCTCATAAAAAAAAGTATTTTTCCTTTTTGTGAAATTGCGTAATGAAATGCAAATTGGATAGAATGTCCAAATGCTTCCAGCCTTAGAAGGGTGCCTGTTGACATTAGTAGTCCCCGTGTAAGACATTAGGATTCAGGATATTGTAACGGGCTGAAATACTTCTTCAAGAGGCAGATTATGTAAGAATGACCTCTTCAGTGGAAGGGTAGTCGCCTATGCCTGGCTGAATGTTTTATTAGGTTTTGGACCCCACCCATCAACACTGAAGCCAAGGAACTACCAGCTTTTCAAATCATAAGATCTACAACTCTGAATGTGTCATGGTGACTTGAACTGTCTGTGATTCTTTGAAACAGGACCTGTTTTTAACACAGTGATCTCATATCTTAGCTCAGCTGAATGACATGTGTTTTTTATCTCTTCATTGACTAAGTTAGCCAGAACCTTGCATTTTGAGTTCAGGTTTCTGGACTATAAAGGGGCCAGAAATTTGATCCAATCTGTACTCAAAACAGGCAGAACCCCAGAACTGCGAGGAATTCTTAAGGTGCTTGTGGTATCCTAGGGGAGGAGGCACAGACACCATGGAGACTTGTCCTTGGGACGCATCTGGAGGCAGAGCAGGGAGTGCCATCTTTGGGAAAGCAGAGCTGTGAGGGCTTAACTGATAACGACCCGGAGAACACAGAGCAATTCCACTGACGGAAAGGGAGGGGAGTGTGTACTGTGCGCAGAGCCAGGAGTTGTTATTGAGGGCGTCCTAAGAGCTGTTTTAGGTGAGCAGGCAAAATCAGAACGTTGTCCTCAGGTGCTTCTAGACTTTCCATCACCTGGGACTTTATTTTGACCACTGTGTTGGCCATTTTATTAGAAGTCAAATGTGATGCGATGTTTGTTCCATCGAATAAATCGATATCATAGAAGACTCCATCGCTGTAACATTTACTGCTCTGTGGTCCAGGAAGCATCAGAGCATCACTTTCCACCCTCCCCCCCAACACACACCCCAGATCCATGGGCACAAGGGTACCCAGGTCTCTGGGGGGAAGAGTGGCTAGATTAAGAATGAACAGAATGCAGGTCTAAGAAGGGCAGATACACAAAGAGAAGGATGCTTTGTGATTACTAAGGTGGGAAAGAGTGACCTACAGTGAGGACGGACCTGATTCAGCTGGGCTGCTCACAGTCTGCCAGAGGAGTCAGGGTACTTCCTCTGTCCGTGTCAGAGGCTCCATGGAGAGTGACTTGAGAAGAGGGGTGTGTTATATAATTTCCCATGGCATCTTTGAACTGAGGTTTTGTTTGCTTCGGTATTAAAATTAGACTTTGTTTCTTGAGCGCACACAATTGGACCTGGCAGAGGGACGACACAGATGCTCCGAATGCTGGGGACAGCCCACCAGGGCCAGCCACTGCTGTGAGTAACCGTGGTCCTTCTTTATACTTAAAACAACCACCGTGTGCCATCAGTAAGACTTAGGATGGCTGTGTCAAAATCTTCTGGGATGATTTGTTTCCTCAGATGTCTTTATTCATCTAAAATAAAGAAAAAAAAAGATTTCATTGTTTCTGTTTATAAATGAAGGGCTTTATTACTTAGCTAAAAATAATGCTAGATATTTTGTAAGAATATTTTTTTACTAAAACGGGGACACTTTACGAAGACAGGCTTTTAAAAACTTAGGTGTCTGAACATTTGCGAGTCGTGGTAGTTAAGTGATGAAGTTACATCTTCCTTCTCTTTTATCCCCTGTTTCCTTTAATTTACACATGCAGTTGAGCATTTTAAATTTGTAAGTTGCTAATTAGCTGATTGCCAGCTTCAAATTAAGCATCGTCTTTGAGAGATTTCAATCGATTCTAAGTGAGTTTATGAAGTGGTTGGCATTTGTTTCTGAATATCTCCTGGTCCCCTGATCCCTTGGTAACCATTTCTTTTCCACCCACCATTTATCCACCTGCTAAGGACACACATGGCTGCTCCCCCTCCTCTGGCAAGTGCACATCATCCCCTTAGGGAGCTTTACCCCAGCCCCTGCATTTCTTGGCACTTTCATCCTGTCTCTTGCCTCTTTTCCTTTTCCTTGTAGGAACAGTCCTCATAGAGAAGTTACTGCTCATGGGGTTGGTGCGTCATTTTTCTTAATGAAGTACTAACTTAGTAAGAAGATTTGGTTATTTGAGCAAAATGTGTTATTTTAGTAAGAATTTGCTCACTGTGGTGTGCTGAAAGAGGAGGAGAGGTTTACAGTTCACAATGTGCTAAAAAAGTTAACAAAATTCTTTCACTTGTCTTGCGTATCAAACTGGTATCAATCTATCTGTCTATTATTATCATCATTGTCTATCTATATGCATGCAGCCTTTCCAAAGAAGGTGCCAGGTTCTAAACAAGGATTAACCAGGTTTTTGCCTCTTGCCTGTTCCTCCCTCTCTCCCCTCCCTCCTTTGTGCTCCCACTCTCTTCCCTCTTTCAGGGGTGTAGGGAGTGAGGTTCTAGGGATAGATCTGAGCCTGACTAGGTGGCCTGCCACTGAACTGTACCTCTAGCTGCCTTTTGCCTTGTGACCAGCAAAAGGTGGCAATCCAAAAATTAAAACTGACTATTAAGCCACTGTAATAGTTGGCTGTGAGTAAACAAAGCACCAGAGTCCTTTACAGAGAGACTCAGGGCAAGGGGGCGGTTGGGAATGAGGGACAGGCAGTGTGAGGAGGAATGAGGATGGATCCTAGGGGTTCCCATGGGGCTGCTTGTTGCTGCAGACGCAATAGTGTGCGTGTTTGTGGTCTTGAGTTACGGATAAAGCCTAAGAAACTGAAACACTGATCCAGGGCAAAGGGATCGCCATTTGCCCCATTTGAAGAAGGTCAAAGAAAATGATTTCTTGGCATTAAGATGTCTCTCCCGTTGCTCAGACACCAGTAGCGGGAGAAGAAATTGGACCCGAAGACGGCTTTGCTGCTCTGGTAAGCCAGCTTCTAGCTTGGGGTTTATCTTCCAGGCCTACGAGTTCTCTCTCTGGCTCTCCCCTGATTTGATTTGACATCACAGATCCCAGATATCTTTAATTTTATAAATTTATATAATTAGTTTTCTTTTCCTGCATTTACTTTTCTGATTGTGCGTTGTTTTCATAAAAGACATTCAAGAAATGCATACTTTGCTCTGTTGAGAACAAAGGAGAAGATGCTGACTTCATTTGGGCCAGAGGGAAAGTAGACACAGAATGGGATTCTGGCGAATAGTGAGGACAGGAGTGGCCACAGGGAGGGGAACCCATAGGACAGGAAAAGGTGAGAAAGAACATGCCAGGGACAGTTGAGACAAGTGCTAACCCACCATCAGATGGCTCTCCTTTGTGCCTTTGTGCTCTCCTGCTCTTGGATAATTTTATATTTGGAGTGATTAAGTCCATTGTGGCTATAGATGGCCCTAGTCTCTGGAGGCTCTAGCTACTGTCCTGTCCTCTTCTTCTCCAGACCCAGTGAGAATTAACACCCGAGGCCAGGAGGATACTTTAAAAACAAGTGAATTTGGCCCAAATCCAACCTAGGAATATCCCCTGTATTTCTAAAGGGCTTATTTCTTTTTAAAATACAGTTAAGTTTTATCTCACCCTTTCTTCAAGAGAAGCACAAATCATGAATGAGACTTCCAACTGTTTCAGCATTCAAGACAAAGAAAATTAAAGTGGTTGAGCTACAAAAGGGTCCTTTACCCCCAAACTGGTAACTGCATCCTCCCAGACACTGGTAGCCATCCCCTTTGTAAGCCTGCTTTTAAATAGGATAGGGATTTTGTTTTATATTTGTTGATGTGTCAAATTACATGCGCTCTGTTATTGCAATGACTAATGGTGTACTAAAGGGATGGTTGGAAGCAAACTGAAGAAGCTTTGTGTTGATGCTTTAGATCATAATTTTTCTTTTTATTTGGTTGCTTTGTTTAATTTCTATAGCCAAACATTCTGTTGTGTATTTTGTCTTACAGAAAAAATATCACAAACAGTGTGTCATATCACTTTCGATATCGTCTTGTCTAGCAGGTAGGCTTTTCTTTACAAAATGTAAGCTGATTTAGCACAGTATCCAAAGATTTTTAATTACCTTTCTGTATTCTGTTATTTGCTTTTAGAAGCAAATAGTAATAGCTAAATGCCTCAATTTTAACAGTGAAATGTAATAGCTCTCTCTGTGTGTCCTCTCTCTCTCTCTCTCTCTCTCTCTCTCTCTCTCTCTCTCTCTCTATGCAATGGTGTTAAGTGATAGGAAGCCATCTACAGTTGACAAAGCTACCCTTTTATTTGTAGCAGATCAAACTCATTTCCCCTTGCTCAATTCTGTAGGTCCTCCCCAGGGTCAAGTATTGAACCTGGTCTTTGTCCGTTGAAGAACAAAGATAAAACACCTTCCTTGATGGTTTAGGAATCTGCTCCACTCCTTTCCCCTCAGCTCGGGCAGCAGAAAGCAGTGTCTCTCTTAGTCCTGTCTGAAATGAAACAACACTTTGATTTTTCTTCTTCTTGTTACACTTTTCAAATTTCACAGACATTCATCTTTGTCCCAGTACTGAGAGATACACAGGGAATTCTGAATGCATTTTCACCACTTACTGACCTCTCTGAGGTCCCACGCTTGTTTAATAGCAAAGAGGAATCCAGACTCTGAAGCCCAGAGCCCAGTGCTTCCCATGAGAGTTTCTGTACTAAACACTTTTTCTGGCCTCAGTTTCCTCACCCTGGAGTTGTAGAGGTCCCTGCTTTCATGACTCATGGATGTCATGTGTATCACAGTGCTGGCACATAGGTGCTGCTCAACCGTTGATTGGCAACATTCTCATAACGGTGTGAGAATAGCATGACTGTATGAAACTGGGGGAGTCCGGGGCAGAGAGGCTTCACATCTAGTTAACGGCACACGTCGAGCCAACATTGGTTTGCGTAGGAATCTTCTTGTACGGATCTTCTTTGTTGTATTTGCACTCCCTGCCCATCCCTCCTGGTCCCTGGTGGCCGTTCTAAGGACAATCTGGTAATTTTGTGCAAAAGGGTTATAATACTCTCCTCACTCATGCAGAATTAAGTCTCCCTGGTGTGAAGAAAAGTTGGCTTATAGACTGTGTCTGAGAAGTATGGCTGTGATTCAAGAACGGGAGGTTCCATTCTGATCGTTACTTCCTCTTCTTTCCTTTCTTTCTCCCCAAAGATAAAGCAGCCTCTCCAGGAAGCAGCCACCATGATCTCTGCAAACTGAGGATGGAAGAACAGGGAGCCAGGAAAGTCTGTGCTCTGGATTTCCTGGACGATGGATGGGGGACAGCCCATCCCTTCACCTCTGGTACCCCTTGGGAACTTATCAGATTCTAGCATGTCTCTGGAACAGAAAACAACATTTGTTTTTGTGATTTTGTTGTTCATCTTTCTGGGCATCCTCATCGTCAGATGCTTCCGGATTCTTCTAGACCCATATCGGAGCATGCCAACCTCAACCTGGGCTGATGGGCTTGAAGGCCTAGAGAAAGGGCAGTTTGATCATGCCCTTGCCTAGCGGGGACAGAGTAGGCTGCCTCCTAAGGAGGCAAAGTGTTTTATGTCTGATCAAAGCTCCCTTTTTGTTAACATTCTCAACAAATCAAATTTTAGCCATATCTGACCTTAGGACAATGATTCGTTATTTCATAAACATCCTATTGTGTTAAAGATGTCTTATTTGAGGATAATGGAAAGTTTATATTACGTAGGAAGGTACAGACATCGGTGTTTACTCAATGAAGGGATATTGTTGCAGATGTGATTGTAAAACCAAGACTTCTCTGTCAACTGAAGAATCTCTGATCAGAGCAGAGTATAAACAAAAAGAGAAAATCTGATCTGTGTCAGAGGACCAAGCTGAGAAGAGACCACCTTGCCTAAATAGTGCCTCTCAGTTTTATTTTGTACACATTTAGGCCCTGGGCAGAGTGATGAAGCCAGGGCAGAGACAACTGTAAGCCGGCACCCATTTTCTCCCCAAAGCAGGGAGCGCTAGGTCGCAGACAGCTAGATATTTACTTGGTAAATTTGGATGAGAATGCTATCATTTTCATTTTTACATAACATTAAACTCAAAAGTCTACAGAGTCTTGAAATGACCCAGCCAAACCCAATCTCTGTACTCCTATGGCTAACACATGTAGATGCACTGATGTATAATATGAATTCATTGTCTTTACATTTTTGATAGAACTCATGGATTACAAGTGTAGCTTCAGGGCTTTGTTTTAAAAGAAAGTTCACCGCTTAGCAAGAAGACTGTGGTTATAAGAGGATTATGTGTTTATATCTGTATATAGTTATCAAATAAAAAGATTTCAAAATGCGGCAATAGAGCCTCTCATTTTGCTGAAATAAATGCTGGTGGTGTGTGGTACTAAATGGGTTAACATCGTCCCAAAAGAGGAGAACAGGAAAAGTCACCCCATTCACGCCCACGCCCCCTTCATGAAGGGTGCCTACAACACAGTGCAGCCTATTCTAAGGAGGGTTAGGAGAAAGGAAGGTTATCCAGGAAAGGGCAGGGGGTCCAAGAGAGGGAGATGGATACTATCGGTGTGCATGCGTGAACAGTCACAAGCCTGGAGAGAGAGTTAAGTGGGAAAAGCCTGTGACCCACTGTTGAAATGACACCTCAGAATCATCTGGGGAACTTTATATGTATTCTGACTTGTCTCATAAATGTCTACATGGCCATGATAAGAATCTGTCTAACAATATGGAAGAACGTAAGAAGTAATAGCAGTCTTGGGTGCACAGTAAGTTTGAAGCCAGTCTGGACTACATGATACCTTATGTGAAATAAACAAACAGTAACTCTCAAAATCCTACCCGAGATTCTCCTAACTACTCAGTTTCTCCTCGGGATAGACTGCAGTCTTCCATCCTAGGACTTGAGCCTATAGATTTGAGCTATTGAACAATGATTCGGAAGATAAAACATGGGTAGTGATGGGTGTGAGCTGAAACCACCAGTGTAGACAGCGTTCCAAGAGACGGCTGCTCCTGTGTAGTCATTCACATCTGAGCTGTCGGTAAGTTACTGCTTTGACAGAATCTAGAACTTGACCTAGGAGGAGAGGGGTGGCATGGATGTATTTAAAGAAGGGGAAGAGAGCAGGCAATATAATAAGGAATTGATGGTTTGAGTGGGGAATTTGGGCTGGGAAGGCCTGGCTGGAGGAGACAGTGGGGCTATCCTCATGAAAGACAAAGTAGGGTTGGAAACCCACTGGTGATAGTGGGAGTCACTGTGGATTTATAATAAGGAAAATGACATGAAGAACCTGGTGATAATTTCAGTTTCTGCCTCCTTCCTTGGGGCAACCCCAACTTCTATTTATATAAGGGGAATAAACAGAAATATCCACCCACTCTGTTTAATGCTTGTGAGTCCAGGCCTTGCCTGTAAGCGCACTGGGCCTCCCCAAGTCGGCTCTTCCAGGCTTTTTCCTTTTATTGCCTGTTCTATTTTTTCATTAGATTACAGCTCCTTATTCTGTTGCCCTCACCGAGTCCCCATCCCCACCCTCTGTCCAAAGCAAGAGTACCACAACAAGTGATAAAAAGCTTTGAGCTCTTCAGAGTAAATTGACCCCTCACCCCCTGCCCTGAGACATACTCTCAACTTTTTGTGGTAAGAAGCATATTCTAAAAATGTCTGGCAAGACGCCCACCCCTACCCCCTGCTTTCCGGTTATAGGAGTTACAGGACAGCATTGCCTATCTTACAAGATATTAATAATGAGTCGACCTTTATCATGTAGATCTGCATCTCGGGAAAAAAATGCTTCCCAATGTTGCTCCAGATTCGCTTTTTGATTCAGAAAGAAACATAGCAACGCCATTTGTAGTCTGAGCTCTAAATTACAAGTACATGGTTTATGTCCTTCAAGACACCCCAAGTTTTAGATCAACATCTCTTCCTCCAAGATCCCTGTTTAAATATAAACAGGCATAAAACATGTTTAACTTAGGGTATGAAGGAGATGAACTCAACTCCTGCTGTTGGATTTGTAAGCATACCGGTATGGAGAATGCTATTTTCAAGGCTTAAAGAGATGAGGGAAGATACACAACTTTAGGAGGCAGCAGCTAGATTCTGCAGATATTTATATATGTAGAAAAAATAAACCTATACAAGTTTCCTTTTTATTGTCCTCACTGCATGGTGTGATACTCAGACATCTTCAGATTTTAAATATATTGATGCATTTGCTATGCCGAAGAAAATTCCCCATAAGTAATTAAAGCATGAACCTTGTAATGTTAGGATGTCAGTTTTCAGGTCTGACAGGTGAAACATATGGAAATCTGGTTATTCCAGAGAAGAACTATAAGCCCCAAAGCACTGTGAAAAGTCTGAGGTGGATGTCTCCTTTGTTGACTTATAATGAAGTTCCCAGAAGTGGAGCCCAAAGCTCTGGGCACACACAATCCGGGGTCAAACTGGTCTGTGCCTGAAGGGATTATTTGCTTGAGAAATCGTCCAAGCTTTGTACATCTTGTTTCTGAAAAAGGAGACATGAAATTTCCAGGCCAGCATCCACGTGGCAGACAGGAGCTCACCCTATGCTACAGTTACTTTGGCTGGAAGAGACAGGACCCAGCCAGTCTGGGGCTCTGTCCAAGGTGATTTTTTTTTATTTATGTTTGTGTGTTTGTTTTTAGTATTAGAGGGCCCTATTGGATTTATCATAGAGCAAAAATGTGCTCCAGTTTCCTGCTACCAATGAATACTCATGCCATGTCCCAAAGAGTCACAAAATCCTCTGTGATTCTCTGCTCCATAGGCTTTCACGATATCCAGACCGGAGGTCCTGGAAATACACAATTTAGAGAAAGGGGATTTCATTTAAAGTGTGTTTCAAGAGAGATTTCCCCAAGCCCTGTCATCGCCCCAGAATGCCCAGCTTATTTCTGTTTTGAAGGAAGTCAATTTCCATGGGTTCTTGGGAACTTCAAGAACCACAAAGAAGGATGGTTGTTGCCCATCCTGGGTATCCCACCTTACAGATAAAGAGGCAGAAGAACAGGTCCTGTGTCAGGACCAGAGACGTAGGAAATAACGTGTGTCCTTCTCTCCAGTTTGGCTTCCTTCGCCTGTGCTCCTGGATCTGGTTCTGTCCTTCTCCACTGTTTAGCATGCCATTGCTCAGTCTGTGTGTTATCCAGGGTCATCTAGACTAAAGGACTAGCTAACAAAGCCATGCATAGAAATATCCATTCGCTGATTAACTTGAAATGTTACAGTTTTAGTTTCTTTCCGCAGCACGGAAACACTTGTTTTGGAAAAAGATGCCCTTTAGCCGATGTATTATTTTCAAATATCCTGAAGCTTAGGTGTCAGAATCATTTCCGGTGAGACCACAAGAGATTCTTTAGCAAAGATTCTTTCTTGAAATGCAGACTAATCAATCTAGGGTAAGGTTCCTTTAATCCAAACAGACTTCTGAGCAGTTTTTCTTAGCAGAAGGGGGCATGACAGGCAAGGAAGAATCCCACAGTGTTCACAGAGCCTGTGGCTACTCTCCTGTCCTTGGGTCATCAAAGGCAAGCCTGGGAGCTCTGGGGACCCAGCCAGAGCTTCAGAACACTTACCCTCCAAGAAGTCGCTGGAGTCTGAAAGCAGATTTTATCCTTCTCTGTTCTGCCTTTCTTCTTTGCCACAGCAGTCCCTCCCCCAGCCACCTCAGCTGAAGCTTGCTTTCAGCAGTGGGGTGGCAAGTGATCAACTGCAGTCTGAAAATGTTCTGGAAAATTCAGAAGTAAACAGAGCGATAACATTCACATCGTTGTTTTTAAAAGTCGTATGTCATTATAACTATTCTACCATTGTTGACCCTTCAGTGGCCATAGTTTGTAAATTAGAATTTAAGCACAGGAAAAATTTCAGTGTATGTTGGCCTTAAGCTTCTATTGGGGGGTCTCTCTTCAATATGGGGGTGCTACTGGACTTCCTCTCTTTTCTACTAATTTGAGTGCAGGAAGAAGCCTATGAAGCGATTAAATTTCTCTGTTACATGTATTTTTCCCCTTAACAACCAGTGACAAAGGACAGGCTGGCTTATTCCTGACCTCACCTAACTTCTTAGAGCATCCATTGCGTTTCTTTCTTGTTCTACGTTGTGTAAAGGGCACCCTCATCAGCTAGCGTGTCTCTTCCTGAACTTCTCATCAGTGGATCTTGTTCTGCATCTGGAATGACAGAAATTTCTCTTATGCTTGCACGTGACTACCCTCATGCTATAGTTACTTCTGAAAGCCTGCTCCCTTCAGGCCTGTATTTCTGAGTGTTTTCCGGCAAAGGGCAAGATGCCTTTCTTGGGGAAGAGCTTTGCTTCGTGATGGTACCTATTCCTCCAAGGAAAATGATTGAGCAGGGTTGCCTGCTGCCCGTTATAAAAGACTGGTATTTCCCAGAATGAAGATTCCTCTCTGATCCAGTGACCCACTGTGTGTGCCTGCATGGTTCCAAACGTCATGGAGTTATCCTGTGGGAACTGAGCAAGGGACCGGAAGATACTGCTATTGCATGTCCTTTTGTCTGACCCAGGAGGAACAGCATGTCCACATCTATGAAACCATGTCAGGCTGACCAAGGAGTCTGTAATTGCTGCAAGTTCTGGTTCTGGTTCCCCAGAACAAATACACTTAGTTTCTTCAATAATACTTCACATTATCAAATATTTTGAAACCATCTCTTGTTCTTATCAAACTTTGGACACTCATCAGATTCACGCTGACTCTAGTATCTAGACAGGAAAAGTCCATACATAATTAATTAGGATGACTTGAATCAAAACAGACGAGCTTTTATTTCCCTAATTGGAGAAGTGATAGTTCATGAGGATGATGTCATCTGGTGTCTATTCTAACAAGCCTCTAAAAAAACCCAAACAAACAAACAAACAAAAAAACCAAAAAAAAAAAAAAAAACAAAAACCCCACACAGTCAAAATATTACAGGAAAAGACAACTTCTCCAAAAGTGGCTATTAAACTGGTGTCTTTCTCTATTGCAGTTCTGTTTGGAGCTTTTAAGTTTGAAATCTTTGGGTTATTTTCTCTGGTAAATTGAACCGGGTCTCTTTCTCAATAAAGTGAAAATATTTTCAAAAATTAACTTGTTTTTTTTTACAATTTCATATACACGTGCAGTAATTTAATGCACTCAGATTATGCTCATTCATCTTTATGATTTATGACCCCCCCATTTTAGTTCCAAAAACCACTTGTACAATTGCCCAAGAAAAAAGGATTCTCTGGGCACAAGCCTTTAATTCCAGCACTCGGGAGGCAGGCAGATCTCTGTGAGTTGGAGGCCAGCCTGCTTTATAAGAGCTAGCTCCAGGACAGGCACCAAAGCTACAGAGAAACCCTGTATAGAAAAAAACAAAAAACAAAAAAACAAAAAAAGGTTCTTTGGATAGTTACATATTGGCTGAATTACATAGAATCCCATAAGACCTTGAGCATTTTTTCCTTCTCTGAAGTAGACACTTATGCCCCAACACACAAGATCATATCAATATCCCACCCTATTCAATAGTTCCATACTGTTCCTCAGCAGAGTTGTGTATCCCAGTCCAAGAGCTGAAAGTTCTCTTTCCTAAATTAATTATTTCCTTCTTGCTCCATTGTCTGAAGCTCATCATAACCTGATTGGCCCTGGAATATTCATTCATTGTGCCCTTATTTATGTATCAGAGAAAGAAAGAGAGGTGGGGGGAGGACTCCCTTTGTGGGAAATTCCAACTAGATGCACACAAAGGCATCCCAGGGAGCACCGAGACTTAACCTTAAGCTTGTAACAAGCATCAGAAGACAAGGAAACAACCTAAGTGACACTTATGTGCTGTCTTATGGTTTTTATTACTGTGAAGAGACACCATGACCACAGCAGCTCTTATAAAGAAAACATGTAGCTGGAGAGGCTTGCTTACGGTTTCAGAGGTTCAGTCCATTATCATCACGACAAGGAGCATGGCAATGTGCAGGCAGATGTGGTGCTGGATCTGAGTGTCCTACACTTGCATGCAAGAGGAAGTCAACTGACTCCTTGGGCATTCTCCTGAGCACAGGAAACCTCAAAGTCCACCCCCACAGTGGCACGCTTCCTCCAACAAAGGCCATACCGCCTCCGACAAAGCCACACCTCCTAATAATGCCACTCCCTATAAGATGATGGGGGCCAATTACATTCAAATTACCACATGCACCTTTCAGAAGTCAGATAAGATGTTATAGATTCAAACTGAACAGTGGGAGGCAGCGTAAATGACAGCTGGGAACTCTGCCCACATTGGCTAGGCCTCACTCCCTGTGTGTCTCACTGTGACTCTGGTTAAACATGGGGAACATCTGGTGGCAGAGGCTATCTGTCAATTGTGAATCAGCTTGAGCTACCTGGAGCAGTGACTGATGCTACGCCTGAACTCCTGCATCCTGAGTTCTCTGGGCTGATCAGCATTCCGCGTGGAACTAGGTGGCAGGCTTCCTAAATTCATTTAAGGACTGGAGCCTGTGGTTCAGCGAGGCCCTGAGCTCAATCTGGAAGAAGAAAAATAATCAATTCCTCTCAGGCTCACTTTCATAAGCTGTAAATTGAGACGTTTGGGCTCATTTCCAAATTCCTTTTACCTCTCGGTGAAACAGTCATAGTGAGGACTTTGGGGACCGTTTACTGAATACGGTAGGGAAGAGGTTTGAAGAATTACACCTGTGCCCTTATCAAATCCCGAGCAAAGTCGCACGAGGATTTGAATTTACTTTGCTGCTGATGTTTTCGGAGCTGTAGAGTGGCTCCAGAGATATGGCCAATAGAGGACGCCACAGAAATAAGGAAAGCTCAAGAAATCAAAACTAACGCCAAGTTGAATCAACATTCTGTGAAAGCTGTTGTCATCGTTGTTAGGCTCAATAGACTACCTGAGAGAAAGATTATTTTTTGTAAGAACCTGAAAGCAGCCTTTGATCAGGATTATGGGGTTGATTAGCATGCGGATCTGTTGTATCTTGTTCTAGACAAGCGCTTAGCTTGTTCATATTTAGCTTCTAACCCTCACTTATTCTTTGTGACCTTGAGAAATCGATTAGCATTTTTATATCTAATTTCTCCATATATTCATCTGTATAGAGGCTATACAGAGGCCACAGTGGTTAAGAGCCTTTGTTCCTCAAACAGGAGGCCCTGAGACCTCCACCACATTCAAGTAATTAGCTAGGATGGGCCTCATGTTCACCTGTTGCTCCAGCCTGGGGGAGCAGGGCAGGAAGGTTGCTAGGGCTTGCTGATGCCAGATAGGTGTCAGGTTTAGTGAGAGCCTGTCTCCAAGGAACAAGACAAAGGTAGTGTAGGAGGTCCTTCTGTATTTGTGTTGCTTTCATTGGTTAATAAAGAAACTGCTTTGGGTCTGGTGATAGGACAGAATTTAGGTAGGTGGGGAGACAGAATTGAATTCTGGAAGGAAGAAAGCAAAGTCAGATACAGAGAGCTTCCATGGAAACGCCAAATCAGACATGCTAAATCTTTCCTCGTCAGCCACGATCTTGTGGTGAGCACAGATTAATAGAAATGGGTTAAATCAAGATGTAAGAGTTAGACAACAAGAGGCTAGAGATAATGGGCCAGGCAGGGATTTAATTAATACAATTTCTGTGTGATTATTTCGAGTGTAAGCTAGCCGGAAGGGGCCAAACAAGGGGCCCGCTCACTTCAACACAAAAGATGATAGGGCAGGACACTCAGCATCATCTCTAGGCCTTTTCATATGTGTGCAAACACATGTGACTTGTGTGTGTACACCACATACACACACCACATACATACGTACACACACACATGAACTAAATTGAACCTAATATCAACAGCAATCCGCTACTGTGATTTCTAAGGATTAAATGTGATGAGTCTAGCACCTAACAACTTTCAGTAAATATTGGCTGGCTCCATCAGCGCCATGATGCAGAAGGCGCCTCTTAATGTATATTCCTCACGGAAACACTGCTATTTAAATATGCTGTCAAATTAGGGAGCTCCCTTTAACAAATTAGACTCATACAAGTCAATGTTATAAAATTGTGCTTCTGTAATTGCCCCATGTAGTTCTCCACGTTCAGAATGTAACAAGGAAAAAGTGAAGATCATACTTTGAGCTCTGTGCCTAATCTTCATCTTTGGAGCTTGCGCAAACCTCTAGGCATCGAAAGACAAGGCTTCTCTTTTTCATCCCCAAAGTAATCTTTCATCAGACTTTTTTTTCCCTTACATGAGCCAACTTTGAAAACACTTGGAAGCAGAATGCACTCACTCTGAGGCTCCTCACTGCTTTGCTGATAACCTTGGTAATGTCAATTAAATCCCTTCATTTCCCCCACAAAATGTTAATACTACATGGGACTTTTGAGCACACGAATCAGTGACCTTTGGAGTGCTTTAAGCCCTTCAAAAGTATTAAATGCCAGAATCTGAATACTTGAAAGTAGAAGACGTCTGTTTGTTGCTCCAAAAGAGTCAAACTAATCACACCTTTTATTGCTAAAATGAGTCATACTGTCCAAGTAACAAATGCTGCCCCTGAAGTCTGCACCTTCCATGGCAACCCCACAGGCCCTATGGTGATTGTGCGTTAGTGGTTTAATCCCTGCCCTTTATAGCCTCTAGCTTAGGGTAAGTAGAGCCGGTTGCTGCTATTTTTAGATGAAATCTGTTTTAAATGGGGAAAATATTCATCTTGAGATTACCCTCCCCAAAGAGTTCTGAGCCTGAGCTTTCGTGGAGGTCACATCACTCTTCTGACTGATTTGTAACTGGAGCCTCAAAGAATTCCGAGCCAGCAGAGCCCAGGACTGGAACTATGTGTTTATTTAAACCTCTCACCAAGGAGGGCAGGCTGCGAGAATGACATGTCCTCTAACTTTTGCAAAGGAATCTTTGGCCATAAATCCCGTTGACTCTTTGGAATCAGATAGCTCTGCCTGGTACACTGGACAGATTTCCTGGTGTCAAGTTATTGGCCCAAAGCTTTTAGTGGTGAGGTTTCCGTGCAGAAAGGACCTCTGAGGAGTTGCAGCCCTGCTTAAGGTATCACTTGAGTTTTAAGGCAGTAGCCTTATGGGTTGTTGCTCTTCAGGGTTAGCTTTCCATTGCTGTGATAAAGAACCTGAGAAAATAATGCTGTGATAAAGTACCTGAGGAAATAATTTATAAAGAAAAAGGATATCTTTTGGCTCATAATTCTGGAGTTTTTATTCAATGGTGGTTTGGCTGTGTTCCTCCAGGGCTGGGGCAGTATTATAGTACAGTGAGGGTGGGTCCACTTGACAAAGGAGATCTGTAGCCAGAAAACAAAGACACAGATAAGAGAGGTGAGAGTGTGCATTCTGATAGCCAACTTCTTCCGTGTAGGTCCCACCCCTTAAAGGTCCCATCTCCTCTCAGTAGCTTCACAGGACATTTAAGATCGAAAGCATGACACACCTTCCCCGTAGTGCTTTTCCCTTCAGCCCTGGAAATCACATGCTTTTTTTTCCCCCTCTTGGATTCTACATTACTGGATCATCTCCCAACTTTGTAGACAGTTTAACAGACAGAAGTTTCCATATAGGGAGGGCATTTTCTTCCACCTCTTCATTCATTCATTCATCAGCATGCCTGATTAACTCCTGTTGAGTACCAGGCACCATAATGGGCCTTTAAACTTTACCAAGATTAATAAACACACTTCTTCCTCTCCGGGGGTTTGCATTTATGTTAGAGGCAAAAGATGTTCAAATGTCAGCTATTTGTGCCTAATAGCTTTTGAAGAAGTGAACATTCTGATAAAATTTTACCTGAGATGCCTTCAAGTTTGCCTTGGGGTTCAATTGAGCTTCTAGAGAAATAGTTTTTGTTCGGCTAGTTTTATAGTAAGTGTAATGTTCAATAAAGGTGATTGAAACATGTCAATATATTGAACTTGAGCGAGGCATCCAGAGTCCAGAATTATTCATTTCATGTAATGTTTTGAAGATGAATTTAAGGAAAATCCATGTGTTTAGACCTAATTAAAAAAAACCATAATTTTTAGAAGAATACGTTTCAGAAGTGATCCGATGGAAGGAAAGTGGCTGTGAAGACCTTGGCCTCCCTGCGGAGGAGCCGGTGCAGAGAGCTGACCAGGAACCTTCATCGGCGCTGCTCATGGAGAGGACAGGAACTATTTGTAACCAATGTGAACTCCCCTCTATTTTCAAGCTAGGTTGACATGTCAAATATTTAATAGTTACATTTTACACAACATTAATAAACTGGCCTTTGTTAGATGTCTAGATATCTTCTGATCCCTAAGGCCACACAATGCTGGCTGTGGTAAACATTCAGGTTGTGAATCTTTGTGCTAAAAAATGGGAGGCTCATTGTTAAGTTGGGAGCATAGCCCCAGCCCCCCGGCCTGAGAATTGTAATGGTCTGAACTCCAAATCCCAGGATGACAGGTCCTGACCCCTCCCACGGAGTATTTAAGTGAACTCCCCAAAGAGGATCACATGGTCCCTTTTCCTTCCTCCTGGCCTCCCACTTCCCCCTGGGGCCACCCGAGAGCACAGAAATCCCATTAAACCTGGATATTTCTTAATTTGGCTTGTTTTGATTTGGCTTGATTGGGAATTTGCGTCGGCAGTGAGCTCGCATTAGGAAAAATTCCTAACACTCATTACTGTTTTTTTTTTTTTAATTAAAAAATTTTGGGAGGGACAGATAGAGGTAAAGGGACGTGTGGGTGTGTGGTGGAGAGGTATGTGTGTGTGTTTGTGTGTGAACTATGCACATGTGTGTAAAAAACAAAGGAGGACACTTTGTCAAATTTCTCTTTTGCTGTCCATACACCTAGGCTGGTAGTCAGCAAGCCCAGGCCATCTCTCCTGCTGTTACCACCCACAGCGCTGGAGTCACAAGTGTGTTTGCTTGTGCCCACATTTTATATGGTGTTGGGATTTGAGCTCAGGGGTTCACACTCACATGTGTTCAGCAAAAACTCCTTGCATCATATGTGAAGATCCCTTTGACTGTCCTTTCCTTTTTTTTCACCTACTCTTTCTTGTTTTAAAAATGACTAGTGTTTCTCTATAGAGGAATTTTCTTTGGATTATTTTTTCTTTCCTTTGGAGTAAATTTTGCTTTTTAATCCTCCTTTGATACACGTGTAATTATACTTAAAACAGCAAAGCTTTTGACCCTTTTAACATAATCCCATATATGAAAGATAAGTAGAAATCTTGGTTTTCCAGAGTCATACCCTTCTCCTTTCTTCCCCTCCAACTTGAAATGGAATTTAGTATAATAAACATTTACTTAATAAGCATACCCAAACAGAAGAATTGGAGTGATGGATTGTTTTACATATAAACATTCACTAACAAAATCTGGCCAACTCTTTTTCAGTTTAACTCACTAGCTTTCCATGGCCAGAAGCCTTTCTGAACTCTACTGTATGGATGCTTGTATTTTAAAGACAAACATTGGGTCCCAAACTTAGTTGCTTAAGCCCTAATTCGTTGGTCTCTCCTATGACTCAACAAGTCTATGTCCTTAAAGGAAAGACTTCAAAGGGAGAGGTGAAATGGATCTCAAATATGAACAAATCTTGAAATCTAGACACAGGCATTTTGTTCACAACTATAATGCATTGTACCGTGGATGGTGCTTTTTAGTGCTTGTAGGCAGCTGCCTTCACATATTGTGAATTTAATGATGCAGAGTTCAGGTTGCTGCTGCCATCTGCCTACCGGAGCAACAGGAAATGAAGAAATATATACAGAAAAACTGGGCTTTGGTGGGTAGAGGGCTCTGATGGAGACACACCAGCATCCAGGAAACTCAGAAGCGGATCTCTATAGGAGGTCTCTGTAGGGAATCCTGCTTGCAGTGCAATCATCTTGGAGGAGAAAAGAAATCTAAGGTTAATTCTTTTTATACATACTGGTTTTAGCTGAAGGCCAATTTAACACCTGTGCTGATCCTGGGGAAGCCTTTGCCTTTTCCTCTCCACCTGAGCAGGGATGATCTTGCCATTACTATGAATTGGAGGCATTGGGGTACTTGGTGTGGCCATGCTCATGATGATGATGATGATGATAATAATAATAATAATTTCACTCAGACTTTACCTGCTCCCCACAGATTGCTTCATCATTCCTTTAGTGCGGTCTGTTACCTCGCACTGATGTGCAGAGGGCTTTCTATTGGGAAGGACATTTCCTGAATAGTGTTGCTAGAACTCTGTTACCCTTAGCCTGCTCAACAGGTTACTGCCTGAACATGGGCAAGCTGCCAGCCTGAGCTACAAGTCGTTGCTGTTTGGGCATCATAAGCAGGTACTATTTGTATTAGATCTTGAAAACTGGGAGGGGTTTTCAATATGTAAAATCAGGGGGGAATGAAAAACCAAGAATTTGGTGGAGAACAGTAGAACTGCATTCTGTCCATTCTCAGAAATTTGTTTCATAAGCTCCCAACCTCAGGGTCTCTCTTACATAAGGAGGTGTCAGGATAGGTGGTGTCCAAGTTTCCTCCTAGCCCTGCACCTGTGTGACTAGTATAGACAGAAGTTTCTGTCTCACCTGGTCCCATAGCCATTCAATCCCAAAGAAACACACAGAGGCTTATATTAATTATAAACTGTTTGGTCTGTTAGCTCAGGCTTATCATTAACTAGCTCTTACAACTTAAATTAACCCATAATTCTTGACTATGTTTAGCCACGTGGCATGGTACCTATAGTCAGTGAGGCATTCTCCTCTTGCTTCCTCGGCATCTAGCTGGCAACCGTGTCTCCCTGTCTTTCCTCTTCCTAGAATTCTCTTAGTCTGGTTGCCCCACCAGTATTTCCTGCCTGGATACTGGTTAATCAGTGTTTTATTAAACCAATACAAGCGACAGACCTCTACAGTGTACAAGAGCATTGTCCCATAGCAGACTAGTGTTTCCATTCAGTGACACTGGCCTAAGCTGAGGCATGGAAGGGGGAGTAATGGTCTCAGAGAGAGCAGGGACCAAAGGGAAGGGGTGTAGAGTGCACATGGAAAGAAATAGTAAGATTTGGTACCACATATCAAGTTTAGTAAATTATTCTATGAGAGCTATTAACAAGTCTAGCAAGGTCTAGTAGCAACATGTTATTTGAATTGAGTTGGAAGAGCAAAGCCTGTTGAGTATGCTCTCTACATTGTCTAAAGCTCAGGAAATGCTTCTGAATAGCTGGGTGTGGGAGTTGTTTCTCTTCCATCTGCTTTTCCAGTTGCTCCAGCAATTTTCACCAGGAAAGAGTATGTATGGTGACTTACATACTCTTTGATTAGAAAATCAAGTTCCAATGGCGAACATTTTGGGTTGAAAATGCACAGAAGATACTTTCTTTTTTTATTTTATTTATTTTTTTTATTAAAGATTTCTGTCTCTTCCCCACCTCCGCCTCCCCTTTCCCTCCCCCTCCCCCAATCAAGTCCCCCTCCCTCGTAAGCCCAAAGAGCAGTCAGGGTTCCCTGCCCTGTGGGAAGTCCAAGGACCACCCACCTCCATCCAGGTCTAGTAAGGTGATCATCCAAACTGCCTAGGCTCCCACAAATCCAATTTCTTTTGGCTTGTGAGGTCATTGTGAAGAACAACTTTCTCTGAGCCAGACTGGATCAAGTCAAAAATTACTGGGGCCTGGAGTATGATACCTTCAAAATACACACACACACACACACACACACACACACACACACACACACACACATGTGCACACACCTACACACCTGCACATATATGCACACACTCAAAAACACGAATGATTTTCCACCCAAAATAACTTAATCTTGCTTTTTTTTTTTTGGCGGTGGTGGCGCACGCCTTTAATCCCAGCACTTGGGAGGCAGAGGCAGGCGGATCTCTGTGAGTTCGAGACCAGTCTGGTCTACAGAGTTAGTTCCAGGACAGGCTCCAAAACCACAGAAAAACCCTGTCTCGAAAAACCAAAAAAAAAAAAAGCATTATGGGTAATACGCAAAGGAGAAAATAACCAGGGGCTGTAGCAGATTGGACATAATTTTTCATAAGCAGAGAGAAGTAATTTGTTTTATTTTTGAGTATTGAGTGGTTTGATTGGAAGCGTTTATGTTTTCAGTACTGACGATCAAATCCAGACCCGGTGTAGGCCAGGCAAGTACTCTGCTAGTGAGCTACATTTGAAGTTCCCAAAATGATTTCTCTTTTTAAATTTAAAGCTCTCTAATAAAACTTTCAAATGGTGAGCAAATGATTCCATGCATTTGACTTAAAGATGCCGGTAAAATACCTATTGTGAAATACGTAGCAGGCAGTTGTCATGGAAGAGTCAAATTCAGCACGACAGAACTGAGAATGGGGGCACAGCCTTGGGGGCTGATTCTCGGGTGTAAAGTTCGGAGGCAGTATTTAAGGAGTTCAAGAGACTAGGGCAGAGAAAGATGAACACAACACTACAACCTTAGAGTATGAAGCTGAGCGTCACAGTCAGGGAGTAAACAAAGAACCAGGCCTTGCCGTGTTAAGTGGGAGACCATGGAGCTGCTACCAACCCAGGATTCAGAAGACACAAAAAAGAAGGGAAGTAGAAGCATAGAAAGAAAATATGGAAATGAATGGGTAGTTCACTGTAGCCAAGTAATAGCATCATGTTAAGTGCATGCCACCAGATAAGTGGAATAGATAGATAGATAGATAGATAGATAGATAGATAGATAGATAGATAATACTTGGTTGAGTATTATTCAGCCATTAAAAATGAAAGTATGTAGACTGTTGAATAATGTGTAGAACTGGAGATTATCATGCTCAAATAAAGCACACTCAGAAATACAACTATTGCATGTTTTATCTTATATAATGAATCTAGATAAAAATAAAAATCAAAACATGAAAACAGATGGGAACTAATTCAAGGCAGAGTTCCAACAGGAGGAGAAAGAGAGTAAGAGAGGGTGATGGAGGGGGCACATACTTGAAATATATAAAATCTATGTATAAAATGTCGTAATGAATCCCACTTTCTTGTTCAATTAATCATAAAAAAACAGAAATGGATAGTTGGATGGTTCAAATTTGCTTAATTTTGCCATTAACAAAACAGGCTTTAGAGAAATGAGTCCCTAATTTTGAGTCTTCATTTTGCAATTGTAAGACTAAAACAGGTGAAGTTAATATGTTCCATTAATAACACATGAACTTAATACAAGCTTGCTCTTATAGCAGATACATGCTAAGTAACCTTTACAATATATTCCTCAGGGTTTTTTTTTAACATGGAGTATTAAATTACGATACAGCTCTGAGGCATATTTGTAACCTGACCATAAACACCTTGGTTCTTAATGAGGCTCTCAAGAGGTCAATAGATATATAAGGAACACGGGAAATAGCAGGTATCATGCCCTTTACATTAACTGGGTCTCTGTCCTGGAACTCCAATTCAGGGTTCTAATGGAAACCAAGGAGCCTTTCTGTTCTTTCTCCGGAGAAGACTGTCGGAGTGGAAGTTAAAGGACTTCTCACAGTGGCAGAATTCAACTTCAAAACAGGCCCGTGTGATTCCTAAGCCTCTTAATAGATGAACAAACTCATTCCTTCGGAAGGAACTTGTTCCTGAAAATACTTTATTAGGAAATGGAATTTCTACTCATGTATTTAGAGTTTAAGAATCCATATTGTGTTGGCTACACTCCACTCCCCATGATCACTCCATTTCAGCAAAGCAAGCTGGTGTGGTCCGCTCACCCCGACGTCAAAACTTGGAGAGCAATCCAGTGTAATGCTGCACTGTCTTCAAAAAATATTATTACCTCCACTTGGCCTAGATTTTGCTTTTGTTCTTTTATCCTAAATTTCAAATATACATGCAGATAATTGCTTTTTATAGATCAATAAGTTTATGGCTATATTAATATACAAAATTCACACTGTATATAAATGTATACACATAGGCTTACTATATGTGTTTTCCCAGTATAAACTGCCTTTCAGTCAGCTTAACAACACACTGCTTTAGGCTATTAGGCAATTAACTCCAGAACACTGGTTCCCATTTCAGGGTGAAAGCTCCTATAATCAATTTGACTTTGTTAATCTGATATAAACATTACACAGTAGGTATCTGAAAAAAGTCTATGATTTGGAACTGATATTACATATTAGACTTTTGGCATAGTCTAACTAACTTTAATCACCTTGCTTGTGTTCAGAGCAAACCTTGTTCCTTTATGTTCAGGCCTCTCTTCCCAGTTATCTCATACAGATTACACTATTTCTAGAAGCTGATTTTAAAGAACTTTATCTCTTTAAGTCAATACTAGTCAATTTTCTGTGTGAGTTGCCACCTTGGCCATGTAAGCTGTGATTTCTATCCATATCAAAATAGTAATCCTCTGTAGCCTGCGTTCTATGTGCCAGATTTTGGATATAATATTCACTAATCCCATCCACTTAATTATCACAGGAATCTCTGAGTGAGATGTCACAATTGTCCTTGTTTGTTAGATCATAAATCTAGGTGGAAGATATCTGTTCAAGATCACATGACTAGAGAAGGGGCATCTGGAATTCAGAAAGAGCGTGTTGTCAGCCACTAAGCTGTGGGTGTATAACACAGAGAGCTTGGGTGTCTGCAAGGCCCAGAAACATCCCAAGGAATTTAGGCAACCATTTTAGGACTGAATTAGAATTTTTTTCTTAAAGTGACAATAAAAGTGAAAACTCTGTGTCTTAGTTGCTTTTCCATTGTTGTGATAAAACACTATGACCAAGGCAGCTTAGAAAAATAGTGCTTGGTTGGGCTCACAGTTTCAGAAAGGTAAGAGTCCATCAGGAAGCCATCCAGCAGCCGTCATGTTGGTTAGGGCAGCTAAGAGCTCCTATTTTGGTGCAACAAAAGCAGGGTGGGGGGTGGCATGAGTTTTTTGAAACCTCACAGTTTGCTTCTAGTGACAGACTTCTTCCAACAATGCCACATTTCTTAATCTTCCCTTTCCAAACAGTTCCAATGACTGGGGACCAGTATTCAAATCCATTAGTTTTGGGGGTCCTTCTCATTTACACTGCCACACTGTGTTATTTCAATCTCCGGTCGCCCTTTAATTTAGCATCGTGAGGGAATCAGCAAAGGAAGACACGGTGATGCATAAGGATAACTGAGAGTCCTTGCCCTTGCATCATTTAGTTAGGAGACGAAACTGACAGGTGGAACATTCAGAGAGCAACAAAATGTGTAGCTAAATGCTAAATCATGTGGTGCGTTAAATTACACCCCAGAAGGACACAGAGAATAAGGAGAATGCTGAGGGCTAACAGAGTCACGAGGAGTGGGAAAGGATCTTAAATGTTAGGAAGAAAATAGATAAGAAGTTGGAAAATGAAGATTGTCCAGTAAACATTGCCATGACGAGGATGGCCCGAAGCTCAGGGAGGAGATGAACGCCCACTGTTTGGCCACTGTGCCCCTCATTCTTTCTCTCTGGCTCTTCCTTCTCTCTTGCTCTGTCCTCTTCCCTTTATGCACACACTTGTTTCTATATCCTACACTTTCGCGTGCATGCACACGTTGTGACTGTACAATATAGATATATAGTTACTGCTGCCTGGGGTACCAGCAGCACAGGGCTCTTGGTGAGGCTAAACTTTTCTATCTGAGGGGGGGTGATGGGAAAAAACCCCACTCACAAACTCTCTTGATGTTTTCCTTCTTTATTTCTTCTCTTTTATTCTTCTCTCTCTTTATTCCCTCTCCTCTACCTCATGTTCTTTTACAGTTTTCATGCCCCAACAGAATCTTCCAGGCAGTACAAAGTCAAAACAGTTGCATCCCATTTTTCAAGTAAATGATTATAGGTAAAAACATGTTTTTCATCTCCCTCACATGATTAAACATTTTATGTATTACAGCTGAAAAACAAATCATCCCAAGAAGCCACATCCATTCATACCCAAGCAGCTTGCTATAGATTAACCATGTGGCAAGCGAGGTGTTTGTCAGGTCTTTTACTGGCAGGCTGCATTTTGCAGTTACAAAGGAAGGGCCAATTACTTTATTACTTATCTTAAAAGGTAATCTTATAGGGAATCTTAAAGGAATCACAAACCTAAACTTTATATGTGAAAAAGAATCAGGCAACTCTACAATAAATCTTTAGGGTACATATCCACTCATTAATCATTTTGTATATTAGGAAATTGAGGACATAATTGGGTATAAGCAATTAATCATCACCTTTGATCATCAACCAAACCTAACAAGAAGAGCACACCAGCCGGTAATAACTGGGATGCTTTGTTCTTGTTCCCTGAACTTAGAGAGCTCCGCATTCAACTGTGTGTCTTTCTCAAACTTTAGATTGTCTTCTTGGGTTTTTCGTCTCAAAGTAGAATGGGATGTTGTCAAGAGATAAACACACTATATTATAGATGGTGGCAATCTCCCCACATCAACTCACACCATGCTAGATCCCAGAAAAAGAGAGCTGCAGCAAATACGTAAAGGCACAGCAGAAGCAAAAGCAAAAGACATACCCGGGATCTGCCTAAATGAGATTGGCCCATCTGAGGATCCCCTTCTGCTGGGCTGACACAGGAACCTCAATTGCAACTTGCTGCTCCTCCGGCATGGCCCACAGCATATAGTCATAGATTTACTTCCAAATAATGTTTATCTTACATCAATATTAAGTTGTTTCTGTTGGATTAAAAATGATTGGCAGCTGGGAATTGATGATTCATAACTTTAAATCTGCAATTACGAATTCATGAGGGAACAAGGTATTAGATGACTTAGGGCAAGACCCACCAAAATACCATGATTTTGGAAACCAAGAATAGGTTAATACTTATTCCATGAAGACATATTTCTTTTATTAGAAAAAAGGAACTCTATAGATTGTAACGCTGGCTGTTTTTTCGACCGATCCTACCTTCCTCTTGCTTGTCCATATTTTTGGTTTATCATTGGTGTGGGGAGCAGAGAGGAAATTGCTCTGTAATATTGTCCCTCTGCATTTGGCAATAAAATCTAAGAAAAAATAAAGTATTCCTTCAGTGTAGTGAGCTAGTGATTGAAATGAAACATCCCAGTGTTGCAAGCAGAAGGTGTAGCTGTGAATCATGATTGCTGTGATGAGAAAAGCCAGGTTTCTGAAACCACACTACAGACCCGTACATAAAACAGCCTTGTTCTTTGCAGCTTTGGTTGTATAAATAAAAGAAACACAGTTCCTAGGCTTTAAAATTAATTTGAGTCATTGTAAGTTGGATGTATTTCTTACGGGGTTTTGTAACTTGCAGAAGGTGTATTCCTTCAGTCCAACTCTCATTTGGCTGGCAACTTCTGTAATCCACAAGCTGGGACCAACACTCTCCTTCCTATACCAAGTGAATACAATATTCTTGGTCCATTATTGGATTGTTAATAGTCCTCCTTAAGCAACTCATGGATAACTAAGCACAGTTATATTCTGCCGATATATAAAACAGGCACCATCATATCTGAAGTTTCACTAATACAGTAAAGCCAGATCTAAAATTCCTAATCCTCTTCTTTTTTCTACAAACATCATCACAATCTTATAGCTATTCCTAACAGGCATTAGTAGTTGTATTGTTCATGTTTCTAGCACAGCAAATGTGGATTAATATGCTTTCTGATACTATAATGAAATATTGAGTTTACATGCTGCATAAATAAAGCTCACAGTTCAATGGTATGGTGCCAGCATCATCTCTGCTCGGGTGAGGTCCAAGGTGGATGACATCCAGTAGCAAGAGTGTGGGATGAGATCACAAGACCACTCTGCCAATCCCTTTGAGGGCACAACCCTAACTACCAGAAGAGTCCTCACGAGAGTCTAACTTTAAAGTTCCATCACGTCTTCACATTGTCACCTTTGGATCCAGAAGACGACACAGGAATTTTACACTTCCACCACATCCAAATCACAACAAGTGTGTCTGTATACGAGTAGAGTCTGTGGATCTGGGTGTATGAACAAACAGTACTGTGGGGGATTCTTTCCTTTACAAATCTCATACATACTGTTGATTCCTAAAGTCACCTTTCCTTGTCTGTTAAAGCAAAACAGTCTGTTGACCCCTCTTCTCACATATTGTTGGAAGCTCAGCATTGAGTTGCTACATTTATTCTTGCTGGGGGTAGGGATTGGAGGGGAGGATGCCACTTCCATTTTCAAGAGTTCTGGCTTCCCATCCTTGGCCGTTGAGTTCTCAGGTTCTTCTCTGCTTTCACTTCCTATCTGTCAGGCCATTTTTTCTGCACTATTTCACAGTGGTTTATGTTGTTCAAGCTCTTTGTCCCTAGCAGAGGTTTCTGAAGGACTTGGGGACCTGAAGGAGAGTTACGTAAAATGCACAGCACATTTGATGTCATCTAACCTTCACTGTTGGACAGCTTGCTATTAAAAGTCACTTGGTCTTGATGCACCAATGGTGAATGAGCACACACACACACACACACACACACACACCTGGGGAAGGGTAGAGAGAGGTAGAGATGAAGAAACATTGACCAAAGGTTGTTACATCAGTATTGCTATGTGTATTTAAAGTTGAGTGAAGGGTACGTGGGGCATGTGCATTTTCCACGCTGTTTGTGTACACCCAAAACATTGGAATAAGCTAATTTTTCTCTTTGCTATGTATGGTATGGGAATACCTAATATAGATTATAATATATTAAACAATAATTGTATAAATCATAGCTATATTTACTTTTGACTCATATAAGGGGTGAGTTGGATTTCCGCCGGGAGAGCGTTTCTCGGCATCGCTGCCGTAAATCAGGTCAGCAGTTTGCCGCATCACGGAAGATGGCGGCGGCTACGGTGAACGGGACTGCCGGCGTCTGGAGCTCGGGGCCCGTGGCCACTTCGGCCGCAATCTTGCAGGCAGCGGCCGGCATGTACGAGCAGCTCAAGGATGAGTGGAACCGGAAGAGCCCGAATCTTAGTAAATGTGGAGAAGAGCTGAGCCGTCTGAAGCTGGTTCTGTTGGAGCTCAATTTCCTGCCAACCACAGGGACCAAACTGACCAAACAGCAGCTCATTCTGGCCTGTGACATACTGGAGATGGGGGCCCAGTGGAGCATCCTATGCAAGGACATCCCCTCCTTCGAGTGCTACATGGCCCAGCTCAAATGCTACTACTTTGATTACAAGGAACAGCTTCCTGAGTCAGCCTACATGCACCAGCTCCTGGGCCTCAACCTCCTCTTCCTGCTATCCCAGAATCGAGTAGCTGAGTTCCACACAGAATTAGAACGCTTGCCTGTCAAGGACATCCAGACCAATGTCTACATCAAGCATCCTGTGTCCCTCGAGCAATACCTGATGGAGGGTAGCTACAACAAGGTGTTCCTGGCCAAGGGAAACATCCCTGCCGAAAGCTATACTTTCTTCATTGACATCCTGCTGGATACTATCAGGGATGAAATCGCAGGATGCATCGAGAAGGCCTATGAGAAAATCCTTTTTGCTGAAGCTACCCGGATTCTCTTCTTCAACACACCCAAGATGACAGACTACGCCAAGAAGTGAGGTTGGGTCCTGGGCCCTAACAACTACTACAGTTTTGCCAGTCAGCAGCCGAAGCCACAAGACACCACCATCCCCTCCACTGAGCTGGCCAAACAGGTCATCGAGTATGCCCAGCAGCTGGAGATGATTGTCTGAACCTCGGCCAGGATGGGTGGACATGGCTAGTCCAACAAACCCAGTATAGGCTAGCTTTCAATAAAGGCGGATTAACCTTTTATGGGCCCTAGTCTCCCAGTGGGACCGTGGGAAATAGTTGCTCCTGGAGAATTGGGAGTTTGGGGGCCTTTGGGCCCCCAGGGTATGTGTTACCCAGCAGCCATTGCTCTGGGTTTTACGTGTAGATGCCCAGTGGCCCATAGGAGAGCACAGGCCCAGATTGAGGACTCTTCTAGCCAGCTGTGGATACATTGTGGCACTGGGCCAGGGGACTAGGTTTTTTCCAGTGAAGTACCATGTGTCTCAATTTTAAAAATGTTGGCCATGGATTAAATAGTTTTTCAAATGATATGTGAAAAAAAAAGAGGTGAGTTGACTAAAATATAGAGAAGTAAATATTAATTAAAAGAACTTAAGGACACATTGGAGGTACTTTAAGAAGAGATACAGTGACGACAAATGCCTGAGTTATTATTTGGAGCACAGGAAATGACACTAGAGCTCAGTGGCCATCCACACCAAACATTCATTATCCCAAAGTCATGAGTCAAAAATCCAGGTGAAGTCAGGTAGATTTTTCTGGATCAAGATTTTTCATAAGGCTGCAATGAAGTTGTTGGCTGGGGCTCAGATCATCTCAAGTTTTAAACAGTTGAATGTCTGCCTCCAAATCCATTGATGTAGTGGTTGGCAGAACTCTGACCCCCAATGGCTATTAACCAGAGACATCAGTTACTGCCACTTGCTTTTTCCCAATATGTGACTCCACACAATGGAAGAGGTTACCTCAGAGCCACCATGGGACAAGCTCAAGACAGGAGCCATGCTCTTCCTGTCTCTTAATTTCAGGTGAACGTCAGGTTTGTCCTCGTGCAGTTTACCAGCCATGTGTCAATAAACCCAGCCATCCAAGGAGAAGGTTATACAGATTTAAGACTCTCGGGCTCAGGAAAGCATTGGCTGCCTACCACAATTTGCTCTCTGAGCCCTGGGAATCTCCCTCCCTCCCACATCCCATGTGTGTTCATCACCTGCTACAGTCCCCCCCAAATATTATTCTATCTTTGTATTAGCTCCAAGATCACAATCTCAGCATCTGAATGAGACCTAAGGCTCAGGTCTGTGTGTAGTCTCTCTCAAGATTTGGACCCAGGTAACTCATGTTCCACGTTCATGTTTTCTCATGTGCCAACCCACAACGGTAGACACAGGAGAAGAACTGTACATGGGTGGATTTTTTTTTTGTCAGAGAATAAGAATGTGAAAGGTGAGGGGTGGTTAAAAAGTACTTAATCCATAGTACTTCTGAAACTTGCTTGTAAATGTTGAATGTTTCTTAATTATTTTTGGAGGCTTATTGATACTTTCCCAGGATTATTGGCCCTCTTCGTTGACTTCAGTTGCCTATGTCAGGCTGCTGGAATGAAATACCATAGGCTAGGCCATTTACAAAACAGACAGAAATTTATCTTATAATTCTGGAGGCCAGAGGTCCCAGATAAAGGTGTCATTGGGAAGGCCTTTCCTTCTGGCTTGCAGATGGTTGCCCTCTTTCTTTTTCCTTTTGAAATAGAATATCTTTTATGTACTCTTCGACAATTTCACATATGTAAACAATGTAATTCTAAAGATTTTATTTTATTTTTACTTACGTGTGTCTGTATGAGTACATGCCATGTGTGTATGGGTGCCCATAGAGGCCAGAAGAGGACGCTGTGTTCTTCGGAACCGGAATGGGTGCTGGAATTGAGAGCAGGTCCTCTGAAAGAGCAGCAAGCACTGCTAACTGCTGAGCCACCTCTCCAACCCCCTACGCAATGCACCTTGATTACATGCAGCCCGTCACCCCTTTGTACTCACCCCAGACACCTCAACATGCCCCCACTTCGTGTCCTCTCCTATTTTTGGTTCGTTTTTTTATAACCCACTCAGTGATTTGTGTTGGAATGTTGACTGATTTGTGGGCTTGATTCTCTGCAGGTCTTTATGCAGTAAGCATAGTTGCAGTAAGTTCATGAACCTTTACTGTCCAGAAAGTCAGAGTTCCACAGTCTTCCTCCCCATCCTCCGGCTCTTACATTCTTCCTAGAACCTCTTCTCCAATGTTCCCTAAGTCCTTGGGTCAGGATAGTTGATGTGGATGTTTCATTTAGGGCTGAAAAATCAATAGGCACTTATTCTCAGCAACTTGACCAGTTAGCTATGAGTCTCATGCACTAACTGCTGTCCACTGCAGAGCATGACTTCTTTAGCCAGGCTAAGGGCAGCACTAATCTATGGGTATAGAGGTAAATATTTGAAGGTAGTTTGACAATGTGTCCATTTAGAAGACAGCAGTAGTAGTAGGATTCCCTTTAGAGCCGATGGTTGCCTAAGCCATGAGCTTTTGATTAGGATAATAGTGCAAGGCACGAATTCCTTCCTGGAGAGCAGGTCTCAAATCCACCCCACAAGTTGTTGGTTACCCATATAAGCTTTGTGCCATGTGACTGGCATGTGCGGGCCCCAACTTTGAAGTTTTAGGTTTCTGTGTTCAATTTGGAGCACGTATAGAACTGAGGAAAGTAGAAGGAGCCCATGAAAGGGTGAAGGGTCAGTAGAACACATATGACGTGAAAGTAGAGTTGGGGACAATTGTGTGCAGGGTTGAATGTTGAAATTGGGAGTCCTAGCCTATATAGCCTGAAATGCAGGGAATGTAATTATTGAACTGAGAAACCTACTATGAAATTTTCAGGCAAAAATATTAAGCTGCCTCCTGGTTTCTTCCTGTTGTAAAGAGTAAAATTAAAGCGTAAGATAAACAACAAAGGTGAGGTCTGGGGAGCTGTGAAGAGCTAGAACTTGTTGGGTTTTAGAATGGCAAATGGTAGAAAATGAAGTCAAAGCAAAAAGCCAAATTAACAGCAACGCCAGAAGAACAAGGGCCAGATCTGGGGTGGGGATTGCCAAATCAGTCCTTAATCCTCGGGAAGATCAAAGGGGTGCATCAGAGGGCTGTTCAGTCATAGCAGAGGCCCTTTAAGATCAAAGGTGTTCAAAAGGACAGGCAGGAAAGAAGAGAGAGGTGCTGGACTCCCCAAATGTCAGAAAGTAGGCTGCTCAAGCTCCCCATCTGTAAAGTGAGAAAGGAAGAAGAGTTTCACAGGAAGGGCCGGGGTCTTATGTGGATGTGTTCTTTCTTGGAAGGGGCCTCAGCCTTCCATTGGGCTGCGCTTGGAGCTAGGGACTGTAAGGCATATACACATTTACTCAAAATCCATCTGCCTTCAACCTAGTCCCATTTCCAAGGGGACTTCTTTTTATCCCACTTTTCGGGTACTTGTTACAGAAGCATTCAGCTAAAGCACAAAACAATTCTCAACTGGGTAGAGTGGCGGCAGAATGTACGTGTACAGAGACATGCATGAGCACATGACCATGCACATGGCATGAGCACATGACCATGCACACTGCATGAGCACATGACCATACACACTGCATGAGCACATGACAATGCACACACAGTTTGACCCTGAGCAACTGTGAGCACTCACTAGTCCATGTGAGGTTTGTTGTCTTCATATTGAAGACTAGGATTTTTGTGCATCAGGTTGGAGGCTAGGACTGAAGGGACTTGGGGGTAGGGTCGTACATAAACACAGAGATAGAACTTACCTTGATAGCATGAGTGGTTTAAAAAAGCCAGGACTCCTCATCCTAAAACAAAACACAGACATGTAAGCCAGAATGAGCAAAGCTGAAGACTGGTTCATGCACACATCAGCACTGCCTTACCCCATGATTGGCTGCACAGATGACAATAGTGTGTGAGCTACAAACCAGCTGCCTTCTTTTTGCTTTCAGAATCTCCCACTAGGGTCCTGCCTAGAGCCTCACCTAACTAGACTGTAGGGCTCCTCAGCAAAGGTAATTCTGAGGCCGTGTTATTCAATCTAGACAAGGTGACACATTCTAGAGCTCCCAGAAGAAAAGTGGCTTCTAGATTTGTTGTTTTCCTGATATAATAAAGAACTCAGCAGAATACAGTTTCTGTTGGAGAACAAAACTGAGGAATGCTATGACTTTAACCACAGCGTAAGAAACAGTAAATATGGACTCATCTGGACCAGACTATAAAGCGATGCAGAATCAAGGTTCATCTCCTCTAGAAGGAATTCTGACTTAGTCTCGGGAACTAATGGGGTGAACAGAAATGATTTATCTTCCTCCGGAATAAGTAGTAGTCAGAAGAGCTTGTTTGGAATAACTAGATAAAAGGAGAAATATCCAAATAAATACCTTTAAGTTAGAATGAGAGGCCATCTTGGGGCAAAATTAGAGCCATGGTAATACTTTGTATACCCCACATTGAATATTCAAAACCAATAATGTAATGCTAATAACAAAGGACTATAAACGTGTTATAAATAAATGGATTAGAAATAAGATCCAACCTAAGTAACTCTGAAGTATGGTACCTTTTACTGGGTGCTGTAGCCTAAAGGCAGAAAGCCCTGTGTACAATCATTGAGGCCAGGTGAACTCCTTACCAAGGGAATAAGCACTCCAGATTCTGAAACTACCTCATGTAAACCACAGGCTTAATCAATTGAGCAAACCTGCTTGGAATAATGTGAGCCAGAGTCTTCTCTGATGGGGGAAAGAATTACAAGTAAGGAGAGCAGGTGAGATATATGGGTGACACTGTGGTATCAACTTAAATCAGAGATAAGTTTGTGATGTGTGCCTGCAAGTACACACAGACGTGTGTGTGTGTGTGTGTACGGTCTTTGCATGTTTACATTCATGTTTCCGCTCCGTTTCCTGAGATGGCATGGAAATAATGATACCTAAATGAGCACACGTGGTACCTGGGTTCTAATTCTTTGAAGTAGAAGTAAGAGGAACCAAGGCTGGGGAAAGTTTAAGAGTAGCGGAGCCTCCACAAGAAGCCTCTCCCATAAGGTCATGTTCAAAAGCTGATGGAGATGTGTCAAGAGGGCGCAGAAGTGTGCTGGTCAAATATTGAATGGTTTTTAAAAAAAATTTAGAAACATAGCAGTAATTAACTATAACCCACAGAATAAAATAAATATCAGCAAGTCAATGTATAAATAAATAATTAAAGGAAAGACCATATTAGAGTTTAGTTCTAATTAACACATGTAGAATGATTCCTGTATACTTAAAAGATTGGTTAAATATCGTGACAAATTCTGGCAAGGCCCATAATGGGCATTAGAACTGCTAACTGAAAACCACGATTAAAACAAATCAGGATGTTTTATAAAGAACCAAAGTAGCTTCTTTACACATGTCTTTCATCACAAGGTGCAAAACAGAAGCTCCAGGCTGAAGAATACATCATCCTAGCACAATGATCAGATTGGGCTTCACTTGGAGCAAGATGTATTAATGTACTCAATAACAAGGGCGCAGTATCGCTATTAGCAACTTTTCTCACTGATGCAACTCAATATCAGAGAAGCAGCAACTTAAGAGAACAATGTATTTCAGCTCCTGGCCTAACAGTGGACCTGCCTATCACGGTGTGGAGGGTGTGGAGGAGAAGGAGCTGCTCCTGGCTGTGCAGCGGGAGTGTGAGCCTGCTTGCTCATACCTCAGGAAACCAGGAAGCAGAAAGGGGGGAAGTAACCAGGCCAGGCTAGAAATCTAAAGGACAACCCCTGGTAACCCATGTATTTTTAAATGGGTACCATTTCCTAAGCTGTCACAGCTTCCTAAAACATTACCAGTGCTGGAGACCAGGTACTTAAGCCTGTGAGCTTCTGGGGAATATTTTATATCCAAACCATAGCAGTTTCATCTCTCTGGCATTTTTGTAAAAAACAAAACAAAAAGCCACAGCTGAATTTAATCATGTGAGAACATTAGAAAAATCAGAAGTGAGAGACATTCTTTCAAACCAGCCAGGACTTTCCAGAGTCACCATTGTGGATAACAAAGTCTTAGGAGACTTCAGAACCACCCAGATGAAGGGATATGTAACGGCTGAAGACACTGTGGGGCCATGGGTTTGAGTATTGGTCAGAAAGCCTGCATTTGGGAAATGGTGGCAAACTTGAATAAAATATATAGATTACTCAGTAGTATAGTAATTGGAGTGATTTGGGAGAAGTTTGGGGAAAGATATGCAGCTATAACATGATGCTGGGTTTTTTTTATAACTTTTTATAACTGTGAGAATATTTAAAATGTTTTAAAGGCTTAAATAATTTGCCAGACAGCAGTATGTGTGAAGGTGAAGTGCCTGGATGAGAGGGAAGGCGATGGCAGAAGAATCATGAAAAGCTCAAGGTAACAGAACATGCTGCACAGCCAGCGCCATCTGTCTCAACACTGGGTCCCCATGCTATAGTTATTATGGTTAGTAAAACATAGTTCATGTTGTGCATTGATCATCTACTCTGACTTTCTCATTTTCTTTATTTTTATAGGTAGAAATATAAAAATAAAAATAGGTACCTCAAGGCTGGAACGATGACTCAGCATTTAAGAACACTTTTCCTAAGGACCCAACACCCACATAGCAGCTCACAACCATCTATAACTCTGGTCCCAGGGGGTCCAAAACTTTTTTCTGGCTCCCACAGGCACTGTACATACAAGGGGCGCCATTATGCATACAGGCAAAATTCCCATACATGTAAAAATAAATATTGTAAAAGGTACCTCTTTTCAGTTAGATACAAATTGAATATTCCCAGAAGTTTGGGAAAATTAGTTACTTAGAGACCCCTTGGTTTTATTATTTTTAAGTAAGAAGCTGGTAACTATGCAGCATTTCATAGCCCCAAATGCTGTAATAACAGGGCTAAAGGTTATCCCTGTGAGCTTGAACACTGGAATGCTGATGTACCAACACTGTGGTGTTCTGCGAAGTGAGATAAAACTTTAAAGTATGGGTATATCTGGTAACAGAAGTTATAATCCAGGTTTAAGTCAGAGTACAGAGAGCAAAAGCCCTTGCAAAGTGTGGTTTGGAGATAAGAATGGGAATTCTTCAATTTAAATTGTCAAGGGAATGTATAAACTGGAGCATAGCTGGGGTTTGGATTGATATCCAAGAATACATTTGTCTTCTATCCTGTTAAGTCTGCAAATACCCAAGTATTTCTGAACAATGCAGATTGAAAACTGGAAATATAGCAGAGGATTTAGAGCAACGTGTGCCATCCAGTTAGGCAATGAATTTAGCGAGTCAAGAGGGCACGGGGCATGGACTGTATTTATTCCTGGAGACAAGCAATTGAAAAACGAAAAGAAAAAAGCAAGGCTAGTAGAATACAGCATACTACATCAGTTCATTTTCTGTTGTAACAAAATACCCAGCTCACTAATTTGCAAGTTAATTTAGCTCACAGTTTTGTAGAGGGAGGGGCCCCACCCTCTTGGCCTCTAGGGAAGACTCAATGCCTTTGCTGAATCACATAGTAGAGACTGAGAACGGAAAATAGCTATGGTCAGAAAGGACAATGTTCACAGGTACCCTTGCTTTATAGCAACTCACTTTTGAGGGAACTTGCTCATCCTATGCGACTAGCATTAATCCTGTCGTAGAGTAGTGCCTTCATGACATACTACATTACTGTAGGGCCCACCTCTTAAAGTTTCCGTTACTTAAGCCCCATCACTCTGAGGGCCAAGCCTTTAACATATGAACTTTTGAAGAACGAAGCACATGCACACTATACCTAACAGTCCAGAGGACATCCCTGGTCATCAGCTGGGACTGGCCCTTGTAAAAGGAGATGGCATGATAATTTCCCAGCTGCCCAGACCCTAATAATCACACAAACTATATTAATCACAACACTGTTTGGTCTATTACCTCAGGCTTCTTATTAACTAACTCTTACATCTTAAATCAACCCATTTCTATTAGTCTGTGTATTACCACAAGGCCGTGGCCTACTGGTGAGTTTCCAGCATCTTTCTCCTGTGGCAGCTACATGGCATCTTCTTGACTCTACCTTCTTTCTCCCTGCATTCAGTTTAGTTTTCCTCACCTAGATTTATTCTGCCCTGCCATAGGCCAAAGCAGCTTCTTTATTAGCCAATGGTAATAAAACATATTCATAGCATACAGAGAGGAATTCCACATTAGCCCCTTGTCCATAATGTTATCTTCAGGAAGATTACTACTGTTGATCATTAGTTTCAGTTTAGAAAAACCCACCAGACAGGGCTGTCATGTAGACTAAATGAAAAAGTTTATGTAAGGTCATACTAGCTTTGTTTATATCAAGAGCATGGCGGCGACCATGTTAGACTCTCTCTGGGCAAAATGGTAATTTGGATAAAGTTGTTTCACAAGACACTATAATAAAGTAGACTTTATCTTAAGTTGCAAGAAGAGTTGTGGCAATTTGTCAACATTCCTTGGATGAATGAGCAACTAGATGTTTGTTGGCCCTTAGACATTTCAGAGTTCCACTTGGACACTGAAGCCTTGGCCAAACCTGGAAATATTAATTCGATTCTCCCCATGGGTGTTAGTGGACCCAGCATGTTTATTTTACAGCTCAAGAAATAAAGCTCATTTGGTTATGGTGACGTCCCTCAGCATCAGCATCTGCTGGAGTTCTGGATACAAAGCTCATTTGGTTATGGTGACGTTCCCCAGCATCAGCATCTGCTGGTGTTCAGGGTGTGAAGTTCATTTGGTTATGGTGATGTCTCCCAGCATCAGCATCTGCTGGTGTTCAGGGTGTGAAGTTCATTTGGTTATGGTGATGTCTCCCAGCATCAGCATCTGCTGGTGCTCTGGATCAAACCAATCTGAGTCATGGCCCCAAGAAGATAAATGTATCAGGATTTCTTGTCAAGGATATGGACATGTAGGACTATTTTCTGTAAGAAAAATACATTTATGCCCTCGAGTCTTTTGTTCATGCAGAGCTTGTTTTATTAGGTATAAACAGTTACGGTACAATGATTTCTCAGACAGTGCTCGTTTCTAATCCAGGCATTGGGCAGAAAGCTTCCTCACTGGCTTGTCCTTCCTCCCTTCTCCCGTGGGTGGGTGTAAGTCTGTAGGAGAAATGGGGTAAGGGATAAAGTTTCAGTCCTGCTGGGAGTGGAACCATTTGTTTTCAGGTTTTGATGCCATTTCAACCTATGCTAACATTCTTTGAGCTTTAAGTAATTTCATTTAATTTTTAAACATATTTTCATGTTATTGTTGTTGTTATTTAACCAGGACAAATGCAGAACCCCACAGGGTCTGCTGGCATCAGCCTCCATCCTGGGCTTATCTGCTTACAAGCTTGTCGTGACACAACAGCCTTGGCTGTCACTCTAAAGTGACATCACCACAGCCTCTAGCTGTCATTCTACATTGTCCTTTGTCCAACTTCTAGGCTTCTTTTGGACCTCTTTGTGTCCTCTGTCCTTCCCCTTTGGCATTCAGATTCAGGGAAGCTTGCAATACTCCTGCCACTCCATCCTTGCCACCTCTGATTATTTCACCCGTGAACCCTTTTCCTGAAGGACATTGGCACAGGAGCTAAAGAGGCACAGTTCAGCAAGCTTTTTTGGTCATGATAGCATCAGGGACTCCTCTGTGTAGGCCACTCATTTATTAACTCTCACCTAGCACTAAGAAATACATCAGAAGACAAACAAAGTGAGAATCTCATTGTTTCCTTCCCAACCTTCCGATGTGGGACCACTGTGGGAGAGGGACAAGGGACAAGAGTAGACAGGGTGTGCTTCACCAGACTGCTTCTTTCAAATATCTCTGATCATACAGTACAGAAGCATCAATGGTCTTGAAATTAAATGCCAAGAATTTTGAGCCATTAATATCCAGGCCCATTGAAGAAAGTGGTCCCTTAGCTGAACAGCAATTCTTCTTCTAAGATGCACCAAGGAGGATGAGGCCTTCATCTCAAGGTGCACTGTGGAGCAGGTATGGGAAGCCGAAAGGGCAAACTGGTACCTCAGTTCAATCCCCTGATAATTGAACATCTTTTATATCTAATGTACTTCTAATGACAATCTGCCCACTCACAGCCCTACTAGAGGTACCCAGGGGTGCCCTTTTATAAACGAATATGGGGTCAGGTACACACTGGTCAAGCACCGTCTGTTGTTGAGGAATCAGTGACTCATGCCACCTGCACTCCACTCTCTACTCTACTACATTTGTGAAGACGGGCGCGCAGAAGCAGTCACCGCCCCCTTCCCTTGCTAGAAACAGAGTGTAAATGCGCAGCCAGAATCCTCAACTCCAGAAATGACCCAACAATTAAAATATCTCTTTTTTTTTCTGAAGGCAAGAGACCTTCATGTCTCAGCAATTTTTCATTTCAAAACTGCCTTTGGTCTTTTTTACTCTGTAAGGCCTGGTCAGGATAGTTTAGTTTGTTTAGTAAAGCCCACGTTATTGTTTTCCTGCTGCAGAGAAAATGCCCTAGCTAATTAACAGCAGCCAGGAAACACATCCATTTCAGTTATTTTAGAGATTTGATAAAATAACAAATCCTCACTTTAAAATTACATGAAAGGCGCCAGACCCGAGTGCTAAACCACTTTCAACAAAGCTCACTTCAGTGAATACACGCTGCCAGATGGAGGCTGAGGAATTGATTTCCTTGAATTGATAATCACTTACTAGGTTGCTTCTTGGGGAGTTCTAAGCTATCAGACTACAAGCGTCTCAGTGTGGCTACAACTTCTAAGAATCTTTCACCAAAATCTCAAGAACAAAGCAAGTATGATGCTTGTGTGTATCAAGTGCTTGTTCTTGTGTGTGTACACATGTTTGTGTAAGGTTTGGGGCTTTTCCTGGGGAGAAGCAACATTTGCACAACTCTACTTGCCCCAGACAGGAACACACACAGATCTAAGTAAGCATTGCACTGAACCAGTGAGTTTTATTGGAGTTACTAACAGGTAACTCCGATGCGGGTAAGGGGCTACTTACAGGAATAAGGATAACTCACAAGCTGCTGTGTCACCAAAACTCCACCCATATCTGGGTGGCAGCTGGAACTTGAAGTCAGCTCGACAGGCCCACGAATCTCCTTTCAGAAGCTTGGCTGGTGAGCCTCTTCCCCCAGCAGCTGTTTAATATGTCTATAAATCTGTGGAAGGGCCCTAGGGAGTCTTGTATGTGTTCACCTTCCCAGACACAAGACTCTGGAGTCTCACAAGCTGTCATCTCCTGAGGAGTTTTGCTGAGTTCTTAGAAAATAAGAAGACACAGAAATCTCAATTCAGAGGATACTGAAACACGGCAGCGTGCGCCTGTGCCTGTGGAGGCTAGAGAGAGTTCTGCTTCCTATTTAGGGGGACAAGGTGTCTTACCGAGCCCAGAGATCATTGCTGGGACTAGACTGGGGTTGTCCAATGAGCATTGGGGATCTGCTTGTCCATAGCACTGGGATTACAGCAACACCCTTAAGGCTTTTATTTCTATGTAGGTAGTGAGCATTCAAGTTCGAGTTTGCCCGGCAGGCATGTACAGGCTGAGTTGTGCCTCTAGTTTCCAAAGGTGATTCTCTCTCTTTTTTTAAAAAAATGAGAACTTTGTACATGAACAATATATCTATATTGCTTCCACTCCTTGCTCCTTCACCAGACTCCTCCTTGAGTTCCTCCTTTCCCCCTCCACCTCTTCCCATTCACCCTCACAACTCATGGTCTCTTCATTATTATTGTTCTTCTCACACACATACATACACACACACTCGCAAATGCACACACACACACACACACACACACATTTATACAACCAACAAAGTCTGTTTAGCAATGCTCATATGTGCACGTGTCCAGAGCTGCCCACTTGGAATTGGACATCCTATGCAAGAACTCATTCCTGGAAGAATTTAACTCTTCCTCTCTCAGGAGCCATTGATCCCTGGAGTTCTTTATCCAGGATGGGACCCTGTGAAGTGACCACTTTCCATGTTGGTGTGGTAACTGGTGTTGTCGTTATGCTAGTCTTATTCAAGCAACTTATATTTTTGAGATTTCACGGATACATTTTCCCTGTCATACCTAGGGGATACTATCTAGTGGCAAGCATCCTGGGCCTCTGGCTCTTACAACCTCTCTGCCCTCTCCTCCCTGATCTTGTCTCCAAAACCAATATGGTTGGTTACCATTCCATTGGTAGCCTTCCAGAACATGCAGGTAAGACCCTACTGCTGAAGACAATGCACATTTCAGAGATAGAACTTGGAGGAATCAAAATGGAACTGACCTGAAAGCCTCCACCCCGAGGACTGATCCTCATAGCATACAAAGGTCCCAGCAATCTGCCAATGGCCAATGGAGAGGAGCAATCAATAGTCCTACCAAGCTGTAGAGCCAATAAACCATAGCAATGACCCAGGAACAGCAAAATCTACTCAATGCTGCAATAGTGGGACTTTTATTTTAGAGGTAACCAATAGTTCTCTAATTTGACACAAAATTCAGTAGAATTTGTGCGTGGTACTGAAGCATGATTAATAAAAACTCAGAGACAGAAATTGAGGTTCAACCTGAAGGTCAGAAAAGCAAAGCAGCCAGTCACTGGCTCTTACCTCTACCTCAGGGCAAAATGGCGATACTGTCTCCAGGAATCTCAGAATGAGACTGTGACTGTGAACTGTCTCCTCCCGTCTTATATTCCTCTCTAGTTCTGGGAATAAGGGCACTTTTCTGGTCCTCAGGCAAATTTTATTTATGAAAATACAAATGAAATGCCACTCCATTGTACCGTAAATCTTATCAACTACCCACGGTTGGAGAGGTCACAGACCCAAGAAGAGAACCTAGCACTCCCATTTTTCCAAACCAATACAATTTCTAACTGTGGTCTAAATACTCTTTGCACCCAAAGGTAAGGATAGCTCTCACCCCTCATCAAGGAAGCTTTTTGCACCAAGTGGAGACCATTACAGAGATCCACAACTGAGTGATGCAGAGAATAAGAGACTGTGGGTACCCAATCCCAACTGAGGCAGTTGCTACTCAACACCTAATTAGCATGCGATGTTGACTTACCCTCCTCATCTTATTGATAAGGAAGTATTTTAGTTTTCCTTCAACCTCGTCTTCTCTTTTGTGAGATATCTGAGAATGAAAGAAAGTTCAGAGGAAGAAGAAATTTCAAATAATAATTTACGATGAGAGGATTACAAGTTTGTCAGAAATTGTAAACAAGGCAAAGTTTTGGGAAAACTCTCCCAATACCTCAAATCATTTCAACTACTTTTTAACGAGTCAAAATTCAATAATCAGCTGTTTCAAATGATGCCGAAAGAGCCAGCGCTCCCAGGCACAGGGGCCGCAGTTACAGAGAAGGAGAGGCCAATACCAAGCCTGTCTCTGCTGAGTATCAGTCTAGCTTAACGCCAGAGGAAATCTGGGAAAGCATCAAGTTCAGAAGACAGTTGTGATGTCTAGTTTGTAGAGATGCTGGTGGGACTAGTAGATGTTCAGAGCATTTCAAGCTACTTTCTCATTTCTCTGTCGTAAATTCCCGTCCTGAAACTTTGAGAGAAACTCGTATTCAAGGACAAGGCACTGTGTAAAAACAAGATTTAATTAAGGACCCAGGAGGTGGTGAGGATTTGGTGTTATGCAATCAAATGAAATATTCTTCTGCAGTGTTTTGTTTTCTTAACAAATTACCAAAGTTACTCGGGAACAAATCTAATGGAGAATAAACCCAAGTGATTAAATCAAGGGTGGCAAAGTCTAAGTCTATGACCTTTGCAGAGGGCACTCGTGTTTCTGTTGTTTTCTGAATCCATTTCAAGTACAACGAACTTCAAAAATAACACAGAGGGGGCTGGGTGTGGTGGCATTCGGGTGGCAGAAGCAGGTGGATCTCCCTGAATTCTATGTCAGCCTTGTCTATATAGCAAGCTCCTGGACAGCCAGGACTACACAGTAACACCCTGTCTCAAAGGAGGAGGAAGAAGAGCCCAGAGTTGGTATTACATGCCTGTAATCCCCACCCTTGGGAGACCGAGGCAGGGAGATTTCAAGTTCAGTTCAGCCTGAGCTACATACTGTATTCCAGGACAGTTTAAGAATTCTTTTTATTTTTTTTTAAAGTGGAAATTGATTCAGAACAAAATTCAGAGTTCTTTCAGGGATCTACTCTTGCTGGTATTTGCTAAGCCAGCAAACACTACTTCAGTGAGCCCATTACTGTCATAGGTTTCAAGGGTCTACTTTGCAAGAGCTCAGAAAGCCCTGGCTTCTAGTTCTGGTCTTAGTTATCCAACCCTTCACTCATTCAATTACTCAGGCTTTCCACAAACACGGTGCACACTCTGTTCTAGGACTGTGTGCGGCACCACAGAGCAAGGTTGACCCAAAGCAGACATGTTTATCGGTAAGGGGGAGGACACACTGCAAAGGTGCACAATGCAGTATGGTCAGAATAAAGCTAGTCTAGGCCCCTAGAGGAATTTCCTTGACTGAGCAGATTTAAGCTTAAGTCTAAAAGATGAGTAGAAAATGCTTACTATGCTGGGCGGTGGTGGCGCATGCCTTAAATCCCAGCACTCGGGAGGCAGAGGCAGGCGGATCTCTGTGAGTTCGAGGCCAGCCTGGTCTACAAGTGCTAGTTCCAGGACAGGCTCCAAAGCTACAGAGAAACCCTGTCTTGTATCTGAGGAGTAGGGAAAAACATTCTGGGTTAAAGGAAACGAATACACAGAAGTTGCCAGGCTGCAGACAGTAGGATGTTTGGGGATGTTAGGAAACAAAGTTAGTGTGGACAAGAGCAACACCCCTGCAAAAAGAGCCAAGGAAACAAACCAGTGTCCAGATCTCAGCTTCAAATAGAGCAGAGATCTTTGCAGGAAAGGCTGAATTCTCTAGAAGAGACTTGAGGCGTGTCAAGACGAAAGGCTATCCAGCTGGAGGGAGTTACTTTTAGCCAAATCTCTGACAATTTGAGTGTGAAAAGAGGTGATAATGACAGCTTATAAAACATCAAATAAAATAAGAAACCATTAGTGCATAATTATTTAATTATTATACACGAATACATTTAAAGTTTGGTGGCCGATGAGATGATCTTCATGTAATTTTAAACTATCTTCCTACAAAGTAGCTATTGATTAAAAAGACAAATGGTATAGTTGTTCATAGATCCTGTGAAGACTCTACCTTCAGTGATCAATGTTAGGTGATTGGTGTAGTTAATACACCCTGAAATCATGTGTATTGGAGCAGTCAATGAGAACAGAGGGCCATTTTCTTTACCTAGCCTACCAAAGTGCATAGGCGTCATGAGAACTCAGGACCATAGAAACTGAGACACATGCTCCACAGTAACCGGCCTATGATCATGAAAGTTTAAGATTATAAAAGCCAGAGGAAAAATAAAAAGCTTGTTCCAGGCCAAAGGAGACTAAGTAGGCACAGTCACTGAAGACAGGGCTCTGCCAGGCTCTTGGGTTGCAACAAACATTATATTGGATATGTTTTATAAAACTTGAATGGAGTTTGGGTGATGAATTGATGTGAAGTTCCTTCATATGATGGCTGTAGTCTATGCCTGTCAGGGAATGCTCTGATTTAAAACAAACCCTCTCGAGTATTTGAGGATAACGGTGATTGCACCCATAAGATGCATACCCAAGTGAGTCCAACAAAAATTGTCCCTGTGCTATATTTCCAAAAAAAATTTAAAACAAACTCAAGAATCTTTTTAAAATGGTCAATAAATCCAGTAGTTTTAAAACGAGAAGTGGGGCTGGACAGGCGACTCCGCATTAAGAGTGTTTGCTGCACAATCATGCAGGCTGGGAACCAGAGTCCAACACCCAGTTAACAAGCCTGAAGTCCTGCAAAGGCCTCTGAGTCTAATGTGGAGAATCTGGGCCTCTCTTCTGGCTTCTGTGTGCATGCAGGCTCCTCCATCAATGCACACATACAATGCACATACGCTCACATATATAAATAAATCATATCCTTAAGAAAAAGATAGATCAAAGGGCTAATAGGACTAAAAACATCTACAGAAACCCCGCCTGAATGAGAAGGGCTGAGCAGCCGTGCCCCAGTTAGAATTTAGTGTGACGTGTTCTACTCTATAATCCAGAGTCCTCCTCAAGCTCACTCCTGCCGGAGGTGGAGTTCACTTCCGTGTAACGCAGGACCGAAGCCATTGTAGCCTCTCTAGTCCTGGCCAGAGATATTCTTCCCCATAGCGCCTCCATCACAGCACAGAGACCTTCCTTCACGTCAAATCCTCGTGCTTTGAATCTTTCTCATCTGATAACATCTGCAGAAACCTCTACCTTTTATGTGAGATAATGCGATTAAGGTAAGGCCATCCCCAAAATACCTGCATTCTGTCATTACTGGAGATTGACCCCAGGCTCCTGTCAGGCAAGCATTCTACCAATGAATACTATTTCCGGCCCAAATACCCTTACTGTAAAGATGAACTTGATTAGTAATCTTAACTGCATTGCAGCTCCCCCCACTCCTCCTTCCCTCGTCATAGAACGTGATCATGGAAGCCACGCCTGGCAAAGGTAGTGAGACCGGCTGAGAAATGTCCCTACCACAGACAGACAGGAGAGGTGATTTGGAGTCCACAGTCAAACAATGCAGGTGACAAATCATGACAGTCTGTCTCTTAGATCCCTGATCTAGAAGTTTAGGCATTTGCAGTTTTGGTTTGAGACCGCCAACAGTGTCTGGCCCTGGCTTACCTCTACTAACCTACAGGCACAATCAGAGAGCTTCTGGCTTACTCTGCATCTCTACTGCAGAGACTGTCACACTGTGAGGCTCAAAAGAGAAGGTGTGGGCAATGAGTAGCCAGTGACTGATTACATACAGCAGCCAAAGGCTTATTTCTCCGTCAAGTAATCAGAATCCCAGGGCTGGTCTCTCTGAGTCATTCTCCCAGAATAAGGCGGGTTAGGGTAGAAAACTGACAGTTAATTTCCAGTTCCCTTTTGATTAATGATATTACTGTATTTATAGAACCCAGAAGCACAATTTTAGGGCATAATTTGCCAAGACGGCTTAGAAAAGAGCCATTTATCGTAGAGGCGGTTAATATGTTTAGCACAAAATATTTTACAGTGGTCTGCTGCTACAGTTAGCAGATTATGATGAGCTTAGAGCAGCGTCTGCAAGAGGAAGGAATGTTTTGAAAATCATTCTATCAGTAGCTCTGTTTGTTGCTTTCTACAATAAAATTAGAATCTGCCCTTTCTGGTTTGTGTGTGTAGCTGTGATAAGCACCCAGACTAACAGCAACTCAGGGGAAAGAGTTTAATTGGCTCATAGGTTATAGCTCATCATCCAGGGAAACCAAGACAGAAACGCCAGGTAGGGGCGTGGAGCAGAAATCGTGGAGGAACACTGCTTCCTGGTTTCTTCTCTGGCTTGTCAAGATACTTCCTTGGTAGAATACAAGCCTCACCCCCTGTGTAAGGAAGGCACCACCAACAGAGGACTGAGCCATCTCATATCAACCAGCAACCAAGAAAACAGTCCACAGTCATGCCCACAGGCCACTCTGATGGAGACAGGTACTTAATTGAGACTCCTTCTTCTTTGGTATATCTAGATTTATATCAGGTTGGCAGAAAACTATGACAATGACAGGTTTTTTTTTTAAATGAAGCCTTCATTAAAAAACAAAAGGCCGTCCGTGATCCTATAAATTGAAAGTGATCATATTTTGAAAGATGTCTGTGCATTTAGCGTCTGTCACCTCAGCTGGTGACACCAGTCCTTGCACAAACAGCTCTATGTAGACAGCACACGGTTCTGTGGCTTCCCTGCTTTATTTCAAACCATATCACAGGCATCTTTTTCATACCAATAAATGTAAATAGGAATTATCATTCACGGAGCTGCATGGTGCCTTCTACCGTGTTGTTCACAAGGTATTTTGTTCAGGCAGTCTTTCCTGGGGAACTGCTACTGAATAATTCCCAGTCACTCTTGTGGGACACGCATCATGTTGGCCAGCATCCTGCTACATCAGCCTTTGAATGCTGCCCTGAATATTTCTTCAAATAAATATCTAGCAGTATTACGGATATCAAAGGGTAAGAAATTTTGATATTGCCAGGTTCCCTTCAGAAATGTCTAACCCCATGATAATAAAGCATGTATTTACATATTGATAATAAATAATGAATTGAATATTTTACATTTTCCAAATACATTAAATGTATGCTGCTTTATTTGCATATATTTTATATAGTATTATGCATCTTTATGTCTCTGAATTTTAAAATCTCTTTGAAGATGAGTTTATTAAAATGGCTTATAGACATTATTTTCTTTTTCATCCTGCAGAGAAAGGAGCTGTCCACTCTAGAATAAAAATATTTGTCTCTAAATATTCTATGTAAATAAAGACTTTAGTTGTCTTACTAATATAAGGAAATCATGCATGTCTGGCTTGACTCCTCCTTTGATATGATCAAGGATCTAAAATTATAATTTGGGGAAAAAAAAGAGCCCTTTCCTCCCTTCCACAACCCTTCTACTGTTTTAACTCTTGGGCTCCTGCCCCTCCTGAGTTAAGTATTACCTCAGGAGAAAATGAAATACTTATATATGATGGAATATTATTTGGCCATGAAGAAGGATAGAATTATGTCATTTGTAGAAATGTGGAAGGAAATGCTGAGAATTATATTCACTGAAATAAACCAGACATGGAAAGGTAAGTAATTCATGTTTTCTTCTTATGTATGGAAACTTAAAAAAGGAAAGAAAATTCCACCTGTTATGTGGAGTAGATGAAGTACTGAAGGACTGTGTACTATTGACATGGGCACAGCCATGTCAAATACCCCAATGCCTATGTCAAATCCCCAATGCCTCATACCCATGCTAGGGTAAACCCTCCCTCACCATGAGGTCCAGAGAGATGGCAAATCCTTCTTCTAGTTCAAGTATTGGTGTTTGCAAACAGTTGACCAGTGCATGCACAGGCTAAGAACCACAGCTTCCTCCTCCAGGAAGACTGCAGCTTGAGGCAACTCCCCTGCAGCGACCCTCTGCTGAGAGAGAGCAGCTAAACCCACCTCCTTGCTGCTACACTAGAAACTGTCCTGTTGATTGAGATGAATAAATGCACTAAGTTTCTCAATTTGCATAGCGGTGCCCTCCATCAAATAAGCACAACCTGCCTAATCCCAGATTTTCTGTCCTTCTGTGTGCCCTTTCTTCATTCTCTGGTCTCCTGAGTCAGGCTTCCAGGACCAAGCCATGCACATAGCAGCAAACCTGGATATAAAATAGTGACTAACAGAGCCTGGGAAGGGGTGTGTGTAGATAAGGTCAGACTGAATTAATTTGATTGGTGCATCCCATGTGCATGCATTGCAGTGTCACACTGAACACCATCAATATGTGTGCTTAATACATGTTAATGAGAAACTTTAAGACATTTAAAACATTACTGCATTGCTGTTATAAACTTTTACTGTCACCTTTTCATTAAGAGAAGTCTCAATGTCAATAGTAAAGGTCAAGAAATTCCCAGCTTGAACAATTCCAACAAAATAAAGCATAAGATGCCTTCTGTGGGGGCCAGTCTACTCCAGACTAACCCCCTTCTGTGACTATGAAGAGGAACACTGTCTCCAACAAAGACTAACCATCTGCACTCCAGGAAGATGCCGGCTGTCCTACTTAGAGAAGCTGCACACCGCATGCGCAGAGTGGCAATAGGAAATTCAATGTCAGACCACCTTCCGGGATGGTCCCTGAGTGGAAGGTAAAGCTCAAGAAGGGACAGCTTAGGATTTTACCTCAGCCTCCTCTTTTTGAGCTTTCAGAGTGGCCAGGTGTATTGTGTTGCACCATGAAGAGAGGACACAGATAATTTGTAATCTGAGCCCTTGGACGTCAGCCAGATAGGACACCTGTGTGAGCGGCAGTTACATCTGTTTCAACCTGGCTCTCCTTGTAACATTCTCATGAGGCTGTTTGAAATCCTCTGAGATCAAAAGTGTAAACTATGTCTTGCCACACTATACTTGAGATTTTTATTGCCATATGTGTGTGTAAATTTCAGAACATTTTGAGAGAGGCAGCATGACATAATTGCCCAAACACAGATGCTCTGATGGAAATGTAGCTCTGTGACTGAGAAGTACCACTAGGAGCTGTCTCTTCATTCCATCCCTTTAAGGGCACATCAAGGGTATGTCTCTATGTCCAGAGTGTCAGTGGAGAGTTGCTTTTCATTGGCATAAAGTTTTCTGTTTTCTTTTGGTTCTTGAGATTAGTTAAATTGTAGACTTCAACTAAAAAAAAAAAAGATACATGCATTTACCCACAGTAAAATATCTGGCCAGTCTTGCTACATAAATGACAGTTTAATAACAGAAAGAGAAACCTATTCTTGAATCTTACTTGCAGATTAAGTAGCTACCCCTTTCTCATTCCTCTGACAGACAATGAGGATTTGATATTTCATGCAATCTGATACATTCATATGACACAGGGTTTTCTATTGCAATTATTTTTAGGCTAAACTTGTGAACGCTGACGCCTGTCACAGTTGTATATCCAAAGAGCAAACTGTCACTGGCGTCCCACGAACACCGGTGCTAGAGAGTAACATCTAATCACACCATCTGACCAATTAACTTACGCTTTTTCTGCACCAAAGAACCATCAAACACCATGTCCCCCCACCCCCCAGGACACACCTCTTTCAAATTTTAACTTCTCATAAGCATCTTTTGGCCATTTCTAGAAAGTACTTAATTTCTCATCAAGATCTACTGGAAGTAAATAGACATTTACATCTTAAAATGAGCCAGTAGGGTAGTAAGTTTGCCACTGGGTGTTCAGTCTCATCCCTGTATGTGCTACTGTGTATTCAAGTAGACGGACTGTAATAGTGTGTATTTTAGAATAACAAATGGCTGATAGACTCCAAAGGTTTCCCTGCTGGCTAAATTTGATAATTGTGCTAATAAAAATAAATCATGCCGCCTTTTACATATATATATTTAAAGATCAGTTTCTAAAGGCATGAAAAGTCTGAAGGCAATGACAGCTTTGGCATTTAATTAAAACTATAAATTGTTCGGGGAAGTAGCTGCTTCAAGGGAAAGCAGACGACCTGGAGAAAAGTGCACCACCATTTCAGTTGTGACTTTCATCTGTGTGTCATCAACGTTCAACTAATTGAGACTGCTTCTTTGAGTCCCCCCTTTCAAGCGGTGGGATTGTAAGAATCCATTTCCCGTGATCTCTCCTTATGAGGCGGATGTCTGCTGTTGGCTTTAATGCCATGAGGTGAACCAGCAGTCAAAAGGAAATGGTTCTTATAGTGGAAGCGAGAAAGAGTCTGCGCTGGCTGTTTGGTTGCCATGCTGATGCATCTGCTATGTGCAAAATGACAGCGGGATCATTGAGGAAATTCAATATCCTCCCAGCGAGAAGCCAAATGAGATGGCTTATTTTGGGAACGTTCTGACAGGAGGATGTGTGTGTTCTTGGAACATCCTCAGAGAGCCTTTTATTGAACATTCTCTTGATTAAAGGGACAGCTGATACAGATACATAGAGAATGCAAAGCTGCCTTTATTATTGTCGATATTTCTCTTACTGCCAGGAAGGTGTTTTATTGCTAAGCATTCGCTGATCATCTGTTTTGTGCAGCACATGTTGAGAGACGGTCCTTGAAGGCTGGGTACTTTGCAGGGAAACTGCCTACAACACCGTTCACAGTGGTCCACAAGGCTCTCCCGTCACATAGACAACAGGCTTCGTAAGGAGCTCCGGCCGGCACCTGTCACTTACATCCCTCATGTTTTAAGATCTGTATTTTTGGTACTTGTAACCTAGCTCACTAAATGTTTTCAATAATGGAAATTTAAAAATTAAGCTCCAATGTCATTGTGTGTTGATATCTAGAATATTTAGGTGGCAGCAAACAACAGCCTATCAACTGTTATTATCAATCATGCGTGGCATTTGTTAGGATGTAGTATCATGATTTGTGGTTTTTCTTCCCTTGAATTATGCTCTTTCCTTTAAGTGTAATTTCCATTCAGGACTAGGGTTTGCCGTTCACATAACTTGCTTTGCTAATGAGAGTGAGGATGGTTGGGACAATCATCTGGGGTGACAGACGACAGCGGTGATATATCGAAAGTCAATGCTGCCTCTATCGTCCTACTTCCCAGGGCCCTGTGTTGCTTTTGGATTCAGTAAGCATCTCACTAACCTTGTGGAATAATAAAATCAAGATCAATAGTAATCATAGAACTATTAAATGATAAAATAGTGGTCGTCGGCTTGCAAGGGTGAGTAATGACTCACGGGTCGAGCCGTGCTGGGGAGGCTGCAGGCAGCTTTTCCCAGTGTGATGTAGGTTGAACATGCCTAATGAACACCAAGGACTCCAACAGTTGCTATCTCTTTGAGTGAACTATCTAAAAAGCAATAAACTTTTAAAAATAAAAAATAATGAAACCATATTTTTATAAATATTTGTGGACATCTTAGTATTTATTATAAAAGTAAAATAAATAGTAAAACGTTTTTAAATGAAAATCTTCTTTTCTTCTTTCCAGTCTGGCACACATTAAACCTCTCTGAGATCAGATTTCATTCCTTTTTGTTTAAATTGTGGATACTAATTCATTTCCTTCCCTTAATTAAAACAACTACCGGAATAATATTTCTAAATTAAAGCTACCGAAATAATATTTCTTTGCATTTTGCAGTTGTTTAGAACAAAGTTATTCCAATAGTTTCCACGTATTGGCTAAAACTGCTGAGATGAGTAGATGCTGAGAGAGACTGCTTCTCTGAACTATGTGCCAGTGAGCTCACTGTGGCTCAATAACTTTCAGAGCTCTAGAACATTCTCTGTAGTGCGAGATGCCGGCTAGTCATCTTTTCTACCTCTCTTAGTTTAGATTCACTTTAAGTCCTGAAGTGGTATCACCTAGGCCAAGGGTTCTCATCCTGCAGGTCACGACCCATTGGGGTGAACAAGCCTTTCACAGGGATGGCCTGAAGCCATCAGAAAACACTGATATTTACATTATGATTCACAACATTAGCAAAATTACAGTTATGAAGTAGCAATGAAAATAATTTTTATGGCTGGGATTCATCCCAACATGAGGAGCTGTATTAAAGAATTGCAGCATTGGAAAAGTTGAGAACCCACTGTCCCAAGTTAAGGATGTAGGGTGTGACCTCCATGTTAAAGACGTGACTTCAGACTCCAGAGCTTCAAGCTGAGCTCTCTTCCCACTGCTCAGTCGGCTGGTGTAAGCATCTTTATAACATCACTATTCTCTCCGAACTTCAGACATAGTCTTTTTGGTATGCCCAGGAGACAGGATCTCACCCATTCAGTCTGAAGACTCGGTAGAGGTAAAAAGTCTCCTTAGTAGTTGGCTACTTTGCTTTTCTGATCTTCACCTTGAACCCCAACATCTGTTTCTAGGTTTTTATTATTCATGCTCCATTTATGATACCAGGTACTAAATTATATCATTTCTGAGCATCACGGCTTCCTCAGCTGCTGCTACCCGTTGCTGTGAATATCGTCCTTACAGCTGGCAGGCATCTCCTAGTTCATAACCAAAGACCTTTGCTTCATGTAGATGCCACAAGTCAGCAAGCCAGCAGAGACAGTTTGAAAACACTGTTCACTGCTGCCTCATAGACAATCACAACCTGCCCTGAGCTCCACTGGGGATATTAGAATCTTGTATCAATGCTCTTAACAGACAGTAACTGCAGGCTTTCACACTGTGCCTTTAGCACTGAGTTCTTGAAGAAAGTCACTGGTTTTATCCTTTTTTATAGACAGACTGTTGAAGTGGGTATAAAAGATAGGAGCTGTAAAATCTGTCTTTAGAAATATATTGCCTAGGGCTGGAGAGATGGCTCAGTGGTTAAGAGTGCCATCTGCTCTTCCAGAGGTCCTGAGTTCAATTCCCAGCAACCACATGGTGGCTCCAAACCATCTGTAATGAGATCTGGCGCCCTCCTCTGGCGTTTGCGTATACATGGAGGCAGAAAGTTGTATACATAATAAATAAATAAATAAATAAATATATCTTTAAAAAAAAGAAATATATTGCCTAGTTATGTAGAAACGATTATATTAAATGTTCCCTATCATTTAATAACATGCTGTTGACTAAAAGATGTGTCAACGATGATAAACTAGCATATCTATCCTTATCTACCACTACCTTATTTATCACTACCCAGATGGAAAGGCCTTTAAAACCAGTTACTTTGGAAAGTATTTGTTCCCCTGTCCACCCTGAATATACCCAGTCTCCCTTAGTAAGCATTTGAATGCATCTTTTTGGATATTTATTTTTTTAAGTATTGATGTAACATAAAGAATATATATGTGTCAATACTCTATTATATTATATAGTCATGATTATACTATATAGTCCCTGACTATATAAACAACTGAAAAAAACTATATAAATTATATACAGATTCTGTGAACATGGTATCCTTTGCTGGACTGTGGTTAGATCTTCCTCAATGTATTTCAGCCTTCCCCACTGAATGTTGGCCACATAACTTGAGTGAAGTTGATCCTACTGATAATTCTAAAGCTGAATTCTGTGGGTCTTTCCCCCACCTATATAACTATTGGTTTGGGGTGGGCATATTATTTCAGGTTAAAGACAATGAACACTTAACCAGTGGTAGGGTTTTAGGTATTTCAGATTGCCAGATTAGAACACAATATAGGGCTTCAGTTCTAAGACTATTGGAGACAATCCTCTCTCCATCTTGGGCTATGAACAAAATCACTTGTAGTCCTAGACACTGCTACAAGCTAGCTGCTAGCCCTGAGGAACCCAAGCCTTCAGAATAAGAAACTGTTCTTCTCAGAATAGCAGCATGGAACAATGTTGCTTGATCATAACTTCAACAAGGCCTAGAAAACCTAAGCATTTTTAATGCCTGAGCCTTCCAGCTATGTGATTAGGCAAATTTCTTTGTGAGTTACTTACCATTAGTTGTCTTTTCTATGACTTGTGAATTACAAGCATCTTTCACGGAACACAAGTCCACTACAGCATCTTTGTCCATCTGACTGTGAACCACGAGAAAACTCCAGAAGGAAAGATGACTTTTCTGAGGCTTCTTGGATTTCCCTACTGTTAACGAGTTTGTCTTTACTAATCTGACACTAGCTTCTGACACTGAAAGTCTATGGAAATTATCAAAGACACAAAAGTGCACTATTTGGAGATATTAACATTGAATTTTTCAGCTAATGAATCTCTGAGACACTTACTAAAGGCATAATTAGAGAATAAGGTTTCTACAGAGACTGAAGTAGCAAAGCATTGGAAAGACGTGGAGATTTAAACAGTATCGCAGCAGGAACAGCCTGGAGGATGTCTTCATAAAGTGTTTCCAAGTACCTTTCAGACTCACGAAGGTTTTGTTTGGGGGGATTTTTTGTTTGTTTGTTTTCTTCGTGTGTGTGTGTGTGTGTAGGTAGGTCAGTCTTGCAAGGTTGCACACCAGCTCAGACAGAGTGGCCCATTAGGCTAAACATAATGACATCAGAATCATAAGTCTTCACCTCCCCCTTTGTCATTGGCTAGCTCTTTAGGGAAGCACAGTCTTTCCTGTAAGTTCCTTGCTTTTTTTTCCACCCCACCCCTTTTTGTCATGAACACTTAGTTACATAACACACTGCCTCTCCCAATCTAGGATAAACTTTTGGTTCTAGTAAACAAAAGAGTAACCATCAGACTCTGACAAGCAGGTGTCAGTGTGGGGGCTGGGTACTCCATGCCTCCTGCTTCTCTCCAACCTAAACCCAACAGAAGGCTAATGAGGGTTCAGAGTGCACAGAACCAAGCCTCCTGGGTCAGAGCGCTGTTCAGGGAGTCGGCAAGATGAGGGCGGGTGAGGAGTTGACAAAGGACATGCTAGCGGACTCTGTGGACAAGAGAAACCTGCAAGATGAACTCTTATACAGATTTTGAATTAATTAATCCAAGAAGATATGAGGTCAAGAGAGTAGTGCATGCCTGTGCCCCTGATGCTGGGACTGCTGGAGGCTCTGGCCTGCAAGTGTCCCATGTCTGTTCACCTCCCCTACTCCATGCTCCAGACCATGTCACCTCCTGGTCCTGTTCTTCGCCCATTATTTTATGATCTTTCTAGTGTTTGTCCCTTTCTGAATGACTCTCTGTAGTCTGTAGGTATGCACTTGCCTCTACCAAGAAAGTAAGGACTTCTGGATGGCAGCAACTTTGTCTTGCATAAACCCCTAGAACACTAGCCCAGATCCACAAATCGGCGCCAGTCCCACCCAGGGCCTCTGGACTTTAAAACAAAAAGAGAACAAACCACTGTTAATCTAGGACTTCAAGAGTTTGGAGGCTTCAGATCCCGTCCTTGGATTCAACGATGAGCGCCGCGGTTCGCATGAGTGCGTGTGGTCGTCTTCCCCTGTTTTCTCTTAGCTTGCGTGATGAGGACCAGGTACCTGAACTTATTATCCCTGTAAAGCTATAGCATAGGGCATAAGGAAAACATTATCGCTAGGGGCTTCTAACAACCAATGCTCACTTCAGTGGAGGGGCAGGGGTGGATGAACTCGCCTTCTCTGCCACAAACAAACCACACAGGGAAGGTTTACATCTTTGTTCCATAATAAAGGCTTTTATGTTTATTGCTGTTTTCTCCAGGCAAAGAGTTTAGGAACAAAATGGGTAGAGAAAAGTCTCTTCTCACACAGATAAACATTCCTCTCTATGAAAACAGATGGGAGCCTGGAGGTAATTAGACCCACTGTGTCAAGCAATCAGCTTCATGGGGAAGAGGGCCAAACAATGCTGACAAGGGAGCCAGCTCTCACCGGGACAGACAGCAAGCCTTTTTGTCTGTGGGCATGTCTCCATTGTGCTGGCACTTATCTGGTTCTCTTTATGGGCTGTCACTCTGGTTTCCCTATCATATTTCCCTCTTCCCTCATCCTCCCCAAACACAAATACACAGATCTGAATGCAGCCCCCAATCTCTAGACATGCCATGAACATCACAAGAACTTGGAGAACATCTCTAGAACTGTCTCTAGAAATGGGACCACTCTGCAGGATTGTACCTACACAGGAGGTACCCCTCGAACAACTTGAGTTTGCATCTTTCCTAGTCACTCCTACCTCTGCTGAGTGAGAAGAACATATCTGGAATCCCAAACCCACTTTATTTATTCATGTTATAATAAGCCGGTTGTTGCTAGCTGACTGAGAGCTAGGGCAGGCCTGATTTTGTTCACAGTACCGCTATGTACAGCACACAGGACTTTCAGTAAATATTTGGTAAATAACTAGTAAACAAATGAAAGATGAATGGACATATGAGTGTAGCAGACTCCAAAGACTGCTACTGTAATATTTCTATTATAAAATAGAGTGTCAATGTCACCTCACCAAAATTTATTCTTGTTCTGCCTTGCTATCTTCCCATTCATTACTTTGTTCTTTCCTGCCTGTCTTTTCTGGCCCTATTAAAACCGACTCACTTAACTCTAATTGGCAGCAGCATATATGAAGAATATGTACTCCACAAGCACCTGTGTGCACATATGTGATTTCTGATTGCCAGAAAAGATACATATTTGAGGGCCATCAAGATGGTCCAGTTGGTACTTGCTGCCAACTCTGAAATCCTGGGTTTGATCCCCTGGGCCCATGATGGTAGAAGGAGAGAACCGAGTCTTGCAAGTTGTCCTCTGACCTCCCAACCAGGGCATGTGCTCATTCTTCTCCCACAACTTAAAAATATTTAAAAAAAAAAAAACAAAAGAAAGGATAGGTATTTGACAGGCTATGAGGTAAGATTATATATATATTTAACAGCTGTTCTGAGCTTACATTGATTTTGGCTTCAAGCAATGTTAATGATGACAATAGATATGGGTTATGTCTTTAGACTTAGAGAAAATTTGGATTTCCTTGAAATGTAGTTCAGACTTTCAAAATAGAAGTATTTGCATGATTTTAACTTAATCATGACAGGGGCTATGATTGATACTATTAGCTTGGTTAGTCTAGAATTCTGTGTATAAATGTCTTCAGTGAACTTGAGTGCTTCTTAACCATCTTGCCACGGCCTTCGCATATAGTGTCCTTTGGAGGAGCAAGAATGTAAAACTCAGGTTTCTTGTCAAAGACTTTTAAACTTGCTTTGCACTGGCCACATTTTTCTGCCTTTCTTTTTGATCAGTGAGATAGATACATTGAGATTAATAAGCACTATAAATAATTAATGCTCACAGTGCCTCTCACAAGCGACTCTTGAGTTGACCTCCCTTTCATAAACTATTAGGGACTATCTACATGTAAGCATCTGCCCATGTCTACAGTGCATGGAAATACAACCCACTCTGTGGGAGAAGGGAACAGCAGGTTGTTAGCTCTGGAAGACACCCAAACAGTTCAAATGGTCCCTTTAAAAAGAAGAAAATCAAAATATGGAGGAAGGTGATGTATTTCTGATGCCCCAAAGGCTGTGAACCAGCTGTATGTCCTCAACACACATACACACCCAGTGTTGATGTCTTAGCTGGGCCCACCAACTGCTCAACTCATTTTAACTTTATTCATACCGTTAGAAAAACTGTCCTTCTATTAACCTGGTATGTTTTGGTATGAGCTGTGTGAGTAGTTTGCATGCAGAACATATGGATCAAGACCTCGGGGCTCTTTTGTGGAATCTATCAAAGCAGGAGGTGGGGGCTGCAAACTCCTTGGTGGGAAGGTGCAGCAACTGGCTGGGTGAAAGTGACTGCTGACGTCTGAGAAGCAGCGGGAACTGCAGATACGCTGTGACAGTGACCGGATGTAGCGGAACGTGCTACCTGCTCCCGTGTTAGAAAAGGAGCGTGAAGATGCCCCTCAGCCAGATGGGACTCCCTGTGGGAAGGCATGGGGACAGCAGGCCAGCATGACTTAAGCCAGTCTGTTTCTGAGTGTGTGCCTCTGCCAGACAGCAGAGTGACAACTGTGTCCTTGGCATTACACATCCCCTGCTTTGAGTGTTAACCCAGTGCTCCTCTTCTGTTTAGGGTAGGTTTGCAGAAATGGTGGCTCTGTGACTGTCCTCCATCTGTTCTTCTCATGCCTGGATGGTTTGTGAGAAGTTTGTAGGGAAGTTAGTGACTTTGTAACTGGTTTCTTCTTCTTCTTCTTCTTCTTCTTCTTCTTCTTCTTCTTCTTCTTCTTCTTCTTCTTCTTCTTCTTCTTCTTCTTC
>JABTXL010012544.1:2070375-2099116 GCA_025134845.1 Neodon shergylaensis | reverse complement strand
TCTTCTTCTTCTTCTTCTTCTTCTTCTTCTTCTTCTTCTTCTTCTTCCTCTTCCTCTTCCTCTTCTTCGTCGTCTTCTTCATCTTCATCTTCTTCTTAGTTTTAGGCAGTTAACTGTCCTTACCACAGCCATTGTGGTTGCCTAGCAACAATGGGCAGCAAAGCCGTGCCAGGGATTCCAAATCTCTAAGGAATGAGGTTGGTTGGTTGGTGTCTGTCCATGGACAGAGGATCCCAATGGGCTTGGCTTAAGATGGGAGGATGTCACAGTAAGAAAGTTGTAATCCCAGACTTTGAAACCCCGGAGAGATGCAGGTGAGTCTTCAGTTCCTTCTGTCCAAAAATAATCCGTGGAAATTTCTGGATGAAGTAACCTTCACTCCAGACTTCAAAGATAACCTTTCTTTAAAGTCTGGGGGAAAACATCAAAGAAACTTTTTTTCCTTTTCTGATGAATGACCTTTTTCAATGGCCAAGTCTGTCTTCCCAGATCCCAGAGCGAAGCCCGATGTAGGATGTGTTTCAATAAGTGCTCTTGTCAAATGAGTAAAAACGTTATTCAGGTGCGTTTGTCAGAATTAAAACCCTCCAGTCCCTAGGGTGCTGAAGCATCCAGCCTATTTTTCAGAACCCTAAAGAAACAGCAGTACTCTCCCCTGCGCCAGCTAGGATGCTCACAGATATGCCTGGGCGCTCCTTCTCAACCTGCTTCCTAAGTAGAAATTACCAACCAACTTTGAACACCGGAATGGACATAGAGATGGCCTCTTTCATTGATCTACAGTCAGTCACTGGAAAATTTACATATGGGCTCTCTACGCATTTCCCCTTCAAATATAGAAATAGCTTCTGTTTAGAATTTTTGTTTTTCGAGACGGGGTTTCTCTGTGTAGCTTTGGAGTCGGTCCTGGAGCTCATTCTGTAGACCAGGCTGGCCTAGCTTCAACTCACAGAGATCTGCCTGCCTCTGCCTCGCAAGTGCTGGGATTAAAGGCATATGCCACCACTGTCCAGCTTTGTCTTTCAAATCTTGAACGAGATAATTGTACCCTTTTTGTGGAAGTTGTCTCCTGAAGGGTAGTTTCCTGTGTGGGGTGTGCAACTATAGCCTTGGTTTCTCGCTCATTTGGCTTTAGACCGTGTCTTCTTTTTAGTGACTGTGAAAAGTGAGCTTTGCCTTTCACTTTAGACCTGAGGTTCCTGACTAGAATGGAGAACTCACTATATTCTTGTATTTTTATGTAAAAAGTCTTGTTTCGATGAGTAATCTACAAACCTCCAAAGATGCACCTCCTCATTTTATTTTCCACTTTGAAACAATGAAACTTAGCAAGCATTCATTTCCTCTTCATTTCCAATTCATTTCATGAATTGATATTTTGAGGTGCAGACATTAGGAAGGTGGACAGCATGTCCTGTGGTTATCAACTGTGACACGCACAAGCCAGTGTGAAGCGACAGTGCTGCCCAGGGCAGAGCAGGACGCTGCTCTCATTGCCAGGTGTCCTGTGGGCTCTTGTTCTCATATACAGAGCCAATTGTGGTGTGCAGGGACCATCAGGGCTTCTGGGGTGAAGTATTCTGCTGCCATCCTCAATCCTCACTCAGGTGGGTTCAGTTTAACAGTTTCTCTTCTGAGCTGGTACGAACTGGTCTCCTGATTTTGCCTGCTGTTCTCCTTTTCCCTCTTCCCACTCCCTTGAGACAGACCCTATTCCACATTTTTTCAAACCAAATGGAAACTTGAGTCTAACTTCTCTAAACAAAGGAGGGTGAGACCCGGGTGCCTATAAATCCAAGGACCAGAAAAGCATCTTCTGAGGACTTCCTGTGAGTACGGGGTGATCGCCTGCTGTCCTGATAAACCAATTGTGCTGAAACCATGGATTCACATAGCCACCAATTACTGTTCCAATGTAAAAAGCATGGAGAAAAAACCTAGCAGTCAGACACGTTGTATTAAATGGAAAGAGATATTTATGCTCCGGTAAGGTATTGAGAAAAAATGAACTACTTCCAGCCTCGCGTGATATCACTAGACTCCATGCCACGCATATTTAATGAAGCTTTTCAGTTTTCTTGTGAATCCTGAAACAAGAAAAAATGGAGACAAGAACGAACTCAGAAATATATTTGTTAATTCCACCTTGTTTTATCTCAAGGCTAATAGACTTGCTGAAGCTTTGTTTGATTATTATACATGTCTCCGGTGTGTATGCTGAGTTACTATGGTTACTCCGAGGCTATGACTCATGACCTTTAAATGTTATTGTCAGGTGGCCAAGGCTCTCTTGTTTTGAAGTCAGTAGTCTGGTTTCATGCTTTATGAAAATGGGGTGGGTTCTGTTGTACATGCATCGCTCATCAGAGTAAACCCACTGAGTATGTTCTGCTCAAAAAAGCTTATTGGGTAAATAGAGCTCGGTACTTGCTTCCTATAAAGGTGTCACTGAGAAATTAAGAAAACACGGGCACACAATTATATACATCTTTAAATGTAAAGAGGGCTATAAGAGAGCTATCTAAATACTGCTTGTGGAACACGGAGGGTCCAAGAGACTCCTGGAAGAGGGAGAGTTGAGTGTGGTGTACAGAAGTGACATCCTTCAGCAAGACAAGAGAACTCAAACGTCTCTTAAGAAGAAATGGTGGAAGCTCATACTCTGCAATCATATGATACAGTTCCCGGGCCCCTCAGCTGGGTGAGGCACACTGCTGGAAGATGAGGAGAGATGAAACGTGAAAATGTCTAGATCCTTAAGTTCATGCAGTGCTATGTGTTGATGTTCCCCACAGCTGTAAAGAAGAGGCTACTCTCCACTCTGCCAGATAGGAAACACCCAAATACCATGCTTTACTGGTGTTCGCATCATTCAAGAGAAGCAACTACATTTCGTAGAACTCATGTCTTCTCCCATTAGCTGAAAATTGGATTAATTTTACCCATTGATTGCTTTGTGGACCTTTTTAAAATGGTGCTAATTTCTTTGAAATGTTAGACAAGCAAGCAGTAAACATTCACACAAAGGTGAAAATGGAAAAAGTAGATTTACTTCTTAAGGTAGAAACTGAGTAGGCTGGCGTTCTAGAGGAAGGCTCGCCAGCTGGCAACTGTGCAATTGAATGTGTTAACTGCCAAAGCCTATTGAAGTGCTCATCTGCCCATTGATTCTTCCCATCCGTGTTAACCAACCTTTCAGTCTCAGTGGCTCATCAATTGATTAGCCTGTGCAAGATGCTAAATTTGATTCCCCAACACTTGAACGCGTGGAGAAGTTGCCAAGGACAGAATAACAAAGATAAGAGGAAATGGTATCCTATACATTTAAGGAATGTACCCTGTCCGTTGTTATGTAAGATACATAATAAGGAAGTAAGTCGTGTACAAAGTCGGGGAGTGGTGACATCAGCAGGAGGCAGTCAAGTGCAGTGAGGTGAGATTGACTGTAAATCGGATGCACATGGCCGGTCCAGGGAGAAGATGGTATTTGGGCAGAGACGGGAAGGAAAGGGCTATAAGGCACACGGATTTCGAAGGGTAAGGGATGAATGCCTTGGGAGCCAGGCGAAGAAAATGTTTCTAAGAAGAGGCGATGAATCGCGTGAAAAGCTGTTAAGGTGATTTGCTGCAAGACCAGGATAGATAGCAACGAGGGCAACTCTGGTGACATGCCACAATACCATGGATCAGTGCTGGGAAAAGCCTGATAGGAGTGGCTTTAGTGAAAGAATACGAAGAAAGGAACTGGGGGCAATGGAAAAAGAATTTTTGCATTGAAGAAGGTTAGAAGTATCGAGTAGAAACTGAAAAGCCGAGAAGGCTCAAGCTAAAGCAAAGTCACATATTTGTAAGCCCGGTGTCAGATGGGCAAGAGAGAGGAGATGAGAGAAAGGAAGAGAAGAGAGGAAGGGAGGGGCGACCACCCTGCCTGCTTTCCCACAGGGAGAAATGCGCCTTCCTCCCTTTTCTTTTTTTAGTCGAAATAGGAGATTTGCAGGTTTTCAGAACAGATTGTACCACTGTTCAGTCTGCTTATTCTCAAGGGAGCCTTTAAAGGCTGTTTTATCTTAGAAGTAAAGTTTACATTTTGCTACTTTTACTTCCTTCTGAAATGGCCAGAACATTCAGGGGAAAATACTCTATATTTTTTATTTTATATGTTACAGTGTAAAGACCTAGTCAGTGTGTCAGTGTGATCTCTCTCTCTCTCTCTCTCTCTCTCTCTCTCTCTCTGTGTGTGTGTGTGTGTGTAGCTGCCTAAAATAAGATTTTGGAATTCTTAAACTCCTACTCTCTTTCAGCATGTCATCCAGGTCGGTGTGTAGGCCGATGTTTGGAAGTTGTCAGTCAGATACACGGCCACAAACTAGAACATCGGTAAGAAATAAACCTTGCCTGGTTTCTTTTCTGTTAAAACAAAGTAATTTAATTTAATATTGAAGTTTTCTTGATAAAGTTCAGTTTTCATATCTTTTCATATCTTATTAGTATATATTTTTAAACAAATGGTAGAATGGTCTTTCCCAAATGGGATACTGAAGGAAAGGGAATGGGACGTTTCTGGGGAAAAAGATGGGAGGAGAGATGGCAGCTAAAAGGGATGCGGTATGGCCTTTCCCATTTTAACGCGTCATTGATGTCACGATGTCTTTGTGGCTCTACAATAGCTTAAATGTCCTGGGCTATTTCAAGCATGTATTTATATATGAGGAAGTCCTGAGTTGAGACATGAGATAAATTCAACCGAGCATATTATTTGATTTAGTTAAGCTTGGGTTTAAAATGCATTCAATTCCAGTTTGGGTCTCGTTCGAAGCTATTGAAATCGCTGTTTCTGGCCTCTGAGATCTTCCATGGTTCTGTCATATACTGGGTACACTGGCCCCTTCTTCCCCAACCCCATTATGTCACTCTCTGGTCTTTGAATAAATCTAGGTGGTCATTGAGAAGTGGAAGCTGGGTGAGGCTTGGGGTTGGAGGTTAGGATGATGCTATTTTTATGCAAGCGTAAGAGTTTTCCATAAATTTCCCTTAGCCTCCCCTGGTTCAGTTTTAGAACTTTCCAGACTCTACTCAAAGGCCTTCCTCAAACTGTCTGAACTCTGAGTTAGAGAGGGTGGCGTAGTGTAAAACTTTTTAAAACTGGGATTCAAAACACAGATCCAGGTTTAGTTTTCACCTCTAAGCTGTAGCCAGTTCCTTTCGTCTCTGTGAGCTTTACCTTTCACCTACAGCACTGACGGTATGGCTTGAGTCGTGAACTTCCAGTGAGATGGGCAGGATATGAAAGCAGCTTGGCAAGGACCTAGAAAACCACCAGTGCCGTGGGAGCACATTCTGCTCCTTCAGCCAATAGCCTTTAAGATACCAGCCCACTTGGGCATGGTCTCTTATACTGTAAAAGCAGCTGTAAACACGCCTGCTCTCTCTTGCTTCTGGTTCCAACTTCTGGCTGCTAGACTCTGTTTCTGTTTGCACAGAGGACAGTGATCTGTAAGTTTTCCCCTTAAGTAAATAACCCCTTTATTATACATAATTCTGAACTGATGTGTGATTGTTTTGTGACTTACGTCAGCATCTGACACCCCAACACACGAGGATTCTGCTGAACTAACAGCACTCAGCATGCTGCAGTGCAGATCAGGAGGCTGCCTCCTTCCTACCATCTGCATTCTCAGAATTCTCCCTGTGGTCCTGCTCTCTCTCTAGCACCATGCCTTAGAACAGACAATTCCCTTGAGGGATCCACATCCAGGACATCACCTTTGCACAAGTGGTTAAGTTCATAAAATACTAACCTCTGGGCCTGGAGGGATGATTCAGTGGTTAAGAACACTTTCTACTATTGTAGAGGACTCTGGTTCAGTTTCTAGCACCCACATGGTGGCTCACAATCATCTGCAACTCCAGTTCCAAAGAATCTGATGTTCTTTTCTGGACTATATAGGTACCAGGAATGTACATGGTACACAGACATGCATATAGTCTCTGCACTCATACGCATTAAATAATAGTAAATGTATCTTTACAAAGACAGAATTAACACACCTCTATTCTCTAGTGTTATAGTCCTAGACAAACTGAGTCTAGCTTTCAAATCTATAAACCGTTGTCAGAAGGAAGAATGTTGTTAGAAAAAAATGTTAAGTGAAAACTCAACTCATTAAATGGTTTTAATTAAAAATATAGTCTATCTACATTGTCTTTTTCAGCTAGGTAGAAGAAACCTAATAATGAATTTTGATTTTAGTTAATGCAACAATTTATGAATATATGGCCAAAAATGTCTCCCCTATTGCCTTTCTGTTTGAAGGCAACCTCTGTCTGAGAAATGGAATACTTCATGGCCCCAATGTCTGTGAACACTGCCCTTCCCTCTAAATGTGTACATCCATCAGTTATCTTCTTGGTAGCATCCACACTAATAAGGACAATGACCACATTAGGATTCTGCCTGGGGCTCCCAATTAGCTTCCCAGAGTTCAGAATCTATCCCTTTCCAATTTTAATTTGACATGATTGGGATGTCTAGGACTTGGAGGAGCCAGCTCTGCTTTCCTTTCTGTCTTTTTACATCTCTAGAAGGTTACACCTTTAGCTGGAGGAAGTTGGGCTCAGAGACCACAGAGGCCATGACATATCCAGAGTTACTGCTGCCCCTTCTACTACACAGTTCTGTTAAGTCATGGAAAGTTTAGGACAGAATATCTCAGAACACGTATGTAGCATGAGGCACAAAAAACACGGGTGGCATTCAGATGCATCTATTATGTCATTCGTTTTAGTTTGGGCAGGGAAGAAGGTGATAAGAAGGATGAAATCTTTCAGTTGTGTGAGGTCCTTTTGGCCATGTAGGCATATCGGCACATACTCTACCTGTCGGTCACACTGACATGGACATGTGGCTCTTCTTTGCTTTTAGCGGACTGTCCTTTCAAAGATTTTAAGTTCCACATTCTTTGGTGAGCTGTGAATTCATAAAAAGATGGACTTTATTTATTAGTCTCCACGAATCTGTAACCCAATTTCAGACATCTAAACGATGCTCTGTCAATTATCATTTGAAATGACAATTAAGAGCTAAGGTGCAGGCCTAGAGCTGGGTGTACCCCTCGTACTGCTACAGCAGCACACGAATGGAGTCCAAAACCATCACCATTAATAGTTGCTAACTATTAAGAAATGGTGATTCGGGAAGGCTCAAGGAGCTTACAGGTGTGAATGGTGAGGTGGAATGTGTTTGCATTTGATAGGGACATTACAGGACCATCTAATGGGAGGTAGATTCACTTCTAGGCTACCAGGAGGCCCCCATGTGTCTCAGACTATTCCTTTGAGCCAGTTAGAGAATCAAGATGTTATAGAAAAGCAAGAGAAGAGAAGTAAAATGTCTTTGCTGCTTTTTATCACCTGACAGAAAACACCGGAGTATGTAAATTATCTTGTTTGAAGCTGTTTAGGAAATAAGAATTCTATCGTACAGAGGGTTGGCCTAAAAATGGTTGGGATTGTTCTCCTCCAGTCAGTCTTGAGAACCCTGGCAGTGGAGAATACTAACAGAGAGGCACACCCAGAAGCCAGAATATGACTGGGTTTAGGCACACTAAGATTACCACAAAGCTTTTCACTTCCCAGCTATAATTTAGTGACAACTTCATTAAAGAATCATTAGTTTAGTGTCAAAGACACAAAAAAATCTTTGGGGTTTTTAATTTCTATGGTTGGGTTTACAAGATGACCTGAAGTTATCTAAAGGAGCCTGCATTGAGTGAAGACAGGAAAAGACATTCTAAGTCATGTCAAGTCATTGGCTCTGGGCTTCCTGTAACAGTTGGTCTGAGAGCGGCAGCAGCCAGTTTCCCACTTCCTCCAAAATTTCACTTTCTACAATGAGCTTTTAAAAGATCCCTCCCTTTGATGAGCAGAAGTTCAAATCATTAACAAATCAAGATATCAACAGGACCCTGCACTTTGAAGGAACATTGTTCAAGAGATTTCAAGGCCCTTTCATTCTTCAAATGAGAGCAACACAGACCTGTAGTTCTATGTATATTAAAATAGAAAGATTTGCTGGGATTCTAGAAAATGGGCTAGATTTCAAAGTTCGCCACTTTAATAAGGAAAAAGTAATAACTCAAGACATTTGCTCTGCCTGCCTCCTCCTTCCCTTTCTTTCTCCCTTCCAGTTTCTCTTCCACAGTCATAACGGAGAAACGTAAAGAGCACAGGTTTTGGTGCACAGTTGGCCATGTGAGGTTGTCCTCTCAACTAGGATGATAGAGCTGTCTACCAACCCTAAAACTCTGTGTCTAGTGAACCCCCCCTTCACCCCCAGCATTTCCTCGAGCTTCATATACAGGAAGCTGTGCAGTAGGTACCTTTTCCATCAAACTCTTTGACTCAGAAAAAAAAAAGTTACCTTGTGGTCCATTAGTGTTTCAATATGTCAGCAGTACATTCTTACTGTGGACTCAGATTCCTTTGTGTGGGATGTGCATCTGTGTTTATCTTTTTTGCCTGTCGACTGATGTTTGGGTTATTTCTAGGTTTGGGTTCTTGCAAATGACGCTAGGGATGGTCATGGCTGGTTCTTTGTATGCACATATGGTTTCTCTTCTTTTGAGTGAACTCCTAGGACAGGAATGGTTGAATCACATGGTGAGCATTCCAGTCTATGTATGGAAATGATTCCCTGCCCCCCTCTTGGGCAAATACCTAGGAGTGGAATAGTTGAGTAAGATGATGTAGCTCTGGCTTATTTTGCTTAGCTGCTAAATTGTTTTGCAAAGCCGTTGCTGGCATTTTTGCACCTTCACCAGAGGCATGAGAAATTTCTATGTCTGTACATTGTTTCCAAACCCAGTAAAGTTAGCCCTTTTAATTTTTGTTTTTTAGATATTGAAATTATACTTGCATCTCCTTAAGTAACAAGTGATGTTAATCGTTTTACATATCATCTTTCTATCTGGCATTTAAACATTTTGTTCACTTGTATGTTATATTGCTTGCTTCTCATCATTTGGTATTGAGAATTCTTTATTTTGTCATTCTGACAAATCTTTCTCCAGTCTTGGCTCGTTCTCTTTGTTCAATTAACAGTGTTTTCAGAAGAGCAGAAGTTTTCAATTTGGTGAATTCTAATTTAATAATGGCTACTTTTATGGTTCATGCTTTTGGTATCTCATCTAAGGAATCTTTGCCCAAAGGCACAGCTATTTGTTCCCAAGATTTTGTCTAAGGGTTTCATAGTTTGGGGTTTTATAATTAGGTCTAAGAGCCATTATGAGTTCATTTGTCTGATAGCTGAGTTTCTCTTCAGGAATTCCCTTCCGTTGGAAGCAGTTGCCTCAAGTTCAGAGACAGATTTTCTGAGACAACTTGATGCTGGGCTTCTGAGCTGTGGCTTGAGCCATTCAGTCGTGATGGCCGACTTGCCAAGCTGTTCTTTGAAATGAGCTGGGGTTCCATTGCCTTCCTTCCATCAGCGCCATCTTCTATCAGACCTCTGTGGACAGATTTCTCTCTCTCTCTCTCTCTCTCTCTCTCTCTCTCTCTCTCCAGCTCAGTTTGTTTTGACCCTAACTTAACAAGGTCACAAAATCAAAGTTAGCGGTCAGCTAGTGAGGGAGATTTTGTGAGTGAAAATTCATAAGAAGAGTTAATGTCTTTTTAAACTTTATTTATTTTTACATACCAACCCCAGTTCCTCCTTCTTCTCCTCCTGTTCCTCCCCTTTCCCCCCCACCCTACCCCTATCTGTTTCTCAGAGAGGTTAAGACCTCCCCTGGGAAGTCAACTAAGTCTGTCCCATCACCTTGTTGAAGCAGGACCAAGTCTGTGGTCCCCCTCATGCCTAGGCTGAGCAAGGTATCTCTCCATAGAGAATGGGCTCCATGAAGTCAGTTTATGTAGCAGAGTTAGATCCTGGTCCCACTGCCAGTGGCCCCATATACTGCCCAAGCCACACCACTGTCACCCGTACTCAGGTGGCCTAGTTCGGTTTTATGCAGGCTTCCCAGTTGTCAGTCAGGAGTCAGTGATCTTCTACAAGTTTGGGTCAGCTGATCCTGCGGATTTCCTCATCATGGTATCATGGTCTTGTCTTGACTCCTTTGTTCATACTGTCGCCCGTCCCTCTCTGCCTGGAGCTCGGCCCGGTGGTTAGTTGTGGATCTCTGCATCTGATTCCGTCTGTTTCTGGAAGAGGGTTCTAGCTTCTCTGGGGTCGTGGACTGTGGGCTGGTTTTCCTTGTCTAGGTGTGTGTGTCTGCTTTCCACTCCCAGCATACTATAGCTGTCTTTTCTGGTCTGGGTTATCTCACTTAGGATTTTCTTTTCTGGTTCCATCCATTTGCTTGCAAATTTAAAGATGCCATTGTTTTTTTTTTTTTGCCACCAAATAGTTTTCTGCTGTGTACCACATTTTCTTTATCCATTTTTCCCTTGAGAGGCATTTGGATTGCTTCTGGATTGTGGGCAAGTGGGAAATCAGAAAGAGAAACGAACTCTTGTTAGCCACTCAGAGAAGTCTTTTTTGATGTTTTAGTGAATACCTTTGTAAACTTGAAGCAAATGAGATATTTCATTAAAACAAGCCATGGTGATAAACCTATATTTGATCCAAAACATTTCTCCCACAAAAGAACACAAATACGCAGGGGAGTGAAAAAGGAGAGGTGTATTAGTTAGATTTTGTCAAAAGACACAAGCTAGAGTTACCTGAAAAGAGGGAGCCTCGGTTGAGGGGTTGCCGCCATCGGATTGACCTGAATAATGATTGATGGGAGGACCCAACTCACCTTGAGCAGAGTCAGCCTGAGCAGGAGCTGGTCCTATGTTATCCCAGAGGGGTAGCCGAGGAAACGAGTAAACAGTGTTCCTCCATGGTCTGTGCTTGATTCCTCCTCCTAGGTTCCTGCTTGCATGTACTCATTCCCTGGCATCCTTCACCGAGAGACTATGGTTGAGACATGGCAGCCAAGTGGCTTCTGCTCACAGCAACAGAAAAGCAAGCAGGCAGAGGGTTAAGAATCATGGTGGGGAATGCTTGACATGTATGCTGTATCCATGTACAACAGTACTCCTACGTAATATGCAACTGTGTACAATAAATAGATACAAGGAAAACTTTCAAAGAATTCTTTAAAATCAACAAATAGCACATAAAACCCATCTTCCACTGCGAGAGACAATTGGAGTAGACGAGTGTTATTTCCTCCCCAGATCTTGGAATTGGGATGTTAGTTAGAGTTTCCAGTTATTGTTCCGTCTTCTGCGTAGTGGCTTGCCCACTGAGCTCTTGTCATCTGGAAGCAGCTGGTTCACAACGTTCTCTCCTATCCCTAGCTACACTCGTCTCGCTTCACTGGGTCTAGATTCTCTAGCCTGGATTCTATACAGAATGCACTATACAGCAATTTTGAATTCAGTGGTGCATGGAAAAAAAAAGCATGATGGTATCTTTCGAATTGGTAGCTTCATCTTTGAGTTACTATGAAGCAAGATTGAAAAGCCAGTTCGTTTTCATTTAATTTAAGATTAAAGTTTTGAAAGTTATCTATTGCAAATGATTGATGTTTTAGTATTTTGTTTATCTAAGTAATGGTATTTCCTCACCACAAAACCCATCCAATGTCCTGGACAGAGGGGTTCAGAAGAGCGCTAAAGGCCCCTCTGGGCTGATGCTTCAACTGAGCACACACTTCCAATAGCCACAGAAAAGAGGGGACAGATTGTCCACGAGAAGTGCTTCATCCAGCAGTCGGCATTGCTTCTGCCACTCGGCTGGAGAATGAAATCACGTGGTCCAAAACCACATCACAGGGTGAAGACCTAAGATCGCGTGAGGAGCCTGGGAGACATTTCAGCCATGTTTAGATGGACAGGAACTTCAACTCAAAACCAAGATAGATTTTTAAGACCAGAATTAAGCCTAAGAAAAGAAATACTGTTGAGAGACAAAGAAAAGAAGGAAGGAAGAAAAAAAGAAAAAGGAAGGCATTAGTTTTCTCATTAGCATCTCATCTTAATAATAAGTTCTGTTTAATTTGGGAATCATGGCTGTGAGAAAGACGGTTTAAAATGAAGGCGGACAAAGAACTGGAAAGGAAATGCTCCTTCCTAGGCCTTTGGAGATGACCTATTTCATTGTTAATTTCTTTGGTAGAGTAAATGTATAAGAACCAGAAGGTTCTGTCTTCACGCAAATATGTTTTCATTTTTTTTAAATGTCAACAAGCAAAGAAATTTAGAAAACATGTGTCTTTGGAACAGATTGTTTACACATAGAATGTTTTTCAGAGTTCCCCCAGGAGGGTTCAGTGGAGCAAAGGACCTTTACAAATGGCAGCAGTGGATTGTCTGTAAAATTGTTCCGTCAGGTGCCCAGGCCATATTTTTTCATCATTTGCTTCCTTCAAATGACAAAAGTTCCAAATAACTGGTATTATTTGGGGGTGAAGGACACTAGTGTTTGAAGTGCAGACGTGTTATTTTCTGCGAAAGTGGCAGTGTTGAGACAGTATTATGGACAGAAGTAGGAGAGAAGTTGCTTCTGGGAGACTCAGGGTTCCTCTGTGTTAATGCTTTAGATAAGACCCAACTCCACATCTAACTTGCTCCTCTTCTGAAGCAGTCTGAGTAAGGGGAAGTGTCTCTGGGGACCGCAGAATCACTCAACCTGATTTGAGAACACACTTCTGTTGCTGAAGAAAATTGAAAGTTGGCAAAGATTTTCTCAAGAGAGCCAGTTCTCCCGAAGCAGAAGCATTAGGATGTTATCCAACCCTGCTCTCCCGAAGGGGGCGAGTGGCCTTTTGTGAGGAGCGCTGCAATCTTGATGAGGGTTGTGAGAGAGCTGGGGAGCCCTGAGGCAGACAGTTAAGGATAAGAGACTTCAAGGGAAGGCACAGACAGGGTCGCCCTCAGCCTCTGCAGGCGGATGGGAGCTCATTGGCCTAATTTATCTTAGTAAGTTAGTTAAATTGAAACTAGCTGCTGGTGATAAGAGCCAGGACCTCTCAAGAAGAGCTGAGGTGTTTATGTTCAATCGGCTAACAGAGAAAATTGGCTAATTGAAAGCATGTTTTATAATTCTGATTAGTGAGCTGTTATCTCTACTCAGTGAGGGCTAAAGAAACCAAAGGATTCTCCAAGGTTGTCTAGTTGGTGGCTTCAAAGAGCTGACTTCTCAAAGCTGTGCACGAATGAACACATATGATAAGATAAGTTAGTTTCTGGAAATTCCACTCTTACTAAAGAAGAACCTCATTACCTTCCACTTCTTCAATCTATTTAAGGAGCAGTTAGAAATATTCAAAATAAGTGACAGAAAAGTTATTTGTGCTAATTATTGCAACATAATATGTTTAAATCTGAAGTTTTTATACACAGGGCTAGAGAGATGGCATAATGCTTAGGTGCAAATGCTGCTCTTGCAAAGAATCGGGTTGGGTTCCCAGCACCCAGGTAAGGTGGCTCCTTGTACCTTCAGCTCCAGGGGATCCACAGAGAAATGATACCAAGAATGTGCTCTCTTTCTGCCTCTTCTATCCTCATGGTACTGACATCTAAGAGTCTAGACTCCCATTGTCAACTTCCACCATGCTGTGGGAAATTGTTCATTTTTAGCCTCTGGGACTTTGTTCTAGGCCTTATAAACTAAATACGCTTGATAAATACCTGAATTATTCTTCTGAGTATGTCATTCAGTACCTGCATCCTTCATTCTCTTCAGTTAGAAAAAAAAAGAAAGAAAATTTTTATTGATTGAGTCATAACTTCATACAAAGGGAAAATAAACAGTAAGGCATTTTTAAATTAAATGTGATCTGAAAACATTTTTGGGATTAAAACATTAATGGAATTAAGTCCTGTTTGCTCTTTGTTGCTTGGTTACTTTTACTTGCCTCAAATGCTGTGACTCTGTAAAAGCCTTCTTCCTGTAGGGGCCAGAACTACTAACAATCAATCATCTTGCAGTAAGTCCCTGTGGACCATGACCTGAACCCCAGTGGGTCTCCTCTTCTGTGGAGAGTGGGTTGACTTCCACGGGTGTTCTGGCTGTCCTTTCCTGTTAAAAAAGACTAGAGAAAGAAAGTTATCCACAGTAATTTTCCTTGTTAAAGTGCCACGTGTCCTTCTGAGATTTCAAAGGTCCAGGTGGTAGAACTGGTCTGTGATTCAGAGCAAATGAAGAAAGCAAACTGTGGAGTGCATGCAGGTTTTCAAATCACTCAAGTTCTTATCCAGAGAGCTGTGACATCATCACCAGTCTACCTGAATCACACCAATCCTCCTCCTCCTCCTTGTTTTTCTTCCTCCTCTTCCTTTTTTTTTAAAAGATTTATTTATTATGTATACAGTATTCTCAGTATTCTGTCTGCATGTATGCTTGCAGGCCAGAAGAGGGCACCAGACCCCATTATAGATGGTTGTGAGCCACCATGTGGTTGCTGGGAATTGAACTCAGGACCTTTGGAAGAACAGGCAGTGCTCTTAACCACTGAGCCATCTCTCTAGCCTCCTCCTCCTCGTCCTCCTCGTCCTCCTCGTCCTCCTTCTCTCCTCCTCCTCCTTGTTATTCAGTCATTTCCAGTGGAATCTAGAGAAAAAAATAAATACTTTGATAAAGTAAAATTTAAACTTAGAACATCTCTGTGTCAATGAAAATTTTGGCATCCATTCATCATCAAAGATGGGGAAACTCTGTTACATACCCTCTTGACAAAACACAAAAGTCTACATTTTTGTCCCCAAACAGCATGTGACATCACTTACTCTGTGTGAGAGTGTCTTTCTTTATTGCTTTTGGTTGGATTTATGAGTTGAGAACATCCATAGAAAACTGTGATCTGGAGACTTGATGTCTATTTCATGTATATGGGTAAGTCCACTCTGGGCATTGTTTTCTAAGCTTACCACCATCCAGGAGAAATGAACTGTAAGCTGTTCACGAAATTCAAACTCTTCTAGTTTAAATTTCCTGTTAACCAATTTCAAGTCTTAAAAGTTTAATTTAAATACATGATTCATTTTATTTAGTGTAATATAGCCAAATTCACTACACTTTGAAACATAATCAATAAGAAAATATTAACAAGATACATTGCATCCTTGTGTGATGGACTAAGTTGCAAGAACCTGGAGAATATTTTCTACTTAAAACATATCTCAGGAAACAAACAAACAAAAACAAAAAAAAGAAAAGAAAAGAAAAAAGAAATAAGCAGTTTCAAGAACTGGAGAGCTGCGTTTGGTCAGGGCATCTTTTGGGAAATGGTGGCTGGTGTCAGGTGACCTCCGCTTCCACATGCATCTTCTGGTTTTTTCTAAAACTTTGGAGATGTTTCCTCTGGGTCAGCGTTCTTCTTTTGTGCACATCTTTTGGGAAAGTTCTGGATTTTAAAAAAAAAAAAAAACTGAACTGACTTCAACAGACTCTGAAGCAGATCAATAGCGTGGTGGCTCCCCGTTAATGCCTTTCGGGAGATGCTACACACTGTTGGCAGTAGAGAGGAGCTGAAGATGAAGATGGTTTTAAACCCATTTCGATGAACTGCCTGTCTAGACTTCTCTATCATTTACATTTCTGTTTTCTTCCTGGTATATTTTAAAAGTCATATTGTTTACTTGTTGAGCATCTGGCTATAGTTCAAAAAGTTACTTTCTTAAAAATTGCACCTGGTAATCTTCCAAAATTGCTTTTAAAGAGAATTCTTAAACTGTAGGAATAAACAATACAGAAGGTGTACTTAAACACTTAAATAATACCATAGTTTATCAAAAACACATTAAGAAATTTCAACTCTTATTCCTTGCCTTATAAGAACACATGTTTTCGCTACAGTATAAACATGTTTTTCATGTAATTATTTACACAACTTTAGTAATGCAATTTAGTGGCTGTAGGATCAGAACTGGTTCTTCTTTTTTTTTTAAAAAAAAAAAAAACAACTTTAGTTGTATTTTATTTCATGTGTATGCGTGGTTTGTGTATGTGTGTATATGTGCACCACCTGTGTGTCCGGTGCCTACAGAGGCAGAAGAGGATGAGTTCCCCTGAAATGGAATTTTGGGTGGTTGTGAGCCACCATGTGGTGCTTGTGACTAAATACCAGTTCTCTGCAGGAACAGCAAGTGTTTCTCCAGCCCCAAACTAATTCTTTAGAAACACACAAAGCACAGAAATATTTCTGCTTGTCTTTCCCTGTAGACTGTGTTCATTTTTGCTTGCAGTTCAGTAGTTGCTGCATCACTTACAATTTTAAAAATCACATCCAAAGGATGTAGCAAAACCCAGACAATTTGTCATGACCATTTTTTTTCTTTCTTTCTTTCTTTCTTTCTTTCTTTCTTTCTTTCTTTCTTTCTTTCTTTTTTTTTTGTTTTTTTGAGACAGGGTTTCTCTGTGGCTTTAGAGCCTGTCCTGGAACTAGCTCTGTAGACCAGGCTGGCCTCGAACTCACAGAGATCCACCTGCCTCTGCCTCCCGAGTGCTGGGATTAAAGGCGTGCGCCACCATTGCCCGGCCATTTATTTTTTTTTCAACTTGTGAAATGCCCTTCATTTGTTGATGTTGCGTAGAAGATAATCTACCCTGCAATTCACATCACAGCTCAACTTCATACAGGCTACACGCTGAGTCTGAAAAAATGTCTGACTGAGCTTCACATGTCTGAAATGCTGGAAAAGGAACAGTTTGCTACAGTTTGTCTTAGGTAACAATCTAGGCAATTGGGAACCCTCAACAGTTAGAAGGCAATTTCAGCAGCAGTTGGGATAGATAGCAGGAATGGGGTAGAGCTCTTCTTCAGTGTGCTGGGAAAACACAGGCAGTGTTGGGCTAGCACACATGGAGGGATCTAAAGTGACCTTGGTTTTGTTCTCAGTAAACTGACCTGGCCTCCTCAGGGTCACTTTTATCATTCCCAATGTTATTGCACGCTATTCTTTTCATAATAAATTCATGACCATAGAAGACATCAGTCTGACAGACATGATACCAGGACCCTCATGGTCACCCTAGACTTCCTCCTCTCCGTCCTTTATGTGCGTCTGAAAACCAGCTTTGATTGCAGGGCAGCTTTCGCAGGTCCAGCCAGTTCTTCAGCCACCACAGCCATGTTCTCTCCGCCTTATGATATAGCCCTATTCAGGTCTGTCCTACCTGCATCTGCCTGCCCCTGTGCATTCCAAAGCACTGGATGGAAATTCTTCTTTTTAGTTTTAAAATATGGCTGGAAATAATTAACAATGATATAAAATAATTGCCAGAATCACCAAACAGAGAAATGTTTCCAACACAGGAAAAGCAAGGCCACTAAGATTCCAACTTTGCCTTAAAATTTTAAAAGGTACCAAAGAGACTGATATAAAACAAAAACAAAAACAAAAAAACAACAACAAAAAAACCATGCAAGACAGAATTAAATTTGCTTAATTTTTCTAAACAAATATATTGAAGATTTGTTCTTTGTGATACTGCCAAGTCATGAAGTATCAATTTTTACAAATGTAACTGTTCAGAAAAGAAACAATGTTCTACTTGGGTCCATTGAACTCTTCGACTTAGAAAAGCTGGGGTCATAGGAATTAAACAGCAAAGGGGGTGGTGCGAAAGCTTCTTTAAAAATAATATTTCTTTTTGTCTTCCTTGAGCACACATTTCCATCTCGCAGGAGAGCTTCCCCCAAGTTGTCTTTGTACAATTTCCCGAGAAGCCTGATTCTTTGGCCCCCGGCCCACTGTTCACTGTCTCTTCTCTCTACCTCCCCCATTTCCTTAGTTGGCCCAGAGAACATGTCAATCAATCAATCAATCAATCAATCAATCAATCAGTCAATGAAGAAATGGGTTGAGGCTACTGGGTGATGGGAGAAGAGACAGGCTGTGTGTCCATCAGGTCCTACCCTCCCCACACTCAGCTGCAGTTCTAAACATTTGCTCATTCATGGGGCTTTGCTTGTGCTGTCTGGGGAAGGTCAGATCACACAGGTTCATGGTACCATAATCACCACAGTCTGAGAGTCTTGTGTCCTTATAACCATCCCCTATCCTCTGCTGGAGCTGTGAGCTCCAGAAGCTACATCCCAGAAACGCCAGCTTCAGAGCTTTCATTATTAATGGTTACCATCTTGCTTACCATGGTGGGTCACCATGGAAGTCCTGGCCTGGAGGTATTGCCTCTCTTTTCACGGATGAGAAATGGGAGTTCAAAACAATCAGTGATGCGAAGTCACACAAATGAGTGACACTTATTTCAAAGACCTCACGCCAGTCACATTTATCCTCTATAGCAACAGGCTCCTTTTTGCTTATAATGAAGAGGAAATGAGTTATTGAAGATAATCGGGTGTTCTGAAGGTTCGTTAGGAAAGTCAGAAAATCCAGCCTGAGAATTGTGTCCATGACTCTGTAGTCTCATGACAAGCCTGGGACTTCTGCCTCTAGGCAGGGCCCCAGCATTGCTTGTCACTTTGCCTAAGTATAGAATATACCCCCAAGGCTGATGTTGCTGCCACCTCTGGAAGCAGCATGCCCCTGCCTCACTGACCATCTTCTAGTCTGCTTGCCATCTTTTCTCAACATCCCATCCACACGGGAGTCTCAAGAGGATGTGTCTGACAGGGTGGATCCGTGTCACCCTGCTAAAGCTTGCTGCAAAGGAAATTTAAGAGATCTTAGCTTCTCCTTCAGAGACCTAGAATTAGTGAGAAGAGAAACTCTCCAAATACATGGGGAGACAAAAGGTGGCCAAGCAGTATGGGGGATGGCCGCCCTGGGCTGAAGGTGAATTGATGCTATAGCTTCGTTCCTCAAGCAAGGAAACTGAGGCTCACTCAGAAGCTACATTTGTGTGAGCTGTATTTCCTGTTAGTATTCTTCTGCCTGCATCTTAGAAGTAGTGGACTGGAAGACTTTGATAGAAGTGGAAATTTACAGCGAAAAATAATGAGCTTTTGTGCCTGTCCTCTGCCTGCCTTATCAGCCTGGAATGCTCTATGGAAATTGTTGCTGAGCTTTTATCTGATACAAAAGGGTGCATAACCCATTTCTCCTTCTGATCTCGGTTTTGAAAAGGAGAGAGAGTCTGTTCAGATGCCAGGCTTGGGGGAAAAAACTTTCTCATTATTCACCAAGTTCAACTAAGGTTTTCCTTGCTGGGTTTGGGGAACAGCATCGTTGGAGTATGGACATTCTTATCAGTGCAGTTCACTTTCTTGAACATTTTTAAAATGGTTATATATTTATAATCTAAACACCATTGGCAGAAAAACATTTGTCACCCTCTGAACACTGTCAGTATACAGAATATAGTGATAATGTATGCAACAAAACTAACTGGAAAATTACAGACATCTTGGGCACACAGTTGTATGACCTCACCTGCACAGTGACCTGACGACTGTCCTTTCTATAGGCATGTCTATTTCCTCAAATAGTGATGTTTAGTAGGGGAATGAATTGCTGGTTAATATGCCCATGTATTCAAAATGTAAACTTTTGTGTGACGTGTGAAAAAGATTCTGCCTCCCAAATATCTTAACCATTCAAGGTGAATGATGTGTTTTGGATAATTTTAATTAGAGAAATCAAAATCCCCCTTCTCCCAAGAATATTTGAATTTTTTCCCTTTTAATCTTGTGTAGCTTTTATCGTGTTGCATCTTCTTTTTCTCTACTCGATTCTGACAGCCATCTTTTGAAGTAGGTATAGGACAGTTGAATTTATTTTAAAACAGACTTCTCATGTTTTGTGGGCTGGTGTTAGAGGTCTACTTTCATTTTTTTTCCTGAATTTTGTTAAATACGTACAGATGTTATCACTGGGATTAGCTTTGAATTGACTAGCTCACCAGTGTTAATCAAAACTCTCACTGTCGCAAGTACCCTGAAATTTCTCATCATATAAAGTCCAAACTCCAGAGTCAGGAGGTGATGGCACACACCTTTAATCCCAGCACTTGGGAGGCGGAGGGAGGTGAATCTCTGAGAGTTCGAGGCTAACCTGGTCTAAGCAGTGAGTTCCAGGACAGCCAGGGCTACATAGAGAAACCCTGCCTCGGAAGTAGAAACTCCACACTCATTTAATAGCTACCTACTTGTCTCTGTGTCCTTTATATTTTAAATAAATGAGGTTTTCAGTAGCAGGATATTTTGCTCTGTTTCATTCCTCGCCTCATTGTGAAGAGAACACAGCCTCACTAGGAAAGTCTTCAGTCTGTGGGCAACAAGGTTGACATGGGTAATTGGCCAGTTTTCGTTTTAAAAACCAAGCGTGGTTTGGAAGGTGTGCTGTTTACTGAGCAGAAAGAGAAAATTATTTTCTTCTTTTGCGTGTGGGCCATTTCCTGCAGAAGAAAAGATTGCTTGTTTACTCACCTGCATAATTTATGATTATATTACCCAAATCATATTGATATGTTTGTCCAGAACTATGTTTATTTTACATAAAAATTCAAAACATATAAAATATAATATTCCTTTCGAACAAAGGATTTGCAATTAGCTCTGACACTGTAATGGAACTCATCCTAAAATTATATGCAAAAGTGTGCATACATGTGATTCGAGTGGGTGGAGCCTTGAGGTTCATCAGACACTTCAAGAAGTTTGTCAGTGTCCTACATCAAAATGGCAGAGCGCTGTGTTAGACCACAGATGTAACCTTGAAATAGACCTAATGAAACACAACGTGAATCCAGGTGTCCTTGCGGCCAGACCCTGTTTGTAGCAATGTAAAGCATGGGAGGTAGGGACTTTATACAATCCCTCCTGCTTTTGTTTGAGGTCAACGTTATTTGAGAGCAAACAGGAGCAGGTTAGGGTGGCCGCTTACTGATTTCAATTTTTATGACTTTTCAAAAAGTTTTTGAGCTTACGATTATCTTTCTCCCTTCTCTTTTTCCTCTTCAAATTCTCCTATAATACTCTCACCTTCAAATTCATGGTCTCATCTTTCATTAGTTGTTATTGTATGTATGTATGTGTCTGCATATTCAAGTATATTCCTACACAGAACCCCTGCTCAGTCCATATGGTGTTACTTGTATGTATGTTTTCAAGGTGGGTGATTTGGTATTGGATAACCAATTGGTGTGCTCTTCCCTGGGGAAACCAAGTCTTAATCAAAGAGAAGAAAAAATAGCCCAAAAGTACAGAATAATATATTGTGAATCAACATAAAAGTGTTAGATTAACTACTAACTTTTTCTTATTTTTATGTACAACAAAAGCCCAGAATTTATGTATGGACAGAACTTCTAAAGTAACAAGTCCGGTATGAGTATCAACCATGCCTGACTTGGCAATTTCCCAACCGCTCAATATGTAATCTAAAATGGATTTGCTTTTGAGCAGAATTGAAATAAGAATGAGCATACCAAGAATTTGGTGTAGGCCATTGTACTGGCTGGTTTTGTGTGCCAACTTGACACAAGCTAGAGTTATCAGAGAGGCAGGAGCCTCAGCTGAGGAAATATCTCCATGAGATCCAACTGGAAGGCATGTTCTCAATTCTCCTCATTTCTCAGCGGGGGAGGGTCCAGCCCACAGTGGGTGGTGCCATCCCTGGGCTGATGGTTCTGTGTTCTAGAAGAAAGCAGGCTGAGCAAGCCATGTGAAGCAAGCCAGTAAGCAGCACTGTTCCATGGCCTCTGCATCAGCTCCTGCCTCCAGGTTTCTGCCAGGGCTGAGTTCCTGTCCTGAATTCCTTCAGTGATGAACAGCAATGCTGACCCTTTTCTCCCTAACTTGATTTTGGCAATGGTGTTTTGTTGCAGCAACAGAAACCCTAAGACAAATTGGTACCAGTGTAGTGGGGATGTTGCTGTGACAGACCCGACCATGTCTTTGGGAGATTGTGGAAGGACTTTGGGCTAGAAAAGCCAGCGAGCATTAAGAGCTCTGTGGGGTGTTCCATGGGCACTTGGGGGATAAGAACATTGAGAGCAGTGCAGAGGATGGATTCCTGGCTTGGGAAGTTTCAGAGGGAAGTTTAAAGAGTCTATCAGTGCCATTTGTTATTTTGAATTAAGAGTCTGTGGTTCTGGTCAGCTGGAGCTGAAGAATCAGCTGTGCATGACAAGTATCATATCTACTAAAGCAAAAATTTGTTTTACTGGGACACTGGATGCTGCTCAGCTGGAGCTAAGAAATTGGTGGTGATTAAGAAGAGACCAGCATCATTGAGTGAGGTGAAATCTTCTGAGAAGTGCTTCCCCAAAGCACAGAGAAGCTGTGTTCCAGAGGTGACCAAGGTTGCCCCTCATGCTGGCTGCTGGACTTGAGAATGTGTAAAAATCATGCAGGTAGTACTGGTTCTGAAGGCATGAAGGGGTCATGGAGAGCAGCTGAAGCTTGGCACTGTGAGAGGTCAGGAGAGGCCATTGGTGAAGACGCAGCTTCAGTGGAAGTTGAAGGCCCAGGTCATAGAAAGAAATTGAGGCTTGGCAACATGAAAAGAGCCTATGAGAGGCTTTTGGTGAAAGCGCAGCCTGGTTACAGCAGAAGAACCCAGCATTTTGGAGATGCCAGCACCATGGGGTGACCACCATGATCAGCAGCAGTGGTGGAGTGGAGCCAGCTGGAGCCAGCTGGAGCCAGCTGGAGCCTAGAAGACAAGCCGTGTGTGCTGCAGAGGGCAGAGCTGGAGACGTGACCCAAGTTCTCTGGAGGAGCCCAGAAGATGGTGAGAGGATCCCAGACATTGGACGGCTGGAATTTTGTTTTGCTTTGGTTTGATTGTGACCGTGCCCTGATTATTCCCTCTTAAAGAAAGTATTTTACTGGAGCCCACAGTGGAGAGACTTGGATTTTAAAGACTTTGGATTTTGTTTGATTTTTTGAGACAGGGTTTTTATATAGCTTTGGAGACTGTACTGGAACTAGCTCTTGTAGACCAAGCTGGCCTCGAACTCACAAAGATTCACCTGCTTCTGCCTCCTGAGTGCTGGGATTAAAGGTGTGAGCCACCACCACCCTGCTAAAACTAATACTTTGGATTTTTAGAGATTGGCTTTTTTTTTTTTTGGAACTGGAATTTTAATGTGTTTGAATTTGTAAAGGCTATGGGATCTTTAAAGTGATTTAAAATCTTGGCGATGGATAAGAATGGAACAGTTGTGGCTTAATAGTGTTGTGTTTGTGTGTCAAGTTGACAAGGGGTCAGTTGTACTGGCTGGCTTCGTATGTCAACTTGACATAAGCTAGAATCATCAGAGAGGAAGGAGCCGCAGCTGAGAAAATGCCTCCACGAGATCCAACTGGAAGGCATTTTCTCAATTAGTGAGCACTGGGTGAGGAACCAGTCCAGCCAGGTAGGTGATGCCATTTTTGGACTGATGATTCTGGGTTCTATAACAAAGCAGGCTGAGCAGGGAAGCAAGCCAGTAAGCAGCACCCCTGCATGGCCTCTGCATCAGCTCCTGCCCTGTTTGAATTCCTGTCCTGACTTCCCTCAGTGATAAATAGCAATGCTAAAGTGTAAGCCAAGTTAACCCTTTCCTTTCCAACTTGCTTGTTGGTCATGGTGTTTCATTGCAGCAATGGAAACTCAGAGACAGTCATTATTTAAAAGTTACTAATGAGGCTTCCAAATGACGCCATCTTCCATGGTAACAATCTTCTTTTAAATTGAAACATGAGCCCACAATTCCCTTATGACGTTACTCTCCTCTGTTGGTGATGCTGTAGACTAGAACCACAGTCAAACCTGATACAGAATGCAAGGCTAATTAATCTTTAGAAATGGGTTTGGTTTGGTTTATGAGAAACCAAGCATCCCACACTCTCTGTCAGACAGATGAGTTGGTGGATGGTAAGATCCACTTGGAACTGGTCCAGGAGCTTGAGAGGCCATAATTCTGGGAAAACTACCAAACAAAGCATTCGTTTCATGATCTATACCCATCAGATAAACGTGGGGAGGGGGCCACATGCATGTTTCATCAAGCAGTGAGAGTGTTTACCTCAAGATAATTAGGGTGAGTTCCCACAGGGTTGCAAATTTTCATCCACCCCCACCAAGAAAGCCACCAACATGCAGCAGTTCCTGCATATCGGACCTTAATTTTGGTAAAGATGAAAGACGATGTTCATGGAGCAGGGTGGGAGAGAAAGATTATGATCTGAGTCAAAGAGCCTTCTCTATCCTGAAGAGCTAAGGCTTCCTGAGCAAAGTCTTTGCTTTGCTCCTGCCCTTTTTGCTGTTGACAGCTGATGTTGCTATCACAGGTCCAGACCCCAGGCTGGCCTCAGAAGCAGGAGTGGAATTCAGTTCCTTCTGACCTGGACTTCCGTTTTTATCTAGCTCTTCCCACCCCATCCCCTTCCCCTGCTTCCGTCCCTTTACTCTTTTCCAGAAAAGGCATTGGCTCTGCACCTGTCCTTCAGGTTCTCTAGTCCTTCGGCTCCTTACCAGGTGGGGAAACAGTCAGGAAAATAGAAAAAAAGACGTGAGGTCAGAGGTCAGATCTCTCTGTGCCACTGTCTCCACACTGAGCAGAGGCTGTATTCCTTACCTCCAGCTCCTGTCTAGATTCACCTGTGCTCACCACTTCCTTCCCTAACTGCCCTTTACAGGTCCTGTTTAGCCTAAGGCTGCCTGTGTGTCTCACCCTTGTCTTCCGCCCTCTCACGATGACGTCAGCAAGGTCCACACCTTTAAACAGTTCCTTCAATTCGTTTTCCCCAGTTCCTCCTTTGGAACAGCCAACTGCTAGGACATACTTGCTTAGTTGAAGGATGGAGATTCAGGCACAGACAAGTCAAGTGACACAGTCCAGTCAGAGAGAGGACAGGACCTCCCAGATGAGAAGAGCGCCCCCCTAGGCAGTGCCCTCCTAGCTGCTCCCTAGCCCACCCCAGCACCTCGTGCTCAGTCATGTTGATGAAGCTTCCTGCAGCCTCCAGTTGTGTTCCCTCCGGGTTTGAACTTTAATATCTTACCGGGTGGTTAGAAGGCAACCCCAACACAGATGAACACTGTTTCACGGGAGACAGTGATGAAATTCCCACTGTGAGGGAATCCTGATCATGAAAAATGAGAGCGAAAGAATGATTGAAAAGTGCAATACAGGGCTCAGAAAGAGGGGCAAATTAGGAAGGCGATGTCACCGGGGTATACTGAGCCTGCAGGAATCTGAGCAGACGGCAGATCGGTGAAGACATAGAAGCCCAGGGTGTCTACCAGGCAGAGAGAAAAAGAACCGATGGCATCAGTGAAGAGATGAGATGCCAGACTGGAGGCTCAAGCCTGCAAACTTTGCTGAAACAGTTACTAATGTGGAGGGAAGTGGCTGTACCTCCAAGAAGGAGCCCTGCTGGGCGCCTGGCCTGTTAGATGTCTCAGATCTTAGGGACACTGTCTCTAAAACTGACCTGTGTCAGAATGCTTCTCTACAGAGGTGGAGTCTATGATCACTTTCTTTTCAAGGATTGCGCATGCATGTGTTGGCTGCACTAGACAGCTTAATCCCATACCTGACAGAATTTTCCACCGCTCTTGTAATAGCACAAAATGTACTGGTGAGAATTCTTTTTTAATGTTTTTCTTTTAAATCAACTAGAAGTTTTTAATACCAAAGTGTTCTTTTTTCTTTATTTTTATTTTATTTTTTATTACTTTAAAAATAACACCAATCAAAATTCCCACTTCCTTCCCTCCTCCTACTTCCCTCCTGCTCCCCCCTCAACACCCTCCCCCCTCCAGTCCTAAGAGAGGGCAAGGCACCCTGCCCTGTGGGAAGTCCAAGGCCTTCTCCCACTACATCAGGCTGAGCACGGTATGCATCCAAATAGAATAGGATCCCAAAAAGCCAGTACATGCAGTAGAGACAAATCCCAGTGCCTTGTCATTGGCCCCTCAGTCTGTGACAACTGTCAACCACATTTAGAGGGTCTAGTTTGATCCCAGGCTCGTTCATTCCCAATCCAGTTGGAGCTGGTGAGCTCCCATTATTAGCTCAGGCACACTGTCTCAGTGGGTGGACCAACCCCTCATGGTCCTGACTTCCTTGCTCATATTCTCCTTCCTTCTGCTCTTCAACTGGACCTTGGGAGCTCAGTTCAATGCTCCGATGTGGGTCTCTGTCTCTTCCTCCATCTGTCGCCCGACAAGGGTTCTATGGTAATATTCAAGATTGTCATCAGTCTGATTACAAAGATGGTTGAGATGGAGGAAGGATGGATATGGGAGCAGGGAAGGAGATATCTTAATTGAGGGAGCCATTTTGGGGTTGGCAAGAGGCTTGGCTCTGGAGGGGTTCCCAGGAGTCCAAGGAGATGACCCCAGCTAGGACCCTTAGCAGTGGAGGAGAGAGTGCCAAACTATTCCTTTAAGTTGGTTTAATGAAATTATTAATATTTATTGAATGTGTCATCTGTTGAAGTGCTTGCCTATTTTACTTGATTAGAGCTTTTTCTTCCTAACAGCCCCACCATCACCTAACCCCCAAGGCTGTAATCTTGCCCTCTGCTATCTCCTCTCACCCCTGACCCTGGCAAGAAGAACTTCCTGGGGCCGTGAACTCTGTTAGAGTCAGAGGCAGCATACGTGGAAAGTATTGCTAAAAGAAGCCATTGTCAACACTCAGCGTGAAGGACAGCTTGCTCTGGTAGAGCCGTCTTTGAGCCGCTGAGCCTCTGTTCAATCAACAGTTATTTATTTGGCTTCGGTTAAGGGCTCAGCAAAGTCCTGTGTGACCTCTGCACACACAGCCAGGCTAGGAGTAGAAAAACCTCAAGTTGTGTCCATTGGGACCTTGAACCAGCTCTCAAGGTTTGAAGAAGTTTGATGGACGACACAGAAGAGTTAAAGTCATCTGAGGACACAGAAATAAAGTCAGTAAGAACTAGTGAGAGAATAGAAAGTACCCAGATAGATTAGAGGAAACAAGGACAGACAGGGAGAGAAATATAGATTTTCCTCTAAACTCAAGTGAGAAACTTCTACAACCCAAAACACGTCTGTACTCAGTTTCTGTATGTTTGTTCCATTAATAAACTTATCACCAAATACACGCTTACTTGTGTAATTGCTTGGCACTTTACTGTAATCAAAGAACATGTTTGATGATGAAAATTATTTACTAGTATTTTAGTTTAGTCATAACTATATGTGTTTAGAGTGACTTGGCATTTATGTAGAGATATTTAAGACCTAAAATTAGAAATAGGAACTATTGGGTTGTTGGAACTTCTCCATTAGGAAAGCGCACCATCTTATGTAAACACAGTGTTATAACTTGCAGTTTTGCAGGATGGTATAATGCAGTCATCTCCTTTTTAATTGTCATTCCCATGCTTATTTATAACATGCTTTGATCACATTCATCCCATTACCTTTTCTTATACCCCCTCCAGCTCCCCCTTTCCCCGTTCACAGTCCTAATGTCCCCTTTACTTTCAAGTCTCCCCTCCTTCATCCACACATGAGAGAAAATGTGTCACACTTTGAGAAGGCCTTATGTGACATAACAAAATGATCTTCTGTACCATTAATTTTCTATCGATGGCATAATTTCATTCTCCTTTATGGGAAAATAAAGTTCCACTGTGTATATATGCCACATTTTCTTTATTCGCTCATTCATTGATGACGTCTAAGCTGATTTTGTAGCATGGGTGTTGTGAACATCATTGCAATGAACATGGATATGCAGGTCTCTCTGCGGTATGCTGACTTGGACTCTGGGTATATACCCAAGCTGGATGCTGTGATAGTTCTAATTTTGTTTTGAGGACCCTCCGTGCTGACTTTCATAGTGTCTGGGCTAATTCCCATTTCTACTAGCAGGGTCTAAATGTCCCCTTTTACTTCATTTTTGTCGGTTTTTTGTTTTCATGAAACAGATTGATAATTAGTACCATTCAACTGTCGGTTTTATGAGCAGTTCAGATGTGTAGTGTTTACAAGGTCTTATCCTCATAACTTAAGCCTCATTTCTGCTTTTTTGCCTTCCTAACTTACGAAATGAACAGTGACTAACTGCATCTCACCTTTGCAGAGCTTCTGAAACTCAGAGTGCCCCTCCAGTCAAAACTCATAACTTCATGTTTTGCTTATTCTTAACTTGATTTTTGGTTGTTTTTTTTTTTTTTTTCATTTCACTAATGGCATTGCTTCTTATCAAGAAGAGCTTGCCATTGTATAAGCTTTTTCTTATAAGACAGTGAGGGGGACACTTGGGATGCTTCAGGAAGTGTAGAAGGGAAGCTCGGGCCTGGGTGCAGACGAGGAGACAGACTGTATTTTATGGTTCACTGAGGCTGTGCTGAACTCTGGAATACACGATGAATTCCTCAAATTGTTTATATGAAAGCCTTCTGTTATTGAATCTTTAATAACACTTGATTCTGCTTAGTTTTGACTTTGTGGAGTTTCTCTCTTACCCGTGTGGCTGCATTTGTTGTTGGAGAAGTTTGGAATGTCTGGAGAAAAAGGACGAAGAAATGGTACTCACTGATTTTGACACAGATTTTAAAATTTTTCTCCTGAGATCAAACTTCAGACAAGAGGGTTCCTGGTGACAGAAGTCTAGAGCGGGGTTTCCCACAGTCCTGTGCGATCATCAGACCTCTTGATGATATTCCCTTTCTGCCTAAAATGCTGTACGCCTTGTGTTTATCTCTGAGTATAAATATCCAAGAACTTGGTTTTGAAGCTGCTTTTTTGAGACCATCTGAACCCATAAAATATATATATATATATATATATATATATATATATATATATATATATA
>JABTXL010012544.1:1994587-2070365 GCA_025134845.1 Neodon shergylaensis | reverse complement strand
ATATATATATATATATATATATATATATATATATATATATATATATACATATATCATTGTTAGGCGGATGGTCGTGGCACACACCTTTAATCCCATCACTGGGGAGTCAGAGGCAGGTGGATCTCTTTGAGTTTAAGGTCAGCCTGGTCTTCAGAGTGAGGTCCAGGACAGGCTCCAAAGCTGTAGGAAACCCTGTCTCAAAACACACACACACACACACACAAAACAAAAATCACTGTTATATTATATACATATATACATTTATAAACACATCCGACTGGAGATCACTTGGTATTGCTCCTATGTGTTTAGGGCTGATCTCCTGAGAGTGGAGAACCTTTCAGGGGTCTTGTCCTTGAAGACTGATTTTCGTCACAGCAGCCATTAGTTGCTGCAGCTCTTCTGTGGAAGGAAGCGTTGGAGAATCCCTCATTTACTCTGACATGTCCGTTGGTACTGTCATTGTTTCGGGTCTTGCTTACGCAACCACATTGTTGCAATTTCACCACAGCTTCCCTGACATTTATAGAAGACACAATATCAGCCCTCTGACTCTTAGACTCCTTCTCTCTCTCTCTCTCTCTCTCTCTCTCTCTCTCTCTCTCTCTCGTCTCCCTGAGTCTCTTTCCTGAGACTTAGGTGAAGATCTTGTAAAATGCATCCACTGGGACTAGGCCCCACACAATCAATTCTTCTCTGTAGTTTGACCATTCATGAACCCACTCTTGAAAATAACGGAATCACCCTGGTGTAAGAGGGCCTACACTATCACCGTGCTAGCCTAAGATGATCCCCCCTACAAGCAAATGTTGGAGAGAGTTATGCAGCTGTGCATGGCAGACTTTAGTCTAGAAGACAGAGCTGTTGTATCCTGGAAACATTTCCTTGTCCTGTATCCTATGGTGGTCCATTGATTTCACTAGGCCAGTGGCAGAGGCTCAAGACTCTGTATCCAAACAGGATGGTTTTATCTTAAATAACTGGTTCCATTTGCCACCAGATGGCACTATAGTATTACCAGGAAATGCACACATGTTAAACAGATGGCGTCATCAACCCGAGGGAAAAACAAAGCCACTATCTTTAGAGTGTATAGGACCACAGTTTACCCTTTGTAAGCTTGATCCGAAACAGCTGTGCAGCCAGAGCATCAGCAGGAAAACAACACAGACACCGAGAGGTCAGAGTGCTTGCTCCCACTGAGCTTTCTGCTCTAAGTTTTCAAATTGACCTGTGACTAGCGTTGCCGCATGAGCTAGAGAATGGTTAGGACATTTCTCAAGGCTCGGTGTCCGGTCTATAACTGATTCTATACCAACTCTCTACTCATCCCATAGCTGGATAAAACTTTGGAGTGATTTTTGAAAGGTTTGTGTCTGCTGGTTTGGATCTAATTAGCTAGGCTGTGTGTGGGAAGAGTGAGCTCATTCTCAACTGTGATAGCCCTTGTTCGTGCCTCTTGGAACAGACAGGCAAAAATCAAAGGGCACGCATATCCCTGAGTTCAAATGACCTTCCCGAAAGATGAGTGTTCAACACACAGCATGTAGGTGATGCTTCCCATCAGATGTGACAACATACAGCATTTAGGTGACACTTCCTATCAGATGTGAAACTTTGATCCCAACCTCTTGGAGAACAAAAGTTGCAAATGAACCAAATTCTACCACGGGCAGTTTTATTCCCATACTCTGAAGTTGTTCCTTGTTCCTTATTTTTTTTTTTTTGCCTTCCCTTTAGAATGAGTTGTTGCTCATAACAATCTGTACTTTGTTAGTAATAAGAAAAGACTGGTATGAGTCTACAAACAAAACTTGTCCTTAGTTCAGAAAATTGTTCAAAACGTTCTCAGGAAATTATTCTTACCAAAAACAAAAACAAAACAAAAACCTTGCTTCTTGCTTCTTGTTTTGAAGGAAGACTTACCAGTCAATAGACAGGCGGCGTTTACCTTGGAACAACTGGAACACTTGGAGACTTGCCTGAAGGAAGCAGAAGAGAAGGCTAATGCTCTATTGGAACAGGTAATACTTGTCATGGGGACTGGAAAGATCTGCTGCTTGGGCTGCCGGACAGCAAGTTAAATGCTTTAGCCTCTGTCCCATTAACCCAACACAAGTGCACACACACACACACACGTACATATATACATCTACGCATAGACATACACACACAGGCAAACACAGACATACAGACAAATGCAGTCACACACACAGACACGCACACATGCACATATAGACACACACACAGACACGCACACACACAGAGACACGCACACCCACAGACACAGACATGCACACATAGATACAGACATGCACACACAGACACAGATACTCACGCACACACACAGACACACAGACACCACACACAAACACACGTCTCCTTTGTTTTAGTCTAACAACACTTCCTTTAATCTGTAGAGAGCTTTTTCAGCCTCTAAAACCTTTTCATTTTCTGTGTTTTTGTGCTTTATTTGATTTTTCATTCACTGCAAGCCCCTCTGGGAGTTGGGTGGGCCTTTCTTAAGTAAGTGGTTTTCCTGAATAAGTAATGGATGTTCGCATTATAAATAGATAAACTCAGAGGTGAATGAAAACCTAGCAGAACCACACATTTTTCTTGAATCGTTCTAGGAAAATTTGCTCTAGAGAGAGGTCTTCAGATAATGGCTTCCCTCTTGGGTTTTGTAGAATTAAGCAAAGCAGGTCATACGTGGTGTTTAGTTTATGTTGACTGGACATTGTAGAGCAGGTGTTCCCTGTATATGGCAGGCCTTGATTTTAGGCACAGTGTATGTGGTTATCATAAATTCTCAGTTCAGGGCGGGTACCATTTCCTAATGTATCACATTTTGAAAACAAACAAACAAATAAGAAAACAATGTAATGTTTGTTGTCGTGAACTTAGAGTGCAAATCTTCCCAGAGCTGGGTCTCCCCACTTGGCACAAGTGACTGGAGAGAAAAGGACAGGGGACCCTGGAGGTTGGAAATCTGTATTAATTCTCATGGCTTGATGGACTTCAATAGACTTGGGGAGACGTTATTTCATGAGGCTTCTAGGTTAACACAGGTACTTACACATTTGAGTCTTACCGGAGTGTTTCCAGGGGCTTGTAGGAAGGGAGCGTGTGTGTCATTTCTTCTCAACCTACAAAGCAAATGTAGTGTCTGGGGGCTGCTCATGGAGCAGTGACTCAATGTGGTCGAAGCTATGGTTCTTACAGGACTTTGGTCAATCAGGAGTGAAACTGTGGTGCTCTTTAGGGAAAGTGTCCATCACAGATTCACGCCTTGTCAACTGCTGTTTCCCTAAAACAAACCTCAAACAACAGCAAAGTTATGGATTATATACATAGTAATGGCGGGCATGAAAGACTATTTCTAACTCCTCCCCAGGAAGACCAGGATTCCAGAGAAGTTTTGAATGAGTAACTAATGAAGAATTCCCTGCACTAAGATGTATGTGTATTTTACAATCAATTGCTTTCTATGACCAACTTCCTGTACTCTCTGAGACAAGTTGCTGCTATATAGTCCAAGTGGCCTCAAACTCACAATTTATCCAAGGCTGACCTCAAGTTCATGGTAATCCTTCTGTCTCAGTCTCCTCAATCCTGGGATTAAAAGTGTGTCTCAACACACTCATCTCTGCTTTTTTATTATTAAAATAAATGAGATTTGATTGATTCATAAAATGTGTCTCTTATAAAGCATTTTTATTGGACACAAATGACTCCTAATGCTTGAGCTGGTAACTGGAACATTCCCTTGATATAACACCAAATAATTAGCTGTAGTTTTTCAGCATCTAGAAAATTAAATGGAAGCTAAAATGGACATGATTTCATCTAAATTCTTTTTTCCTACTCAGTAAGAGGCTAGTGAGCTGCTTGGAGAAGAAATGTGTACAAGCCTGGTTCCGAAGTAGCTCACAGAAAATAGAATCAGTGGACAGGTAGTGAGGGGAAATGGGTCCTCTTAGGACTCCGGGTGAGATGCAGGGCAGCATTAACTGTTGCTGTCCTAACATAGCTCTTGACATTTTAGACTTGTATGACAAAGTAGACTTAGCTGGAGTCTGGCAATACTGTGAGGAAAGGAAAGAATGATGTGTAAAACACATTACAGGGATTTTCAATATTACATTTTAATTAAGTTGAACATTTTATTGCATCTGGCTGCCTCTACCACTGCTGTTGAAACAGATCAATCAAATATAAACACGGCTCTCAAAGGGTTTAATCTGAGGTTTTTGGCTTTCTGCTCTAACTTTATCTTTGAAAAGTGAGAGAGAGCTGTAGTTAGCTGAATCTAGTAATAACCTAGTTGAAGTTGGAATTAGTTTGGGGTGGCTTTTAGGTACTGTAACTTGAAACATGGGAGTTATGGTAATTAAGTGTGCCCTACACACTGGCTGTGGAAGAATAGTCAAGATCCCACGCAACAGTTAGCTCAGAGGAAGGCAAGCTGATGGCTCAACTTTTCCCAGTTATTGCTTCTGTCCAGTAGAGATGAGGCATAGACAAGACACAGTCAGGGGCCTACAATGGCTTCCATAAAGCAAGGCTTTTGGTAGAAGAAATGGAGAACGACAGAAACTGGAAGGAAAAAGCACGAATGATGCTTTCAGTTTTTCCTTCCTTCCTCCCTTTATTTATTTATTTATTTATTTATTTATTTATTTATTTATTTATTTATTATCCAGCTCCCCCTCCCTCCGTTCCTCCCCCTCCCCCCACCTTACCTTTCATTCCCTCCTCAGAGAGGTTAAAGCCGCCCCTTGGCAGAAAGCAGTGTGAGCTTCCAGACTCCCTGTTCCAGGTGGGCATCCTTTTCCTTTAGCTGATGACATGGATGTTCCATAAGGTCCCGGATGACGTTCCTAACCGCCACCCGGTAGCTTGTCGGACAGTTACGATACACGCAAAGAGAAGGATTCTCCTCTTTCTCCTGGAGTCTCCCTGCGTGAAAATCTCTCATCACAGAGAATGAGAGAGGCGATGATGAGGATGAAGCAGAAAGTGAATGCGAGGAGACCTAAGCTCGTGTGCACATCCAAGAGTGTGGCAAGCTCTGCACCGCACTGTAAGCGCTAGTCAGTGAGTGAACACAGCCTCTTCTGCTTCTTTTTTATAGTTAGACTTATTTTATTCATTTGTTATTCCTTTATTGTGTGTATGTGTATGCATGTATGTGTGTATATGTGTATGTATGTATATGTGCGCATACATATGTGTGTTTACCTTTATGTGCATATGTGTGTATGATATGTGTTTAGATATGTGTGTGTATTGGTCAGAAGACAGTTTGCAAATGTTTCTCTGCTTCCACTATGTGGGTCTCAAGATAGAACTCGTGCGATCAGCTTGGCTGTAAGCACCCTCACTCCTGAGCCATCTTCCTAGATGGGAGCTAACTTCTTTCGTAATGTCCTTCCAGCCTCTCAAGGGCAGAGCTTAGATTTGTTGCTATTTTCCTTGATGGACATAGTAGTCCTGTAAGGGACACTGTTATTATAATCTCCACTTATTAGTGAGGGCAATGAATCTCACAAATATCATTGTTTCCCCAATGTCATGTGGTCAGAAAACGGTGAATCTGGCGCTGGAACTCAAATATGTTTAACTGACCCTCAGTTTTTTTTATACAATGTATTTGATCTTGTCCACTCTCTCTCAACAACCCTTCCTAGGTCCTCGTCACCTTCCTGCCTATCCTACTTTTATGCTCTCTTTCTTTCTAGCTCTTTCTCAAAAAGAAAACAAAAATGAAAAACCGAAATCAAGACGAATAAAAATCAATAAGACAAAAATATCAAAACAAAACACTCTTTACTCTTCCACACACACAGAATACCACAGAGTTAGTGTTCTGTTGGGCGTGGGGTCTGCCCTGGAGTGTGGTTGATATACCCAGTGATGCTCCATTAAAGAAAACTCATTTTCCCATTGGAAAAAAACTCTCTTTCTTTTTTCCAGATGGTATCGATTGCAAGTAGTTTCTTGGTTGGTGGTGGGATCCTGTATCTATCTCCGATTCAATGATGAGCCCCATCTGACTTGAACCTGTGTAGGTCTTGTGTGTGCTGCTGCAGTCTCTGAGAGTTCATGTGCACATCAGTTCTCTTGAATTGCTGGCCAAAGGGGGACCAGAAGCCAACCCCACCACAAAAAGAAAAGAAAAACAAAACAAAACAAACAAACAAAACACCATCACGGGCTATTGCCAAGGTTGCTGGTTGCCCTCCAGACCTTGATGCTAAGGTCCTTTTGCCGAAAATAACGCTCTCAGTTCTTGAGTATGTAGACACAGTCCAATGACACTGAGATGATTCTCTACCCTGCACTGAATAAGAAGAATTTCTCTTGATTCCTTAGCTGGGGTTTCTAACTTGGAGGCCAGATTGGCAGGCCCTTCCTCCAGGGTTTCTGATTTGCTAGATATGGTGCAGGCCTTAATCATCTACATTTCTATCCAGACCCCATCTAGTTTCAAGGCAGCGGCTAACCCAGAACTCAAAAGGATTTTCCTCAGTGTTGTCTTGCGTTCTGCAGCTGTGTGGATTGACGCTGTTGCTTTGGATTCAGTTTGAGCGCACTAAAGAGACAATCTGGATAAGGTGGATGTTGGCTTTTCCTCACGTAAAATAAGCGTAGCGGTAGGCGCCGGGAGGCCTGAATTCACAAATGTGGTGTCAGGTCCTCCAGGACCAAGAGGCCCTGCAACTGTGCTGTCTGTCTACATGTCAGGCAGCACTGGGAGAAGAAGCAACTGCAAGGCAGGGATGGTTGTTCTTGCGACATCTGTTAATCCTCCCGCATCCTTCATGCTTGTATTTGCATTAGAGACCAGAAAAACAAGTGATTAGCTGGGTACATTGTCTCTGCCACAATCGCTGGGATCCTTTCATTAAGAAAGGGAAAATGAATATCAAGCACTCTCTGCCTCCGTATCTGACCCATCGACCGCACTGGTGCATGCAGAGTTTTGTCCTGGTGGACTCTGTGCTTTTCTGGATAGAGACGCGGCGTTCCCAGCACCTCTTGTTGATGAGCAGACTCTTATCACTCGCTCATCTTGACACCACTGATAAAATCACTAATTGTCCTAGATGTATTGATTAATTCCTGAACTCTAAATGCTGTCCCTTGGGCACTACCTATGTGACATGAAGCAGGTGCTGCTCCCTGGAAGTCTTAGTCATCAAATTGTTCTAGGAAGATATTTATACTCTTTGGGGCATATTTGGGATATGCTACAGTAGCTCACAGAAGAGTCATGTTTAGGATATACTACAATAGCTCATAGTGGGGACACATTTGGGATATGCTGATAGCTCACAGTGGAGACTCTTTGGGACACGCTGTGATAGCTACAGAGACACATTTGGGATATGATAGCTCACAGTATAGACACATTTGGAACGTAGTATGATAGTTCACAGAATAGGAACATTTGGGACATGGTATGCTGAGTTATGCTACGGCAGCTCAGACTAAGACAAGTGAAGCTTTCTGTTTGCTGTTGGGCACACATACCTGACATAATAACTGCCCTGCAAAGACACGTTAGCCACTGGATGTCTCTTAAGCATAGAAAAGACTAGGGAATATAACCAGAAAAAATATTGTCCTGGGAACTCAGAGGAAATGTCAGCAAAATAGAGCGCTGTGTCTCCAGCCAGCAGAGAGAGAGAGAGTGACACGAACTGAACTCTAGAATACCCAACTTGTTGGCGTCGTGTGACAGCGAAGAGGTAGGCACAGATTCACTGCAATCTTAGTATAGTGTTTTCTTAGACCAAATAAGAAAGTTGAAAGTAACCTAAGAGGAGGCAAAATGGTAAAGGCAAAAAGGTCCAGTGTCTCCCCTGCTGCCTCTATATTCTTTCTCCCTGTGATCTCACCCTGATTTTAGTTTTTTTGCAAGATCCCAATGTGGGCTCTAATGGCTTTGAAAGATGCTAAAGTTAAATCATGACAAATTTAGCTAGCTAGTGTGCACGCTTACTCGCTTTGGGTTTCCTGTTCGCTGCTGTTCTGCATAGAACTCGACTTCACAGATGTTTACTGAGCACTTTGCTGAAAAGTGGAAACACCGCTTTGAACAGACTGGCAAATTCTCTCACTCAAAGAAGATAGGCAGGGAGAACACAGGCACTGAAGCACAGAGCTTCCCGTGCTCTTGGAAATTTGCTGGGCCACACTAAAGAAACCTTAGGGGGCAGTGCTGGGTCTTAATTCTGCCCGGGAAGCCTACATGCTGAGATTAACCAGAAGTCTCCTGCCCTTGAGAAAATGGAGAGTGTAGTTCTTTCTCACTGTGTGTGTTTCTGCTGTCTCGGTGTCTGTCTGTCTCTGTCTCTGTCTCTCTCTCTCTCTCTCTCTTTCTGTGTATGTTTCTCTCTGTGTGTTTATCTCTCTCTCTCTCTCTCTCTCTCTCTCTCTCTCTGTGTGTGTGTGTTATTCTTATGGTAGAGCATGAGCAATGAGAGCTACAGCCAAGTTAATGTCTTAGGCCATTGTTGGGGGCCTCAGGTTTTGTCTTCAGTGTGAGGCTTCCGAAGCACAGCAGATGGGACATTTTCTTTCAGGACTCCTTTGACAGGAGTGTGCAATAAACAAGGGAAAGGAGCTCAAGTGTAGGCTGTGAGTGGATGGAAATAGATCGCAGGAGAAGAATAGGGAGGATCCTGCAGTTTACTCTCTCTAGGGAGTTTCATCGACTTGACTAATTATTATTCTTGGTTCTCCAGGCATTTGTATGTGTGTTGTTATTTAGCCTGGACAATAAAGAAACAGAAACCCAAAGGATTAGGCATGTCATGTTTGACTAATATCCAAGAAGTACTTAAGCATTTCACATTAAAGCCTCTTAATATCATTCTATTCATTTTCCTCACCTTATACCTCAGTGTTGGATTTATATTTTCTTTCAGGGATAGAAGGAAGGTTGATCTCTAGCAGAGTTTTAGACAGTGAGATGTGTATTGGATGGCTAAAAATATCTTGATGCGTGCTGGATTACTCCCAGATAAAATAGTCCAAGTTCATCTTTACTGTTCAGATACAACAGCAGATCCCCTGATGCAAGCTTATTTGAAATAAGCCATGCCAGCATGGTAGGAGTATTCATTCTGGAAGTGCTCAGAAGTCATGCTCCCTGTGCCAGTAGAAAGGCAGGAGGTTCTATGAATGAGTTTCTGTTTTCTGATCTAGTTTGAAGTCTACTTTTAATGTCACAAAGGCACACGCAGCCAGTTTGGTTTGGAATGGGTTCCTTCGCCACTAGGAAGTCTCGTTATATGGAGCCTAGTTGGGTCAGTCTGGGCTAATCAAAGTCCTGATTGATTTTAGAACCAGAGTTCCCTCTTTAATTACAGAACCCAGACCCCTCCTTTCTAGGTGGGTATTAATCTTCACTCTGTGACTGGGTTGTTGGGTATGAATTTGGACAATGTCTGGGCAAAAATTCAAGTCCCTGAAGAGATTTTTTTGTTTTGTTTTGTTTTGTTTTGAATGGAATCAGGCACACCGACAGACTGGCTTCTGTTATTGTTGCAGGCTGGCTTAGTGGACTGCTAGCTTGTTACATAACTGAAGACTTCCTTTTGCTTGTAAATGTCAAGATCAAACTGAGGTCAGTTTTAAATAGCTGACTGGGTGCTAATTAATGCGATTTTCCTATACAAGGGAAAGCAAAAGGCCTTGTGCCCATAAGAGTCATGGCTTTGTCGATTGTAAACAGAGCCTGCGCTCGTGTTTCCTGGCCACCCAGACCCAAATAATCACACAAAACTATATTAATTATAACACTGCTGGGCCTATTAGCTCAGGCGTCTCATTAATTAACTCTTACATCTTAAATTAACCCATTTCTATTATTTTGTATTTTTACCACGAGGCTTGTGGTTTGTTACCAATTGCTTCTTGGGCAGTTACATGGTGTCTGCCTGACTCTGCCTTCTTTCTCATTGCATTCAGTTTAGTTTTCCCACCTACTTATATTCTACCCTGCCATAGACCAAAGCAACTTCTTTATTAACCAATGGTAATAAAACATATCCATAGCATACAGAGGGGAATCCCATATCAGTTGATAAGATGGGGTGTCAGTACGGGCTTCATCTGCATTTTCTTTATACTGCTTCCTCTTTTCTTAGTGTTTTCAAGTAAAATAGGAAGTAAATGTTTTATTCTGCTACAATAAAATACTGGGGAGGGGGAGGTGCTTTGCATACAGAAAGGATTTTTTGGTTCCTAGTTTCAGGTGATCAGAAGCTTGGTATCAGCATCCTTTAGCCCTGGTGAGACTCATGGTGGATGTTATCACAACAGCAAGAACTCATGGGAGAGCAGTGAGTGACGTGTACACTAGAGGGTTTCCGAGCAAATGCTTTGGCTGCTTATTACAACTTTCTGGTAGGAATTCTTTACTCCTGCAGGACCAAGCGCTTCTGTGAGGCAGGGTTAATCCTATCCCATCAGGAGATGTGGCTCCCAGACCCCAACTGTATACTACCAGACTCCACCCCTGAACAGTCTCGTTTCTCAGCACCCACTTTGGGGTCTGAGCTCCTAGCACATGGCTCTGTCAGGACCAAATCATACCTAAACTGTAACATTTAGGTCCATGATTTTATTTACTTATTTATTCTTTCAGGGAATATTTATTGAATCTGTGAGCTAGCATTCTTCTAAGAATCCCCATGAATAGCTCATGTAATTGTCCAGAGTCCTACACAGCTATATGCCATTTTGCTAATGCAAGAACCTCAATGGACTTGCAGGCCTTTTGTCTGTTCTTCTCCACTTTCACTTGGTGACCTGGCTTCAGGATACACGCTGCTGAGACTGTCCCAAGTCTTCATTGTCCCAGATCTTCTTCCTGTCCTTAAACATGACACCTGCTAAACAGCCTCACCAAGGCTACCAGAGTCAACTCAAGAGCCACCTCTCTAGTATATCAGCTTCCCACCACAGACCTGTCCTTGTTCCACATCCCCTAGTGGTAAGTGCTACTAGATACCTCATGACTGAAATGAGAAGGCTCTGTCCTCTCTCCGTTCTGCTTCCTCCCCCTACACGTCCAGTCAAATGCTCTGAATGACCTTTTTCCTCAGGAGAGGCGAGCAAACCCTTCCTCATCTCAAACAGGGCACCAACAATAGACTCAAAGAAACAATTCCATCCAGTGTACCTTGGTGAACCAATGAGTGAGGGCTTCCTTACAGAAGCACAGGTAACTTGGAGGTGGTTGTGAACCGAAGAACAAGAAATCCCACCTCTTTATGAACTTGAATTTTTGCCTTTAAATTGTCCAATTTCTACCTAACAAGTCAGTACCAGAATGAAGATTAATAGCTGGGTGAAGGAAGGTTGTCAGGTTTTATAAATAAAAAGAGGCCTTGTAAGTCCCTCCTCCAGGAAAAGACTGTTAACTGTCCATCAGTCTTGTAGAAGGAATGGAGCCCCTCCTCCAGCGTGAAAGACAGTGAATGGTCTCAACCTTGTTTAGGTCACCTGTGGGTAATCCTTGCCACTGACAGCTGAAGGGAGCAGGTGGCCATGTCAAGCCTGGAAGATGGCTGGTTCACATGCCTCCCGTATGGTTTTTGGATCCGTCCTCCTTCAGTTTTCACCATCAATACCCTTTTCAGGCCACCTTGTGTAGCAGGAACTCCCGACTTATCCATTATGGTCCTTGATTGGTGGCTTCACCAATACGACAGCTGGACTAAAACCTTTCACCACTTACCCTGTGTTTCTCTTCAGGTTATAACCCCCAATTTAACACCCTCTGCTGTCAGAGTCAACTCTTAACATGCCTCACTTTCATTTCTCCAGGTCTTACACCACTCCCTGCAAACTATTCTTAGCATTTTCTTTTCTTTTCCTATGGTCTTAGCTTTTCTCGTGTATGAGTGTTTTGCCTGCATGTGTGTAAGTGGAACGTATGTGCCTGGCGCCCGGAAACATGAGGACATCAGATCTCCTAGAACTGGAGCTACAGATGTTTCTGAACCACCACGTGGCTGCTGGTAACCAAACCTGAGTCCTCTTCACAAGCAACAAGTTTGCTGAGTTGAGGAATTACACCATTTACACTTTCTTAAATAAAGAGAATAAACTGTTCTTTTTATTTAAGGGAAAAATTAAATGTTAATATACTCCTTCCCTTTGGTCCTGTTTAGAAGTTCTCTGCTCTGCTCCTATGGTTTTTTCTCACCCTTAATCCTGATCCAAAAAAGCCTCAAGAAAGCCCTCATTTCCAGGATAAGAACAGGAACATTGGTATCAGGCAACCCTGACTGTTCCTTTCAGTCACAACGGTTGGTGTGGACATGCAGGACTGGGGATCGATGGAGAGGTGCAGGAGAAAAGTGGTTACACAAATTCAGATCTGTATCCAAGAGACAAGAGTGAGGTTCCTGAGAAGGACTAGTCAATGTATGGATACTCATAAAACTCTAGTTTTAAAATGGTTGAGGGTCTAAGATGGTGATAAAGAGAAGAAAGTGGAGACAAGAAGTACTAAGCAGTTGTGATGAAGAATTGGTGAAGTAGAAGCATGGTTCCAGTCTGGTCTCCTAGTTACAGATGGCGGTATCTGAAGTTATCTATTGTAGGTATGATTTTGTGCTTCCCAAGGAAGGCTCCATGGAGGCTTATTACCACTCATGCTAAGAGCTTTCTGTCCAGCAGTGCTTGTAAGTTGGCTTACTTAGATCTTAGGAATTTCAGCCTTTGAAGTTACATGGTAGCCATAACCCATTTTTAGAAACTGTTCTTCTTATACTCATGTTCAGCCCCCAGAGTTCCAGGGCAAACATTTTGGATGACTTTGTGTTTTCTGTATAAAGATCCCATTTCCTAGCCATGGAATTGTTCAATGTTTATGTCTGGAATTACAGAAATGTCCATCATTTGAGGTTATTTAAGTGGATGCACAGTGATGGACAGTAGCCTGGAGTAGGCTTTTCAGAATGAGCTTCCAAGGACCCAAAATGCAGCTATCTTCAAATGGAGAGTACTGACCTAGCTTATTGACCAATAAGTTATCAACTTTTTAATACTGCCATCTTCTTAAGAGTACATGAGCGTCCTGTGTCTATACAACATTTGAATATAGAAGGGCATCTGAAAATCTGTCTTCTACAAAGAAAGATAATATGATTTGTAAAATAGAAAACGATACCATTCGTTTAATATTGCTTTTTGTTGGTGGTGATGCCGAGTTTTGTTTTGTTGTTTTGTTTGTTTTTGAGTGAGAACCTTACCACTTAGTCGTGGCTTGCAGGAAACTCCACTGGGTAGATCAGATTGCTATTGAACTTGTAGTGAGCCTCCTGCCTCTGAGAAATGAGATTAGAGGTACGAGCCACCATGCCCAGCTATAAAAGCCTTTTTAAATTAAGGTATAAGAGGGCACACCCAAGTATGTGTGTAACTTAAAGGTTACTGTCTATAGGAATTCCTACAGCACCCCCTTACAGGTTGAGTACCTATTGGTGGTGCCATTGTTGAGGTCTTGTTTAGGCTGCCCTATCATTTAGGTATCATAGGTGTAGCTTCTCTGTCACTTTTAGGAGAACCAATCTCAGGGCAGCAGACTTCCTTGTTCTCTGGCTGTTACAATCTTTCTTGAGGTCTTCTGTGATGTTCTCTGAACATCAAGTGCAGAAGTTTGTGTTGAAGATGTAGTCACTGGGACGGAACAGCTTCTGATCAGTTGCCTCTGCACTCTGACCAGTTGTGGTTTTCTGTCATGGTTTGTCTGTGGCAAAGAGAGGTGTCTTTGATGGTGGGTGAGAATTACATTTGGCTGTATAACAATAAGTTTTAGAATGTGGTTAGGAAATACGCTGATCTAGTAAAGGGACAGGAATAGGTTCTTTTCTAAGATTCATGACCTTACTGGCCCCAGGCATTTGTCTTGATTTGCAAAACAAAACAAAAAAAGATCTTCAGGTTAAAACATTTAAAAGCTGCTAGTTTTGTGACTCTGTAGCATAAAATTTAAGACCATGTCTTGTTCAAGAACAAGACCCGTGACTGGAATCACTTTATGTAAAATGAAAAGTAAATTCAAGTAGGTTTTATTGATTTACTAAATAATGCTAATTAGACCTTTAAGGGATTGAATCCCCTCCATTGCTAATAAACATGGGTTCTTGATTACCATATCACAGGACAAGAAACACCCCTTCAATTAGGAGGAGAATAAGAAATGAAAAGGTTCCTATTCATTGTGCACAGACCACACATCTTAAAAGAACCGCCCACATTGGGAGACTATGCTCTCCCTAGCTGCTCTCCTTCCCACGAGTGTTTGTGCATCTAAGTTTTCCCAGAGGCAGTTTTGTCCTCCTGCTTCAGAGAATTCTCCTCTCCCACTGCCTGTCTTCAGCTTCTTAAGCACATTTTCACAACCCTGGCCCACTCAGATCTGCCCTTAGTTGATATTGCACTGTTGAAACCGATGGAAGCATTTTCAGTTCAGAGACGACCTGTACCCCTTTCAGAATTGTGAGAGGTAAGAGGCAGTCAGGGCTGTTCTGATTTAGCTGAAGATAACTTCCAGAGTCTTGGTTTCAATGGAGGTGGGGGAGGCTCTTCAAGGATAACCATCTCCATGAGATGTTCCTTAATTTGGTGCACCCCTGAAGAGATGGGGAGCTTGGTGAGAATAACTGACCGCCGACTGCTGTGCACAGGAGTTAAGGGTGAAAACTCCCGAGAGTACACACAGGGTATGAGATGAGGAAACAACAGAAAACCTTCGCCTTGTCATGCTAAGGCAGAAATGTTGGTCAGGTCTGTACTTTTATTTCAGGTCCTGGAACTTCTGTCTGCTCCATATTGTCTGTGTCCTCTGTCATCCAGGTTGGGATGTCTTTCCATCACTTCCGTGCCTTTGCTATTTGTGTCTGTGTTTGTGTCTGATATCCAATAACAAAGGAACAAGCCCCCACAGACTGTCCTTTCCCGACTTTGTCTCCTCTTAAGCCTGTACCACCCCTGGTAACAAAAGGGCTGCGTCATCCTAAGACTATATAGAGGATTCCCTACCTCATTTTCCGCCTTTTATTAGTCAATCCTGGTTGTTCTCTTAGATTCTCACAGACTCTGAGGAAGCTGTGAGTTGGACTTGAAGTCCATTCCAGCAGAAACAGCCCCTCCCAGCTTTAAAACTCACCCAGGACAGTTGCCTTCTTCATTCAAAGAAGCCCACTCTGTATTTCTTGCCCCCGGAATATATTTTTGAAATTATATAATTTTTATTTAAATCACTCAAGTTGACTAACGGACTTTAGAGCAGGGACTGCTCCACTCGGGGAGCGGGCAGGACACACATCAGAGATAGCAAAAGACATTTTTTCCCAATCTGGAGATCAGGGAGCCAAGTCCATGAGCATCGGTAGAGATTGCCTGCTGCTTTATGCTCCATGAAATCGCTTTGAGAATGTGTCCAGCTTAGGGAGACTCTATGTGCCCTAGAAATGGGCTCTTGGTCCCTGCGGTGAATCTACAATCAGTTTATTTGTGGTGTCTAGGCTTGGGGACAGAAGGTTTCTGAGTCATGACCAGGGCAGGGCCAGCGTGTCTTCCTTCTCCAATGCCTTAAAGTTTTGCAAGCTGCCAGATGAATGAGTAGTCCTGGAGGTGGTGGATGTCCCGAGGAAACACATACATACATACATACGTATGTCAGAAACATACATGTGTTTGTGTCTTTCCACAGTGTCTGAGTCTATTGAATAGCAAGTTTACAGGTATGAAATTTTCATTGGCTGTGATATGCCAAGTACCCCTACTTTCATATTTGGCCACAACAGACACGGGTTTATTCCAGTCTTAATGTTAGCATTAGTTCTCAGATCACATAATACATAGCACACACTGATTTTATCTATCTTTCGCTCTATATATCACCTGTCATCTATCCATCTATCATCTCTTTTATCATCTATCTACCTGTTTATCATCTGTCCATCTAGCTGCTTGTCCCTATCCTATCTCTCTCTCTCTCTCTCTCTCTCTCTCTCTCTCTATATATATATATATATATATATATATATATATATATATATATATATACCTATCTACCTACTTATCATCTGTCCATCTATTATCTATCTATCTATCTATCTATCTATCTATCTATCTATCTATCTCTATCATCTACCTATCTACTACTTATCATCTATCCATCACCTATCTAATATATTATCTATCTATCTATCTATCTATCTATCTATCTATCTATCTATCATCTATCTATCTATATCATCTACCTACTTATCATCTATCCATGTATCTACCTATCTAATCTGTCTGTCTGTCTGTCTGTCTGTCTGTCTGTCTGTCTGTCTGTCTATCCTCTATCTATGTTACAGGATGGTTACAAGGGGGTTAAAGAGGCTACAGCAGAGTTCAAGGAGTTTCAAAGAAGCCTGAGAGGCAGAAGCTTGTAGAGATGCAAAGGCAGTCTCTTCAGGGACAGGATAACAAGCTGAGTCTGGGCTTTTCTTTGCTGCCTAAGAGTTGGACCACAGCATCAGAGTGAGTTGCAGACGCATGGTGTGGAGGAAACTGTAAAGGCAAATGGTGGGTCCAGGTCCAGATGATCGATTAGGCAGACCAGAGAATGGCAGGTCCAAACAGATAAACAGGTAGGTAGATGGATGGATGGTGGTTGAATAAGCCATGGCAGTGGCAGAGTGAATCAAGCTGAGCAGTTTTTATGAGGTGGTCAGAGATTGGTCAGTGGAAGTGTCGCCATCTTAGTAAGAGGTTCCCCTTCTTTGTGGGGTCCAAGTAAGGGTGTCATTCTCTTTCCTTAATCTTGTGTGTCTGACAATTTAGTTGGCTTGATTTTCCCGATACGATTTTAATATGCTCATGTGCTCCTACAGTTCCAATTTTCTTTGATCAATTTATAGGGTAGGGCCTCCTACTTTTCAGACTAAGTTATGTATCATTCTGTATTGTGTGGGTGATGCCAGGCATGTAGTGCTTGCTGTTTGCATATCCACCAAGGTACAGAGCCATCCTCTGTTCTCAAAATGGAGTCCCTGTGGGCAAGGCAGAGCCTACAGACAAATCACTGTATTACAGTGCGGAGTTATAGGTAGGGCACACCCAGTTGTCAACAGAGGATCTGAAGAATTATTATTTGCCCAAGGGTGAGAATCTGTGGGCTGAAATAAGTAGTAAGGTTTACAGGGGGAAATATTATTTCTAGTACATTCCAGTTGGTGTATTGGGCACTTTCTCCCTGGCAGGAGTAGCTCTGTGTTGTTTTGTTGTTGTTGTTTTGAATTATGCCATGTCTAATATCGTGCTGACTTCAGTGTCCTACAACTAAATGCCACTTTTTTTAAACTTTTGCCTCCAAGTACTGACCTTCATAGCCAAGTTGATGATTAATCTCCTCACCTTTTCCTGCATCTCTTCATTTCTGTCTAGTATCTGCACACACAAACATGCCTGTATGTATGTGCATGTGCACACACATTAAATGAAAACTTGGAAACTCTGTTCCTGAACCTCTACATTTCAATTATTAATTGGCCTTTAAGGGACGATTTCATTATGTTTTCCCCTAGGGTGTAAGCTTTCCTGTGTTGTGCAGGGATTCCCCTCTCAAATAATTTGGGTGTGCTACGGGTTTCATTGTGCACCCCTAAAATTCATCTTCTGCTGACATTCTCCCTCTGTGTAGCCGAACACGTGACTACCTGGAAATGGTCTCGCTATTGTTATAATCAGTTGAGGCAAGGTTGTGCTTTAGTGGGGTGAGCAAGCTCCGTTTCCAAGATGATGGGATCCGAATTAAAAATGGAAACGGTCGATATAGACATCCATGCTGGGAGGAAGCTACGCAAAGATGAAGGCAGACACCAAATGGATGATTCTGTCAGCTCAAGAGCCACAGAAATTGACAACAAACCACCAGCAGGAACACAGAATCATGCCTTCCTCATAGACTAAAGGAGGAATCAATCCAGCTCATACCTAGGTACAACTCACAGACTATATAAACAGGAGACAATAGAGCTCTGATGTTCAGGCCACTCAATGTGGGGCCCTCTTTGGAGCAGTCCTGGCAGGCTAACACAGAAATAACTCTAATTTTGAACTGTGCCCTAAAATATTATTTTAAATGTGCATGAACATAGAAGTGCCTTGAAATAGCCTGTTAAAAAATTAAAAAAAAAAATCTAATCCACTGCACGATTTGCAATGGTCTAAGACAAGGGGCAGAATGGGGAATTTGTTATTTCATTGAAAGTAAGTTTTAAGTTAGATAAAATCACTTTTGTGAGTCAAAATGGATCTTTAGGCACCAGGTCCCCCACCCAGGTAAGATAATACTTACTAAGATTTTTGCATGTCTTATTGATTGCTTCAGAGACTCAGAATGTATCCTAATAGTCCAGACCAGCACATAAAGCACTTAGCACTTGGGAAGACTTGGTTTTCAAAACGCTTTCCTCTATACAGAACTCTGCAAGGCTTGGCTAGAGTTTGGTTTTGTGCAATTTTGTGAAAATCTAGCTGAGATAATTAGCTTAGACAATTACTTGCTGCAATTTGTAGATGGTGGAGCAGAAAATCTAGGAATGCAGACAAGAAGAGATAAAAGAACCCGTAATTCCACATTACTTAATAGGGTGGTTTTAACAATTGCCCTTGATGGCTGGATGAATGTCCAGTTTTAAATTGCTCCGTGGCTTCAACTCTATTTACTGAGAGAGGGAAAGGCACTGATTATAAGTAGATTCACTTTGAGCTTAGTAATTCTAACATGTCTAGTATATAAGCAACTAACATATTAAGCAAATTTCTCAGTATGTGTGTTTATGCATGAGTGAAAAATGAATGGCTGTATATATAAATATTGAGCTGGCATGTGACTAGGATTTAAACCACAACTGTCAACAGGATCACTTAGAGGTCACTATAAGCCTTGCATAAAGCAGAGAGCAGGGCCCAAGACCAAACCCTTAGATTTCTACCATCAGAAGACTGGAAGGCCAGAAAAAACCTAGCCGAAGCCATAGGAGAAATCCAGAAAATGCCCTGAGGCAGAAAGAGGAGAGTGTTTTGAGAGGCATGGAGTTCCCGGATGTGTAATAATTTACTGTGAGGTTGAATGCAATGCCCAGAAAAAGTGCATTGTTTTTGCTGAGGTGAGAATGGCAGAACCCTGACACCCTAAGTACCAGCAGAGAGCAGAGGAAGGCAGAAGCCAGGCAGAAAGAGACGTGGAATTGAGACGGTTGGTTGCTCTCTTACCAAGGACTGAAAACATTTTCCATAGTGATATGTATGTGTGTAAGCAAGGAAGAAGGGAGGGCGAGAGAGAGGGAGGGGAAGGAGAGGAGAGTAAAAGGAGTTCCGGAGAGCCAATGACAGCAGAGGGAGAAATCTCTGCAAATCTAATGTACGACTCTCTGTCCAAAAGTGCCTCTACTTCCTGGTGAAAGGAGCCAGCTAATATTAAAACCACTTTGCTTTGAGTCTCTGTTGCAGATGAAGCAGTATAGGGAAATCAGTGGTATGGCTGAGGCTGGAACTTCGTGCATCACTTTTTTGATGGAATCCCCTAGTTCTTTACTTGAATATGTCCATAAGGAAGAGGAGAAGAGGAGTTTCCAGTGGTCAATTAGGGCAGAGCCAAGTAGTTTTTCCACCTCCACTCATTGCACTGCCAGGATAGTACATGTGCAGCCTTTTCACATACGAGGGGTAGAATGCAGCGATTGCAATGGCTGGTGACCACTACAGATTCTTTACCCTTGCTCAGGGTGCCCTATCTTCTTCTGTATATGGGGCACATTAGGAACGATACATTTTGCAATTGGTTTTGAAATGCCATATCTTGAAGATTCTCGTGTGATTATGATTCCATGGGGATTGAAAGTAGCTTGGAGATTTGATTGTGAAGCTTCAAGTAAGTTGGTATGATTTTGTCCTGCCTCCTTTGGGGGAGGGTGGGTGCATTTTGTAATATGCATCATATTACGTGGGAACATCTTGGGCAATATGCATGCACACATATGCAAAGACACACACACACACACACATATATATGCATACCTGTTTGTATGTTTGAATAAGAATGGATTCTATGGGCTAATATGTTTGAATACTTTATCAACAACTAAATGAACTGCTTAGAAATCATTGGGAGGTGTGGTCTTGTGTACAAGGAGGTATGTCACTTTTAGTTTTCAAAAACCCACACCATTCACAGGGAGCATTCAATGAGATTGTTCATTTGTGGGAATTATTATAATTTCATATGCTGAACAGAATCTTCTAGAGAGGATAACGCAGAAGATGGAGAGTTTGGTTGTTTCAGAGCAAAAAAACAGCAGGAGCAAAAGCACTGTGATGGGAAGAGATGATAAAATTAAAGCCGAGTGAAAGAATGGCCTTTGTTGATAGGAAGACTACCTCTTCTATGGATTTATTATGGATGATTTTCACAAAGCAAAAACCAGGTTAACAATGTAACAAGCCTGTCTGCCATCTCACTTACCAGCAAGGCCAGAGGCAGGAAGCTCCAGAGGTAGTTACCTCAGTCAGACAGAGTTTTCACCCAAGAGTGTGAGTACCTCTCACCTCTGCCTTGCCCCCTTCTATGTGCTTGCCAGTCGTGCCACCTCGGAGGGCACCTGCAACACTGCAAAGCATCACACATGGGTAAGAACGTCCTGGAACAGAGTTCTCCAAACTCTGGTAAAGTTCTTCTCTTGGAGGTTCGGGTGTCTCTATTGTATTCTACAGCCATTTCTAAAACAGTCTCTCATACCTGAGAGTCAGGCAAACATGGTAGCTTACTTCATACATGATTCATATGCTAGGGCTGGGCAAAGCCAAGCTCCTTTACATGTGTGTTCTGCCTGATGCTGGTTGTTTGGGTCAAAGGATAAACAGGGAAAAGGCTATGAGAAGCAAAGGATTATTTTGATCCTTTGTATTTGGTCATAGAATTTTACAATTTGTGGTTTGCAGCATAGAATATGGTCAACTATAGTGAAAGTTCCAGAGGGTGCTGGGAAGAAGGCCTGTTCCATTTGTGCTGGGTGAAACACTGTCTTTATGTCTGCTGGTACAATGTAGCTCAAGGTCTCTTGGTTGGTCTTAGTTTTGATGACTGATTTGGAAATGAGAGCAGCCTATTGAAATCCTCCGTAACTGGATACCAGGACCACCCTGACACCTTACGTCCATCAGTGTTTGCTTATGAAAGTGAGATTTGAAATTTGCTGTGTATGCACTTGCAGCTGTTATAGCTTCTTGGTGAACTGTTCACCTCCTTATCGTAGAGTGGTCCTTCTTAATCTCTTGTGACTCATTTTGGTTTGAGGTTGTTTTATCAGATGTAAGGATAGCCATGCAAACTGGTTTTCAGCTACTACTCACCCGAAGATTGCTTTCCATCCTTCGGCTCTCAGCCACTGAGTTTCCGGATCAGTGAGATCTGTTTCTTGGAGACAACAGATAGTTGGATTTAGGTTTTTTTTTTTTTTAAATCCAGTCGCCAATCTGCTTATTTTTCCTGGTGACTTCAGGCCATTTACATTTATTATTGAGAGATGCTTGTTGATTACTGCAGTGTTTGCTTGCTTTCTTGTTAGATTATTGTTTGTTTCTTATTTCTTTTCTATTAATGGGGGTTTGTTGGACTTGATGGAGTCCTATGTGTCCTTCCCTTGTTTTTAAGGGTGAGCGAGGAACATTTATTGAGAGGCAGAGTAACTGCACCATGCTCTCTTTATCCACCTATTCTTCTCCTTTCCTGCATCCATGGGATTAGCACTGCCCCTTCTTCTGTACAGCATCCTTTTAAGTAGCTTCTGGTTACTGCTGTATTGGCTTGGTGGCCACGAACTGCCTTAGTTTGTGCTTCTATTGACATGACTTTGTGTTTTCATCAATTCTAAAAGATAACTTTGCTTGATAAAACAACCATGGTTGACTAATTTATATTCAGGGCTCAATACACACACACACATATATACACACACATTCAGGGCTTGAAATTATATACATACTTATATGTATGTATATATTTATCATTCCATGCTTGCATGCTTTTTAGAGTTGTTGAGGAGAGTTCTGATTTTTTTGAGAAATGGTTCACTGCACTAGTAATTTTTGGTCAACTTTACACAGGTAAGAGTCTTGCGGGAAGAGGTAACCTCAATTAAAGAACTGTTTTCACCAGACTGGTCTGTAGGTAAGCCTGTGAGGCATTTTTGGATTAATGATTGATGTGGGAAGACCTAGCTTACTGTAGGCAGTGTCTCCCCTGGGCTGGTGGTCTTGGGTTCTATAAGCAGTAATCTGCTTTCCTCCATAGCCTCTGCATTAGCTCCTGCCTGCAATTCCTACCTCTAGGTTCCTGCCTTGAGTTCCTGCCGTGATTTTTCTGAGTTGTTTTGGTCACAGTATGTTTACCATGGCAAGAGAAACCCTAAGACATGCATTTAGTATTAGTTGCTAAATCTGAGCTCTTGAACACTTATCGGTACATTATTGTCAAATAATTATGTAGCTTTGCTTATTTAGTAGTTGATTCATTTTGAGTTCGTTTCTGGGTAGACTGTGGTCAGGGGTCCAACACTAGATTTTTGCATGAGATTACCTAGTTGTTCTAACCATTTGTTTAAGGGACTCTTCCTAATAATTCTTCTTGACATATTGGATAAAAATCTCTTAGATCGTTGGGTTTAACTCTGTTTCATCTGTTCACATGTCTGTCCTTGTTGCAATCAGACACTGTGTTCCTTATTGCAGATTTGTGTAAGCTCTGAAATTGGGAGTTATGAGTCCTACAACGTTGTTCTTCTATGAGATAATTTTGAATATCTTGAGTTCCTTGGTACCCATAAGAATTAAACAACTGACTTGTTCATTCTGAAATAAACTTTGTAATTTTAATAGTGGTTACATTTAATCTATAAAGAAAGCTGGCACCTTAACAGTATTACATTTTTTTTAATCTATGAACATTGACTGTCTTTCCATGTTTTTAGATCTTCTTTAACTTCTTTCAGTAGTATTTTGTAGTTTCAATATACCAGTCTTTTACCACCTTGGTCAAATTTATTACTAAGTAGCATTTTCAGTATTCTATTATAAATTGAGGTTTAAAAACTTTCCTATTTCAGTTGTGTATTTCTCATTGTTTTAATTGTATGGTTTGCCTTTTCACTTACCTTGCCAAACCACAATTTCTCTCTTAAATACTCCTGTGGTTGCTTCACACATTTCTGTACCCTGGTTGGTTCATTTATAATGTTCTAATCCTCTTGATGAAATGATACTTTTGTTAATTAACATCCAATGACTTTCTCTGTTTTTAATAATAATAATTTAAACTGATACTATGTAAAACATATAATGACATTTATTTGGTGTGCATGTATGTGTGTGTGCCACAGTTTGCTTCAAGTCAGAGGAACACTTGTGGAAGTCAGTTTTCTCCTTCCTATAGGTGGGCTCTGGAGTTAGAACTCATGTCCTAAGGCTTGGCAGTGGGTACTTTTATTCACCGAGATATCTCACAGACTCATAGTAGGAAGCTGTGCCTTCTCATCTGTTTTATTTGGTATTAATGTACCCACTCAAGCTCCCTTGGCTATTGTCTGCAGACAGTACCGCCTCTTTCACTTTTTGCCTGTATCAAGTCAGTCTGCTGTAGGCAGCACACTGTCTGATCACATCTCTTTTTAGTCTTTTTCTTTTAATTGGAAGGTTGAATCCATTTATACTTACAGGGTTATGAGTTGTAGCATGAATAATAAAAAGCCAGAGACAGATTTTAGGTTCAGAAAAACAAAGTAGCCAAACCACTAGAGAAATATACCTTTACCAAGGCTGGGCAAGTGCAGACTAAGCAGACCAAGCAGACCAAGCCTTTCTCTCTTCCTATTTTTATTCCATCTAGTACTAGGATTAAAGGTGTGAGCCACCACCACCTGGATTTGTTTCAACATTGATCTTATGTAGCCCAGAGTAAGCTTGAACTCATAGAGATCCATCTGGCTCTGTCTCCCAAATCCTGGGATTAAAGGTGTGTGGCCCCACTGCCTGACCTCTAGTGGCTTACCTTTGCTCTTCTGATCATTAGGCAAGCTTTACTTATTAAAATATAAATAAAATATCTCTATAATGAGTAATGAAATATGCATTTCAGTTACCTAGTTGTGTTGTAGGAAGCCATTTGTTTAAATAATCACACAGAAACCATATTATTTACAATACTGTTTGACCAATAGCTTAAGCATATTTCTGGCTAACTCATATATCTTAATTTAACTCATTTCTATTAATCTGTGTATCAGCACGTGGCCATGGCTTACCAGATAAAGTTCCATCTGGCATCTGGCTCTGGCGGGGCTATATAGGAGGCCACTTGTTTGTTTCTTGGCTTCCCAGACCCAAAATAGTCACTCAGAAACTATATTACTTAAATCGCTGCTTGGCCCATTAGCTCTAGATTCTTATTGGCCAACTCTTACATCTAAATTTAACCCATTATTCTTGCCTATGTTAGCCATCTGGCTTGGTACCTTTATCAGTGAGGCGTTCTCATCTTGTTTCCTCTGTGACTGGGTGACTACTGCAGACAACAACTTTCCTCTTCCAAGAATTTTCCTGTTTTCGTCTCCCCACCTCTACTTCCTGCCTGTTCTCCCAACCCTACTTTCTACCTGGCTACTGACCAATCAGCATTTTATTAAAATACAAGAAACAAATCTTTACAGGGTGTTGTAGGAGGATACTTGTTCCTTTCAGGCTGCTCAGGCCCAAAATAATGCCACAGAAACCATATTATTTGCAATACTGTATGGCCAATATCTTAAGCATATTTCTGGCTAACTCATATCTTAAATTAACCCATCTCTATTAATCTGTGTATTATAATGAGGCTGTGGCTTACTGGGTAAAGTTCTGGTGTCTTTTTCCAGTCAGACTACATGGCTTCCTCTCTGACTCTGCCCTTTTTCTCCCAGCATTCAGTTTAGTTTTACCCTCCTAGCTCTGTTCTACCCTATCAGGCCAAGCCAGTTTCTTTATTAGGCAATGGTATTCACAGCATGCAGAGGGGAATCCCACATCAACAGAGTACAAGATCATTGTCCCACAGCACTGCTGTTTATGTATTTTATGACTTTTTTGTGCTTTATTTCTGTCTGTGTCAAAATTTTCTAGTGAAATATTTGATTCTTTCTTATAGTTTGTTATTCTCTTATATATGTTCATTTTTCCCCCAAAATAGGAAAATTTAGTTAGTCCACCTGATAGCATCCCATAGGCCACTAGAAATTTCTCTCTCTCTCTCTCTCTCTCTCTCTCTCTCTCTCTCTCTTTCTCTCTCTCTCTCTTCTCCTGTCAGATAATCCTAATGCCCCATTACATACAATTATCATATAATGTAGGCCCTTTACCCATAGAATCCATATGTAAAATCCTGAAACTCTATTTTGTAGTATTTGTGGGGTATGGCCTTTGGGATGCAATTAAGTTTAGATGATGTCATTGGAGTGCCCATGGTGGCATTACTACTCCTATAAGGGGAGAAAGAGACAAGAAATCTTTCCCTCTCACCATGTGAGTCTCTAGCAAAAAGATGGCAGAGGAAGAATGTCTTTACCACTGAATAAACTGGGACCTTGATCTTAGACTCCACAACAGTGACATAGAAATGCTTAAGATACTCAGTCTGCAGTATGTGCTACCACAATCTAAAAGAATGACTGACAGAAGTTGGTGTCATGAAATAGAGAGTGGAACAGGTTGACAGCTTCGTAGGTAAAAGTGCCACCAAGCCTGATGACTGTAAGTTTGTTCTCTAGAACTTACATGGTGGAGCGAGAGAAGGGAATTCTACTGGTCTCCTTCTAAGCTCTATGTGCATGCTGTGGTTGTTTGAAAACAAAATGGCCATAAACGGGAGTGGCACTATTAGGAACTGTGACTTTGTTGGCATAGCTGTGGAGGCTGGCTTTGAGGTCTCATATATGCTCAAGCCATGTTAGTGTCTCAGACATCTTCCTGTTTCTGCAAGATACAGGACTCTCAGCCACATCCCCAGCGTGATGTCTTCTTGCATCCTGCCATGTCCCACTAGGATGATAATGGACTGAACCTCTAAACTGTAAGCAAGTCAACCCGTTAAATTTGTAAGAGTTGCCATAGTCATGGTGTCTCTTCACATCAACAGAAACCCTACTAACTAAAACATACCTCTACACTCACATCCAGACAAAAAATAAATGAAAGTTTTAAAATGTTTTTATTTATTTTTTCTTTATGTATATGGGAGTTTTGCCTTTATCTATATCTGTGCACTGCATGGATGTAGTGCCTATAGAGTCCAAAAGAATGTGTGAGGCCCCTGGAGTTATGGAGAGTTGTGAGCTGCCATATGAGTGCTTAAAATTGAACTTGGGTCACCTGGAAGTGCAACCAGTGCTTTTAATTGCCAAGCCATTGCTCTTGCTACTAAAAATGTTTAAAGAAAAACAATGGGATGCTGTTATAATAGATACCTAAAACATAGAAAAGATTTGGAATTCAGTAATAGGTAGAGGCTTGGAAATCTATAGGGAAATGATTATTGAGTGGACATTGGGAGGACATAGATCAGGGACCAAGCACTTACCTGGTGTATACAAGGTTCAGTTAGATCCCTGTCCTGGAGAGGGTGTGGTTATTACTGTGAAATGACTATCAGCAGTAATCTGATGAGAACTGAGAAAGAAAGGCAGGGAGCCAAAGAGAAAGCCTCCATCTTCCCAGAGAAGATACACCCTATGAATATCAACAAGGAGTCTTACAAGGTCACGGGAAGAAAAGACGGACATGGTATTTACACTGAAGGAAAGATGATCCTGGCTGAATGTGTTCACAGCCTGATGTGAGAAACATAAGACATGTCAGTGATGAAGCTGGACATTTGGCTGAAAAGAGTTCCAAATATTTAAGGAGCAGATAAGAAGATAAGCAAGTTGAAAAAATATAATTGCTAAGCAAATAACAGAAAGTTCTCAGCTTATTTACATTGAAGAGAATGCCAAGGGTATTATCACAAAACTGTCTTTTAAGGAGATAGTTATGAGTGTGAGCCACAGACCTACTCAGCACCCTTAACAGGAACACCAAGAGTTTTCACTACAAGAGCTGGAGATGGGGTGGGATGAAGGGAGGGCCTCTGGTTTCTTAGGTTCCAGAAGATGATCAGTTCTGCACATGCAAATGGTTGTCCTTAGTCTCAATGAGCCAAACAAGCTATGGTGATGGGGTCAACTGAAACCAGGGAGGTGCAAGCGAGCACAGCAGAATCCTAAGAGCAAGACTCATGTGGTAGAATTCTGAAAGTCTGGCACCTATGCAGCAGACCCCTGGAGATGAAACTTCTAGTCAGCAGAGTCCTGGGGGTATGACCCATACTGTACAGGGCTATAAAGGATCAAGCACTGGCCAACAAAACCATGTCACATCAGAGGATACTTCTCAAGCATTATAGGCACATAGAATCATCTTTCTTTCCTCATGTCTCCTTTGTACAATGGGAATGCTCATCTTATGCCTCTTTGATCACTATAGTTTGGAAGCATATGAATTGTTTGGTTTCCCAGCTGGAAAATAACAGTACCTCTAGACGAACTGTCTTACTGATATGTGATTTAGAGAATAGTTTGATGAAACTGGACTTTAGACTTTGAAGTTGGAGGTTGTGTAAGCTAAGACTTTGGGGGCTGTTGAGATTAGATGTATTTGTGTGTAAGCACAACATGAATTTGAGGACGACTCCGTGTGGAATGCTAAAGACTGAATGTGTCCTGAGTATATATGTTCAGGTCCTAAATCTTGGGGGAATAATTAGTTCTAGAGATAATCATGAAGCTAAAGTATCTAGAGTGACAAGATTTTCTTACAGGAAATAGAGGAGACCTGGGATTCATATAGTCTCATAGTGCTCATTGTTTTAAGCATGTAGACTGTGGTAGATGTTATGCCCATCTGAGTTGATAGAAAGAACTCTCTTCTGGCTTTCTGACAATCTCCTAGCTTGAACCACACCTTACTAGTGAATTTTCACTAAAGCAACTCTTGACTTTCTGTTTGGCTCCCTTTTATAATCTTTTTGCTATTTCCTGTTTACTTCCACATCATCCCCCCAATTTCCCTTACAGTACTCTTGTTTGTTTGTTTGGTTGGTTTTGTTCTTACTTCTGAACACATTTAAAATCATAAGATTTTTTGTGGTTATTGTTTGAAAGTCTAGGATTCATTCTCTAGGATTCCAAACAAAGATTGCTGTTACAAATGAGTTTTTTTGTTGCCCCTAAAGAAAAAAGTCTTATTGTATTTCAAAGGATAGTAGTTTTCTTGAAAACTGGACATACCAACTATTGCAATGTTGGAAGCAGTGAGACCCCAGATCCTGAATTTCTTGTAATCCCCTGCTCTGAGTGCCTACAGCTGCTCTGAGCACGAGACCTTCAGGAGTTCCTGATGGCAGGAGAGTGGTTTCTGGTGGGTTTGGCTGGGGCGTGGCTATCTCTATATAATCTGCCCTTGAACACAATAAAGAGGGGCATTCTTGGGGAATTCAAGGATGACCCGTGTCACTGTTTCTCTGTGTGTGTCTGTGTATTTTAACCTCCAGCCCCCTTGCTCAAAGCTCGCGAACTGGGTGCCAGTGCACAGAGCACAGACACGGGGGCGTGGTGCCCGGCATTGCAATGTAGAAATTCTAGATCCAGATCCTACCTTTCACCCCTCAGAACAGGTGATATCACCCACTGAAGACAGGTATCCATTGTGGTTGTTCCTTGTAGCGGTTTGTAGATATGTGGTCACTGATGTCCCGTCACTACTTCTGTAGTTAGCCTGTAATGATAGAGATTTCCTTAGATATTGATATTTTTCTTCATCAAGGATTTTTCTAGAACCAGAAAGTGTTTTTCTGGACTCTCAAAGACTTCAATGACTGTTTCTGGCATTTTTTGCTAACTCTATTGCTATTTGTATCAAAATTAATTTCTGGAGCCTCCCATCTGCTATCCTCTAATTTTAATATGACTTAAATATGACTCTAAAACACATCACTATCTTTTCTTGACTATCAATATGGTACTTTGGGTGTGGTTTATCTCTGACTTCTCACGTGCCTGGTTTACCTGATGTTTGTAGGATGGGTATAATATGTTTATTTCTGGTAAATGAGAGAACACCCCAGGCCAGCCTGGTCTACAAGAGCTGGTTCCAGGACAGGCTACAAAGCTACAGAGAAACCCTGTCTCGAAAAACTAAAAGAGAACACCCCAAATCAAAGTTCAGCCTGGTTGAAAGTTAACTGACAGTCTGTAAAATGGCAATAACAGCAGCATAAACTTCTTGAGGAATTAAACTGAGATGCTGGAATAAATTAAAAATAAAAGGTTTTTCAGACTGTCTGCTATATAGTAATTCTATGATAAATATGAACAATTATTGGCATAGTTATTCATTATTTATTCATCTGTACAATTCCCTCTTGAGTTGTAGTTATGTTTAAATTCTCTACCTTTCTAGTTAAAATGTGAAGGATTTTTTGAAGGTAAGAATAATGTTTTCATTTTTAATCTATTTCTTTTTAATGTTCTTTCTTTTTTTTTTTTTTTACTTTTCAAGACAGGGTTTCTCTGTAGCTTTGGAGCCTGTCCTGAAGCTAACTATTGTAGACCAACCAGGCTGGCCTTGAATTCAGAGAGCCATCTGCTTCTGCCCCCCCGAGTGCTGGGATTAAAGGTATGCACCACCACTGCCCGGCTATCTTCTATTTCTTACATATAACAACAAACTTTTTTCTGCAGCAAATGAGTAAATAAATACTTGTTGAATAAAGGGATAAAGACTCTCTAAATAGAAAATAGGTTAACAAGAAAAGCATTCAAGCAGTAACAAGATATTTTACAGATCAGAAAGGATATGGAAATAAAATGCACCCAACTGAGAAAAAATAGTTCCATAAATGTTTTCTCTGATAATGGCAATAAATTAACAAACCAAATACAATTTAGTGAAAGAAAGAGAGAGAGATAAAACTCACACCCTTCCTTCTGTGACTCAGATCATTATAGAAGAAGGGACAGAAAGAATGTTAAGGGCCAGTGGCAAGTGAGGATCACAGGGAAGCTATGTTTTCTAGACACAATAAGGCAGTTACACATATGAACTCCCAACAGCTAAGATTGCATGAACAAAACATGTCCAAGCTCAGGCCAGATGAAATCCCAGCATGTTGGGGGTGGGACACGAAATCCCATCACTGCCTAAGGAGCTAGCTTCTGGGGAGGGAGAGCTAGTTGTCCTTAAGGGTGTGGCCCATTGTATGTCCAGCAAGCTCCCTTGGAAGGCCATATCCCCAAAAGTATATAAGCACACCAGTTGGATTTGATGGATATTTTAAGAAATAATGAATGAGGACACAAAATTGCACGGGGCATAGAAACAGGTATGGATCTAGGAGGAGATGGGAAGGAAATAAATAGGATCAAAATCCAGCGTTAGAAACTCTCAAAGAATAATAAAAATGCTCTTAAAACTCAAATGAATGCTTACTGTGATTAGAGGCAAAAGAACAATGAAAATAATAATACTCGTACTTTACATCTTGCAGATGTCCTTCTGAGTGTTGCTTTTTTATAAATGCACATAATTTTCAAACCCTGCATATTAAGTAATATTCCCCTACTGTCTGTTTAAAAGGAACTGAAGCTCAGAGAGGCTGAGTAAGTTGCCCAAATCATTTAGCGAAGCTGAGATTTTGCCCTACAGGCTTTGCCTCGGAGTCCACATGATGAACTATTCTACTCTAGTAAGCCTGAAGTGGGTCCAGAGAAGCCTGACAACATCCACAAGACAGCATGTGCCCGAGACTCGACTGTGCTAGTGGCCATAAAAGCATATTGGGTCTCCCCAAATACTTTGAATGGAGAGGTATCACCAACAGTTATTGGGGTGTGCATTTCCTCTGGTCCTGGGTATACACCTAGGGGACTCCAACACATGGCATGGTGACTGCATTGAGTGACAGCTAGTAGACTTCTTAAATCAGTGATTGTGTAGATAGACTGGGGGACCAGTGTGTGGTGTAAGGTGTGCTAGTATTTGCTTTCAGATTGCCTTCTTCATACCACGAACTATCCAAAAACACCGATTTTCAAGACAAAAATAAAAGAGTAACTTTTGCAGAAACATCCAGGGTAATATGAAAGAGATTCTCTGAGGTAATCTATGCTTTGAAGATCATCAGGGAGTGGCAGTGAACACAAAATTCTCCAAACCTTCCGGTGACCCTCAGGAGTGCTGCTGAGCTCAGAGACAGCACAATGAGCTCTGTGAGAGAAATGAAGAAGCAGTCAGGGGACTGCCAAAGGACTAGGGTCATCACAGCCCCCTCCTTCAAGAGGGATCCAAATAGTTGAACCAACACAAAGGGATATTTTGGTTGTGCTTTTGCATAGATCTGGCTTTAATCAGAGTTTCACTTGAAACACTTAACTTCCAACATTCCCTTCTGCCTCCAACACTGTTAGTCTTACGGTAAGTGTTAAAGTGAGTGAGAAACCGCACACTTTGTGACGTGCTGTAGACTCCCAAGAGTTAAGTTTCAAGAATTATACATGACTACAAGTTGGGTTTCAGGGGCAGTTGTACCAGCCATGGGACCTCAGAACACAGCGGAGGTGAGCGCTGAGACCCCGACAGACAGAAATGTCTCCTTGCATTGTTCCTGCGCTCTTACTCTCTCTTACCCATATTAGACATGGTGAAGTCACCAATATTCCCTTCTTTCATTTGTCATGTGTAGAGAATGTCACAGAAGCTCTCGACAGGAAAGTGTAGCAGACATTAGTGGGAGACAATTCCTTCCTAAATTGACCTTTTAAAGGAAGCCTTTAAAGTACCACCGAACTCGGCGTCCTTACGAAAACATGTCTTTAGCTTACAGCCTCCGAAGAAGCAAAACTGCAGCTGCTTGAGAAAGTTTCCTTGCTGGAAAAAAGACTGCAGGCTGTGAGCCAGAGGAGTGCTGGAGGAGAGTCCTATGAAAACATGGTGCTTGAGAAAGACAAGGTACGTGGAGGAAAGGTCGTGTTTGGGGAGTGACTTAACCGCACGTGACAAGTCTGGAAGCCATGGCTGGGTTGAAGGTCTCCAGGGCTGGGCCTGTCACTCGGTGGTGATGAAACAGACACTTAGAAGCAGTTTTTACTAAAAGTGTTGACTAACTAAAAGCAGAGGGGGAACCTGACACCTGCCTTCTTCATTTTCTGCCTGTTTCTGGCTGTAGACACGGAGATAAGACATTGTCTAAACCTAGAGTCACCTAAGATTCCAGAAGACCAAACCCTGGGAGGAAAAGCACCTCCGCCCCAGATGAGGGCAATTGTTCTAAAATGAACAAGTTAATGCAGTAGAGGACCACCATGCAGGACGGAGCCAGCTGAGAGCTGAGGAAATGATGGACCAGCGCCGTTCGGGTCACATCTCGACCCAGTGCTTAACTGTGCAGAGTTCTTGCCTTCTAGTTTCATGTTGGTGATCCAAAGATTGGACTTGGGGGCCACTGGGCCCCTATATTTGTTCCTCTTCCCAATAAGGTCATATATATTAAGTAAACATCTCCTTTCTCTTTTCTTTACCAATATTTCTCTAAATTGTTTTATTGGAATAGGGGCCTGGGCCTAGCTTATTGGGAGCTCCAGAGCTCAAGCCTTTCACCTAAAATCTCTGGTAACAGTAGAGATTTGCTTGGCATGTACACAGGTCTGAGTTCCATCCTTAACACTGCAAAAAGAAATTAAGCTCATATTTGAGTTTATGGGGGGGTGAATACAATATTTATATTTGGTGAAGGTAACTTCTTTTCTTGATTCACATTCACAGATTAAAATTTTTGTTACACTTGAAGATTTTATAAAATTTTTGATAATGTATCTTTTGGGGAAATGTTAACTGCATAGTCCATTTTGTACATGGTGTCAACTGTACACATATTTCTTGGTTTTCAGGGCAGGAACTGATGAAGGACTTATTTCTGTTTGGTTAACAATAGATTTTAAAATTTGACATATTGTCTTAGTTAGGGTTACTATTGCTGTGATAAACACCATGACCGAAAGCAAGTTGGGGAGCAAAGGGTTTATTTGGCTTTCACTTCAGCATTGCTGTTCTTTATTGAAGGAAGTCAGGACAAGAACTCAAACCGGGCAAGGTTCTGGAGGCCGGAGTCAACACAGAGGCCATGGAGGAGTATTTGCTTACTGGCTTGCTCCCCATGCCTTTCTCAACCTGCTTTTATAACCCATAACTGCCAACCTAGGGATGACACTACCCAGAATTCAACTGGGCCTTCCTCGATGAATCACGAATTAAGAAAATGTTCGACAGTTAATTCTTAGGGAGACATTTTCTCAGCTGAGGGTTCCTCCTTTCAAATAACTCTAGCTTGTGTCAAGTTGACAAAAAACTATCCAGCACACATATTTTTAATTTATAAAGTGTTGGACACACACACACACACAAGCTCACTAACATTAACCTCATCACCTCAAGCTATCATTTTTTCCTGACCATTTTCTGGCAGTTAACATATTTGTGTTTTGCCCTGAGGCTTTCTCATAGACAGAGAAATGACCTCTTTAGTACAGATGGTCTCAACACCCGGCTAAGACCGGGATGCTGTCAGTCAGTAGACTGAGAGCAGGCACACATTTGCCTCTGGGATACTTGGAAGAGTTAGACATTGCTCTCTAAATCCTTCTCTCTTTTTCAAAATTGTTTTTGTTGAGCTATATGTTTTTCTCTGCTCCCCTACCTTCCTCCCCCTCCCCTTCTAGCTTCTCCCATGATCCCCATGCTCTCAATTTACTTAGGAGATCTTGTCTTTTTCTACCTCTCAGGTAGATTGGATCCATGTATATCTCTCTTAGGGTCCTCTTTGTTTTCTAGGCTCTGGGGTTATGAATTCTAGGCAGGTTTTTCTTTGCTTTATGTCTAAAAGCCACTTATGAATGAGTACATATGATATTTGTCTTTCTGGGTCTGGCTAAACCCTTCTCTTTTCCAGTGTATTGAGAAGCTGCAGGCTGAAGTAAAAGCTTCCCAGGAGAAACTTACAGCCCATGTAAGTGTCCCCCCCCCTTTTTTTTGATCCCATGATTCATAGCACTGTAATCCTGAAGATGAACAGAAATTTGTCAGAAGTCATAAATGAGGTTTATCCACTGTAAAGTTAAAATGCAGTATTTTTAGAAATTCTCCATAAATAAAGTTCATATTCTTGCAGATGCTTAAAATGAAAAAAAATGTGCTTTTCTATATGGTCAGATGGTTAAACCATCTGATGGCACATCGAAAGAGCACTGAACATAGGAAAGGATGCCAGGAAAGCCAGAGAAGAGACTGGAGTGGCTGTCAGTGATGATACATAGAACTTGGATCTAAGACAAAGATCCTGAAACTTTAGTTCATGTCAGAGACCCCTGGAAAGTTTCAAAGGCAAGCCACCCAGAGGTGCTCTTTGCTGGGTGCTGAGGCCTCAGGTGATACCAATGCTCCCAGCCTCTGAGCTAGTCTAGAGCAGCACATGCTTTGTATACTCATTTGCCCCAGTCTTGTGCTGTTTGGGAAAGCAACCCTACATCAGAATGCATGGGTGTCCAGTTGTTCCCTTAACGTCTTGACGAAGATCTCATGAATTTCTGGAGCAAATTCATTTGCCCTTTAGCCCATGTCTGTGCCGAGAAGCAATGAGCACCAACAGACAGGATACCCTTGTGCGCTTGTGTCCACGAATCAGGCACCTCGCTGCTCCTGAGAATATTAACGCCCCTGACACCTCCAGCATGTGTCCAGAGCTCGTTGTGCTACTAGCATCTCCACATCCATCTGGGCTGCCCGGGCTAACCTTGGTAAAGGATACTGGCCAGCCCTGCCAAATGGCCCTTCTCAACAGCACCAAGTTCCTTAGACCAGCTCAGAATGCAAGCAGAAAAGACTGTAAGATAATGAATTCTCGTGACCACCCACTGACTATGTAAGGAGGAGCTGACTTTGGAAAATCTTTTTTAATTGTCTCATCTTTCTGTGCTGAAGAAATAAAAAAGTCTTAGGTGTTAGGACAGACCTTTTAATCCTTAAACTCCGTCTTTTTCTGATCTTGGGTACTGATTTGTCCCACAATGGAAACGAATGTGCCGGCATTTGTGGCGTTGTGACCTTTCTAGCAGACTAGCTCAACACTCTGTCTCAGATGTTCCTCCGCCAGCTGCCCTGAGGGTGCCAGATAATGACTGCACAGGGAGGAAGAAGGCTCCTATTAATCTGTCACCTACATCCCTGTGCAAGGAGGAAGACAGATGCACTCCCCAGATTCTGATACTATCTTCCAAGTCTCCCCACGATGGGCTGATTTTAAAGCTCCCTGCAGCTGGTGTCTTGGGGGAAACCCCTGTGGTATCTACTTCTGTCTCCTAACTCCAGAGTGTCTGCCCCCACCATGCTGCTATTGTCCTAGGCTCCTCTGAACTGGGGCTGGTCTTTTGTATAGGGTTTCTAGATTTTTCTAAAGTAAGTTGTCTGGTAGCTAGGATTCAACATCCCAGTTTGTATTCATCAAGGCTTTTCTTTAATTTTTCAAGAAAGTTTAAATGGAAACTATTAATAATAGTATTTATTGAGTTGGTCGTGTGTCTTCCTATCGTATCGGTTTCAAATTCTTATATAACCTAACAAGCCAGACATTATTTCTTAGGTTAAAAGACTGAATCTTTAAAAGGTTAGATTACTTTTTATACTTCATGATTTTGCCATCACAACTGAGTGTCTTTCCAGATTCCTTTCTCTGTACTATCTCTGTCTCTGAGGTGTCAGAGGTCCTGTAAAGTGTGACTTCCAACGACTCTTCCTCTTTCCATGCCCCGGAAGCGAATGATCCCGGAGCAGCGCTTCAACTCACAGTCCTAGCATCTCCTATGCAGATGACAACCACCTCCATCTCCTTCAAGTTCCTTCTGTCTCAATCATCCTGTGGTGATAACCCCTAAACGATTTTAATGTGCATTTCTTCAAACATTATCCCTGGAGAAAACGTTCAGCAGAGCTTACCACCTCCTCAGAAAAGAAAGAAAAAAAGTGTGTGTTGGGGCGGAGGGTGCAATGGGGCTGGAAACAACACAAAGCGGGTTTGCTTGCTTTAGAAATCAGCCATGCACAGCTAGTCTCTCGATGTATTCATCCATAAGGACCATTTTACAGCATGTAACTGTGGAGATGCTAGCATTTAACATCAAATTAAAGCTGTGTTTCCTATGTGACCTAGCATCATGCTGCTCTCTCCAGATCAGCAAGCCAGATTTGTCATCTTCCTTGTCTGTACTTTGAATACATCCCTCTCTTTCATTCCTCAGACGGGGTGGCTAATGGACACTACTAGACTGTTCTAGAGATCAACTAAAAAGCAGTCTTAAAACCTTAGCCATCTCTACCTTCATCCCTATGTAGTCAGCTGTGCTGCTCTGTGCCTAGATCTGTGTTTCCTGACTTCTACACCTGCTACTTCACTATGCACCACCTCTCTATCCTTTTTTCACCATTATATAGTTTAGCTATTGTAAATGGTCCCAGATAATTAACATGAAAATTTAGAGCATTCTACTGCCCCTCTCCTGGGACAAAGTAGCCCATTTGTTTTAGGTGCATAGGGTTTAGTTAGCTGAGAAGAGAAAGGATAAAATCTATGCATAAATGCTTAAGTGAGGGCTACACGCACAGCTTAGAGTACTTACTTGATATGCTTGAAGCATGAGGTTTAAGCTCTAGGATAATAAGGGGTAGAGAGACAGAGGGAAGGGAAGGGAAGGGTAACTGATTTAAATCGAGCATAGAAAAGAAAATTAAATGTAAGAGACTCTGACGGTGAGAGTGAGATTTATGAGCGAAGAGAAGGGCTTAAGAAACTAAGATTGTGGTAACAGAACTTTGTAGATAGAGTGAAGGTTCTTCTGGGAGGAAAATGGAAAGATCTTGAGATTTCTGAGAACTCTGAAGATTAAGAAATAAATAATAGGGAGAGATAAAAAGAGTTTCTCTGTGTTATCAACTTCAGCCTCTTTAGGTATTTGAGAGTCCCATTAAAGACTAGACTTCCTATTGTACTGTAACTTCCTTAAACGTACACTTGTATAAATTAGCCACTGTGCTGGGCAATTTTACGTCAACTTGATACAAGCTAAAGTCATCCGAGAGGAGGAAACCTTAATTGAGAAATATCTCCATAAGACCTGGTTATTGGCAAGCCTGTAGGGCATTTTCTTAATCAGTGATTAATGGGGAAGGGCCCAGTCCATCGTGGGTGATAACACCCCTGGGCTGGCGGTCCTGAGTCCTACAAGAAAACAGGTTGAGCAAGCTGTAAGGAACAAGCCTGTAAGCAGCACTCCATGACCTCTGCATCAGCTTCTGCCTCCAGGTCCCTGCCCTGTTGTTCCTGTTCTGACTTCCTTGGATGATGAACAACAATGTGGAGCCAAATAACCCTTTCCTCTCCAAGTTTCTTTTGGTCATGGTGTTTCATTATAGTAATAGTAACTCTAACAAAGTCAACTACCTAATGGTTTTCCGGTTTCCCAAAGACCATCCAGAGTGGTGCTTGCAAACACAGCTCTTGTCCTATCTCATCTCTTCTTTACTCTTCTTAGTTTCTGACTGATTCTACTAACAAAATGCAACTCCCTTTTCTACTTATTATTACAGTACCAAGTGGTGTTGGAGAGTGTCATGGATGGGGGCTTGGGCAACAAGCTGTCAGACATTGGCATATCAAAATCCATGGTACAGGAAAGGAACTGTTCAGACCATGTGTAGCCTTGTGAACCCTTTTCCTACCTCACCTCCATTATGTACCTGTGACCTTCCCTGGAAGCGTGCCATACTGTTTTGTCTCTAGTAACTTTGCTTATTATTCCTTTGCACATGGAACACCTGTCTGACTATCTAGTAGGCCATGTTTTTCTCATTCTTGATCAAGATAGCTAGTTGGAGGAAGTTTTCTCTCACCGAAAAGTCAACTGTCTTTTATTGGTATTTTGAAATTTCTGTGTTCTTTTCACTCCATGGCACTGTGACCCCGTGATGGAATAGCCTCGTGTGATGAGCATTTTTTCCATACCTGGGTTCTCAGGGAGCAGAGCACAAGCCTGCCTTTGTCTCCCTTGAAATCTCTTCACTGCCTTTCACAGATTTGAATGAAATGACTTAAGGCAGAGAGAGGGAAACAAGAGGAGCAGTGGTGGGAAGCAAGGCGACCCATTGCATGTATTCTTTCGTGCATACAGTGCAGCTTTAGCTACGTGTGTTTCCCTATATGTGAAGTGAAAACAGAAGGCGTCTACTTCAAGGAAGAGGAACACCAGTGACAGAGATAAAGGGGAGTGATGCAGGGGAGGGAGCAGGCACAGTGACATGTGTGAAGATGTCACGATAAAAGCCATAATTTTGTATTCTCATTTAAAAAGCAATAAAGCAAGGGATGGCAATAGTCAAACTAAAGAGAAGTTTACTTTGACGTTTACAGCTACAGACTTTGTGTTTCAAGATAAACAATTTGTGGAGACAGCTGTATTCCTTAAAGTTGCCAGTTATGTACCGTGTTACTTCAGTCTGAGGCTAGTCCTGTCAGGTAAAATGTATGCTGGTCACTTTTCTGTTGACGTGATGAAACACCACGAGCAAGGAAACTTACAGAGGTTTGTTTGAGCTTATGGTTCCAGAGGGATAAGAGTTAATGATGGCAGGAGGAGGCATGGCAACTGGACCAGACAGGGTGGCAGGATCAGAAGCGGGGGGGGGGGGGGGGGGGGGGGGAAGGGGGGGGAGGACGTTTATCATTCAAACCACCACAAAAGACAAAGGAGAAAAGATAATGATTGCCTGTAGTGGAAGTGTGAATTAAAAACAAACAAAACATAGTTAATAAGATAAATTCCTACTACAGGTGGAGAAATACACTTAATGAGTGATCTTAATATGAACTATAACAACTCGTTGTCTGGACTTATTCAGATCAATCAGAAAGAAACCAATAGGGGAATTGCATTTTTATATAACTAAATTGACACCTATAAAATAGAAAACTATACAAACCTTAATATTTTTGTTACCACTTGTAATATTTTGAAGTTTAAAATCTTACCCCACTAACTTTACAGATCCTCGAAACAGCTTACATTTTAAAATGCTTTTAAAGATTATTTTTCCCCCCAGTGCACATGTGAGGACTCAGACTGGGCCACCCACAGAACTAAGCTGCCCTGGCCAATCTTTTCATTCTCTATTCCGTGGTTACTTAACAGCTTAGAGACCTACACAAGCTAAAACAAATCCTTGAAGTGATTGTTTATAGTCACGTGAAGATAGTTGTTTAAGTTATAATGACTTCAATTAAGACTAGATATTTTAAGAGGGGGGAAAAACGCTTTATAAATGAATACCTTCCAAGTGGTTGAATCCATTTCTTGTTGAACTTTAGTATTTGAAGGTATAGTGCCTTGTCTGCCTACCAAATCCAGCATTAATGACCTTAAAGTGTACAGTATCCTTTGTGTCTTCTACCCCACTGTACTCTCATCCCAATAGTCATCTTTTCTCTAGTTATCCATAAGACCTACCCAGGACTCAGAATTCTGTCAATCTTCAGTGGAGCACTTTCAAAGTGGAAATCTGGATGATTTAGTGGTAGGCATTCAAGTATTCCTATTTTTTTATAGCATCACATATGTCTAAAATACTTCAGAATAAGCCTAACAGTCAAAACTATCCCAGTATAGGAATCATTCAAAAGAACCATGAAGCCTTCTTCAATCTGTAGGATAGGTGACTGTGTACTGAAACCAGACTCTCAGAAGCCAGTTTCATAGGATGTTCAGAGTCAGCAGCTGAGGGCAGGGGACCCGGCACACGGGCAGGTCCAACCTTGGCACTCCTGAAAGTTTCCCCTAGGAGTTTGGTTTAGTTTCTTTCCCTACAGAAAAGCTGTGGGTGTGTTAAACTTTGGGAATTAAAGCTCTATGGAAGCTCCAGTTTATTCATGGGTAGTTTCTTCCTACCCTAAAGCTCTAGCCCACCTGTTGGTTGCTCTTTCCCCATGCTGGTCACTTTCTTAGGGTTTGTTTTGTTTTCCTTTGATCTTAGACATCCATGAATACCCCTTTCCCCAGTCATACCCAGATTTCCTTTATGGTTGAGTCTTTCTCGCCGTATGCAGTCTGGAGGGGTGGGTGTGGTCTGTCAGTCAGGGCATTTTCTATTCGCTTCTAACTTGAGATGAGCCTACCTGTGAACCTGCAAGGAATCTGCATGTTGATTTGGATGATGCAAAAGGATAATAGTGGATGGATTCCGACTGTGGTACCCAGGCCCTATGCCAGCAATTGATACTGCCTGGACAAGAAGAGCTGTTCTTAGACCTTTTTCTCTGAACCAGGTTCCTGCTGATTTCAGGAGCCTCCAGGACCTCCCCACAACTCCCTTAGGCACAATCTCACTTTATTTAATTTGGTCAGAGTCAGATTAAATCAGCTGAAACAGAATCATATTGCTTACATTAGTTCAGTGATTTTCGCAGTGAGTCGGAAGTATTAGTATCACATTGGGAGTTGTTTGAAAAGTGTATTTTGAGGTCCCGATTCCATATCCCAATTCAGAAGTTTTAGGAGTGGAAATACCACAGTGGAAGGTTGTAGAAGCCCCCTAGGTAGTTCTGGTGCTGGTAACCCTGACCAAGCTATGGTCAGCCGGATTTCTCGATCCTGACCGGCACTGTCCTTGACTACACAGCGCTGCTGACTCTCCTGCCACTGAGAATCTGCTCCATGGCCCGAGTCCTAACATGGCAGGCACCAAGGCTGCAGCACAGCTCAGCACAAAGCACCGATTTGTTCAGGTGATAAACCAAAAAAGGCATGATCTTCCTGCCTCTCCCCTGCATCCCACACATCTGCCTGCTCTTGTATCATCCCTGCATTCCTGGAGCTTGTCATGACTAATTCTGCTGTCACGTGACAATAATGAACCCTTTGGAGTCCCTAACAGTACGGTTTCCTAGTGCTGCTACCCACATTATGTCATGTCTTTTCCACAACAGTCCTGGGAGGTGTTCCTCCTCCATCAGATAAGGCAAGTGAGAGCCGAAGATGCTAGGATCCCTTCTCTCAAAGACACCCCGGTAGCTGTTCTGAGTCTAGGGTACTGATTTCTAAGATGGGTCCCATTCCATTTTAGAACTTCTGCTGCACGTGCCGCCAATAAAGCGCTGCTTATGATGTCTGCGTGATACATATTCTTCGGATCTTACAGCGGAACTAATCAGTCTGAGAGAGCTTGGCAGATGTCTCTTAGCGTGTCTTACTTGGAGCCAATGAGGGAGGATAAAATTCCTTTCCAATAGAGCATCTGAGGCCCTTTTAAAAGATATATATATATTTAACCTAATGGAAAATTCCTCCGTAGCTATTTATGGGCAGAACCACATAATACTGACAGTTTGCACCTAGAATAAATGGAGGAAATAGTGCTGCCTGTGCTGGGTGTAGTGTAATTATTCTCCACTTGGCTTTCCTTGGCTGGATTGTCTATACTGCATCATAAGTCAGCCAGTCATTTTAAACACTGTATGGTTAGTCCATGGCTTGTCTTCATTATACTTGATTTGGAGAATTTGGAAATGAGGTACTAAAAGAGGTTTTCCAGCTGGTGAGAGTTGTTGCCAGATAACCTCCGAGGGCTTGGAAAGGAAGTGTGTCTGAACTGTCGCTGCACACAGCACCATCTTCTGACACCCTCCCCATGCCGGCTGACACCCAGGGGTTGGAAGGTTTGGAATTCACTAAGGATTTCCCCTGGGTTCAGAACAAGACTTTCCTCTACTCCCCTCTCATTTTTCTACAGAAGGAGCTGTTTCTGTCTGAGTTTCTCCTTTAGCTTTTAGGTTTTTCTTTAGGTTTTATTCTACACTACTAGCTGAGTTCTCCAGGGTCTAGATCGCAGTCATAGTCATGTGTTATATTTAATATGAACTTGAAAATGACAATAATAAATAAGTCTTTCTGTTTTATAGTAAATTATCCAAGAAAGAGTAAAAATATGTATTGTTTTGTCCCATTTCCAAAGGAAAGAAACAAATATCTGGATTTAAATCTAACACAGCCTGGTACTTTATGAGCATTTAGTTTCAACTGCTCTCTTGATATAATTTTATAGTTAGTAAATCTAGCTGCAATGTTTAACTGTATTTACTCATTTTTACTCTAATTTCACAAAGGATTTGAGCTGACCCATAATAGCATGTGTGAAGTAACTGTTCTTTAAAAGTCAGTAAATAATAATAATTGAAACCGTACATTAAAGGGCCACATCATAGAAAAGTAGCATATGTGTGGGGAAGTCATAACTTACCACATAGTATAGTTGTTATGAAAATGTGGATTAGATATTTCTCATAGCCAAAATCAAGGCAAAGAAAATGGTTCCTCAAGCAATTCTTACTGTATTAGGGAGGGGGAAGATATTATCGTTTATTTTCTAGTAAGGTAGTTCTGAAATGAGATTTGTGCAAACTATCCTACAGACAATAGTGAGAGAGAAACGAAAAGAACCCATGAACAATATCAGACCAGCAGACATATTAGTAGTAATGGATTTTGGATGGCTGCTCGCGCAGTTTCCAACAGCAGAAGGCCAGCTCACAGTATGTGAATAAAGTTCTTTCTTTATGGTAATTACAGTGTAGCTACTTTGTGTATGATTTTAATCCACAGTCATTTGTGATAATCCAGCAGGCAAGCTTTCCTGCAGTCCAAACTCAAGCAAAGAATGCACAAGAAGGAAGGCAGAGAGTCATGTTTGCTGAGGAGGCGCCTGACTTACACACACACACACACACACACACACACACACACACACACACAATAAAGCCAGGCAGCTAGGTCATCCAGTTTTTCAAAAGATGAAAATCCAGCCCTCTGCATGAAGTCTCCTCATTTGTAAGTGTCGGCAACTAATTCAAAGAAAACAGAGCGGCGTGTGTGGTAAGCAAAGCCTACTAGGTGAACTAGGTAGCAGCTGTAGCTCAGATTTTAAATCCAGGCAGGTACTTGAGTGCATCTGCTCCACTGGTGTGTGTGTGTGTGTGTGTGTGTGTGTGTGTGTGCAGGAGTACTCGTGATTGTGAAAGTCAAGAGGCTGGTATCAGATTGATTACTTTCTAACCTGATTTTTGAGACAGGGTCTCCATCTGAACCTGAGGCTCACTGATACAGCCAGACTGGTAGGCCAGTGAGCTCCAGGGATCCTTCTGCCTCTGCCTCCCTAGTGCTGAGTTGATTGATGTGCACCACCGCCCTCAGCTCTATCGCATGGATGCCGGGGACTGAACTCTGCCTGTCTAGATGCCATGCTTGTGTGGTGGACACTTTACCAACTGAGCTGTCTCTACAGTCCTCCCTTTTCTTGTTTAACACAAGATAAAATTCAGCTCAGCCCCACTATTAGCTGAAAGTTTGGTCTGAGTCATTTAATTAGAAGAATGCTCCTCTCTCATCTCCATGATGGGTCTATCATCCCTTGGCCTAGGAGAAGGCAGCTTCCATCAGAGAAGAGCTTGTTGTTACCAATAAGTGCTTAGTACCAATTAGTCCTTAACCCCAATAGCCATGATGCTAACAGTCATTGACAACATCTGGAGACAACAGAGGTGAGCATAATATGCTCCCAAAACTTCCCCTCACACTGCCCGTATACTTCATACAGTCTTGGTCCACCCCAGTTAACTAAGGACTTTCTGAAATTATTTATTATCATTGTTATACATGTTCATGTTTTTTTTGTGTAGATGTGCACATTTTATAACCCATAACATGCATGCAGACGCCGGAGAACAACATTTTCATATTGGTTCTTTCTCCCACCTTTATGAGGGCTCTGGGCTTGAACTCAGACCCTCAGACTGGCACAGCAAGTGCTTTCTGGCTGAACTATCTCTGCACACCTCTTTTTTTTCAAAATGCTACACCATAAATCCCACTTGATAAAACATATCCCCCTCTAAGTACTCAAAGCAAATGCTAGAGTCTAAAGCCCAGCTCTTCCCTTTACCAGCTGTGTGTATTTGAGTAGGTACCTCCTCTGGAGGCTTCATTTCCTCCCTGCAAGGTGGCAGTATTGAATATATATCATTCTAGATATGGCCTGGTGGTTAAATGAGTTACTTTATGGAAGCCTGCACCAGCGTGTGCAAGACAGGTATGGGTCTTGCATAAAGATGTGCTAAAAGCAAAAGCAGAGACAACCACCAAGTGACCGATGACAACAAGCATGGAAACGACCAGTAAATATTCCCTAATCGGTTCAGTGACGAGCTTTAATGTATGTGTGACCCTTCAGCCGTGTGAACATCTGCATACCGGAACCTGGATTAAATGAAATGACAGAAGGGAAGGGATTAACAGTAGCACCTGCTTGGGACTCAGCCAACACTTGTCGCTATTGGCATTGCTTCTGCTGGGGTGCCCGGCCCTCTTCATCACTCACAATATGTGCTTTGACATTGCCTAGCACTTTATAAACATTTATTTTTCAGTATCAGATTCTATTACATGGGGTTTAGCTCTTAATTACTTCACTGTTTTCAAAATAAATCATGTCCCTGTGTTGAGCTCAAGCAATTACTCATGCTTTGTGCGTGTGAGGGGATAGTGTAGGAGGCGGCTCCCTGCCTGCCAGAGCCGGCACAGAGGAATTAGCTGGGCGCTTCTGCTCACCTTCACTCGAGTGAGAATACGCTGATTGTGTGAGGCAGTTGCCAGCGCCACAGGGAATGGAAAACTACTGCTGAGGTGGTTTGCAACTGGAAAAGATCATCTTTGATGCTCAGGAGCAGCTCTGGAATGCTCCAAGTCCTTCCTGTCTAGCCTTCCCCAGTCATTGCTTTCTCAGCCCCCTGGAGAATGTCATCCAACCTGTTCTCTCCCATTCTAACTTGACCCCAATAAACAACTGTCCCTACTGGGAATGTTTATGACGTCTATTCCCTCAGCCTGGGGCTAAATGATTGCAGCTGACTTTGCCAAAGTTTCTTTAACTCCACTGTGAGATGTCTGGAGACATCTGAGGGTGAGAAATGCCTATGCCAGGACAGGGCTGGGGAGGCTGGATGGTACCGCTTTTTTGTGTGATGCTTTTGATGTTACTCTTTACCCTCCTAATTTCAGTACTGAAAGAACTCAGATTAACCTGGTTTTATTGTCTAGTCTCTCGAATTCTCACCCAGCAATTCCAGAGTGAAAGAACCTACAATCTACAACCAAGAGACCTCAGAATGGTTGTGAATTAATTTGTTTTTCAAAGTAATTTTTAGTATCTAGAAACCATAGAAGATGTCAAACCCTCGTTTTTGCCTGGTGAAACAGGAAGTTGCTTCTAGTTTTAAATATTCATTTAAACAATTGCTTAAGTGCAGATATTTATCATTTTTAGTGTTTCTAATATAAATAGATCTATCTTGTGTCTAATCCCTTCCCTGGGTTTTATGTGTCATAAATCCCTATGTTAAGCTCACTTCAGGACAGAGGGAAAGGAAGGGGGCTGGGAGCATTCTCTTGCACTTCCTAGATAAAGGATTTGTTGTAATCTTGAAAACTATAACAAAAATGAGCAACCAAATAAGTAAATATGTTGGACTGACTTGTCTGCACCAAGGTGATTTCTCAAATGAGGATGCCCAGGTCACAGAACTGACAAGTGGTTTAGACACAAGTCATCTTCAGATTTCCGGATTCAGAAACCCCCACAGCATCTCCATGCTTTCCCACCCTTCACCAAGTGCCACAGCAGTGCGGGAGGAACTGGGGGGACTTGAACTTCCCCTAGAAAGGACACAAGCAAATCACAGAATTCCAGGAAAAAGGCAATGGAATGTGAACCCAAAAGAAATGGTTATTAATTGTTCACGCTTCAGCCATTTCTGCTGATCCTAACAAGACGGCTTCTCCTGCTTCAGGCTTAGTGGGTGCTGGGAGATTTGGCTGTGAACTGTTACTGTCTGTCCTTTTGAAAAAGCATTTAAGAAGAAGGATTGGGAGGAGGAGCAGGGAGGAGGCCAGACTGATCAAAAGCAAAGCGGCTGGGCTTAGGGCGTAGGGGAGAATGCTGGGCACATGAAGATGGGAGTGGGTGCAGGAACAATGCTCACAGTCAGGCCAGAAGTTCAGCAGAGGGAAGAGGCTGGGAGAAGAGAGGTGTTTTTCAGCTGTGTGGATTTGCTAATGAGAACACAGCTCGATGTTTCTAGTAGGCATTGAAAACAAGTCGTGTCCAGATGAAGCCCATGGGGATGTTTCCCCCTCAACACTCTTCCAGGTGTGGAACACACCCATCCCCAGAGACAGGGCTCAGGAGGTAGCCAGAGTAATTAAGAGCTCTGCTGCAGTAACCCTTGCCGGTCTGCAATGTTCCCTTAAAGCTCTTGCTGTCAATTCACATTTCCTTTCGCTAGTTGATTAGTATTCTCAGGTTGAGGGGATTTCAGCCTGAACCAGCAGGATGAATACTTATGAGCGAGTAATCTCTCGGTCCTGCTATTGCTCAAAGTTTATTGGAGGGAGGCTCAGTAACCTCCCTCCAATAAACTTTGAGCAATTTTGGAGGAGAGTCCTAACATCTCTACAGAACCGTGTTGCCTGGGCAGTGGAGTTTTCCTTTCAGACGCAGACTTAGGACACAAATTTAGACTTCAGAACAGTCTCCTCCCAGATGGTGACCCACCAGCTTCAATCTGACACCTCTGGGAATCTGTGTCACTGAAACTGTGTCCTTCCCAGCTCCCCCCAGCTCCCATTTCTGGCTCATGCACCTGTGTTGTCTCACACATTATTGATGACGAATAATCACTTCCAGAATTTTCTTTAAGAACAGCGATTATTTTCTTCTTAAGATTTCTCAGTTTCCTTTTCAAAACTATGTGTTGTGGGAAATTTCTGACCTTAAAAATGTGATTCTCTGCATCCCTTGGGGATCAATGTAACAGCAGGAGCTCTCCCTGCAACCTTTAACCAGGATTAGCCCAGCAATGAGACTCCAGACTTCCTTTCTCAATGTGAAGCCATAGGCCCAGCCATATATGTGGTATGCATACCTAACTTTGTGCACCCAGCCATGTATATGGGATGCATACCTACTATGTGCACCCAGCCATGTATGTGGTATACATACCTACTATGTGCACCCAGCCATGTATGTGGTATGCATACCTACTGTGTGCACCCAGCCATACACACAGACACCAAAACCTGCTTCTCTCTATAAAGTGTAAAAACGACAGACACATTTTTGTCTCTGAGACTTTTCCACCCTTCTCCAGTGCACAGATGGAGCAATCAGGGGTACTTTCAAGCTGCCATAGTGTTTGCAGATGTATTTGAGAAAAGCCATGGGATGGTCAGAGGCTCAAGAAGTACAGCTAACTTACAACCTGCTGGAATTGACAAAGCATCATTCAGAGTTGGTGCTCTGGACAGAACCCATTAGAAAGCAGTGTTTCGGGGTCCCTGGTTCAGCAGTTAGGACGACTTACTATTCTTGCAGAAGACCTAGGTTCAGTGCCCAGCACTCACATCAGGTGGCTCACAACAATCTAATTCCAGTTCCAGGGGGATCTATGCACATCTACACACACATGTTGAGTATGAGCTAACATAGGGGTGCACATATGTACATAAAAGTAATATATTCTAAGAAAGAAAGAAGAAATGCATTACAATATGGGGAAATATTTTATCACTAGTGTTAAATACCTCAAAGGGTCCAAGTTGCATTACTGAAATATTTCACCTTTTACCATCAAAATTTTAGAGAAAAATTACCAGACTTATGGGAAGTGAGGTTTTCCTACAAAGGAGACAGACAGGGCACCGATGCTGGCATGCAGATTTAAAACACTCTTACATTAACAATGAGCATCGATAGATAATTCTGAGGTTGGTCAGGATCCCATTTACAGAAATATATTCCATCTGTGTGAGCAGAATTGGTGTTAGTGGAGATCACAGGCAACTCTCATACTCTTCAGGAAGCGTCAGACCAGTGCTGGGAACAAGAGTCAAATCCCAACAGAGGTTTCCCACCAGAGCCTCCCACTACTGCCCAGTTTCAACTGGGATCTCTGGCTCAGGCTCTGGAAAGCCTTCACTAGAGCCCCCACTTCTGAATCAGGGGTTTCTCCTGTGAGCACAAGCTCAGAGCAGCTGTCTGATCTCATTCCTGGCATGAGGAGCCACTGGGACTGCAGGCGTGCTCTGAGGGACAAGGGGGTGGCAGGTGTTGTCTTTAGAAGATACAGTCTTATGAGGGGGGAGCTCTTAAGTTTTGGGAAATTTTCCAATGCTGATTGGCTGGTAACTACTTCCATGACACCAAACTGATGAAGAACTGTTTGTGCCCAAGAGTTTGACTGGGACTAGCCCGAGCAATTCTTAAGTAAAAAATAAATCTGTTCTTGCCATCACAGCACCTTGGGGGCTCAGGAGTTGGTTTGGTGAGTAAAAATACTTGCTGTGCAAGCATCAGGACCAGACTTCAGATCCCAACATTCACAAAAAAAGCTGGGTATGGTAGCACATGCCAGTAATTTCAGTGCTGATAGAGTGTGTTGTGGAACATGGGAACAGGAGGATTCCTGAGGCTTGCTGGCCTTCCAGCCTATGCAAAATGGTAACTTCCAAATTCCAGGAGAGACCCTGCCTCAAAAAGTTAAAATAGAGATGAGCTGATATCAGATGTCTCATTTGATGTCGACCTCTGTCCTCTGAATGTGTATGCAGTCATGAGAACAGGCACCTACATACACACATGAGAGTGCATGAGCAAATTCAGACACATGCATGCACACTCAGGCACACATATGTGCATACTACCACTACTACTACTTTAAGCAAAATAAGCCAGAAGCCAAAGTTTATATATGTATGACTGCATTGATACAAATATCCAGAATATAAGTAAACACCAGGAGACACAAAGTCTGTTCCAACTCCCTTTGGTCTGTGCAGGGAGAGGAGGCATCACTGCTAATGCGTCTGTCTACAAATACTCAGGAAGTCTGTAATAGTAAAAGCTGTGTGGCTTTGTGTAGATACTAAAGATTGTTGGACTGTACGCTTAGTGTAGAGGTGAATACTACACCTCCATACGAAAGAGGATAAACACAACTGGCTCCTGAGCTTTGCCCAAGAAATCTGGGAATACAAGTTTTGTTTCCCTGCAGCTGATCCACAACACTCTGAGAACCACTGCATCTGGTCCTCATGTCTATACGTCGCCTGAGCTATAGCATTGCACTGGGCTTCCAAATGCAAAGTTCCTCTAAGTTTGTCATCTTAGCATGGAAAATACCCACAAAAGCAGTACAAAACTGTTGGAAGAGTCTTCATAATATGATTTGAAAGAAAACTATGCTACCTTTCGCTTAAAGTATTGCTATAAAAATCAATGAATTAGTGATTTTAATCATGTTGATATTTGTCTATTTTCTGCTCAGACTACTTGCACCCCAGGATGAATAAAGTTCAACAATTTAAGACCATGCAACACAATTCTAAATCCCTTTCATTTTAACTGCAGAGATTCTTTATAAAAATTTAACACCAGATTAAAACTAGCCTTTAATGCATTGCTACCTAAGTGTTTCTGACCTTAGCTACATTTTGAGAGTAACTGAGAACTTCCACAAATCCTGAATCTTGAGTTCTGTCCCCAGAGACCCCAGTTTCACTAGTCTGAGGTGCAGGTAGGTTATCCAGACTTTATTCTTCCTCAGATTGTTTCACCATGTTAGTGATGTTGGGAACTACGGCTCTAAGGTACTAACACATGAGGCCCACTCAAGTGGCATAGTGTGTTTCGTCAAGAAGCCTGGCAGTAGGCAGATTGGGGACTCTGGCTCTGGTGGATACCAGCCACTGTAAACATGGGCACTTGAGCTGAGCAATAAATTAGAGGAAGAAAGGGGTGTGAGTGAGGGTGGTCTAGGTAGAGAAGGTGGCCTGTGAGACAAGAAGAGATGACAACGCCTGACCCTTAGCTAGAGCACAGGGCTGTGAAGTAAAGCCCAACAACCCAATCATATGTTTTATAGCAGACTGTATTTGAAGGTTCCTCTGAAGCCACATGAAATGACAGGGGAAGTGACAGTGGTGGTGCTTCTGCCCATGACATCTTGTTTTTTGTTTGTTTGTGGGTTTTTTGGTTTGTTTTTAATTGAAGAAATAACTCAGTCTCCTGAATGATGGGTTCACAGTTGACGACAGTCTAGCCAAGCCCGCTTTTGCTGTGAGGATTTCCGGTGTTGAACGAGTTCCAGAGTCACTATTTTATAATGTATTTAAATGTGTCTTCTCGCAGCAAGCTCTGACCCACTTTTCCAGAGGTGTCCAATCCCAGGTGACAATCCTTTATTGCCCCTAAACTTTGTAGCTACCGAGAGCAGGGGCAACACAAGCTTGGTGAGCTCTAGGAAGTGAGTGAACACGCGTGGTCCTTAGGGTGGAACAGACGTCTAGCTCTCTCTTAGCCTTGGAAGGATTTTAGCAGTTGGGTAGTGGCCCCTACCTCCCTGTCAGCAGGTCCTGCTTTAGGCTGTCGCCTGTTCTCTTCCTATCTTTACAATCAGATGGCCCTGTGAGGCAGGTGGTTCCCATGCAGAGCAAACAGGCTGAGTCATTCCCACAGCCCTGTTTGAGCTGTAGGGAGATTGCCTTCATCTGACCAGGTAGAGTCAGTTGTGCAATTACACATGATCTTTATGTTGAATCCAGATATGGGCATCACAACCGTATGAGTTAAAAGATTTGAAATTAAAGACGCTTGTATATCGACAAATGTTTAATACCCTAGTATAAGTTATCTTGCGAGCCAATGCCACTGATGGTCACAAGGTCTGCACTGTTAAAAATGTATTCAACGTATTGATTCACACTTACAGTTCCCTTTCAAGAGTTCAGATACCCAATATCGATCATGGCCTGAAATCATTAGACAGAAAATTCTAGAAAGAAACACTCATAAGCTTTAAAGCTCAGGCTGTCTGAACAGGGTGATAAACTCTCACGTGCCCTGGATATTCAGAGTTTATGTGCCACCTTCCTGAGCAGTCACTTTAGTTGCTGTCTTCGTTCTCATATTGTGACAGGACCACACTGCTGGTGCCTGGTAAATCTATGTGGAAACCCCATGCAAGGTCATGTTCCCCTCTTTACTTCCTCTTATCAGATAGATCCTATATCCTGGCACACCGTCACAAGAAATATGAAATAGCAAAATAAAGTTTGGAGAAAGAAAGGGGCACCATTCACATTTTTTATTACCATGCATTGTCATAACCAATTTTTGTTTCTGGCGCTGTTGTTAATCTTACCATAGCTAGCTTATCAGTTAGACTTTATCATGTCTGTGTAGGAAAAACCATGGTGTTCTAGTTCCATTTATGTTGCTGTGATAAACTGCTCTAACCAAAGGCAACCCGAGAGAAAGAGTTTTCTATGGTTTATCCTTCCAGGTTATGTCTGTCATAGGGAAGTCAGGCAGGAACTCGAAACCGTAATTGCTATTGTCGTTTGGAGATGTGGTGTCTCACTAGATGCTGGCAGATGGCCTTCTACCTGTGGGAGTCCTCCTGGTTCTAGCTTCCAAACACAGTGCAGATGTATGATACATACCCAGCTTGCTTTGTTTGGGGATGGTTCACTTAGCAAAGACCTACCAGAACCTTTCTTACCTGGGAGATAGCAAGGTCAGAAGAAGATCTATAGAACACACCATGGTATTTGTTTTTCATTAATCTTTAATATTATTACGATATACATGTGTGTGCATGATATGTGCTGTGTGTGCTTGTACCAAGGTATGTGTGTGGAGGTCAGCGAACATCTTTGTGGAGTCGATTTTCTACTTCAACCTTTATGTAGGTTCTGGGGATGGAATTTGGGTCATCAGACCTGTACAGCCACCACCACTACCCACCGAGTCCCCTTGCATGACTTTTTGTCTTAGTTACTGTTCTTGGCTGTGATAAAACCCCATGACTGCAGCAACTTATAAAAGAAATAGCTTAATTTGGCTCATGATTTCAGAGGGTTCGAGTCCAGGATGGAAGAACAAAGGAACAGCGGGCTGCTCACATCTTGGTCCACAGCTGGCAGGCAGAGAGTGTGTGTGCATTTACTGGATTATTCATTTATTTCTCAGATATCCGACTTATCTGATGCTTATGGGAAACATGTTGGGATATAAGAGTAAACAAAGTAGACCAAACCTTTGCCCTTGTGAATCTTACTGTGTGGCTGGGAAAACAAGGAAGACAAATGTAAAATTCTGTGGTAAAAAGACTGCAAAGAACAAAATAGGGAAGGGGTTGTCGATTCTGGGATTGGATTGTAGGATCTCTTAGAGGGAGTGATGGGGAGCTGGCTTGAGCAAAAACATACAGGGAACTCGGGTGTATCTCTGAAAGGACATTCTACTAGCAGCTCCAGGGAGGATGACATGCACATAGCTGGTTTCTGAGGACAGCTTGACACCTTAAGTGTCCTGAAGCACAAGTGTCCCTGGGCATAAGGTGCGATTGTGGCACCTGAGGCTGTGCTCCACACATCAGGCCTCTGAGGCACAGTGAATGATGCCTGTCTTCAGAAGCATCCTGCATCTACACCTCAGGTCGGATACCTTCCCATAGTGCCGTGCTTTGGGGCAAGATTTCCAGGATAAGCAGGAAGCATCAGTCCCTCCAGGATGCTCCAGAGGTACCCCTACTCTGTCTTAGTTCCTGATTTGTCACCAGAGAAGAACCCACAGCCAAGACTCTGCATCATGAGAGAACAATACAGGTCAATCTGGCCTCTCCCTAAATTGTCCCCTCCTGCGAGATAATTGATTTTCTGAGTCAGAGTAGTTACTGACAACAGTGTGGTGACAATAGTCTATCTCATTCTTCAGGTTTGTCCCCACACACTGTATGGGTAAAGTCTGTGTTCTCACATCTGTGGGTACAGCTGATGTTGACAGTGCCGCCAGCTTTGTAATCTTGCCTCTCCTATCCGCCATTTGCCCTGTCCCTTTGTTTTTGATTGCTAAATTCTGTATGAATCCATTTGCCCTTAGAATAACCCAGAGGTCTCCTGCAAGCCACGTGATTAGTAATCACATTGTAATATGTTCTTGCATCCTCCTTTCCTCACTCCACTGATTGGGTTAGCTCAATTCCCAAAGATTCTTTCATCAGTGAGCAACTCTTCCCTGGCAGCACGGCTGCTGTTAACTGTGTGAGGTTAATATGCCCCCATGCTAGCCAATATATTTCTATTTTTCAGCGTTGTGGTCTCTACCTTACTTCTAAAAAAACCCACTGAGAAACTATAGGACCACTTGCATTAGAAAGAGTAGTTGCCAAGGCTCCGTGCCTTCTCTAAGCCCCATGGTCACCTTGAGAGCCCTTATTAGTTCTAGAAGAGGTCATGAGATTTTCCTCAGCACCTCTGCGTAATCATGTTTCAGAGGTTCTGTTATAACTGGTGAAAGGTTTACTGTCCCAACTGTGTCCAGACACAAAAGAGTCATTGTTGACGTGACCTTTAGCTGTCAATTGGCCAATTTTTTTTTCTGCTGATAGAAATCATGGCTATCTCCAAAATGCCAGATTGGCATGCCACCCTGTGTCACGGGCCAACCAGGTTGCAGCGTGGTCCGTACACTAAAGCACATCCACGAAAGAAACGAGAGTAGGGAAAGACCACCAGAGACATTCCTTCTCTCCCCTTATCCCTGGGGAAATGGTAGCTCTACGTAAAAGAACCTGTCTTCAAGGGCATGACCAAGGTTGAACGCTGTGTTTCAACTAAGAAAAAGGCCTAACCCTTGCGCTTTTCCTTGAAACAGTCAGTCTCCGTAGCACCGCCAACTTCTTCCCTAGGCAATAGAAGCACAAGGGAAGCGATAGAGGGAATAACATAACCTTTGGTTTTGATTGAGAAAGGTACCGGAATTGCTTAATGTCCCATGTAATCAGTTTGAATGGATCCTGTTGAAGTGTGCCAGCTGGAGGAAACATTATTTATAAAAGCAACAAGCAACGCTCAGCAAGGAAGCAGAAACTCTGAAATAATGTGGAAAAATTTGACTTCAAATTCCCGTTCTAAAAACTCCTCTCGCCAGGGTTTCATATAAATTAAACAGGTTTTGATTGTTCCCAAAAGGCTCCAATTCTTTTACTGAATGGAGCTATTTCTGAGAACTTTTTCCCCCAGCATGGGATTTCACAGACCCAAGTCCAGAAAGAGAGCATGCAGATTCTGGATATATCATTTAATGTAAAGATTGCCTTGAGATGCAATCAGTCTGTGTTAGCAATGCTCTGCAGTCTGTGGCGGAAGGGAGCCCTGTGTGTTCTCGGGAATGCAATGGCTCCATTTTGCACCCCACGCCCACTCTCCTGACCCAGGTTAGAGCACTGTCCTTCTGTCAGGGTCACCAGCTGGGAAAGGGACTATTCAGGAGGAAGTCATGGGGCTCCTTGGAGTAACCTGTTTTCACCACCTGCGCTAGATTAATGAGGTGATGTTGCTGTCAAATTTTTGTTTCCAGAGAAACAATGACAGTTTTTATTAAAAAGTTTTTAATATGGCAGAGAACAAGCCCAGGATTTGTTCAAACTCCATGACCTGACCTTTAAGATCATCTGGATACCTTGATGGAAATACAACAGGACCATCAAGGTCTTTGGCCGGCTTCTGATACCCTCCGAAAACCAAAACTCAAGGTACCCTCACCAAGTGTTTAAAGACGCTTGTGGAGGATGAAGAATAATAACCTGGAAAGGCATGGATAAGACAGTTACTTATACTTGTATCTATTACAAACCCATTCCTAATTGGTACTTAATATGAAACAAGTCACCCAGAACATCATGAGAGTAATAGTTCAACAATACCACCTAGAAGCTAATACTTCACCCTGCTTACATTTTCCCCAGAAAAATCAAGAGTCCAGCCACTGAAATAAAATACGTAGCTGAAAACCTGGGCAGAGTATCTACTGTAATCTCCCTTCCAATATAAATGGGGACTCTCAGGGTCATTGGGAGCCTAAGGGACCTTTTTATCAAAGACTGAAGCATACAGGCATCCTAGAACTTAAAAAATAGCCATCTGCATTCCATCAGGACGGCCTGTTGTTCCTAAAGGGCCGGCAGCTAGCCTCCAACTGTGACTCTTGGCTTTCCTGGGGGAAATTTCAAAACCCAGGCTTCTGTAGGAGCTTTCTGCTGGACTCTAGCTGCTCCAGCAGGACACAGTGTGACTTCCACTTTTAACCACGATGGGTGTTTCCATATCCATCCACGTTTGAGGAGGACTCAAGACTTCTTACTACTTAAGCTGAAAATGTGCTACAATGAATGCTTGGTTGTTCAGTTCACAAACGACTCAGAACCTTGCTAGAATTTAAGGACGGTGATATTCTGCATGGAGCCCGTCCAGTGCAGGCTTGCCAGCACTGGCAACCTCCTATGAGGAGAACCAGCCGTTAGCTTTTTCTCAGGGCTCTGTCAGCCTCAGGAGTATGGTTTACATCTGTTGCCACTGTTTTTCTAAATTAAAAAAAAATTCATAATAATCATGAGTAAATGTTAGGTCAGTGCAATAGTTTTCAATTTTGTTTGAGTATTATTTGGTTACTTGTTGGGGGTTATTCATGATTTCTTTGACACCCTGGTCATTGTAGTGTTTCTATCATTTCAACACTCAGTGTTCTCAGGCATGGGGATGACAAGTTCAAGGTCAGACTGTGTGTCAAGAACACAAAAGGTTAGTGGGTTACTTTGTTGATGAGTATTAGTATTATTGTGTTTTTGATATCTTTCAAATAAGTAGTGAATTATAAAAAAGTTATTGTGTCCATTAAGGTTTACATAGGAATTATTGTTACTATTGCTATGGAGACATACAAAACACCACACACTCACATCACTGATTTCTGCCAAATGGCCAGTAGCAGGAAATTTCAGTGAGGAGGTGTCCTAACTGAGTCTGTGGAGACAGGTCAGCAGTGAACGCATGAAGACTCATGTGTTGCTTATATTGATTAATAGCTTAACCTCTGTGTAAGTAGAGCTACAAGTCCTAGTAGTATGTGTGTGTGCCTGATAGAGTTACTTTCCGGTGGAAATGAGGAAATGAATCAGATGGATTAGAAACTTCCTTTTCCCTCTTTTATATCACAGACGTGAGCCACAAGAGAAAGGGGGCAAAGACAGAGACAGACAGAGAAAATATGGAAGGAACACACGAGTTAAAATTACAGATATGAATGCAATGTCTTGGGTCTCTCTACCGTCATCATCATCACAGAATGAGGGCCAGTAGCAGGGGAGAGATTTATGTAGGGCTGGGAAGGCTTTCCAAAGTAGAAAATTCCACAAAGCCATGAAAAGCCAAAAGCCCAGGACCACTCCCCAAGAAGCCCCCCTGTCCTTCATCCCTTCCAGGAAGAGAGATGGGAATACAGGCTGCTCTGTCTGCTGACACCAAATACCTATTTGATCTGTGAAACTGCGAAGGGGAGCTTCCAGGGCTTTCTCTCAACACCTGCTCCTCTTGGACACTGTGGGATCATCCCCTGAGCTCTTGAGAAATGGGGCTTTGAAAGAGAGACGGCCGTTTCAGTTCGGAAAGTGGTGCATTGTGTCTTCCTAGAGGTGGATGATTGGTCTAAAGTCTTAGAAACGCCTGACATTTTAAAGGCCTTTTGGTTTAGATTGGCAGGGCTTAAGGTGTACCGTGTCTTTAAATACGGAACCTCGGTGTTCTTAAATATTTAACCAGCATAAAAGAATTAGGTGGGGCCTCCAGAAGAACGGTGTGTGCTGTGGCCTCTCATGAACTGTCTCGCTGGACACAGCTGTGCGATGGGTGTCTTGAAACAACAAACTAACATGTGAATGTCAAAACAATAAAGGGACGCTGTCTACGGTGTGACCTTTCTGTCAGGTGGTCCCTCCCCACTCCTTGGAGCAGGCCCAGCGGGTCCCAATCAGGAGAGAGAAGTGTAACCACGAAACCTCCTGTGAGAAGTCCTTGACCCAGGATGGCGGTTTCTTGCCTAGTTATTCACTAAGGATTTTCAGTCTTGCCTCATTGAGTCTATATCTGCATTTTCTTTTGCAAGAAAGTTAGAGAGTCATCCATCCATTCCCTGTATATCTGAGAAAAAGCTTGTCTTCTCTGGCCACTGAGAAAAGGTGTTTACACTCAAGAAGGACACTGAGTCTCGTTATCAATGAAATCTTTTAGTGAGTGACAGAAATGGGAAAGCGAGTCAATGTCTTGATCGATTTGGAGTAAGTATCACTTTATTTTTCTTGCCTGCCAGGGAACTGCCCTTGAGGACTGTATGAAGAACAAAATCAGCTTGCCTAAGGGAGCGTCTATATTTTCCTATTACTTTTAAGACATCTATGATGCAGGCAAACCATTCATAGGAAAAGACAAAAGAAATCCATCAGATACAGGATCATCTTTGTCTTCTATTTCTTACCCATTTACTTACTAATACCGAGAGTCATCTACTGTGCCATGGGCTCTTCTATACTCAACAGTGGACACTAGTGTGACTATTATCTCTACTCTGCAGTCTCAGGCCAGCAGAGACCCAGTCAGGTTAGCGTCCACTGACAACACAAGGCTGCAAAGGACTAAGACAGTGTGAACACATCTTTGTGATAATGCCTGGGAATATCGCCTAATTGAGGAGAGAGGGGGTAAGGAGTCTTCCCGGAAGAAATCACAGATACCTTAAAACAGGAAGTGTGCTTAGGAGTACAGGTTAGAACACCAAGGGCTGGGACGTCAGATTGAGCTCCTCTGAAGGGGCCCGAGAAGGCTGCACAAGTAAGATCCAGACAGGAAGCTAGTGCCACAGAGGCTGATACTGCAATGATTTTAGATGAGATCAGATTAGCATTTTAGAAAGTTTGGACTGGGGACCATGGAGAGCGGCCTAAGGAGATGAACTAAGGATGTCCTTTGGAGAAACCCTGGTAAGGTAAGAGTGGCCTTGGGGATGGGGCCAGTATCACCTATGAGGTGGTAGGGTAGGAAGTGTGGAGAGGGAGGGATGGTGAGAGAACCCAGGACACTGCAAGATCTTGAGCAGGCATGGAAGACAGTACCACTCAGAGCAACCAGCAGGGTGGGAGTGAGAGGAATGTACTCTCAAACACATCACCTTGATTTGACTGGTGTGTATTTAAAACAACTAAGGTTGGGAGGGGGTTGAACAGGCAGATTGGAAGCTGAAAAGTAAGAAGCCATTTGAAAGTTAAAAGTGCTCAAAGAGAAAATTTAGATACTCTTTGACAGGTTTTTGTTTTTTTCCAGCATTGTTTTCTGGTAGTTAACATTATAAACATCTCTCAGGAACTACCAAACAACGCACATTCTGCCACCTTTGTCTTTCCAATGTTTGACAGCACTGTAATTTCCAATGCGTTTATTCATCTATTTTTACCACCATTGCTGATCACAAAGACAAAACAGAGCAGAGCAAAGGAGTTGCTATAGCTCCAGCTGGGGGAAGATCAGCCACACTGCAAAATGCAGTTTTGTATATGAACTGCCAAATATGTGTTTTTCGTGTGGTCTTTACCATAATGGCTTCCGCATTTTACCAGGATCTGGTTTTTCAGGTTTCAAAGTTTATTTTTCTTCTTCCAGAATTGGTGTTTTGTTTCTTAGTTGATTTTGTGGAATTAATGGTAAGGGCAGTGTCCTTCCTCAGGCCAGAGCTCCACGCCTGTCCAGCAGTGACAGCACAGACATGAAACAAGGGTCAAGAGAGAATAACATGCTAGTGACGTCACTAGACTCAGGATGAAATTTAAAATAACTCTTTCTTTGGTAACATCAGTTCTGAAAAAATTTCTATATCGTGAAATGTATTGAAAAATAAAATATGAATCTATATTTCTTATTTACTCTTCATTCCAAATTTATTTCTAGGATTTAGAATAGTTTCTATTGCCTGGAAACAATACCTCCTATATAGACAGGGCTACTGGGAACCAAAGTAAGGCTAATATGTAAAAGGTATTAGGATGCCTCTTGTGTTCTGGAGAAAATCAAGAACTCAACACTGTCTTCTTTAAATTTAAAGCAGTTTTTCATATAATAGATTTTGACCATGTTTTTCTCTACCCAGGCTCTTCCCAGATTCTCTCCTTCTCTCCACCTCCCTACTCACCCAGCTCCGTGATCCCCATCTCTCTTCCCCCCTTCTCTCCAAAAAACAAAACAGTAGTCCACAAAACCCCAAAACAAAATAGAGAGTCCATTTTGTGTTGGCCAGCTGCTCCCAAATGTAGGGCCTGCCCAGGAATGCGGTTAGCATACACCACTATACTTTACTGAAGAAAATCGATTGTCCTTTTCCTGGCAGATATCAACTGCAAACAGCTTCTTGGTTAGGAATGGAGCTTTGTCCACTTTCCCTTCTCTGTGCTGGGATTTTTGTCTGGTTTGAGCCATGCAGGTCTTAGGCATACTTTTCCAGTGTCTATGAGTTCATGTGTGTTCTTCTGTGTCTAGAAGAAACTCTTTTCTCAGGGTCATCCATGTCTCTGACTTTTGAAATCTTTCTGTCCCACTCTTCTTTATAGATTCAAGAACCTTGGAGGGGGAAATTTGATAAAGACGTCCCCTTTAGGACTGAGTGCTCAAAGTCTCTTACTCTCTTTACCAATTTACATCTAATGCAAGGGAAGGCTTCTCTGATGAGGGTTGAGTAGAGTAATTTTCTGGTCTGTGATTATAGCATTATGTCATTGTGGGTCATTTTATTACTATGTTCCTTTAGCAGTAGGTTTCCCCCTAGGACCATGACTTATTTAGTCTCAGGTTCTCGGTCACTTTGGTAGTATCAAGTACAGATTCCATCTCACAGAACTGGCCTTAAATTAAAATAAAAGGAAGTGGCTGGTTACTCCCATAACATTTGTGCCACTATTGTGCCAACATATCTTGCAGGCAGGTCATTGTTCTAGGATGTAAGGTTTATAGCTAGGACATACTGATGATTAGTTTCCTCCTCTGATAGCATGCAGGGTATCTTCCAACGTCAGGAACAATATAATAGAGAATGACTCTTAAACTCAAATTATAATTGCTGTGAAAATAAATCATGCTTTGGAATATTAAAAATAATCTTTGTGTTGCTTCTGCAGTCACTGAGTTAGTAAATTGTGCTGTATATTAAATATTTTTATATGCTGAGACTTCTCATATTACTTTCTATCTCTCAATATTTAACATTTGCATTATACATTTTTCCTGGCAACTATATGTTAGAAAATAACATATAGTTTGTGCCAGTAAGAGCCTACTGAGGTGTTACCTGTTGATTATGATATCATTCTATTTAAGAATCTCAAAAAACAAAAAATAAACATTTAAAAGTCATCCCTAAATATAAAATCCCAGGATCACAGGGCACTGGCTGAATCTGTCTTTGGTGTTCTTCCTCAGTGATTAGCACTTGGCACGGCGAGGTTTCCCTGTTTTTCTGGAGATTTCTCACCACTACAAGAAATATGCAACTAGTCATAATGGTCAGTGTCATTTACATGGATTCTATCTATCTCAGCCCACTGCAAAGCAAAGAAGCAGCATGCCATAACAGTGACTCAGAACTTCCAGAAGTGTTAGAAGACACCTAGCACACAGGAACTCCCCCGAGCTGCCACATAGACGTTGAGATATTAGATGATATATTACTCCCTTGTCCGAGAAAAAAAGAAAAGAAAACCTTAAATATATAGTACAGATTAAAACCAGGAAAAGGGAATTCTCCTGTTGCAGGCAGGAAGGCTAACTCAAGAAGAGAGTACTGAGCTAGAGTTGGTGACAAGAGGCTCATGGCAATCAATAGTCCATTACTGATCAGTAGCTGAAAGCTTGGAGTATGTGGGAAAACAAAACTAGACAGCAGGATGTGAGGACAGAGGACTTAGAATGGAGCTTCATGAAAATGCTGGGGCTCAGGGAGACTGTGGCACAATGGAACAGAAGGTAAAAATATGCATGATTACCGGAAGGACATTTTTATCTACCCAGACTCATGTTGAGTTGTCATCAACAAGAAATTAAAATCCTAGGGATATTCTGCTTGAGGACGCAAAGTCTGAATCTATGTGATATATAATGCACTATATACCCAAGCTAAGATATTAATAAGATTCACCGAAGTCCAGTGCTACCACAGTGGACCACAGAAAAGAAGGGTGAAGGTCATGAAAGAAAAGAAAAGGCTGAGTCCAGATGAGAAAAGCTGGAGCTAGGAGGTAGCTCACTAGGAAAAGCACTTGACTTGCAAGGAACCAAAGTTTGATCTCCAGAGCGAGGTGTAATGAGGTCTTCTGATCTGTGTGGGGGGAGGTGTGGACAGGGTGAGTTCCAGGCCAGTGAGAGGCTCTGTCTGAACAAGGGGGTGGCGGTCAAAAGCATCCCAGTTTGTTTTTTGGCTTCCACATGCAGGTCACACACCTGCACATGGAAACACACACAAGAAAACTGAAGAAATGTTAGGCTGAAATCTAGTATGTGGTCCTTGAGCTGATGGGTTTCAAAAGGAAATCATAAGAGCCATTGAAGAGATCAGGTGAGGGCCTGGAGAGTGGACAATGTTCTTGTACTAAACATAATTTCTTGTATGTTATGATGGCATTGTACCTTCATAAATAAGGTCACTATTTTTTATAGGTGTGTGCCAACGTGCTTAAGATTTGTGTCATGAGATCCAGTATGCACTCGGGAGAGGGACAGTACAGGTGACAAACTGACAGCAGTTGAGGGATAGAAGTAGAGGGTCTCAGGGTGTTCATCCAGACATTCCTTCAATGTCCCTGTGGGTTTAAAGTTCATTGAGGGAAAAATTGGTTACAGATTAAGAACTAACTAATTTAGCCTTTTAGACAGTCTGAACGCGAATAGAAATCAAAGACAGATTTGAGCCGAGAATTATGTTCCAGAAACATGTGACATGATTTAGGATGTAAAGATACTGATTTGTTTTAGACTTGTTCAGATGAACCTTTTACACTGTAAAAGCGAACAGTACAGAAAATAAGTGCATAACTTCCCAAGCAATAATAAAAGGAAAAGTATAGTTTAGAGAGAGAGAGAGAGAGAGAGAACATTTATATCCATCCTCCCAAGAAGAAATGCTCATTTCTACCTCACACGGTGTTTGCGCTATTCATGCTGGTTTGGTTTCCCATGGGAATTGAGAAAAGGTCTTTTATGTTTCACAAGATCTTGTGAAAGATTAAAAAAAAAGTTTCCTGGGTGTCCTTTGGAGTGTCGCCTTGTGGGCTATCTCATTGACTTTGAGCTGCTTTATAGCCATACACTGTAGGAAATGAATGGGAATGTCAATAAAGGCCCACAGAAATGCAAATGAGCCGTCTGGTGGAATGCAATTAGGCCTTGATTCATTTGAACATTCAGCTCTCCTGATCGCCTATATATGTATAGCTTTTTAAATTCTTCTTTGAAAAAAAAAATTGTGACTGGTTTTGAAATAAGCTATGTTGCACAGAGTGGCTTTGACCTCCTGGTCTTCCTGCTTCAGACCCTGGTAAAGAAGGGCAGACTCAACCTTTCAGAATTTTGTTGCTCAGAGTGTGGCATGGTATATCTGAGACAAATCAAGCGTATTGGCCCCAGCCTAAGTAAAAATCTACACTGTAAAAAGTCCAGGCCCTAAACAAATCAGAAGTTATCCTCATGTATCAAACAGGTTGACTCTGTTATGGTAACCAATATCATCCAAATTTAACAGCATATTCAGTACAACTGCTAGCAAAGTCTCAGCTGGTTTCTTAGAAGAAATACCTAAGGTTATTATAAAATTCACATGGAATCTCATGGAACCAAGCAATGGCAATATAGAGAAACAAAGTCAGCAGACTGCCACTTCTGTGTCGGTAATGATAATGAACTAGACAAATATCATGGATTACTTCAGTGGTTACCAGCATCTTTATATTTGGACTTTAGGGCCATTACCCAGTAAAATAAAGGATGCTTGAACCTGTCTGGCACTGTGACAGCAACTCCGGCCACTGTGACAGCTACGAAGTAATTGTGGTGTGTGCCCTACTCACATGGACACAATAGATAGGGCGTGGTCCCCCAGGATAAAACAGGATAGAGTGTGGGTTCATCCTGCTACCCAAAATGTCATGCAATTTGAAACTCGAAAACCCTCATTTCTGGAATTTTTGGACAGCAGTTGAGCTCTGGTAACTGGGGAACTGAAGCAGAGAGAAATGGAATTACAGGTAAAGCGGGGGGTGGGGGGCGCTACTGTGGAGAATTCTTCACCAGGAGAACTGTGCCTGAAGATGGTCAGTACTCGGAGCACCGGTGTGAACTTTTCTAAAGCAGTATGAAGGAGGAAAACCATGGAATGTGCTATGGTAAAGGGACATGAGAAGAACCAATGACAAAAGCGTAGAATGGCAGAATCTTTTTTTTTTTTTTGCAAAAGGAAAGAAAGAAAGAAAGAAAGAAAGAAAGAAAGAAAAAACCTGATTACACAAAAAAATTCAAAATGGTGGTTGCCTCTGAGTAAAAAGGAAATTTGGAGAACATTATGGGAAAGTAAATTCAAAGTAGATTATATGCATGTATAAATTTGTCACAATGAACATTGCCACTTTGTGCAATTGGTGCACACTGAAAAAGAAGCAAAGGATGCTAAGACTGAAACAAAGTAGATTTCAAACTTATTACTAAATGTATATATTATACATTCTTGCTTATGTATCATATACATGCGTATGTATTTAAATCCCATTATGTATATCAATATGGCCGTTGAATCAAACCACCAAATCCCAAATTGTATGTTATGTTCTGTTCATATCTAGTAAAACTCAAGTAGGCCAAAATAAAATCCCCCGGAGCCTGGGCATCTTTGAATTGTTTAGGTTTTCATCAGGCCTTAGCTAATTTCTGTGGGCTGTGAGAGTTCAAATCTCCCGATTGCTGGAACTGTACAGAACACTAGGCTTACCATCTATTTTTTAGTAAGGCCAGATTTCTGCAGGAAACTCTGATTGCAAGCACATTAAAATGTTTGGCCCTCTGCTGAGATGATTTCATTGTTTTCTCTTCCCCTGTTCCTATTTCATGTGAACACTGCCATGGCTCTTTCTGTCCCTCCTGCAGCTGTCTGTCTCATTATGGTTCACCAATGAGCTAATAGCATGCTATCAGCTGATTAACTCTGCCCTCACGGGTAACCCTTACCTCTATTCTATTACTTAAATTATTGTATTAAAGTAATTATTATCTTATTAGAATTCTTTTATGTGTTCACCTTCCAGATTAATTTGGCTTCTAGTTCCCTCTCTAATGAGCACGCATTAAGAGCTAAGTAAATACATACTGCCTTGAACTTGTTCCAAATGTTTGTTCCTGCTTCTCTTCACACTATGATAGACTTCCTGGGGGCAGAGGCCTTACTGCTGCTCCCTGTCTGTACAGGTCATATACACATACCAACTGTGTCAAACTCTTTGATTCTTTATATAGAAGGGTTTAACTTGTTTTTTTTTTCCCCCCATACTAAAGTAAAGCACGACATCTCTGGTCCTTCAAAGGGTCCCAGTGCTGCAAATCCATGTTTCTACAGATGATCTATTGTTTGTGCCTCTGGAGTCAAAACTTAATTTCTTAGTTACGTAAGATCAGCCTACAGAAGAGAGCAACAGTAGTGTAAAGTCAACAATAGAATGATGTTTGTGTCAGGTACGGACACACTCAGCTAATCCCAAAATTCCGGGATTAACAGAAGCCAGTTTAAAAGGACGGGAATCATGCCGGATTGGAGAGATGGCTCAGCGTTCAGGTGCTCTTGCTGCTCTTACAGGTGACCTGAGCTGAGTTCCCAGCACCATATGGGTGGCTCACAGCCACCTGTAACTCTAGGGGATCCAAAGTCACCTTCTGCTTTCTATGGACACGATACTCATGCACTCATACACACATGAAAATTATATCCTCCAAATTAGAAATAAGTATTTTTATATAAATAAAAGTGGGAATCACCATAATGAAAAGAATATTTCATCATGTCCCTTAACATAAGGATTATTTTATTGAAGAGAATTTAGAAATAGAAGACGAAGAAGAAAAAGCGCCCCATTCTCTCCCTATTTTCCTAAAAGCAGGCATAAATACATGAAGGTGCCCTTTCTCCCTCTTTGGAGGAAACCAGGTTAGTCACTGGAGTGCATCTGAGTCAAGCCAAGCCAATGTGAGATGAGTCAACATAACTAACTTTGCCAACTGGACTTTATCTTCCATTACATACAGCTGTGTTTTGAAGAACAGACTCCCAAGCCTTCAGAAGGTAACAAAACCCAAGGGCTGATTGAAGTCCCTTACATGAAACAGTGTAGTATTTTACATGTAACCTGCACACATGTTCCATATACTTTAAACCCTCACTATGCTGTATTGAACACAAGGTGAATGCTGTATGGTTATTGTCTTGTACTGTTTGGGGGATTAGGGCAAAGAGATCAAATATCCATATATGTTTAGCCCTGGTACAGGTGTTTTCCAGATAGTTTTGCCCCAAAGTTGGCTGCATCCACTGGAGTAGAGCCCGGAGATCCAATAAGATGACCTTCCTTTCCACAGTTCGGTGCCTCAGAAACTCAAGTTCATTTCCCCTCGTCTGGTAGCTTCTCTAGGAAACACCCCTTTCTTTTGTTCTTTAGCTAAGAAACAATAGAAGCTCAGGTTGTAGTCATCCCTGGGGACCTGGTCCCTGAGGTCTCCCAGGTACACCAATGAGGCAGATGTCAGTCAGATCCTAAGTAGAAGAAAATGAAAAATTTCCCATCCCTGGGATAAAAAGCAAAACCCCAGTCTCAGTTATTGTGGTGCCTAAACAGATTGATAAAGCATGCAATTTCTACATCATCACAAGTCAACTGTGGTATTTTTTTTTTTCAGGCAAGCATTTGAAATTACAACAACAATATTAATCCTCTCCAGGAGAATTTTTTTAGACGAGTAAGCATTGCGTGTAAACAAGTGTCCTCCTGGGCAGACCCAGACGCTATTCCTGAGGGTCAGTGGCTAAATGCTTACTCTCCAGTACAGACAAAACAGTCCTGTGCTTCTGATCCTGTGAGAACATCATCACCCGAGGAGGGGAGAGAAGACAACTGCACAGCGGCAAAACATGACAAGTGCATTGCTAAGCAAGTCAGGAACTTAAAGGGACATTTTTAAAATATAGAAAAATGCAGACTGTAATTATTAATGAACCTTGACTTGAGAAAGAAAAATATTTAAAATATTTGACTGTTTCTTCCGCCAGAATTTACTATCTTAGAAAGCATCTGTAAAAGAAATAAAATAACAACCATGCCCTAAAATCCTACATGACAAAAAAAAAAAAACCAAAAAAACAAAAAACAAAAACAAACAAACAAACAAAAAAAACCAAGCAACAAGCTGGCTATTTCTTTTTCTTTCTGCTCCAGCGGTATGTATTCATATAAGTACCATGTCTCCACAGGAAAAGCAGAGGGATTCTCAAGGAGATGATGGATTCAATAAAACTGAAATCTTAAGTAGAACGTTGATCTGGCTCCCTCATCAGAAGATATTCCAGATGGTTCTGTAATCAACCCAGAATCTTCCAAGTTGCCCAGATTCTCTCTAATATTTCTGCCTCTGAGTACTCTCCCAGCATCTTCCTTTCACCCGTTTTCTAGAGATAAATTCCTAACCCACATTCACGGACAAACATCCCCTGGATATCTAGCCTGTCTCCTTCCTTTGAATGCAGGGGTCTCAGGGCCCTCATCAGGAGGCCTTAGGTTAAAGTGAGTGTGGAGGGAATCGCCTATTCCTTTTGGAGTACAAATGCTGTGTACAAGAACTATATGGCAAAGATGCATGACAGTCTCCCTGGGAAACAGTGTCTATTTCTCAACTAGAAGGTGTTCAGCATTTCATAGAGAAGAAAAATAAGAATTGGGCCATGGTCCATAGTAAAGTTTCTGTGATGTGCATCTTTAGTATTAGTCCCCCAACTCTGTGCTGCCCACTCAGCGCTCACCCCCAAATACCATAGAAATAAGCAGCTAGAGTCACTCTTCTCCTTAATGACTGCACCTTCAGTGGCCGCTGGGAAAGCCAGGGCATTGTCTCACAATAGCATCTGTCGCACACACCCTCAGCCAGTAAGTAGGTTGAGACAAGGACAGGGCAGACAATGGCTACTGTTTGACTAAGCTGTGGCTAGAGAGTTCCAGATCTGTTTTTGGTCGAAACTGAAAGATGCTCCTGAAAACTTTTAATTGGTGACTCTGAGAAAATATCTTCTCATCCCCAAGTCATTAATTTTTAAGACGTTCTAATCACAACAGTAAACATGAGTGTACCCAGGAAATAGAAGCCACAGTCAAGAGCGGTTATTTTGGGAAGGTGAACTATGTACACATATCTTTCTGGGGATTAGTAGATGAGCTGTCGGGAATGTGAATAACCTTCTCACAGGCTCTCCAAAACTTGCTTGTCTTCGGTCTGCGGTACCCTAGTGTACGGTTGAGTTCTGCTATGATGGTTACTGCCAAGAAAGAAAAGGAAAATGAGACAAAGAAACTCAAGAGCTGAGGAAGTTTTTAGGTTTTCAAAGCCACCAAAGTCCTGGTCTTCTGTTACCACCATCTCTGTGTCAGCATTCTGTAACTCATTACTAAGAAAGTAGCACCCACCTCAAAGGTGTGAGCAGAACTCTTTGGTGCAGAGGGTCTCAACTTCAATCATACGATAGCCAGGGCCTTTGCTGGCAAACACAGAAGCAGAGCAGTGCCCAGGAGCAGTGCCACAGGAAGCTACAGTTCCATTGGGTGAATATTTCCTGTCTGTTATCAGTGGTCTTTCCATGTGGGAGACACTCTTAGTTCTCCTGATGAGCTGGGTCTGATAGCTTAAAATGAAGGTCAGTCGTTCTTGGAATCCCATCACCTGTGCTGAATGACCACGTGGAAACAGTCTGAGGGTTAGAATGTGTGTGGCTTACACGGCAGGAAGTTAGATGGGCCTTGAAATCTTGTTCTCTCTGAATCTGCAGTATTACAGGGAAGGTAGCAGCAGCACAGGCAGTAAATGAAGACAGGAAATAAAATCCCATTTCCACGTGCTCCCAATGTTGCTGACGTATCAGAACGTGCAGGGACCCCAGAGAGGGAATGCTCCTCTGGGTCCTTATACATTGAGTCCTCAAATACTTGGACAAAAAGTTCAGCGTGAACTGTTGAGAAAGAAGACGAGAAAGGAAAAATATATTTTCATCGGAGAGGCTTAAGTCCTATGATATCATAAGGGAAAAAGTTGGGAAGAAAACACAGCAAGGCCTTTGCAATAGTGATAGCTCAGGATGATTTAAGATGATTTAGATGTTTGTTCTTTCTCGACTCTGTTTTCTAGATCTTTCCAGTGAATGTACATAAGCTTTTAAGTCACAAGAAAAGATGATCATTTTCTTTACGCTTCTATACTTGAATGGGAAAAGGAAATTATGGAAGAAAGAACTATTGAGGACCAAGGCACCACATTACATGTGATGCTCAGGAGATGGGCTGTGGAATCTGATGGCATGGCTTCTTCATCTTAGGTTAACAGCTCTTATTTTTTTGTCCTTGTCAGTTGTATGAAGTCACCGCATCTCATCAACTCCAAGGGTTTGGCTGTAAGGCATGTTCGCCATTATTTTCTCGACTATACAGATACAGTGTTTTTTGGTTTTTTTTTTTTTTGTCTTTTGATGCTTCCCACATTCCATCCTGAAGCTCCATTCTTATTTCAGAGATTAAAGAAACATGTCAGGAAATGAATGGAGTGTAGTGATAGTTGTATCTGGTTCATAGGAGTTTCTGCAAACTAAACTTTAACATCTCCATAAAATCCTTAGACACATACACAACAACACATGCCTAACAAACATGACCCATTGCTACAGACTTAAGGCCATGGAGGCGAAGCAAGGGGCTGATTTGAGAGGAGTACCAGGAAAAATGTTTGAATCCTAGGGGAGAGGAGCTCTGCGCATGAAGACTCTGAGCCAAGCCTGCCAGTTGCATATGAAAACCATCAGGAGAAAACCTGTAAGAAGCAGGGTTACGTGTGGCTCTTACACATAGCATCCTCATAGCTTGCTTAATGAGTCAAGTGTGAGGGTTGCAAGACAACTGTGGAAGAAGAAGAGAGTTTGGAGCTGAGCAGCCCAAGTATTGCAGCCACTCTATTTGAGCATTTGTCCCTAATGCCTACTGAGTAAATACAAGACCCAGAGCTTCACAGCCCAAAGGCTATCATAGAGACAGACCTATGAAGAAGAAATAGGTCTGCAGATTCGGTATGCAGGTTCCGAATGGATAAATAAAGATGCATGCCCAGGGGCTCTGCCTCGCTAAGCACAGGACAGATTAGATGTGCAAAAACAAAGACATGCTAAAATTCTTTTCATTGAACAGTTTCATATATCCTGAACTATCATGAGGTTTCAAGGAGTCGATGCCTGTCCTTATGCACTTTGTTTTTGATCTTTCGTGACTGAGTGACAGCTTGCCGGTAATAAAAGGTTAATAGCAAAGACTTAAAGACACTAAAAAGCAGTGCAATTCATTATATTATTCCCTTGAAGGGCTAAGTGTATTATGTTTTTATTTACTAAGGTGTGTAGAACCTACCAATTATTTACCACATGTGTTCTTAAGTTGAAAGCCCTGGCAAAGGCTCCAGCTAAGAACTGAGTAAAGAATGTTGACCAAGTGGGAGAAATTTGGTGGAATGAGTCAACCAGAACCCTGATTACTGAACCTTCTCAGGGTTTGTATAGAAACAAGATCTGGCCTGGAAACTGCCCAGGAAAATGAAATAAGTCTCTGATGCCAGGAACCACACCAGGTCAAACAAAGGGGAAAGGGAACTGTTGGCCAAAACGAAGCTGTCCATTCGTATGCACTCAGAGCACGAAAGCCAGCTTTGTAGTGTAGCGTATTAGTCATAGCGGGGGCAGAAATAAATGTCAAGCTCATCATGAGTGTTGACGCTCAACAACACGCAGCAGCAGCAGGAGTGGTGGTGCAGCCCTGGAATTCCAGTATTCAGGAGGCTGAGGCAGGGATATTACTGTGAGTCTGAGGCCAATGTTGGCTAGTGTCAGGCCTTGGAAAGGGAGAGGAGAGAGGAGGCTATAGGTAAAGACTTTGAGTCTGATCATCCAACTGTTAATGCCAAGTAGCAGGGATCCAAAGCATCGTTCCCCCCAGACCAAGTAAGGCATCTTTTATTAAGGCTTTCAAGGAAGAGCACTAACCTACACAACAAAGAAGCAAACTTGATGTTGCTCTGTGCTACACGGCAGAGGTAAGGAGCAGGATTTAGGCTCCCTGACTGGGGTCACAGAGATGCTGGATAGGAAAGGAGGGTTTAGTCAACCTGCCTTGAAGTCCAGGAGGTAGGGGCCTGGATGTGGTTCTTGACCTGCTCATAGTTGTATTTGCTTAGAATCTGGTAATCTAGAAGGCCCAAGCTCAACAGGCACATGAGTTCCAGGCCAGCCAAGGACACAAGATGAGCCCCTGTCTCTGCAGATTAAACTCAGCACATTAAACTCTAAAGATCATAGCTCTGTGGAATATGCCGTTCTCAGGAACAGCTATCTGCGTTCTTTGGGGCTTTCATCCAAACTTCCCCAAAGCATGAGGAAAGTCCTTCACCAAAATAGACCAGAAAGCTGCAAAGAGCTGATACTCTTTGATACTCAATACCTCACCAAGAGTCTCAGGTTCCTTTCTGGTTATCTTAGTTTTGATGATGTTGTTGTTGCTTCTATTTTATTTTTGTTTGGTTTGGTGCTTAGTTATGTATGAGCAGTATTCTTTGTTGGAATTTTTGGGTTTGGGTTTTAGAACAGAATTTATTAGTCTTTTACACAATGGACTTGAATTCTTGGGTGAAGAAGGGCTTTTGTCCTAGTCTTAATCATTCCTGACATTCCCACCACAGAAGAAATGGAGACGACCCTGTGGGTCGTCTAAGCTGCTTATTTAACTAGTGTCCATTCTTAGTGGCACCATCTTGGAATAAGGAATTAGCGACAAAGCCTAGGAATCTGGTGTGTGCCCTGGTAGGTGATGAAAAAGTGTGCTTTGGTCTGGGTTGTGTTAACCTTTGCCCCAAAGGACACAGCTCTGATTTCTACAGGGGAAGGAAGGTGGTGGAGACGAGCTCAACAAAGCAGCAGTGAAAAAAACAAAAACTAGAAAATAGTGTGACAAATGTTGACTGACCCTTGGCCTCAGGAAGGAGGGGGAAGGAGGCTGTGCCAACACCGCAGCTACCACTCAGCTTCCACTGAATTCTGTCTGAGTATGTTAGTCACATTGCCACTTCCTCCTTTGTTTCTTGAGCACATGACCTACATAGAGGCACAAGGCTCACACTCAGAAGGTCCCATATTAGTTTAATATTCAAAGCCAACAACTTGAAATCCCTAGTAATTTTTTTATTGATTTTTATAGAGCTTTACATTTTTTTTCTGCTTCCCTCACTGCCTCTCCCCTAAGGTCCCCACGTTCCCAATTTACTCAGGAGATCTTGTCTTTTTCTACTACTCATGTAGATTAGATATATGTACGTCTCTCTTAGGGTCCTCATTGTTATCTGGGTTCTCCGAAATTGTGATTTGTGGGCTGGTTTTCTTTGTTTTATATTTAAAAATCACTTATGAGTGAGTACATGTGATAATTGTCTTTCTGGGTCTGGGTTACCTCACTCAAAATGATATTTTCTAGTTCCACCCATTTACCTGTAAAATTCAAGATATCATTTTTTTCTGCAGTGTAGTACTCCATTGTGTAAATGTACCACATTTTTCTTATCCATTCTTTGGTCGAAGGGCATTTAGGTTGTTTCTAGGTTCTGGCTATGATAAACAATGCTGTTATGAACATAGTTGAGCACATGTCCTTGTGGCACAGTTGAGCATCCTTTGGGCATATACCCAAAAGTGTTATTACTGGGTTTCGAGGAAGGTTGTTTGCTAATTTTCTGAGAAATCACCACACTGACATTCCTTCATGATAAAGATCTTGGAGATAGCAGGGATATAAGGAACATACCTAACATAATAAAGATATATATGCGATATACAGCAAGCCAACAGCCAATATCAAACTAAATGGAGAGAAACTCCCAATGATCCCACTGAAATCAGGAACAAGACAAGGTTGTCCAATCTCTCCATATCTATTCAATATAGTACTTGAGGTTCTATCTAGAGCAATAAGGAAACAAAAGAAGATCAAGGGGGTACAAATCGAAAAAGAAGAAGTCAAACTTTCACTATTTGTTGATGCGACTCCAAAAGTGACCCCAAAAAATCCTAGTAATATTTTTTAAGACAAGGTGGTTGAAATTTTTATTTTTGTACCAGGTCTCTTCCTTCACAAAATGCATGGTGAAACCCATCCTATTTTTAAGGGCAGTAACTCATGGTTTTCTTTAGAATGTTTTTGGATACTGGCCAGTCGTTTAAAAGTTTAAGTGTAGTGAGTGTTAGGCAGCTGCAAGCCAGCTGATCAAGGAATGCACCAACAGATTTGAACTTGACAAGGCCTCCCAGTCTAGACAAGTCTTCAGACTTGGGCTATATCTTAAGTGCAAGCTGGCTGGACCCTTATTCTGCAGGTAAGAAACAGAGGCAACCATTTATGACTCTTAATGTTTGGGGTCCATTGACATCCGTTCTTCCTGGACACACTGTCCCCACCCACAAATACAAGGATTTGAGTCTTGTGCCATCTGTGACAGAGTGCATTCTCTGCTTCATTACTTTAATTTCTTGGGCTGCATGTTAGCCAAGAAACCGTCTTTCATCTTTTGCTGGCATGGTTTTTTTTCCCAGAGAGTTTAAATCGCTATTGGCGTGACTATCATTTTTACACAGCTGGGGCTGGAGTGATGCTGAGGCTTACTCAGCTGCAGAAAGCATGGCACCTGATCCTACTCAAGCGCTCTTCTTCCTCTTCCTTTTCAAGGTCTTAGAGTTTGTTTCTTATTCACGTGTGTCTGTGTGTCTGCCACATGTGTGCACAGTGCCTGTGGGAGCCAGGAGGGGGCATTGGATCCCCTGGAGCTGGAGCTGGGGGGAGCCACCCAGTGTGAGTGTGGGAACCGAATTTGGGACTGCTGGAAAAGCACTCTTGGCTGCTTAATCATTTCTCCAGCCCTCCTTTTATCATTTTCACTTTTGTGATGCCTCCAGCTTTGCAAAAACTCTGTGTTCTAAGAGGTTAAAAATACAGCATATGAAAATGCATAATGACTCTCTCATGCTTATCATAATGTATGCATTTTTAGCGCATTAGAGATGCGTTTATTATACATTAGGCGGAGAAGGAGCCCAAATTGGAGATCTCTATCGGGCTCTCACTTCAGAGCTCAGGGAACTCTGTGGAAGAGGAAGGAAGAAACTGTAGGAGCCAGGGGGGTTAAGGACACCAGGAGAACATGGCCCACAGAATCAACTAAGCGGACGGAGTTCAATGGCGCTCACAGAGACTGAAGTCGCATTCATGGACCCTGCGTGGGTCTGCACTAAGCCCTCTGCAAATATGTTGTTATTGTTAGTTTGGTATTTTTGTGGCACTCCTAACAGTGGGAGTGGGGGCTCTTTTGCCTGCCTTTGGGACCCTTTCCCTTTTCCCGGATTACCTTGCCCAACCCTGACATGAGTGTTTGTGCCTAGTTTTATTGTAATTTGTTATGCCATGTTTAGTTGATATTCCTGGAAGGCTGGTCTTTTCTGAAGGGAAACAGAGGAGAGCATCTAAGGGACCGAGTAGGTGGGGATGGGTACTGGGAGGAGGGGAGGAAGGGGAAACTGAAGGCAGGATGTATTGTATGAGTGAAGAATCCGAAAAAAAATGTTAATGGATTATTGGTCATAATAAGGACTCTTGGTTTATATGAGTTTATATTTTTATCAGAGCTAGTCCTACTTCTGAAAAATTCAAAACAAAAATATCTTTCCAGGAATATAATATTTTGTTTTCTGAGATAAGACCAGCTTTGAATTTGAGATCTTACAGTCTTAGCCTCCCAAGGGCTGGGTTTATAGGTGGATGGTACCTTGTGCAGCCATGGTAGGTAGACACATTTGTCTTCAGGGCTGTATCTCTGCATCCTTCTGTTTACCCTGCTCCATGGCACCCTGAGTAAGGAGAACTCTGGTAAGCCATGAGTGGCCTGCGTTTGTGCTTTGACAGCTCCAGGTTGAGGCAATGGGTGTACTTCTAACAGTGAAATGCCTCAAAATTGCCACTTGAATCATTTGAACCCTGTGTATCTCAAAGTCTCATTTTCAAAACTGGGTGAACTTTTTATTTGGAGATTATATTGTAATGGGGAAGACAGGCATTCTGGGGGATAAATATGACAAGAGACTATAAAGGAAAAAGATCAAAAACAAGCAAGTAATCAGCTGGTATCTTGACTGAAAAAGAGTCCTGGTTGCTGGGCTAGGGGTCTAGTTTAATTTCAACTGTCTTTTTTGGGGATGTTCATACCCACCTTCTGAGGGTGTCTGCACTTCCCCACGTCAGACTGCTGTACCACCCAGATCATGTCTGGTGCTAGACTGGATTTCCCTCCAGCAGATCATGTCTGGTGCTAGACTGGATTTCCCTCTAGCAGAGGCGCGGCTTGAGGAGGAAGGGCTGTGTGGCGGACGAGCACGATCTTTTGGGGACACAGCAGTCTGTAGATGGTGTGGCTGCTCTTTGTGCATTCATGGTGGCAGCCTGCCTGGTTGCCCTGCCAACAGTGCCCTGTGCTTGCTCTTTTGTTGTTTTGTGCCATGTGGTGCCAGCAGTATTCTGGCAGTGGAACCAACAGCAGGTGCCCCTAAAATACCAAGCGACTCTGGTAAGACAGGAGGAGGAAGTTCTGTTTGGGGACACCTGGGGCTCTGTGCCACCATTTCACAAGACACTGGCTTTTGTTAGTTGTTATGTGTTTATTATTTTTTTGAAGCCGAAGGGTGCCACCCTTCTCTTTGTGGTTCTTTGAAGACAGCAGCAGTGCACTGCTACCCTCCAAGCTTGGGAAGGATCATGTGTGAAAGAATAAATAACCTCGGATAATACGGAGGAGTTGGACTGACTTGAAAAGGCCCCGTTTGGCATTAAGCAAGTCAATTCCACTGTCCAAGCATAGCAAGAAAGGTGAAGCTTTCCTTTGAGAACGAAATAGGAAATATGTGGAGCTCCCTAACAAACCCAGTGTGTTCTTTCTCGGGATGCGTGATGTTCACAAACACGGGAACCACAGGAAAGATGCTTTCTGGGTTCATCCACTTTAAAGAGAGCTGAGTTGTCATTTATAGGCGCAGCAAAGCCTTCCTATTTACCCCAGATTTCAGCCTTATTTTATTGAGGGTGGAAAAGGAACAGAAGGGAGAGAGAGAGAGAGAGAGAGAGAGAGAGAGAGAGAGAGAGAGAGAG
>JABTXL010012544.1:1979736-1994577 GCA_025134845.1 Neodon shergylaensis | reverse complement strand
AGAGAGAGAGAGAGAGAGAGAGAGAGAGAGAGAGAGAGAGAGAGAGAATACTACACATGTATCTGAATAATCAATGCCTCTCTACTGGGAAAGGCTGGCTTTCAACACCTCCTCCCAAGCAGGATTCATCACTTATCTCCAAATGGTTTCCAGTCACTGGGTGGGTCTGTGGAATGGAGTCAGTTTTTCAGCCAAAACCATATCTATTAAAAATTTCTATTCTCCACTTTTTTTTTACATCATCCAGAATTACTCATTCCAGGTTTCCTCCAGAAGTCATAGTGTCGCCACATGTCATAGGGAAAACTCCTTTTTGTTTAGAATCTTATAGATAACAAAAAAGTTGAAAGTGGCCTTGTATATTTAATTTCATGTTATCATTCAACAATATTTCCATCTGCACAATACTTTGTGGTCAGCTGTGGCGATGAGAACTGCCCTGGAGAGGGTTGGTCAGTGAGTGCGAGATGGACAGTCGAACCGAGAGGGGCTTCTGCAGAAGCAGAGGATGGTGACCCAGAAAAGTGAGCATAAGAGAATGTACTAGTCTTTTGTATTGCTTTGTTTGGGTTTTGGTTTTTTCGAGACAGGGATTCTCTGTGAAACAGTCCTGGCTATCGGGGAACTAGCTCTGTAGACCAGGCTGGTTTTGAACTCACAGAGATCCTCCTGCCTCTGCCTCCCGAGTGCTGAGGAGTAAAGGTGTGCGCCACCACAGCCCAGCAATAGTTTGTTTTTCAGGAAGGACAATTTTGGGCATTTTCATTTCTATTATGATGGAACCTAGAAAGGGCAGTCAAAGACATGGTTAAGAAGAAATAGAAGAAAGACCTTGGACATCTGTGGGAGGAGATAGGACCTGAAACAGAAGAGGGCAATGCAACTTTCTGGACCTTGTCCATCAGAAGCAGCTTCTGAAAAATGGGGAGAGAAACACCAAAGCAAGCTGCTCCACAGAATGCATCTGTAGTGCTGAGAGAACTCCTGTCTGAGTTGTTCAGTTGAGTGTGTCTCTCAGGGACGGGGGTTGCAAGGTCACGTGTAAGGAGGCAGGGAGATTTGTGAAGTGAAGCAAGGGTTCCATGGGTAAAGCCACCCCAGTTAAATGTTTTCCTCTGAGTTGTTGTGACCATGATGTCTCTTCACAACAATAGAAACCCTAAGACAGAAGTTGGTACCAGGGATGGGGTATTGTTGTGATAGGCCTGACCAAGCTTTTGTTTGAAAGACTATGAACCTAGGGACTGTGGACCAGAAAAGCAGTTGAACACTTTAAGTGCCGCTTAATGGGCCATATCAGTAAAAGCATGGAAGACAGTGTGGCTAAGTGTGATTTGATGGACGGTGGGATCCTGGCTCAAGAGGTTTCAAAGGAGAATACCTTTAGTATGTTGCCTAAAGATTATTCTTAAAATATTTTGGTGAAGAATGTGGCTGCTTTTTGCCCTTGCCTGAAAAGTTTGCCTGAGGCTAAAGTGAAAAGTTTTGGATTAATTGCATTGACTAAGAAAATCTTAAAACAGCCTAGTATAGACCTGGTTACTATTGATTGCTAGTGTAAATTCTGATAAAGATTTATAATGAAAAGGAGCAAGTTAAGCAAGGAAAAATAAAAAAAAAACGTAAAATCGGAGGAGAAAAGGAACACTAAGAAGTAGAATAGAGCTAAGTCCTGTGTTCAAGGGGATAGATTAAGAAATGGGATAATGGAATGATGACCTCAGGGAACGATCCCACTCAGGTAAATTTTCAACTCATGAAAAGGAATTAAAAAAAAATCTTAGAGCCAGTGCGGTGGTACATGCCTATAATTCCAGCACTCCAGAGGCAGAAGCAGATAGATCTCTGAGTTTGAGGCCAGCCTGGTCCACAGATTCCATTTCAGGGCAGTCAAGCTTAGTCAGTGAAGGAAACCATCAAAAACATAGATCTGGTAAAGATGTGATTGAAGTTTGGATAGGCTATGGTATAGGCATTCTTAAATAACAGGAAAATTCAGCCAACTATTCTGATTATGAAGAAAATTTTAACTAATATCTACCAGACTTTTAGACTCAGCTGCAAAATAGTGGTTATGAAATTATAACTTTCATGGGTCTATTGTTTCTAACTTCTCAGCTGTTCCATTGTTTTAAACACTTTTAAATGTTTAGGTATTTTTCCTGCATATGTCCATGCTCTTCATGAATACAGTGCTCAGAGGGCATTGTATCTCCTGGAACTGGAGTTGTGGAATCATCATGTGGGTGCCGGGAATTGAACCCAGGTCCTCTGAAAAAAAAAAAACAGCCAGTGCTCTTCATCTCTGAGCCATCTTTCCAGCCCTCAGCTATTAGTCTCATTAGAAACTGCGATTCAGACAGAAATCAGGTTCTAACAGGCATCGACAGGGGCTTCAGTGAATAAATCTTGTCCACTTTTGTTATGGGCCATGGACTGTTTACTTGTGCACAATGCCATTTTTGAGGCGCATGTAAGGGTTGGCATAAGCAAATTCTGCACAACTAAACTAGTTGAGACAGCTGCTCTAGAAATATGACTGGTGTATGCTGTCTTTAGGCTGTGCTATCCGTCTTTGAAACAATTTGGAAAAAGTGGTCAGGAAACTAAAAATGTCCTTCTGCGGTTGCTAATATGGGTAGCAACAAGGATAGCTTGGGAAGTAAAAGTTCCTCATCCCCAAACTGTCTCCAATAATAACATGATTGTACTTAAATTCAAACAGTGCACTTCCTCTGCAAACAGATCCCTGGACCAGTGCCCTGTGCATTCCTCTATCTGCAGCAATTGTTCTCCAGAAGTCTCTTCTCTAGAAATTCTGTAACCCCTTTGCTGAGGCTCAACTAGACCTGAGTTTGATGTTAATAAAAGTATCACCCAAAGGTCAAATCATAGACAGTAACGAGAAGAGATAGGATAGTCCAACTCATTGAATTATTTGATGTTTCACCCCTGCTTTGCTTAGAAGTTATATGTATTTCTAAAATTGGTTTACCTTTCATAATTTCACTATCAAAGAACAATTTTAGCTACTCTTTTGCAGGTCAGGCTGACTCTCCTTTTCCATGTGTTGATGGCTAAGATACAATGTGACTTCTGTTCTCTTATCTTTGATGTCCCTAAGCACGAACCTGGTTCTTTGCATTCTTGGAGCCTAGGAACCATTTCTGAGTCCTCCTAGAATTGGTTCTTTCACATGAACTTTAACATTGCCACACCTTCTCATCCTTTCATTCTGAGGCTTATTAGCTATTGCACAAGGGATGTAATACTGAAGAGTTTAGCCTCTCCTGAGCTTGAGAATAAAATCTGCCATTTCCTGGGTCTTTTTCCATGTCTGTATTTTCCATGTTTTTTTTTTTTTTGCCACATTTACTTCCCATCCTTGGTTGTCCAATTCCTGACCTCACTTCTTCTAGCCTCTGTCCCTGCTTCCTGGAAAGTCTGGGTTGCTTTCTTAATGATGTCAGCCTGGCATAGCACTTAAGAGCCCAGGCCAAAGTTAGCTTTTTGACCTGAAAACCCTGGAGCTAGCTTTCTGCCACTGGTTGGGTGTGGCCTCTGTAAGTCTCACAGCCAGTTTTCCAGGCCTGTTTTCTTTAACTGCAAAATAAGGATGCTACTAAGAGTCTCTATCACGTTTATTTGTTGTGAAGATCTCATGAATTAATGCATATAAAATATATACCAAAATGACTTAGTTCATTAGTGTTGGCTCTCGCTAACTCTCCAGAGACATGCAATTTGTTCTGGAAAGAAAGGGAAGCATCCGTTACATAAATTTTAGTAGCTCTAGTTCTGTCAGAAAAGTAATATATAATTAAAATAAAGTCCTGGGACTGTGGAGATGGCCCAGTTTATAAAGTGCTTGCTTTGCAAGCTCGAGGACTTGAGTTTGAGCCCCAGAAGCCACACCCATGAGGTGACACATGCTTGTAATTCCCAGCACTAAAGAGGAGATAGGTAGACTGCTGGCCGGCCAGCCTAGCCTAGGGGGTGCTCCAAGCTAGTAAGAATCCTGTATAAAAAAAATAGTGGACAGCGTCTGAGTAATAACACCTGAGGTTGACCCTGACTTCTTCACATGCACCCACATGCGCTCACATACGGAATATACAAGAACAGACAAAGACCAAGCAAACAATTCAAAACCCCAAATACAGTACAAATGTCTATGTAAACATTAGAAATTCTCATCTCCATTCTACTCTGAGTTTAGTCTAAGTTAGCATAAGTAGACTGCCTTATTCAGCTCCTAGAATCCTACTTAGTTTTATGTTCACAGTCCTACCATCCCATTTACTTCCCGCAGCTTCCAGGGGCTGAATGCTCACTGCTTTTGGCCACTTTGGTCTAGGGATGCCTCAAGAGAACTGGCGAATATAGCTCATTTCTGCTCAAGAACTTCTCTAACACTGCAGGTTGTAGATGGAGTTGGCATTGCTCCTATAGGGACATAAATACCATTGTGAGGTTTGTTAATGGACCCCTATGCTTCTACAACATGAAAGGCCAACATGTTGCCGTCTGGGTGATTTGTGTGTGCTGGGGGGTTAGATGTCTGAAGAGATGGGGAGATGTATCATGTGACCAGAGAGGATGCAAATTATCAGCTTTTCACTGAAGCCTTTTCCCAGGCCTCCTCCTGATCCTAAAGTGACTCAAGACAGGATTTTCTAGCTGCAAAACTTTACTTTGAACAAGATTCTCTTGTGACCTAAGACTGAGAAGACCTAAACCAGACCTGTTCATCTTGAGTGAAAATTAGACCAATATACTATGTTCTGATCCATCACTAACGCTGCCTGCCACACACTTGGATCCCTATCTAAAGAATAACAGCAGAAGAGTTTTAAAACGGTTCAGCTGATAACATCTGCCAATTGGATACAAGGCAGTAGTTTATGGCTTTAGGATTAGCTATAAAATAGAATAAAAAGCTTCATAGATTAGAGAGTCTGAGATCAGTGCAGCCGCCTGCATCTGTCATTTCTTCACAAGTGGTTTTATGATTGCATCTAAATCCCTTATCATGCAGGTGAAGTCATCAGGGACATGGCATAGAATTGGACAAGGGCTCCTGGTGGGGAGGAAGGGAGAGCTAAAATGTAGCTACATTCTAACATTTGTTTAACTGAGCATTTTGGCTCAGGAAAGGATTTCCCCTAGAGAAAGGGCACTTGGGGGGAAGGAACCTCACTAGGTGTTCATTTCTGCTGTTGGGGCATTTGCCTAGCAACGCTCCATCATCAGCACCCTCAGCGCCACAAAACAAGAACCTCTCTCAGACACCCCCCTGTGACTGATGCCCAAAGGCACACCTGCTGTGATGGGTCACCTTGACTGATTCTCACACAGGTGCTTTGTGGGAAACCAAAGAACTCTTGGACATTTTTACTACCTAAGACTCTGAACTACTCGCCTGTGAAAGGGAGCTCTCCATTATGCAGGCCTTCAGTGGAAGCAGAGACCACTCGGTGAGACAACCAGCTTATCACTTTCCAGCTTTGCTTACAGCCAAGGGGAAAGAACAAGACCTGGCTGGTGTCCATTCCTGAGGCTGTGAGTTGGAAATTGGAGATGCAGAGAGAGCAACGCAGAGACTTCTTTAGGGAAGCAGTAAATTGCAACTTGTTGGGCAGCAGAGGCCACGGGAGCCCTAGGAAGCACCTCTCACTGGTTGCCTCGGTGACTGCTTCCCACAGTGGGTTGTGTGAGACTGATGGAGGGTCTGGTGGTTGTCTAGGAGCTGCCCAACCCCTTTCATGTGGTCCTGTGCTACCATCGCATCCTGGGATATTTTTTTTTAGCAGTAAATCATTTCTATTGTGTTGGTTTCTGATTTACAATTGTGAACACTTATCAGGGAGCAGAAAGTGTTCCTGAGAAATGTTTTTAGATGGGACTATTTGTCCTCCTGTCACCACACAGACAGGTGTGCGATGCCTTCTGAGACAATATCCGCCCTAGCTTTGAGTCCAGTCCTCTCCCACTATCTCAGGAATCTTAGATTACCAACTATTCATTTCTTGCTCGTATATTTAAATTGCATCCTTTCAACTTGATCCTTCCTGTCAATATTTGAGCAAGATGGCAGAGCTCAGGCTAACTGAAATGCTTTGCTGGGAGCCCACATATCCATGTCGCTGTGTCTCTATGTCAAGGTTTACCCACCGGTGTGCCAGAGAACTTGGTGTTCCAGGAATCAGTTCTAGATGGGTTGGGATCTGCTGAGGGTTGTAAATATTTATGGTCATAAAAAATTAAACCAGTTTTATGACCACTCAAAACTTAACAGTTGAAATTACATCTGAACCCTCGTTTTGTGTTTCCTCCTCTATGTCTTGAAGTCAGGAATCACTACTCTGTGTGCAAAATGTTTTGCATAGCAACCAACTCCAGATGGCGAGCATCCCGGGTTCATCCCCTCGACTTTGCCCTTCATGTGCTAGTGACAGCGTGATTTACCCAAAACTTACCATCCTTTTGCAGCTAGTACTTGCTTTTGCATTTGGTTTAGTTACTCTGATCTTTGCAATTTGGGGTGCACAAAGAGTATATGTAACTATTCCTTTACTTTTAATCATGATGGACTGAGAAGAACGTAGCATTAATTCCTGAGAGGGGCAACTGTTCAGACTCATGAAAGATATTTCTATGGGAAACTTCCAACAAAGGGAAAAGATGGGTATAAGAAGGAAAACCTAGCCACACATTCACGTTCCCAGGAGACACAGGAGTCTTGAGAGCCACACACTTCAGTGGCATCTGACGCTCTGTCACCATTCCCTAGTTTTTTATCCTGAGTAACCAACACTAGAGAACCTCATTAAGGCTTTAGTCCTTGGAGCTCAGGGTTAAGCTTCGCGGGTCTTCTGCCACTTTGTAAGGTACTAAAAATGGCTGGGGCTCTCTCACCTGGCTCTGACCTGTTTGTTAACCTTCCTTGGCTTTACCTTCCACTAGAATAGTCTCCCAGTTTGCAACCAGTGCAAGATCCAGGGCTGCCACCTAATTCCATGGGCTATCTATGCCCCCAGTACCATCTCGGATGCCACTCTTTCTGCCCCCTTAACAATTGTTACTTTCATGTATGCAACATGAAAAATATTCATATTCTCTGTTTTTCAAGCTCTTTTCTCATCCAAGCACTCAACAAGTTGTACAGACAGTGGTTCCCATTTTTAGAATTTAAGAATTTTAGTTGGCAATATATTCCCAAATGTACAGTAAACAAAATGTCCAAAGTATGGTGAATGAGAATCCCTCTCAAAGCTCTCTCCCTCGGCTTCACAGTCGGCACTCAGAGACAACCTTCCCGAAGGTTTGCATCTTCCAGAGATCCTCTGCTTACATATCTGTGCCCCGTTCACTTTTCAATGCACCGTTTCTCTTCACCCACTCAGCTCCCAGATACCAGAGCATCTCCTCCATCTAACTCTATGAATGCTTTAGACTGCATTACCTTTGAGCTCTCAATGTCAGGCGCTACCATAGTCTCCTTCTAGAAGCAGTTTCTTCCTTTGAGTTCATCCTAACACCCTCTAGATAGCCTTCTACCTTCCTTCACCCTTCTGTCCATTTATTCTTAAGGGCTTCATCTTCCTTTTCTCCTTCACCAACGTTTGAGTTCTTCAATGCCCGGTCCTCTGCCTTTTCCACCTTTTATTCTACATCCCCATTGGCAAACTCACCAATACAATGTCTTAATGCCATTCTTTGTAGATGACTTTCTAAGTTATATTGTCCATTGAAGACCTCCTTAACGGAGTATCATATTCATCAAGTTAGATTCCTATTATGTTCTTATGGAAATCTCAAATCTTAAGTCAACTTAATATTCTTCATCTCACAGTTCTAGCTTTATGGTAATGCCATCTCACCACATACAAAAACATGATTATCTTAACAGGCTTCTCAACTGACTGAGCAACATTGTAATTCTCCCACTTACATAAGCTGAGAACTAAGACTTATCTTTCATACCTCCTACCCTCTGCCTCCCTCTTTTAAATCATTACTGCTATTTCTACAATCCATTCTCCTCTTTCAGCTTCTCTGGTCCCATCATAATATGCCTAAGTTTCTGAATCCATTTTCTTTTTTCCTGTGGTTCCATTCTGCCTTGTCTTACTTGAATCTATTCACTGAGACTTTCAGGGTTTGTATGAACATCAATATGATAGAAGGGGGGGGGGAGAGAGAGAGAGAGAGAGAGAGAGAGAGAGAATAATGAATTGATTGACTCACGCAATGCTGGGACCCGTTACAGTTGCAATGTGCAAGTCTGTTGTGCCAGCTGGTAGACTGGAAATTTGAGGAAGAGTTGATGTTGTAGCTTTTGAGTTCTAAGTCTTCAGTTTGAAGTAGTGAGCTGGAAGCTCAGACAGGCTTTCTATGGTGGTGTCTAGAGGCATGGCTGCTTTTTCTTCAAGAAACTCATATCTTCTCTTGTGAGGGCCTCACATGATTGCTTGGGGCCCACCCACGTTATAATCTTCTTTACTTAAAGTCGACTGATTGTAAATGTTAGTCATATCCACAGGTACATTTACATCATCATCATCCAAGCTAGTATTTGGCCAAACAACTGGACACTATAGTCCAGTAAAGTTTGCACACCCAGTTAACCCTCTGCATGACAACTACACGTCTATTTGCTTGTATGTGTGAGACTATCAATAGTATATTTCCCATGGGGTGTTGCATGTGTGAATGAGAAGATACATGATAAACATCCATAATGATGCCTAGAATATAGTATATGCTGGATAAATGATAGCTGCTGTACTTATTAAATTATAAATACTATCATATTGATTGCGTGCATAAATTATTTCAGTTCCCTCTTACTGCTTTCCATGAGGCTCCTGTCTGGCTCCACAGCTTCACTCTTTTGACTGGAGGCCCCCTGGGTTTCTTCCAGACCCCTCTGCTTGTCTTTTCTCTTTCCATCACAAGACTTTACCCATTCTGCTTAATTCATTTTGATATACTTTTGTACTGTTTAGACCCATTCACATCTTTTCTTTTATATTTCATTAAACTATGAAGGATTTCCCCACTATCCTTGGCAAAGTCACTTCTTTTATGAAAATTCATCTGCATACATGTCGCTCCTTTCATGATTATTATGACACTTGTCAGCAGGATGTGTAAGTACTGTTTTGAGTTTGTTTTTCATAACTAGGTTCTAAATGCTATCAAAGAACTGTGATTGTCCCGAGCACGCCAGTATTCCATTTACTGACTCTCTCTTTGACAAACCTAGGTATGCTTCCTCTGTCTCTGTACAAAGCATTTGCCTACTTCTAGCTTCAGCCTGCAAAGGCTGCAGAAACTGACGGGAGGCTCACTTACTCTATGCATTCACAGTGATCCTTCTCCAGCTGGAAAGAAAGGGAAACCAGCCAGATCCAAGATCTGCAACTGCGTTTAGAAATCCCTGTGCCACTCCAATTTTAGAGTGTTCTTACATAGCCTACACATTCTCCCCCATGTCTCTGTAGCTTTGCATGATGCCCTCCACACCCTCCCTGATCACAGGCCAGCTTATTAAGTCTGTTCCGCCAACCTGGTAGTTTTACAGATGTGTAATATATATTGCATAATATATACCATTGTCATGGTTTTGATTCTTTCTCAATTTCTTTTTACTTCGTTATTTCAGACCTGTTCTATATTTTTTCCAAATGCCTTTCCCCCGACCAGTCCTAAGGATTGATGCTAGGGCCTCATGAATGCCAGGCAAGCACTCCACCAACTGAGCTATGTCCCTGAAAACATATTTAAAATGAATTTGCATGTGTGCCATAATTGTAGCCCAGCAGTAGAGAACTCACCTAGCAGGCCTGTGGCTTTAGGTTCAATTCATAGTGTACATGCACAAGCACTTAAATGAATTTATATATACATACACACACATGTATTCACACATATGTGTCTATATATGCAAGTATTCATACAAACATTTGAATATGCAAAGTACTTTCAGACTCTTATTACTAATAATATTGTAATTTCTTGGTAGGAATTATGTTTTTGTTTTGATTCTCTCTCTCTCTCTTTCTATCTCTTTTTGAGGGAGAATCCTTATATATCAAACCAGACCTTAAACTTTCTATGTAGCTGAGGTGACCTTAAACTCCCCATCCTCCTACCTCTGCCTCCCAAAAGCTAGGATTATAACCCTGGGACTTCTCAGCCAGCTCTTGGGTTACTTTTTAAGTAAGAAAAATCAATCATCATCTTCAAGCTTTTAAAAGGAGAGTGTCTTAAAAGATTCTTCAAGTGACTGCTTTCAACCTCCCTTTGAGTTGGAAGCACAAAGAGTTTAATCCGCATGAGTTTGCTCATCCATTTAGAAACCCCAAGGTGCTTTCAGAATTTCCATTTGGCACTCTAAAAAAAAAAAAATGAGAGACATACTTGTCTTAGATCTCTCTGTTGCTGTCAGAGTTAAGGAAAGTACTTAGAATTCTCCTGGTAGGTCTCTTTGAAGCTTGTGGAAGTCGCTAGCATGGCTCTGAGCAAGGCAGTGAGTATGATGACAGACATAGGGACTTTCTTTAGCTAGTGTGATCCAGGAAGGAGTTGTGGGTGGGAACTGAGAATCCAGAGGCACATTGCTCAAAGGGAGGGGAGAGGCGCTGGAATTCCTCGTGACTTAGTGCGGGTTGGTATTCAAGACTGTGTTCATCTTTGCACTAAGAAGTTTAAGTCCTGAAGTTATGACTTCTAAAACCAGCGATCCCTTTTCTGTAATCTTTTTTTCTGTCTAAAGCTGAAATTGGCCACCCACATTATTTGGACCCCGTTCCCATGGGAATGTCCCATATGCAAATTAGTGGATTGGTCCTACATTCTAGGCTGCACTCCTGGCTGCTTACCTGTTCTCAGGTGTGTAAGCATGCTGCTGTTCATGGAGGAACTCCTGCAGCTGTTGTGGCCAGCATCTGGATCTTCCCCACAGATTCCCCCTCTAGTCTGCCTCCCCAATACTAACCAGGAAGCCTACAATTTGCAGATTAATATCCCATCCAACTTGAGTTGAAGCTGACTTGGAGAGAAACCTGAGCCTATTTTTTTTTTTAGGCCTCCCCAGTATGTGGGTAGAGGATAGAAGAGGGGAAAATCTTGTCATTTCTATTTTGAAACAGTAGCTGAGAGGAAGATTACCACTGAATGTTTGCCTCATAGCAATCTCCTATGTCTTTCTAACCGCCTCTGAATGGTTAGAACATTTTACCAATCTTCTAGCCTAGTGCATTGATTATGGCTTCACGATGACCCCAGCCTTCCCCTGTCGTTAGGTTTTATGTTCCTGAATAAAACAAGTATCAAGCACAATGGCAGCCTAAAGCCATTTCTTCTTAAGACTGGGGAAAGTTCTTGATCAATGACAGCCTGCAGCTGTTCCTTATTAAGACTGGGGCAGGCTCTAGGTCAGACTTGCAAGGAAAAGCTAATTTATAAATCTGTGATGTAACAATCACTATTAAACTAATAGATAAAATGTAAGAGAAACATTCCAAGCCACTGATATAAGATATAATTGAGACGAGCATCCGAAAGTAAAACCAGACAAAGAGCATTTGTTACAGTTTGGGTGTGATTTGTTCCGAACCACAGAATCTGTGCAGGTGAGACATGGTCCTGCATGTACAATGTTGGGAGATAATTGGTGCACCAGTGTGGGTAACTACAGCCACATAAAAACCTTGAGATGGGGGAATATCTTTAAAGCGGCTCTTATCTTAGTGGCAGCATGTTCCTCAAACGGGTTGGCATAGTTCTCTTAGGACAGTAAATTAATCCTTGTGAGAAGGTTGTCCTAAAGCAACAAGCCTGCACGCTCCTCTTTGACTTCCTGTCTAGTGATGCCATTGCTCCTTCTAACACAAATTCCCACCCTTATGACACCGTCCACCGGGAACCTCTCACCAGAACTGAACCTGTGGATGTAGTGCCATACCCTCAACCTTCCAGAACCGAGCTGAATAAGCCTCTCTTCTTTATAAAGGGTCTAGCCTTAGTCATCAAGCTATAGTTCAGTTACTGAAAATAGGATTAAGTCAAATTAACAAATGTCTTCATAGCAAAGAAAATAGTTAACCCACTGAAGAGTCAAGCAACAGAAAGGGAAAAAAGATCTAAACTCTTCATCAGGTGAAGGGAATAATCTTCTCCAGGGAAGAGCACACACAATCTGATACCAAACGGTCAGCTCTGAAAACATATACAACTAACATTATGCAGATTGAGCAGGTTATATTTCGGAACATATATATACATATACACTTGCACATCTACATACACATACATTTGCATATGTGGGAATAATTAATGAGATATAGGCCATTAATAGTGTGGAGGGAAGAAAAAGAAGGAAGAAATATCATAATTATATAATAATCTCAAAAAATTTAAAAAAATATATAAATAAATATCTGCTGTACAGTGCAGGAAGTGAGATCAATCCATGTGCTTAGATGAATCAATGGATAAACAAAATGGGGCCTAGTGCCAGATGGCTCAATGTACAAGGGTTGTTTATAAGACTGATGACCTGAGTTTGATCCTTAGGACCCACAAAGAAGTGGAAGGAGAGAACCAGCTACACAAAATTATCCTCTTATATCCATGCATGTGGCATGCACACCTCGCATATATACATATATATATATATATATATATATATATATATAGAGAGAGAGAGAGAGAGAGAGAGAGAGAGAGAGAGAGAGAGACTAAGACATACACACAATAAAAATATTAAAAAACATATGACCTATTCATGCCATAGAATTTTATTCCTTAAAAGTGAAGGAAATTCTAACCCAAGTTTCAGTATGAACAAGCCCCAAAGATAATGTGCTCCATAATAATCTTATTTACATGTGGTTCCCAAAATAGTCAAATTCATGGAAACAAAGAAATTATGGCTACCCAGAGGAGAAGAGAAGAGGAAAGGGGGGAGTTCTAGGTTTTGGCAAGCTGGAAGATACCTGGAAATCGGTAGCCCAGCAGCAACATCTCTGTACTTGACAGCACTACTACACCATATACTTCCAAGTGATAAGATTATGAGCTTGTTCTCCAATGGAAAGTGATGCACACTGTGACTCAGGAAATTAACATCAGTTTACATAGGCTTTATGGAACTGAGTTAGAGCAAACAGAATTTAATGTCAACTTTGACATGTGACATTTGAACTAAATAAAGAGGCATCTAGTTGGTCTATTCATTCTTTTACACAATAAAAGTATTTCTTGGGCATACCCTGAATTTTGACTTCATCAATGCTGGATTGGCTGGCCCTGTGTCAGCCTTCCTTCTCATACTAGAGTTTCAGAATCAGTCTTGCGTCCCTCAGGGATGTATTCCTAGGCACCAGGCATTTCCATTTCTGATGATTTGGAAGTTCAAGTTCAAATCAAACTCAGCCAATATGGTTCCCATGGTATTCTATTTTGCTTTCTGTTGATGTTATAAACACTGTGACCAAAAAGCACCCTGGAGAAGAAAGGATGTATTTCAATGTACAGCCTACACTTCATCATCTTGCAGAAGAGCAACAGCAGAAAGAAACCTGGAGCAGAAGTTGAAGCAGAGGCCCTGAGGAACTCTGTTTACTGGTTTGTTCCTCATGCCTTGCTCAACCAACTTTCTTATACAATCCAGGGTCACCTGCCTAGGTGTGGCACTTTTCGCAATGGGCAGAGCCCTCCCACCTCAATAATTAATCATGAAAAGGCGCATAAGCTTGCCTATAGGCCAATCTGTTGGAAGCAAGTTCTTCAATTGACTTTCCCTCTTCCTAGGTGGTTATAGTTGTACTAAGATAACCAAGATGTACCAGCACACATGGACCTTTCTGGGTCAAGAAAAAAAAAACAGACAATTTATCGTGAGTCTGTTGTGACATCGTCAACCTTTTATTGACAAACAGCTGGCATATATATCCCTAAATTTTGCTATCTCAGACGCTGGGAAACTTTGACACAAGAGAAATGTGGCAAGTGGTACTTAGCCAAGTCCACACTTTCCCCTCCCTACTGTTTTCCTGGCACATTTGAGAGGACGGTGTGCTGATGAGAACAAGCATTGAGACCTATTGGCCATGATTCCTACAGTTAGTCACAGATCTTTACCAGGGAGATCAGAGTCGTGTACAATCATCTCCCTGTTAGATTCATAATGAAATTAGCGAAGGCACTTTGTAGAGAGTGGAGTAGCAAGTGAGGCAGACCCTTGAGACCCACAGATCTGAGGAATAATTTCTATCTGATGAACTGTTTTCTTGCAAGGGCATATGTTTAGACTTGTTAAAATATGCAATCTGAAACTTGCTAATACCTCCAAAGCAGAAGTTTACATCACCACCACACCTTACCTCCCCTCCATTCCTCACACTCAATCCAGAGATTTTTATCAGGTCATGGTGTGCAAACCAATACGTATACAGAGAAGATTCTGAAAGTAACTTGTTTCAAGCACTATTTTCAAGCGACTATGCATAAATCCCAATATTTTAGTCTCAATGCCAAGAAATGTGGTTTCATGATATGAACCAGGGAGTTTCTCTAAACAGTATGGAAAGATATATATGCAACTAGAGTCATAGCTGGGATGTTGAGGATAAGGAATAAAGGGATAAAACAACAGGGTTGCAGTTATAGCTGCATGTTGAGACCTTTTTCCCAAGTGCTGAGCTGTTTCTACAGAGAAGAGATAACAAATTTCCATCGACATAATGAATAATAAGCGAGGGCGATTTCTTCCATTCTCTCTCTCTCTCTCTCTCTCTCTCTCTCTCTCTCTCTCTCTCTCTCTCTCTC
>JABTXL010012544.1:1962480-1979726 GCA_025134845.1 Neodon shergylaensis | reverse complement strand
CTCTCTCTCTCTCTCTCTCTCTCTCTCTCTCTCTCTCTCTCTCTCTCCTTTAGAGCTAGGATATTTCTGCATTCCCCAGGCTGGCCCTGAACTCTAGACTCATTTCATTTTCCTTACTGAGTCTTCTAAGAAGATGGAATTCTAGATGTGCATTACACCACGCATGGTCATCTCCATGTACTGCAGATGTGCATTACATAGCCCACAACCATCTCTAGGTACTCCAGATGTGCTTTACATCACCTATGATCTTCTCTAGGTACTCCAGATGTGCATTACTTCATCTATGATCTTCTCTAGGTACTCCAGTTGTGCATTGCAGTGCCCACAATGATCTCTTGGGTTAGGCCACTCTACTTTCAAAGATCACTTATAATGAAATGTAAGTTTTTAGTTCATTAGGAGAAATCTTAATAGTTGTCCCCTGTACAACTATTTTTGTTCCAGACACATCAGATGAAAGCAATTGGAAAATTAAGGAATTGACAAATTACTGATTTAATTGTGGCTACTAAGCAGATTTTACTCTAAAATCATGTACCAGGATGACTCATTGCCAAGAATTGATTAGGATCTCAGAAATTGTGCTTTGCAAAAAATCAAAATTCAAAATAATAATGCACTTAATTAATAACTTCCCAGCACTTTTAAACCATTAAACCCTACACACTTTTAACATAAAACCTTTCTCACATGAGAGCCTGGAGGATTCCTGTTGTAAAGTGGTAAACGTTTTGAACCATTTCTTTGCATGGGAAACAATATATACTGCAGAAAATACCCTCACTTAGTTTCTCTCTCTTGTGTAGTATTTGCAGGTGTTTCATGCTGCACAGGTGCTGTTCCCATCCTAAGACTGCTTTCCCCTTTGCTACTTGACTTTCTTGATCATTGTAGAATTGTTTTAGGGTTACCACTTGCACGCAATGTGCAGGTGCCATCTGTTCCTTACCACTTTGGGGGCAAAGCAAGGCTTGGGAAAAAAAAACAAAGAGCTGTTGGCTGGGAATATTAACTTAATTACACTGTCTGAATTACAGTAAGAAGCCTTAAAGTCATTGAAGCAGCTCGATGCATAGGATCTTGATTTTTTCCAGCCCTTGAATGTACCCCTTGGCTTTAGGAGTCAAGAGGGATCACAGGTGATCAATAGTATCATTTCCCTTCTAAAAAGACACCTTTCCTCAAGTTCAAATGGAGTGATGAATCCAGAAAAAAAAGATAAAACAGAATCAGCCCAATTGTGAAGTAATCACATAGCAAAGTGCTTGTTGTTTTGTAATCATGTTAGAGGAACTTAGCATCTCTCTCACAGGCAGATAAGGGAATTCATTTTCACCGTGTGTATAATCGCTTCGGGTTTTTGTTCTTTTCCACCCACGTCACTTGGGGCTGTTTGCTAATGATCCCAGCACCTGTAGAGGTGGGGCTGAGAAAATGAAATTGCTTCATGTACAGCTGGGGCTCTTTGGGCTCTCTCTATCCCCGGGGAGAATTGGACTGGGAAAGAGTTTCCTACCAGACTCTGTTAGGTGTGACAATGCACTTCTCTCTGTTCATAGGGTGTGGTTTGAAATGCTGAGACCAAGTAGACTTGGCATTTGTGGTACTGCCCACATTTTTCTTTGGGCAAGATTCCCTTAAACACTTTGCTTTCTTCTTGCTGGGTTCAGCCAAAATCAGAGCTATCATTCAATAGATTCTTTCTCACAAATCTGTCAGTTTGATTGATCTTTTCTAGGTAGGAAAACTGAGGCTGTATTACACAGTGAAAGAGCAGACAGACCTGCCCCTTGGTCTCAGAACATCTTTAACAGTACAGCATAACATATAGCCGAGCGCTGTAAGAGCAAGTTTGCTGGTGGAGACTGACCCTGTTTGGCTCCTGTGGTGAAGAGTGTGCAGTCTGGGCTCTGAACTCAGGGTCCCCAGAAAAATAGGAAAACAGTCTATCCCAGAACTCATTTCTTCTAAGCTACCAAAAAGTTGGTTGCCTAGACTCTCCTTTCTATCATGAGCAAACTCTCTCTCTCTCTCTGTCTCTCTCTTTCTCTCTCTCCCTCCCTCTCTCTCTTTCTCTCTTTGTCTCTGTCTCTCACTGTCTCTTCTCTCTCCTCTCTCTCTCTCTCACTCTGTGTGTGTGTGTGTGTGTGAGCACACGCTCATGTGCACCCGCTGGCTAACTATATAAAGAATGCTTTAAGAGCAGGCTAACCACCTGAAGTCCCGCTGTTTCTGACACTGGAGCCATAGACTCAAGGGATTTTTAGGTACAACTCTGAGTGCCAATCATATACCTATTCAATTGCTCTTAAGTTCTTCTGGCCAGAAAGCAATATAAAACTGGCATAAGCAGAGGGACAGAGATGAAAAGTCAGGCCCTCTGTCTCTGAAAAGTCCAAGTTTATGTTATTCTAGGATTTGAGGGTCCAATATGACTTCCTAGGTCTCACTCTCAGGTCAAGTTCACAGTGTCAGAATTCTACAGTCAGGAGCTACACACCACTTCTATTCCCATTAGAAAGGTGTAGACTATGAAATGTTCCATGCTAGGCACAACTCAGAGGACTGTGTCCCAGTTTTCCCTAGTGATAGACAGGAGAGTGTAAATTGTCCACATGCATTTGGATCTGTACACTTGGAGCAACCTACTTTAACCTCTCTGTGACTCAGTACTCGTGTCTAAAATGAGAATAACAATAGTCTAATTTCACTGGGTGGCTATAAATATGAAATGAGTCAATGAATATGAAATTCCACGAGCTATGTCTGGTGTGCTGCAGAGGGTCAATACATGTTCATTTCTCTCTAGAAAATTCCCGGCAATGGGCTGCATGCCACAGGAAGGGAACGGCAGCTTATTGTCTTTAGTGCAAAGATTTAATACAATTCTTTGGTTAGAAAATATTCCCTTGCCATGGAAATGCCCTCCAAAGTGCACAATACTGCTTTGGTTTCTATTCATCTGTAATTTCTATTAAATGGACACGTATATTGGGATTCTGGAAGCTAAGATATCTACTGGAAATCCTCTCGTGTCTCTAATAGCTGTTTTTTTTTTTTTTTCACAAAGAAAAAGAATTGCGACCTGGTTCTTACTATAGGGCAACCCTTCCTCCTCTGTACAGTTCAGGTGATTGCAGAATTCTGAAGGTTGCTTTGCCCCTGGAAATCTCAGCCTCACTAAGTTTGGGGAGCAATTAAAATGCACTGTGTAGATTTTCAGCCATCAAATGAGATGAGTAAAAGTAACGGAATGGGAGGGAGGGGTACTGGAAAGAGCTAGACATAAATGTTGGTTCTGATTTTTGAATCTGGCTCTCTTGGCATCTACCAGAGTTTGTACAGGCATAGATGCATGGTGACAGCCTTGCTGAACCCTAAGACTTTGGGTACCAACTCTTCCTTGATACCTGACCAAATGGAGCAAGACTAATCAGCTTTTATTTGTGTTTTCACTTTGAAATGCTTTGTAGGAAAGTTTCATTTGATTAACCTTCTCTAGCATGCCATTTGACTCAGAAATGCATGGTGTTTGCCTGCAAACAAATAACTAAGTAAATAAAGGTGATGATAATCCCCTGAGCAACAGAGAGAAATTAACAACAACTTGCCTGCATTGCTATTAGCTGGGTTTATCAAATATTTCATTTAATTTCTAGGTTCTCTAGGAGTGACCACAGCAGCCACCTTATAAATGCCTCCCCATACTACTTCAAAGCCACTGATTTATATATGTCTGTTAAGTTACATTTAATTAACTTATAAAAATATTAATGACACTCTTATCTAACAATGCCTCCCATTGCTGTTGAAAAAATCATGAGGGACCTTGCTTCAAGTCCTTCTTAGTACTTCAACAGCACAGCTATCTCATCTACCTGGAGATACATGAGTTGAGTGACAAGTAGGTTTCACCAATGAGCAGTGGGGATGTGGGTTAAGGGCTGGAGTGTAGCACAATTAACAAGAACTCAGAAACAGAAATCGGGCTTCAACCTGAAAGTCAGAAAAGCAAAACAGCCAGCTATTGGCTTTTTCTTCTACCTCAGTCTGAAATGGAGATCCTGCCTCCAGGAATCTCAGAATGAGAGACTGTGTGTAAGAGCTGTCTCCTCCCATATTATATTCCTCTCTAGTTCTGGGATTCAAGGTGTAAACCACTACTGTCCTGTTTCTATGGCCAACTAGTGTGGCTACTGGGATTAAAGCTGTGTGTCCTCACTGCCTGGTCTTTAAGGCTGACCAGTGTGGCTGTTTAACTCTCTGAACTTCAGACAAGCTTTATTTATTAAAATACAAATGAAATTATCACCACACTGGAGGGCATGTTTGCAAGGAGGCATAAAGAGTCTCTAAACACAGCCTGCATGGGTTGGGAAGAACCATACACAGGGTACATGGTTGCTGTCCCTAGACTTTGAGATGGTCTCCTGGGGCCGTGATGAGTAAAGACACACGAGAAGAGGCACGGTTGACTTTTAAGCCAAGCGCTACTATACTTTCACTGCTTTATTGACTGAGAAAGGAGTGAGAGGAGAAATGTGGCCCTGCATTCAAATCCAGTTCCGTCTTACACCCTTGGCAGTGAGCATGTTATTCGTGGTCAACTGTAGACAACACTTTCATCTTTGGGATGTGAGAAATGAAGGTGGGTTAAACCAGGCAGGTTTCAGACATAGGGAGAAATATTCGTTGTCATAGCCACAAGGGTGTTACCCTGGGAATATGGACTAGACCCTTAAAACACTCCTTAGCCCCTTTCACACAGGCAGCCACTGACTTCACCCTGGCATCAGGCCAGCAGTGGCTAAAGAGAGGATCAAGTCATTCACATGTCTATTTTCAGGGTGTTTAAGTTAAATTTTGTCTATCCATAAGGAAATCAAGGCAACCATGCAGATAATTATAAAGCGGAAAGTCTTACTTCCAAATAAGAACAGATTTACTTGTTATAAAGTATATAAAAAAAGACATCTTTTACAAAGATGTGCTCATAAGTTCATGAAGGGCGAACATGTGTCCTACATGTTTCAAAGGATAATGATAAAAACACATTACTGCAAACACAGAGTAGGGTGCACATCTACACGCTATGTCATTTGATCACCACAGTAGGGATGGAGCTTGTCAATGACATGTGGCCGGCCCAGTTTCTCATGACCATTAAGTGACAAGGTCCAGCTGCATAGTATGAAGCCTTGATTCAAAGGATGTAGAAACCCCCAGAAATCGACAATACCACTGACAGCTCTGTGTCGAAACTCCCCTATAAATAATTCCCCAATAAATAATTTTTTGACTTGTTATAAGGCAAGCCATTCAGCAATATGATGCAGATAAATATTTCCTTTTCAAAACATTGCACAAAGGCATGATTTCCTCCCTCTTTCCACTCTTTGGGAGAAATAGCAAAGCAGGAAAGTAATAGGGATTTAGCTCCAAGCAATAGAAGTCTTCCTATGCTTTTGGTGATGACTAAAGAGAGTCCCTGGTTACTAGGGAGACCACAACAGACTCCGTCAGATTCAAGTACAAAACTTGGGTTGCCTGGCGAGTGAATGCCAAGAAAAGCAAAGGAAAATATTATCATTGTTGAAATCATCTGATGTCCCTGACTAATAAAACACATTGGCAAACTGAATTTTTCAAACTGCCCAAAGGGCTTTGTTTAATCTATGAATTAGTAACACACGGCTGTTCTGTCTGGAGATGGAGAAAAAAAGACGAGGATGTTAAACTATTCTAAATACTGTCGAAATTAACCAAAACCTTACCATAGAAACCTAGACAACCAATCTAGATTTTTTTTTGGTGGTTGTTATTGTTCAATTTTTATTGTAAATTTAACTTCCCCTAACCTTTGTTTCTGTAGCTAAATAACAAAATTAATGTTTTGGGTCACATCATCCTCACACTCTAAAAGAAGCGCAGGCCTTCTTAACCAGTTTCTCACAAATAACCAGAATCGGCTTTAAAATGTCCCTGGCGACTCTGATAGCTCCCCAGGCTTCAGAAGCTGGGCTCTTCATATCTGCCCTGTGCCCTTTCTGTGAGTGGGAGGGGCCAGAGAGGGAAAGAACTGGGGGGTGAGCCAAACCCAGAAATACCTCTTGACCCAGCTTCCAGAGTTACGGCAGGCCTGCCTGGGGATGTTCCTCCTGCCTCTACTTGATCATTCCCAGGGCGGTAGGTCCTCGCCAGGACCCATCCTATCTTATTATAGAGGCAGCTCTGATTGTTGGGGAGTGTTTTCTCATGTCCTGCCAAGACCTGCCTCCTCATGTTTTCTCCCCATTGTTCTTCATGGTATCTCTAGAACAGCACGGTTTGACTCAACTTCCTCTCCCCTCCAATAGTCCCTCCGATAGCTGGAGTCAACTGTCATGACTGCCCTTGGATACCGCTGTCTCCAAACAAAACAGCCTCAACTTCCCTATTAGGTCATAAGGCGAGCAGACAAATGTTATAATAATATGAAAAGGTTGACACGTAACCTCCAGAAGAGGAAAACAATATCGTCTTAAAGTTGTATATTGTTAAAGTAAAATATTTTGAATGAATAGTTGAGGGGTTGGGGGCAGAACTTAGAGGTGGATGCATTCTTAGTGCATTCAAGGATCTGAATTAAAACACCAAGAAATGAAACTAAAACCAAGGGGGCGGGGGGAAGGTTGGAAGTCTGAGTTGCTATTGAGAGGCAGTTTGTCTACACCTTGGGTTCCTGTGTTTTGCAGCCTTGTCAAAATATCAGTGTGACTTTTCTAACAGAGGAATATCATGTCAGCTCCTGTTATAGTTCACCAACTCTCACAGGTTGCCTTTGTTTATGATTTTTGTTTACCTATGAGCAATGCCTACTTTAAACAGTTTTAACGTGGCTTAAGAAAGTGAATATAGACTATTAAGAATTTTCAGTGTTCACACATCTATAAAGGAAGTAAGATCTCGAGTTTGAAGCCACCCCGGGATACACAACAAAGTCTTGTTTCAAAAAGGAAAAGTTAAAAAAAAAAAGCATCAAGAGGAAAGTAAATTCTCAATTCTTAATTCATCCTCGATATCTTTATTAACTCCAAGCATAGAGAGGGACTGGAGCCTCGTCGCAGTGAACAAATCCAGAGCTCTTGCTCTGCCCCTCGGTGTGTCTCCTGTTGGTTTCTCTCTCAGTTCATCACTCGCTCTGCTGTTCTGCGCATGTCAGTGGGGCTGGCCTCGTCGGCCCATCTTGTCCTCGGTGCTTTGCCACGCCCCTCTTTATTAGTGTTTTTCTTCTTCTTTTCCATCGTTTCTCTTCTTTTCCCCTCTTGTTGGACATCTCTTCATCATCCCACTTCTTCAGTGTTCGTGTCCATTTTCTTCTGTCTCCAGCGTTCTAAGCTGTAAAGGCATGGTGAAAACCCGAGTGGGAATACTCTTGAGATAGCAACAGGGAAAGGAGCAAAAACCCAGCGCCACCGCCCCCAGACGCCATTGCTGCGGGCTTGGGGTGGACAAGGTCTTTAGGGACGAACTGGCTCAAGCTAGCTCCTGAGAGGAGATAGCAATCTGCCTGACAATTTAACAACTGTGAGCACGTTTCCTGACACTCTCCCTGCTCAGCGCAGTCTCTTCCGGAACCAATCAGTTTCCCAAGGTGAATCATGAATGGTTTTAGTGACTGGACACTCAGAAGGAGGAGAGAAACTGCAGGGCTGGACTGGTCTTGATTTCAGCAGCCAGCCAGCCCAGTGCAGTTCCTGATAGTTAGGGAGTGTGTCGTATTGAGATGAGGAAGGTTGCTGTGAAGTCAGGGTGCCTGGGCCGTGGACCGCCAAGGGCAAGTCCTGCCATATGCCAGCTCTCCGATTCCCTGGAGAAAGGCCCCTTTGCTACCCACCATTCCTTTGAGTTGTTCTTTTGCTTTTAGCCATAGTGATGCTGTTAGTTAAGATTTTGTGGTGTTCGCATCGTGTGTTAAGTCTGAAAAGCAGTCCTTTTCTGTTTTTGATTTCTCAAGTGATGGTCTCCTGTAGCTCCACCCCAGCTTTGATCTCTGCTGTGTAGCTAAGAATAACCTTAACCCTGTGCTGCTCCTCCCTTCATTTCCCAGGGATTGCTGGGGTTGCAGGCCTGGGGGACCGTGCCAAGCTTGGTAATCTACTCTTGATTTTGCTTCTTCAAGCTAGCTAGGGAACCCTTGCGTTCATGTGTCTGCTTTCCCACCGAGCTGCATCCCTTACCTCGTCACCCATCTTTAGAACATGAAAGCTGTGTCTCTCTAACCCTGTGTTCGACTAGCTGAGCTCACTGGCTTTTTACACCAAGAGACTGACTCCCTGGCGCCTGAGTGCACACCCTTCAGAGGCCAGACAAGAGTAGGTTCTTTCCTGGTGAGCATTCCTTTCCATATCTCAAGATTTGTGTCTGACAAGCACTGTTTTTTGTTCATTCTCTGAGTTTCTTAATTATCAGCCACAAAGACTTGGCAAGGGGAGCTCTCCAGGGGGAAGGCAGCTACCCAAAAGCAACACAAACGTGCGAAAACGGCCCTTGTTCTAACAAACTGGCTCCAACTCTGCAGATAAGGCCACTTCTGACAAATCAAATCCACCTTGAGATCCATAAAGGCTCGTTGTGAATCCTTCCGTTGTGTAAACACTTCCCAGTAGAGTTCCCAGGAAGGTGTAGACCTGACCATGTTCCCTCTACACATGCCACAATAAGTATCTGCAAATGTCTACATTTCTGCTCTTCCTGGTAGCCACATGCATTCCAGAGTTTATTTGAATGCAGATAAAATTCAAATGTCAGAGGAGAGAAGACTCCTAATGAGGGCTCCGGTCGTCTCTCATGAATCTGCTTACAGGTTGGGATAGAAACCTGATACTTGGAGGCATTAGCATCCTGGTAGTAAATGCTAAATGACAAATAGCGTTTTTTCTAATTGCCTTCTATTCAAAGCATCCAAACCACAGGTAGGTTATAGATCCAGATGAACCCCTCCCCCTCCAGAAAGTAAAGAGAGCTGTTGATGGAGAAAGTGGGTTCAGATCAAGGAAGTGTTTCCACTAATCAGGACTTCAGAAGCAATGCTTGCCCAGATGCCATTAATTCCTTTTATTTCTTTGATGCATCTGCCATCTCCAGTAACAGGAAATTCTTATTTTTTTTCTAAGAAACTAAAGCACAAAAAGGCAGTGAAAAAGCTACAGACTGACTTGGCAATAGCTAAGCAAGAGGCTGCCATTACTGTCCTGGAACTCAATGAGAAGATAAAGACACTCTGTGAAGGAAGGCCTTGCCCTAGAGGTCAGTATCATTACCCCATGACAAGCACACATTGGCTCCTCTTTCTGGGTGATGCATGCAGATCGAATGGCAGCAAAACCAAATGCTGGGTCCTGTGCCTGGTAGCGTCCTGGCCTAGATGCTGGTCTGGCTCAGTTAGACAACACGTGAGCCCAGGATCTGTGAACTCCAGGCTGGATTTCCTTTGCCCTTTTGACAGAGCTAATGAATCAGTGGTTGCAGAGGGGATGTGTCTGTATGCAGAGAGCTGGGCTGACAAGCATCTGAGAAATGTCACTGGCTAAACTGGGTGGCAGAAAGGGAAGGGCAGAGCATGAGAAAGACAGGACACTTCAAGACCTTGGATTCTAGAGTAGGACTAGCAGTGTTGGTAGGTCAAGAGGGCACAAGGAATGAAGACATTCTTTTCTTGTCAGCCGATGAATAAAGCCAGAAACAACAGGGAATGGTACTTGGGAATGAAATCTTGGGTAATTTGGAACAGTCTTAACAGCTATATAGATGTGTGGGCGTATGCATATGTACAGGTTCATTTGACAGCCAAGGGTTGATATCAAGAGCTTTTCTCTATTGCTTCCCTCCTTGTTTTTTGAGACAGGGTCTCTCACTGAAACTAAAGTCACAGTTTCAGCTATGCTGAGTGGCCGAGCAAGTTGTCACTTGGCTCAGTTTTTTATGTGGGTGGTAAGGCTCCAAATTCAGGTCCTTCTACATTCACTGGTAAAGGGTTTTGTGGTGGTGATATCTGAAACGGGGGGAGTCTCATTACAAAGCCCAAGTTAGCTTTGAACTTTTGAGCCTTTAGATGCTATGAAGGAGGCATGGACGACCATGCTTGGCTTTACATTGATTTAGAAAAAAAAAATAGAACAACTACAGAAGCTATAAACACACCAGAGGGGGAGAAACAAAATAAAATCCCTCAAGTTGTCTTCACTGGTGATAATTCAAGGTAATATTCAATAGTATGTGCTAAGCTGTTTACCGAGAATTCAATGTATGATTCTTCTCAGAAGAATGGTCAAGTGTACAGCTAGACTCCAGTAGAGCAAAAGAAGGTCAGAGATGGTGACTAACTCAGCCCTGAGTTAGAAAGGAGCAAGCAGTCTTGGGGAAGTAGCATGGTGTACTTCTTGGCTTTGACAGACCAAGAACATTTTCTCACTGGTATACATCTGCTAGTCCCTGACCCTGGATCTCAGGCTAAGCTCTAGTCCCCAGGGGTCTTTATTTGCTGTGTGCTCTCCCTGCCAGGCCAGGAGCGTGTCATTGCTCTTACTCTGGCTTCCTTTCTTACTCATAATTAATGCTGGCAAAAGAGGAGCAGCTTGGGAACAAAGGGAGGTGGAAGCAGTGGGCGACGTGGCAGCTTCACAAAAGGGACACTCCCAGCATCCTGACTGCATGGTAAAGCTTTTGTTATGAATTTGGTTTTCTACTTTTTGGTTTTTCCAGACAGGATTTCTCTGTGTCCTGGAACTTGCGTTGTAGACCAGGCTCACCTTGAACTGAGAGACCCTACTACCTCTGCCTCACGAATGCTGGGATTAAAGGTGTGGACCACTACTGGCTGGTTTTCAGTTTCAATTCTGAACATGAATTTCCCAGAATGCAACTGATATGTCACAACGTCACCTTGGAACACATGTCAAAGGGCAGCTACTTTGTTTTTTCATCAAAAGAGCATAGAAAGAAGTCTTTTAAATTGTCTTTTGACCAACACAAATTTTTACAAAATCCGTTAGAGAATGTGGTCAGCTTGACAGTCTTTACTCGACATTGTCCCAGAGTTCCAATGGTCATGTAGAAGAAGTCATCAGTCATCGTAGAACACGGGAGGAATGGCTCCATCTCACTTGACAAAACCTTGCCACCTTTAAGCTGCTTGGTAAAACCTATTGCCAAAGTGTTACTGTAAGCTGTCTACTTACAAATCTTTCCATTTTGGTTAAAATGGAACTTTGTGGCCTTTAGTAATAAGTTGGGTTCTTGGATAGTTTATTTTTAATTATTTGCTTTTAATTAGCATATAAGTTGTTAGACATCATGATGATATTTTCAAACAAAGCACATTTTTTAAGGATGTGGGGTCTTTCATGAACTTTGTATATCATCCTCTTTCAGGGGGTATGCTAATCTTCCATGTACAGTTCCAGTTTTAGTCTGCATGCTTCTTAAGTGGGCGCCTCTTGTATACTCCGATAGGTCAAAATTTTAATAATATTGATACACTGATAAAAAAATAAAAATTTAGCAGCGATTGTAAGCTATTGTGGTCCGACAAGTTGCTTGTCTTATTTGGTGAGGAAACCGAATCACTGGACTGTCTCCGATTCTTTTCTTTAGATTGATTTATTGTATTTATGTGGATGCGTGTGAGGCTGTATGAATATATGTACCACATATCTTTGGGAACCTGTAGGTGCCTGATCCCCTGGAACTGTAGTTCTAGGCTGTTGTGAGCTGCCATATGGGTGCTGGGCACCAAACCTGATCAAACCCAGGTTCCCTGGAAGCTCAGTAAGTGCTCTTAACCTCTGAGCCACCTCTCCACTCCTTCTTAAGTCAATATTTGCATGTTCTAACTCATCAGTCAGTCCCTACTGTGAAGCCTTACCCTGAACTCCACAGTCTAAGAGAAGAATTGTCAAGTTCATGGTGGTCCCAGACTAATATTACTTGGCATTCCCAAACATCTGGTCACCTTGCCACGCCTCAGAATCTCTTCAACATCGTGTGAAAGGATATCCAGGAACGCTTAGTACACAATGGCTTATGTGTAAGAAATTAATTCTCTCTCTCTCTCTGTCTCTCTCTCTCTCTCTGTCTCTCTCTCACATACACACATATACACATGCACGCACACACACATTTTTAGACTCACACTACTATGTCCTCCCCAGTTTTCTTGGGGTCTTTTTTGTAAAATGTTTATTTGGGATTCTCAGACCAAATGGCAGAGGCCCCAGGCATAAGAGCTTAAGGAGAAAGGATGATCTGTGATTCTTGGAAACAAACCAAGAAAGAGAAGAGTATCAGCTAAAGAAGTGGAGTCTCGGGTACCCTCAGGGCACCCTTTATCATTCATCCCTGCTTCTTTCTGCACCGGGTCTTCTCGGTCATAAGTTAGATGTCAGTAGAGGGTAGAAGCTGACTGTAAGCAGCGGGGAGATGCACTTATCACCTCTGATAAGAAGAAAGCAAACATTTCCCTAGCAGTTCTAGTTGAGGAGAAGGCTATCTGGCTTCAATTGGGATACCCATCGCTGATGTCCCTGTGTGGCCTGGGCTGCGGGATGATGGATGAATAAGGTTAGGTCAGGCACCTTCCACTGGGTGGCAGGGTAGAGGAAAAGCAAGTGGGGAGAGAAAGAGTCCTCTGCCTGGCAGCTGCCCCTGGAAAGCATAGAGCTGGATTTAAGGAGGGGATATCCCTTACTGGAGTGGAGAAAGACAGCCCAGTGTCAATGTACTATCAGCCAGAGGTCAAGTTAAAATAGAATGAAATACTGAGTCATCGATCCCTGGGACATTTATACTTTAAAAGTAGTTGTTTTTTTTTTCAATGAGCAGAAGGCCTTTATGGTCCAAGAAACAACTATCCAAACGTATTTTAGACCCCTTTAGAGATGTAGCAAACAGTTTGAGGAAAGGTGTCCCCTTCCAGTCCCTGTCAATGATGGGGTAGCCACCCTCAACAGTGGCCTGCTTTTGATAACAATTCCCATTGAGGGAAGGGAAAGTGTTGGTTGTAACAGTTCATGTCACTGGACTACCACGGCACGACTTCTCAGTTAGAGACAAACCCATCCTTACAAGTCTAACAGATTAATGGACTATTTCTAAATAAAACAGACATCTCTGCTATCCAAATAACGCCATTTCTCCCCTTGTTTGCTTTTTTTTTTCTAAGCAACCAGGTCACCTTTTGGACCTTCTGATCAGGGAATGTCCCAGAATATTAGGAATATTTTAAGCATATTTATGCTTGACTTGAGAGAACAGTGAGACACCAAACTGTTTTTCTTCATATACAGGAGTTCAGCTGAGAATAAAACACCCTTGCTTAAGAGAGGGAGAGAGAGAGAGAGAGAGAGAGAGAGAGAGAGAGAGAGAGAGAGAGAGAGAGAGAAACCTAGCCCAGCGGGCTTCTCATAGCCCTAGTCTTTGCTGGTTTTATTTTGTGCACATAGTCACAACCCAAAGCAAATTCCTTCTGTTGTTTCCAGAGCCTGCTCCTGAAGTGCTTACAGCTTTGTTGTCTGTCAGTAGCACCGGAGTCCCAGTGTGCTAGGTTTTTCTTTTTTTTTTTTTATTTTATTTTATTTTTATTAAAGATTTCTGTCTCTTCCCCACCTCTGCCTCCCCTTTCCCTCCCCCTCCCCCAATCAAGTCCCCCTCCCTCATAAGCCCAAAGAGCAGTCAGGGTTCCCTGCCCTGTGGGAAGTCCAAGGACCACCCACCTCCATCCAGGTCTAGTAACGTGATCATCCAAACTGCCTAGGTTCCCACAAAGCCAATAGGTGCAGTAGGATCAAAAACCCATTGCCATTGTTCTTGAGGTCTCAGTAGTCCTCATTGTCCGCTATGTTCAGCGAGACCAGTTTTATCCCAGGCTTTGGTGAGTTCCCGATAGAACATCCCCATTGTCTCAGTGTGTGAGACAGAGACCCACATTGGAGCACCGGACTGTGCTAGGTTTTTCAAAGTCTGAGGGAGTCTACTCTTTAAATTGCAGTCTGTGGGAATCGACTTCTTCCCTTTCTGCCTTAGGAAGACAGAAGGCTTACTCACTAGTGAAGAAGGGTCAATGTGATGAAAATATCTGACAGTACAACTTTTGGGGAAGTTTTGTTTCAGCTCTCAGTCTCCAAAGACTCAGCCCCATATGGTTCCTTGCTTTCTGAGCCTGTGGTGGAAACATCATGGTGGCAGAATCTTGTCTCACGGCTGTTCACTGGATGGCAGACAGGAAGCAAAGCAAAGAAGGGTGTGGCCAGGCCAAGTCAGCCCTCAAAGTCACTCCCAGTGACCTAGTTTTTCAAACCAGGCCCCTCCTTCTACAGTTTCTACCTCCCTCTAACGGTCTGTTCCAACTGGATTGCAGCCATGGGTTAAACCATTGATTCAGTTAGCACCCTCATATCTAACCCTCCCTGGAAACGCGTGTAGATGTGAGCTTTACCAATTTTCACCTAGGTTACTTTGCAAAACACCTTTCCCACCCAATCCTGTTGTTGATTGGATGCAGGTACTTGATGTCATATAAGGTTTCTCTCTTTAACCAGAATGTGTATTTTAAGCTTGCTTCCTTAAAGGGATATACTCCTTTGTTTTTGTTGTACTTTAATTTTTTAATTAATTTTTGTTATGATGTACTACTTGCCTGGATCTGCCCCTCAAGTGAGAGTTGTATCAACTCTTAAGCCATCTTTTAACTTTACTCCTATTTAAAGGACCTTCTTACCAGCTGGTGGTGGTGCCTGTTTTTAATCCCAGCACTCAGAAGGCAGAGTCAGGCAGATCTCTGTGAGTTCGAGGCCAGTCTGGTCTACAGAGTTCCAAGATAGCCAGGGCTACCCAGAGAAACCCTGTCTCAACAAATAAAACAAAAACCAACAACAACAAAGAAACCAAACCAAACAAACAAACAAAAGGACATTCTCTAGGTGACGTTGCTATATCCCAGTGCAGACGTTGCCAGGATTCAGCCACATTTGGGGGTGAGGATTTGTAATAGAAGTAGCATTTCAGTTTCCAACACTGGACAAATCACCCCATGACTTTTGAAAGTCAAACTGCTGCTTTTTTTTCTATGTCCTTCAAGAAGTGGAGAGAAGTTGCTTTGCCACCACCCCAGAACTAAGTGAAAGTGTTTGAAGGGGAATCGTTTACCCCAAGTGCTTCAGACTGAACTTCCTCTCCAACGTTCCTCTGTCTTTGCAAACATGTTCCAGATCAAAGCTCCTGTTGCAAGTGGGAGTTACAGAACTAGGGATTAGGAGATGAAGAAAATGTCCCAAGCCTAGATATGGCCGTTCCCCAATACAGTTTATACGTTAGGTCCCGGTAAAATGATTATTATGTTTTATTATAATCTGTTGGTTTAACTTCAATTATAGTCAAACAAATAGCAATTTAAAAAGCACCTCCAAGGTATAATAACTACCAACCCTACTAAGTCTACAAGTATATCCCAAAGAAAAAACATTGGGCATAAAGTAAATCTTAACCTGGTAGAATTAAGAGCATTTAGAGAGAGGTCATTTTGAACATACTGGACTAAGCTCCCTCCATCTTGAGTAACTGCCCGGTGTGTAGAGATTTGGAGCAATGCCACTCTATCCTCCTCCACACCTTTTCCAAAAGCTGCTGTTCCCCAGACCAGAAAACAAGGGCTTGACTAGAAGCCTTACAGACAACCTTCTTTCTGAACACAGGATCCTATCTTACCAGTCTACCTAGAGTTGTGCAAAACATGACCAGGCCAACCTTGGGATCTCACCGGCTGCAAGTGACAGAAACGGAAATTAAATCAGTTGGAGCAGGAAACAAATTTTCAGCCACCAAAGCAAGCTTGGAGGCTGAGCCAAGGGCCTGGGAACTGCTCAGCCGGTTCCTCTGTGGGTGTTGGCCCCATCTATGGCAGGCATAGGCTAGGAACAGGTTCCCAAGTGGTCCTGGCTTGCCGTCTGTGTTCACCATCTGCTGTTTCAGCCTGAGCTGAACGGCTTTCCGCTCCATTCTCTAACAGAGGAGTATGGTTTCTCTTGAGGGACCTCTCTCCTATCCTATTCTCCATAGTTCTGAGAAACTGGCAGGCAAGGTGTGGTCTCTTCCCTTGTGGAGAGCTCACATGTAGGTTAGCCAGTCACACTTGCTTTTCCTAGGACAGGGGTAAACAGAAAAACCCCAGAGCTAATTACTCTGGAAGTTGACCCCTGGCCTCTGAGAAGATTGTCTAAGGGTTTTCGGTATCTGTGTCTCATCTGCGGCCCCAAAGCTCTTTGCCTTCACCGAGGGTTCCCTTCAGTTCTGGCTATCTTACGTGCCGATCTAAACAGATACTCTCAATTTTCCTAAAGATCTTGAGCATTGGATTGTGATGCTTATAACCAAAAAGCCTTACTTTGTATCCTCTTCTAGGGAGCCCAGTTTCTTTTTGAGAGTCTGTTAGAGAAATGTCCGGGAAGGAATTGACAACACTTAAACTGCACTGATATTCCTTAGATCAATTAATGTGGCCCAGGCAACAGGCTGTTGTTGTAGTTGGCACCTGAGCCTTGCACTAGAGGGCAAGGGCCAGGGAAGGGAGTCAGATAAAGAGGGGGAGGGGCAGCCTTCGGGTCTGAAGAGAAGTGCATCTGTCATGTCCCCTATGCTTTCCTTTAGTTAAATCTCATAAAAGGAGGGAGGAGAGCCACTCACTGTCCTGTCAGGAAGGGACACCCCGTCTTCTCTTGCTGCTTATCAGTTTCATTGCTGTTTATCTAGGCTCTTCCTCTATGAACATTCTGGAAATCTATTTCTTTTCCTAATGAACAAAAGGTAAGAAGATCCACTCTGAAGCTCTCGGTTGGGGGCCGGTATTTGTAACTACACCCGCTGTGGGAATTCGGTGATGTCAAGGTCCCCTCCGTCCTTTGTGAGACTAATTTTGGAAGTACACCATCATCAGGAAGCAGTGCTCCCTTCCTTCTGTCTATCCCTGAGGAATGTTTTATTTCCTTTTTCTTCCTTTTTTTTTTAAAGTCTCTTGGGTTCTATATTCAGAGAGGTTGGATGAAAGGGCAAGCATTAGCTAAATGTCAGACAAGGCACGTGGGAATGGGAATGGGACCGTGATCTCTTACAGAGGCTTCCAACTTCACTGTGGTCCCTGCTGTGCTGTGCACAGTGCTGGGGAAGGCTGCTGCTGCTGCTGCTGCTGCTGCTGCTGCTGCTGCTGCTGCTGC
>JABTXL010012544.1:1921893-1956084 GCA_025134845.1 Neodon shergylaensis | reverse complement strand
TGTGTGTGTGTGTGTGTGTGTGTGTGTGTGTGTGTGTGTGTGTGTGTATATGAATTTTATTCAGCCATGAAGAAGAACAAAGTCTGGACATTGTCTGGAAATCAGACAGAACCAGGAATGATAATACTAAGAAAAATAAGTCAGACATTTAAAAATGTCACACTTTCTCTTCTTTATGGACCATGGAATTCTTTATAGGTGTATAAAGAGAGACGGGGGAAGAAAAAGACTGGCATGAGTGGGAGCCTAAGAAGAAGGGACTGGAAGCAGATGAATGTAGTCTCAATGCAGAATGTACCTGAAATAATTGTCTTTATGAAGCCTAGCACTGTGTCTAATGCATACACACTAGTGAAAATCCGACTACGGCTTGGGAAGCAGGGCATGCCAATATTCATGCTTCCAAATTCCATGTTTCATTAGTATGACTTCTAAATCAGTGTCATAAATATATCTTAAGGATACCTATGGCTGAAACATGTTTCATCAAAAGAGTAGCAGATTTGGGGGTGCAGTATAGCTCAATGATAGCCCGGGTGTGCTGTTTGGGTTTTGTCAACTTGACACAAAGTGGGTCATCTGGGAAGAGAGAGACCCTGAGAAAATGCTTCCATCTGATCGACTGATAGACAAGTCTGTGGGGGCAATTTCCTGATTAGTGACTGATGTGGGAGGGTCCAGCCCACTGTGGGTGGTACCAGCCCTGGGTAGGTGGTCCTGGGTTATAAAGAAAGCAGGCTAAGCCAGCCATGAGGAAAAGCCCCCAGCAGCAACATTTTTTCCATGCCTCTGCTTCAGCTGCTGCCTTCAGGTTCCTGCCCTGGCTTTACTTGGATAAGTCTGTCAACTGGGAGTTATAAGATGAAATAAATCCTCTCTTTCCCAAGTTGCTTTAGGCCATGATGTTAATCACAGCAATAGAAATCAAAATAAAACACGGGGTATAAATCACTAAATAAATGGATTATAAATGAAGTTATCATCAGTTTGACAAAGATTTTATTTTTAATACTAGGCTTTACCTTATATATCCTCTAGTTGCTAAAAAAAAATGTGACCACAAATCAGCTTAATGACATGGGGTAAGACTAAAGGAAGACATCTCCTGTCGCAATCTAACTTGACTAATGTCACTGCACATTAGATGGAAGCAAATTCTTGAAGAGTATAGCCCCTAAATTATTCCTAAATGACAAAGTACAATCGACTATGCTGAGAAATGTGTATAGGAAAGGGGCAGATACAGAGAATTTTCAATTTTATTTGGGAGGAGAAAGGTGATGGGGCAATTATGAGCAGTATTTATAGAGAAAAAAATGTTATAAATAAACCATTTATTGGGCTCTGGGTTGGAGCTCCATTGATAGAATGCCTGCTTAGCATGCGTGAGGCTTAGGGATAATATGTGGCTAGGTTGACAGGATGTCTACTTAGCGTGCACGAAGCCTGGGACTAATGCCCAGCATTGAGAAAAACAAAGACTGGAGGTACAGATCTGTAATTCTTACACTGAAGAGGTGGAAGTAAAAGGGTCATTTCTAGAAGTCCAAGGTCATCCTCAGTTACATACTGAGTAGAAAGGCAACCTGTTTCAAAGGGGAAAAAACATTATTTTACATGATCACTGAAGATGCTATTAAAATGGAAATTGGGACTCAAAATAGATTTATCATTTATTAGGCCACTGACAGTGTGAGCCACTGGCATCCACCTCATTGTAGGCCCAGTGTTCTGTTCTTTAATGGGTCGATGTATTAAGGATAGCCTAAGTACTTACAGACTTATATTCATTCAGGATTCTATAGTATTGCTGGCAAGATGTACAAGTAATGATTACTTTAAAGTACAGACAAGAATTTGATTAAATATAAAAGCATAACACAGGGTGAGGAAGAGAAATTGTGCAGAGTGGATTCGTGTGACAAAGAAAAGAATGCTGCCCTTTGTTTCAAGTGACAAAGAATTGGCAAGAATCCAAATACCTCAGGAGACAAGATTAATATTAAGTATATCTGTCAACATCCTGTTTCAAAATCCTAGCCAGGATCAGAAATATCTAAAAACATCCAAAGAGGGTTTCGCCCAAAAATGAGTCATATACTACGTATGAGAAAGTCATAAAACCATCAGCCAGAGCCATCAGAAGTCAAGCAGACCTTCTTGATCTCCTCCTCTGACTTCTGAGATTTACAGATGAGACCATGGAGGACCACCAAGACCATCACTCTGCTCTGCTGCCTGGGAAGCACCAGGAGGCAATGCAGAAAATATGGACCACACAAGAAGTTAAGTCCAATCCCCTACATCTTTGAGCCTTTTTCCTTACCTGTAGAATGGGGCTCAGAATGGCTCCTTGGTGGGCATGGTTGGTAGCTTAAGAGCAATGTACATAACCACCTGGCACACAGAGAACCAATAAATGCCAGGTCTGGTTGCCCAAAGTCCTTGGATTAGTAGTAGTACAAACACCTGCTCCAGTTCAAGGGCGTCCCCGTGCATCTTAAAAAAAACCCTCTGCCTGTGGGCCTCTTCCCAGGAAGGGGATGAAGCGGGTACTATTGTACTATTCTATAAATACTTAGGCCTTTAATAATCTAGAAATATCAAGTGAGTCACTATTGTATAAAATGCCAAGTGGAACTTTCTAATTTTTCCAGAATAGCAACATAGCAAAAGATAGCTCAACTAAAGGGGCAGAATCTAATAACTAAGAAATACACTAATAAACAGAGCTGAGGGATCTTCTGAAGAGAATCTTTCATATCTAAACATGTGTGGATAGCAATTTTATATACATGTGTGCCAAATTAGATTTTATAAATTATAATGGCCCCCCTTTTTTTAAATTCAGCAAGATTCTGTTAGATTTATCTAATCAAAGTCAGGATAAGAATCCAAATATTCAAACATAAAATGAGAGGTAAAGAAAGATTACTTATGTCTTTATAATCTGTAGAAAGATGAGAAAAATATTTATTTATTTATCCTAGTTAGCTATCTCTATTGTATTGGTCCATGACATGAAAACACATATCGTATCACTCTAAGATGTACTTAGTGAGCTCAGTAATACATACTGCCTAGCATGTTGGAAGCCCTAGATTTGATCTCTAGCACCAGGGATAGATTTTAATGAATAACAAACAATCTTATTATTATTATTATATTGTAGTGTTTTTTTTCCTCTTTGTGGGCCTGTCACCCAGCTCCCAAATAAAGGCACAGAGACTATTCTCAATTATAAATGTCCAGTCTTAGCTTGACTTGTTTCTAGCCAGCTTTTCTAACTTAAATTAACCTGTTTCTCTTCAACTACATTCTGCCTCTGGGCTTTTTACCTTTCTTAATTCTATGTCTTTCTTCCCTTCTTACTCAATGGCTTGTTGTGTGACTGGGAGGCTGGTCACTGGTGTCTTCCTCTCCTCTTTTTCTCACTCTTTCTTGTTCTTCTCTTGAGTCTAGATTTCTCTTCCTATTTATTTTCTCTGCCTGGCAGCCCCATCTATCCTTCTCCTGCCTAGTTATTGGCCGTTCAACTCTTTATTAGACCAATCAAGTGTTTTAGACAGGCAAAGTAACACAGCTCCACGGAGTTAAACAAATGCAATATAAAAGAATGCAACACATCTCTGCATCATTAAACAAATATTCCACAGCATAAATGAATGTAACACACCTTAAACTAATATTCCACGACATTATATTTTATCTGCATTTAATTATAATTCAGGTATTTAGACTTAATAACCTTTGGTCAAGATTTATTGAGGATAAGCCAGATGCTTGCTCAGTCACTCCACTGCACACTTAAGATAGTCCAGGGTGCTCTATGATTAGCATCTTCTGGCTATAACTTGGGTTGTTTCCAGATGGCTGAGAAAGGGGAAAATTATACAGTTTTAAAATGAAAAAGAATCTTCAATAGGCCAAGCTTGGCATGTGGTTTAAATGAAGCCAGCCACAGCGTTTTGTGGTGTCCCTCAACAGTACTGGCCATGGGGCTGTGCTGTAAGATATTTTTCAAGGGTTACAAAGACTTAACAATTTAGAGATTTTATATTCCAAGTAGCATTTCCACCTTCCCTTAAAAATCCAGATGATCCGGCAGTCTTGGACATAGATTCTTACCTGACACCCTTTGTTTAGAGCAGAACACTAGCCGCCCACTTCAAAAGTTCTGTTCAGGTGCCCTTTTCCCATCTCTCCATGGGGTAACTAAGAGGCCAGGGCTACCCATGTTCTCACCTGCACAGTGCCTGTCTGATATAATCCATATTTTACAGAAAAAGGAACTCTAAACCTAGTCGAATCCAAAGACTGAAGCTAGCTCCAGAACCTAGATTTACCTTTCTCCATTTCAGAAAGCCTCTACTACTTCCTGTTTCTCAGTTACGTTCTAAAATGGACCTAAAGTAAGAGTTAAAAGGAACGAATAATTAGGTAAAAAGTAGTGTGACCTCAGATAAAATATTACCCGTCAGTAGTTGCCTGGCTTGACCTTAGGTTAGAGGTGCACCCATTTTCTTCTCCTCTCCTCTTTTCAGTTTTTAAGTGGGGTCTGCCTTTCAGACCCCAGAATAAGTGGTTCTCTCCCCCTTCATCATCCAGGTGTTGGGATCATGGCCATGCACCGCCATACCAACACTAGAAATACTCTTGAAGGAAGACTATCAGAAAAATGGATTATATAGTATTTTTCTCATGTTGGGGACCAAACTTGGGGCCTCATGCACACTAGATTAGGGATTCTGTTCCAGACCTACATACAGCCCACCTGCTTTTACATACTTTTTTATTGTTTTGCTTTTTGAGATTGTCTTACTTTAGATGCAGCTAAGGCTGCCCTTGAACTCATGATATAATGAAGGATGACTTTAAATTCTCAGTCTTCCTGAGTGCTGGTGTTAGAAATCAGTACCTACCACATTCCCATGTGTGACTATTTTTTTAATCTTTAAATTGGTTTAACTCAGCTCTCAGAGATTAACTAACATACATGAAAACCCTTATCTGCTTATTATTTAATTTTTCTGTATTTATTTGCTTATTATCTATTTTTCAGTATAAACCTATTGGGTGTAAACTTAGAGTTTGAGGCGGTAAGCTAGGCCTGGGCTCCACTACCAGCTGTAGCTCCAGTTTGGGAATTTGAATTTTTACTGAGGATGGCTCCATCCCATTTGCCCATCAAAGAAACAACTGCTCTTGTCTCCTGGGTGTTGATAAGTCCTAGATCCTCACCCTGCCACTCAGTTCCCCTTTGTTCAGAAAATACAACCTTCCTGTGCTCCCCAAGGCTTCCCTAGCATGTCCGTGCTCTGTGCTTCTACTTTATTAAATAAAAATTCTATACAGTAAAATATATGGCTCATGTAATCCAAAGGAGAGAAACTTGTATGTAACCACCAAATAACAACGTCTGAGCCATGGTGAAATGGCTGAATGAGGATGCCCGGATCCAGACTTGGTGTCTTGGATATTTTCACTGACTTGAAAGAGATTCCTTTATGAATCTAATCTACCCAACTCTAGCTTGAATCTTCCGTTAAGTTTGTTGTGTTTCTTCTCTAAAACTTGTCTTTAGAAAAGTTTTATATCTTTCCTTTTCTGTTCCTTCCAAGCTGCCTTTTATTATAACCCAAAGGCAAATGAGTATGTTTTGAGATTCCTTACCCGTGACCAAGAACTGAGGTCGCACACTCTCTGTTATATCCAAATGCATTCTGGATTATTTTACTTAAAACCATGAAGAAGGGCTTTGCAAGATTTTTTTTTTAATTGAGAAAAAGAAAAAAGTTTCCCCCTCCCCCCAGCCTCCCATTTCCCTCCCCCTCCTCCCACCCTTCTCCCCCTCCCCCCACTCCTCTCACCCTCCCTCTCCAGTCCAAAGAGTAGTCAGGGTTCCCTTCCCTGTGGAAAGTCCAAGGTCCTCCCCCCTCCGTCCATGTCTAGGAAGGTGAACATCCAAACTGGCTAGGCTCCCACAAAGCCAGAACTTGAAGTAGGATCAAAACCCAGGGCCATTGTCCTTGGCTTCTCATCAGCCCCCATTGTTCGCCATGTTCAGAGAGTCCTGTTTTATCCCATGCTTCTTCCGTCACAGTCCAGCTGGCCTTGGTGAGCTCCCAATAGATCAGCCACACTGTCTCAGTGGTTGGGTGCACCCCTCGTGGTCCTGACTTCCTTGCTCATGTTCTCTCTCCTTCCGCTCCTCATTGGGAACTTGGGAGCTCAGTCCGGTGCTCCTGTGTGGGTCTCTGTGACTATCTCCATCCATCACCTGATGAAGGTTCTATGGTGATATGCAAGATAATCATCAGTATGGCTATAGGATAGAGTCATTTCAGGTTCCCTATCCTCAGCTGCCCAAAGAACTAACTGGCAAGATTTTGTTTTATAGTATCTAATGAAAAAGAAATGTAGGCACCAATGGCATTACATAATTTCATTAAAATTGCTATATTTTATTTCCATGCAAAGTTTTATCTAACTTTTGTATTAGAATGGGTGTTCTACTGTAAGAATTGCTTTTGAAGAAAGTCATTGGCAAGAGTAAAAAGGATTTGAGAAGTTTTCAGTTTCTGATGTGCTTTATCTCAAAAATAGCTTTAGTGATACGAGAGTGTAAATATGCTTCAGGAGTAATTACTGGGCAAGATTTCACCCAGTATGCCTGTTCCCAGTATCAGGTAAGAAACAAGACATGAGTAGTCCCGCAGGGATGGCTTGAAAGAGCTATATTCAGCTTCATGATGAACATGGGGACTTAGGAACCAGATAGCTTAAAAACGCACTGGAGTACATGTTTACGGCCTCAAAGAGACCCTAACATCGTCCAATATTAGTTACCGGAGGAGAAGGGCTGATTGTGTTATTTGATTCCGCTCTCAAACAATAGAAATCTTGTTTGCGGGTACAGTAACTAAAGAAAAGAACAAAAATTAGCCCTGAAAGGATGCCTCGCCAATCAGTAATGATTGTGCAGTTTCGCAGGTAAAAGAAGGAGGGAGGAGCTGGCAGAAACAGATCAAGCCAAAAAATATAAAATGCTGAGATACGGAAGGGGCAGACCCAAAAGGAAGGAGACCTTCGAGCTCAGTGTGTGCTCTCCAGCCTAGGCTGTCCCAAAGCAACCTCGCTAAGGAGGTCGGGAAAAGCAGAAGTCATGCCAGACAGACGGTTCTAGGAGAAATCTGCTGTACCTTTCAATTTAGAGCGGACTAGTGGGCTTCCTCAGTCACCCCTGCCGATCTGAGGCGCATAGGCCGTATCCGAGGATGTCGTTGTGGTCAAAGGTTCTACGGAGACTGTTCTGAATTCTAAGGTAGTGGTAGCAGCTAGAATATGGGTTTCTGGAATCAACGCGCTGTTTCGGAAGAAGAAATGAAATACAGACTTGCTTTGAAATTTAGTTTTCAGTTTCATAGGAAACTAATTTTAAACTGTGGAATAAAACTTGGGAATGAGGTCTTTATTTTGCTTTTTATTGGGTGAGGGAGAGGGAGCCAGCGAATTTACTTCCAATAAAACAGCAAAACCACCTACCCAACCACCAAGCAGAGGCTGAATCCCGAGAGGAAAAAAGAGGACCCAATAGCAGTCATTCCGGACCAGTGATTCTCAACCTTCCTGATGCTGCAACCCTAGTACAGTTCCTCATGTTGCAGTGACCCCTCCTTAAAACTATATTGTTGCTACTACATAACTGTAGTTTTGCCACTGTTATGAATCATAATGTAAATATCTGATATGCCAGATATCTGATCTGTGATAGCATCTCTAGGGGTTGCGATCCACAGGTTGAGAACCACTGCTCTAAACAGCCAAAGATATTCAAGAAAAACAGGAGAAGGATTCATACCTTCCAAAAGGACAGGGTTCTGGGCATGTGGCTCCTGACTGAGCTTCCCAGCCGTACAGGCCAAGAAAGTAAAGAAGAGAAAATGTTGGGCCAGCTTCTGGAATAGTATAGGGACTAGCTTAGTCGTACAACTCCAATGTCAATAAGCCCAACAGCTTACTCCTAAACTTAAGGTAAACATTGCCTTTCAGTCACCAGCCCCAAAGGCAAAAGAAAAAAAAAAGGTTATTACGAGTTTCACATGAGAATGAGGAAAAAAGTGGACAAGAACAAATTGTGCACTCAACATCATGCATTTTACAGTCCGCTTGCCTGACAGCTTGCTCAGCCCACAGTCCTGACCTTGACCTTGTAAGAGCAAAACCAGTGCTCACAAAATTACATTGCATTAAAAAAAAAATTACATTGCATTCTCATTGCGGTGCGCACGTTCATCTCCAGATGTTTGTCCGTATGCCCTGATGTGTAGCTCGTTCTTTGGTATGACAACTGGCATATCAAGGAGGCCTGGGCTCTGACTTGGGCGTGGTAAATCAGGTCCCTCTGAGGATGCCCCCAAGTTGATGTTTTCATTGACATTTAAGCAATGGTGTAAGATCCCCAGAGGAAACGACTAGTCGGTTTTGAGAATTACCTGTCAGCATAGGTCGAGCATTGTGTGCAGACCAAATCACTGTTTGCCAAAGAGATTCGAACATTTCTTGTATTTGGGTCTCAGGGGGAAAGAATGTAGAATGAGGAGAAGCAGAAAAACTGACATCTGAATCGCAGCTCTATTGATCCTAATTTCTCTTCTATATGCCTTCATTTCCTTGTTGTTCTAAAACTGAAAGAGAATTATACAATTTTATTGAAGAAAAAAAAAGTATGGAAACTCTCTCTCGAGAACAAGTGTTCCTTTTCCTGGAGGTATCCGCTCCTCCTAGGGGTGGAGGTCACAAGTTTCCACTTACCCCAAGGTCGGATGCACATGTGACATGGAAATGTGTTTATTCAATTAGTTACAGGAGAATGTCATCGAGATCAGTGCAGATGTTAGGGGAGAGGACTCGGTTCGGCATCCTCACAGGGTGGGGCACACCCATTGCAGCAGCACATGTGGGGTGCGACACACTGCTGTGGCCATCTTCGGAAAATACCATCCGCCACATGTGGTTTGCTTCATAACCCAGTTTTGAAGGTCAGGAGCCGAGTATAGCCTGTTGGTGTTTCCTTTGTAATAAATTCCATTTCTTCCCGGGCCAACAGATTCTTAGAGTAGATTAGAAGGAAACGTCAATATAGGAGAGCATATTAAATGCTATGACATTTACAAACGCACCTGCGATTAGAGGGAATTGCCATTTTCTCGGCCGTATTTTCATGGATAGAAATGGATGACTTTCTAATAAAGAGAGAAGATACAGCGACTTTTCTCTTTGGTTGGGATTTTTTTCAAAATGTTTTTATTAGAGAGATGTTGTATCAAAGTGATACCTGTTTATGCTTCACAGCTTACTATCTGGTCCCTCTTTTTTTTTTTTTTTTTTTTTTTGGTTTTTCGAGACAGGGTTTCTCTGTGGCTTTGGAGCCTGTCCTGGAACTAGCTCTGTAGACCAGGCTGGTCCCTCTTTTTAAAAGGGACAGACAGTCGCGGGGCTCAAAAGAAAATTGTGTTCCCTGAAGCACATGTAGCTGTGTCTAAACTGTTTAAATCTGTCAGTTGATTTTAAAAAATTTTTAAAATATGTGTATGAATGTTTTGCCTACCTGTATATATGCCCACTGTGTACACCACCTATGGATGGTCATGAGACACGAGGTGGGTGCTGGGAATTGAGCCCAGGTCCTCTTTAAGAACAGCAAGTGACCTTAAATGCTAAGCCATCTCTCCGTTCTTCAGTTTTTAGATGTAAATATAAATTTGAACAAACTGTAGAGCATCTCATAAATTCTACATAACAAATTGAGTATCAATGTATAGCAGCCAAATAAGGCAGACTCCCTGTTTGCATGGCACTTGGGTAAGAAAGCTTATTCCATGTTGTTTTACTAAAATATTCTTGAAAACAGCGAGTTCTTCATTAAGCGGTGTTGCTAGTATAGGCAATGCCACAGAAAACCATCCCTAATGAAACACCAAACACTTAAATTATTTTGAGTAGATATTGGCCAAAGAATGAATGCTTAGTGGGTTTTTGATAAGCCAATCTGTTACCTTTCATTTGCATTTCTCTTACCGATTACCAAGGATTGTTTTCTTGAGGAAGACGTGAGGTGATGTGGACTTTGCAAAACATTTTTCAAGTCCTTATGGAGTTTGATTGCTTTAGAATTCTAAACAAACATACAAAAAAGAACCAAGAAAGGACAAACACAATTAAAAATAGAAATAAGAATAATTATTTCCCAAAGAACTGAAATAAATGAAGAACATCCCTTTTGGGGATGTGTCAGAGGAAACCCAGAGGAAGTGTGTGGCCTCTGCCACCATGTTCCCCTCACGCTCTCCATCAGTCTGCTCCTAGCCTTTCAGCTGGTCTTATTCCTCACATTTTTAATGGTTCATCTCAAACCTCAGCATCCCCCAAGCTATTGAAATCAGTCCTGTCTGACTTGTTCCTTTCTGACCAACTATAGATTCAATTATCTGGCCTTCCTATTTAGAACGATACTTATGGCCTATTTTGTATCATTTCCTAGTGGTCTTGTTTGATTTTTTCATTATTATTATTTTCTTTTGTGATTACTTGCAATGCCAGAGGTTGACCCTTTGTCAAACAGACCCCAAGTTCCCGAAGTAGCTAGTGTACTTACTATACCGCACAGAAAGATGACTTGATAGCCTTGTTTTATTGAGATGAGATATGTCAGGTGTAGTGAGGGATAAACAAGAATGTTGACAGGGTCAGTGTGGAATCTCTACAGGCTCCTAAGGGTCTCTCTTATTCATAAGGCTCCTTGTGGCCTGTGGGTGTCTTTGAAAACCAATAAGACCTAGTCACACAGGGCTGTCTTCATGCATGGTGGAGGATGGTTAGAGCTATGTAGCAGCCTCCTTGAGACACGGCCTAAGTGCAAGAGTTCATTTGTACCCACCTGACTGGGTCGTGGAGAATTGTGCATTTTAACCCATAGCTGAGAGCCTTATGAACAACGTAATAAGGAATACTCTGAAAACAAAGCTCAGGCTTGTTTCTAGAAACCTCTTCACCTTAATTACCTCAGTTTAGAAGGAAGTGTAAGGTAGAAATGTAGGGACTCAAATATGAGAGGTGGCTGGAGCCTTGCAGAAGCTGAGGAAAGCCTGGGTCCTTCTAATTGCAGAGCTGTTGTCAGCAAAGCTAAGGGGAAGAGCGGGTCTCCGTGCCTTCACACGGGAGCAGGGAAATCAACACAAATCTTTGTGTTAGCTCCTCTGCAGCCATGAGGGGGTTTAAGAAGGGAAACCAGACAGATATCTCTTGGGACCACGTTGGTCCCCACGTAGGAAGCAAAGGTCAGGAGCTGAGTGAACACCTAGGTGCACACTCCAAGAGGTGAGCAAACGCCTACGTGCAGAATCAGAGCATAGTCTAGAAACATTGCCAAAAGCCAAGTGTGGACGGACATGACCATTGTCCCATCAATGAGGGGACTCAGGGAATGAGAATGATGAGCGGCACACGAGCCTGAGACCCTGTGTCAAAAACCAAAACGAAATCTTTACCAAACATGGAGCATTCAGCAAGAATTCCATCAACTGTAGCCTTTGCTGTTTTTCTAAATAAGATACAAATTATCCATGACTTTGTGCTAGTGATATCTTGGGTTTTGTGTACTAGTGCTCCATAGAAACACATTTACACAGACACATGTTCATAATTAAAACACCATGCTTTATGTTTGGCTATTTTAATAAGATCTTTTGAATTTCAATGAAATTTCCATTCATGGGGATCCCAAATAGGATGCGTAAACTTCATGCGTAAGGAAATAATTGTTGAGGAATGTCAATTTTTTCAACAATAATAACCAAGTGATTTAGGGAAAACATAACAGCCAGAAGGTACAAAAATATGTTTTCCATTCTTGGGTCTGGGCCCTGACATTCACAACATGCTTGTTTAAAACAAATCCAAACAAAAAGGAAAAAAAGAAGGAACGGTGGAAGGAAGGACCGAACGAACGAAGGAGAGAGGGAGGGAAGGAAGAAAGCTTCCTTCCTGCCTTCAAAGAGTTTACTAAGTGCTCTTCAATTTTCTTTTAAAACCATTCCTTACTTGGTCATCACCCCCCGGTTTTCACATAGCTCCTTGCTTGTGTTCCTTTAAGATGAGTACATCTTAGATGGCAGTGAAAACTGAATCAGGTGTCTCATGTTAAACTCCTCCAGCCAAGCACTCAGCAATGTGCATGGCTTTAGAGTGTGAATGAAGTAAAATGCCCGCCCAATGTCTTGCTGTCTTCTACGTGTCTCTAAAGCAGTAGCCAGCTATTGATATTAAAGTTAAATGAGATTAAATTTCATTATGACAAAAAGTGACTATTACGGGCAGAATTTTAACCACACATATACATGCACACACAGAGACAGATAGGCAGGCAGGCAGGCAGGCAGGCAAACCAACTGGTAGATGCATCTTTCTTATCCTAAACCTTGCAGTCTGTAAATCTTCCATGACAAAAGAGATTTTGGAGATAAGGGTCAAGTTACAGATCTTGAGCTGGAAGATGGGACTGGATTTTGCTAAGTAGGCGTGTTTACACAGGAGCTGCTAGATGCAGAGGACTTTGCGGGACTGAGGCCAGAGGGGAGTGAACAGGCTCTGAGAGTTGGAATCTTACTGACTTGGGAGATGGGGAAAGGGAACTGGATACCGAGGAAGGTGAACAGTCTTTGGAAAATGGGAAAGTCAAGCAGTAGGATCTGTCCTAACTCTTCCTAGGGCATGTAACCCAGGTGTTCTCATTTAGTTTCTGCTGCTGTGATAATCACCATGACCCCAAGCAACTTGAGGAAAAAAGGATTTATTTAATTTATTGCTTCCAGTAAGGAAGTCGGGGCAGGAACTCAAGCAGACACAGTACCTGGAGGAACACTGCTTTCTGACTTCCTCTCCAAGGCTGGCTCTTAACCCACTGCTTTCTTAACCCACTCAGAACCACCTGCTGGGAAGTGGCAACACCCACAGTGAGCTGGGCCTTCCCACATCAATCATTAATTACGAAAAGTCCCTACAGACTCACCTATAGGCTGACCTGAGAGAGGATTTTTCTCAATTGGGGTTCCTCTTCCCAGATAATTCTAGCTATGTGAAGTTGACAAAAATTCACCCAGACACCTAGCCTCCCTGGAGGTGGAGCCTCCTGAGACTGTGGTGGACCTGTGGACTGTGATAAGATAAGGAACAGATGTTCTTTAAGCAGTGGTTTGTAGTATCGTGCTATACAGAGGAAAAGTAAGCTATCTTGAAGGCTTCCTATATCCTAATATGACCTGAATTCTTAGACTACAGTCATTTCACGCCATATAGACTGTTCAGACTGAAAAATTTCACTTTTCCGGTAACTATAATTCCTCACCGAATCTGGGCGGCAGTGGTGCTCACTTTTAATCCCAGCACTTGGGAGGCAGTGGCAGGTGGAGCTCTGTGAGTTCAAGGTCAGCCTGGTCTTCAGAGCAAGTTCCAGAACAGCCAAAACTATACACAGAGAAGTTAAAAAAATAATAATAAATCCTCCCTGAATCTAGGTATCACTTGCCTTCTCATCCTCTGTACAGTGATGAAGGGTCATATGTCATGTGATCTTCTCTGGCCAATGGACTATGAGTTTAAGTAACCTGGGCTACACTGCAGTTTGAGAGGATGAGAGAGAATGAGAGCGTTCATGCAGCCTTCTGGTTCTTTGTCTTCCCTGTACAGGCAAACTGGAAGCTTCTTAGGGAGACAGTTGGTAGCATAGGGTTTCACATCCAGCTCCCTGACTGGTGAAAAGGGGGTGGGGCTGGCTGGAGGGCCACTGAATTTGTATGAGGGAAAAAGACATTTTGATGTTTTTTGTCGTGGAAATTTCTAGGTGTATTTGTAAAAATCAGCTTAGTCACTACTTATTAGTAACTATACTCAAGATATGGGTACCTGGGAGATAGAGGATACAATCTATTTACTTTTAATTTTTTGGGTATGAGTGTTTTTTTTTTAAGATTTTTTTAAAGTTTTTTCGAGACAGGGTTTCTCTGTAGCTTTGGAGCCTGTCCTGGAACTAGCTCTTGTAGACCAGGCTGGCCTCGAACTCACAGAGATCCGCCTGCCTCTGCCTCCCGAGTGCTGGGATTAAAGGCGTGCGCCACCACCGCCCGGCGAGGATACAATCTATTAAGTATGACATAAAAACTAATTGTCGTGTTACATAACTGATCTTTCTTTAGACAGCCAGCCCCTGAACAATGACGTGGAGACTTTTTATTAATTATGAAAGCTTGACCTTAGCTTAGGCTTGTTCCCAATTAGCTCTTAAATCTTAAATTAGACCACTTATATCAATCTATGCTCTGTCACAGGATTCATTACCTCTCCTCAGCACCACTCATCCAACTTCCTCTGAGTCTGACTGGCAAATCTCGCCTGCCTCAGATTCTTTCCCAGAGTTCCTATCTCATGCCAGAAGTCCCGCCTATCCTCTTCTGTCTTGCTATTGGCCATTCAACTCCTTATTAAGCCAATTAGAAGGTGCCTTAGGCTAGTGAGGTTAAACGGATACATCTTCACACAGTGTACACAAAGATTATCCTAACAGGTTTGGACTCTCTTTCAGCCAAAAAAATCTATGAGAATGTAATCATTTTGTAATCACTTAAATGAATGTGAATTGATAACCCAACCATGTGACTCAGTAATCCAGAAGATTCTACCTATCTTAACTCAGTAAGAATGGTGGGATAACTCTGTAGCCAATATAAACAGGTTATGCAGAATGAATATGAACAGGATGCTTGTGAAGAAAACCAGACCATTAATCTCCTCAAACTGGGGCCTTAGATATAAGCATGAAGCAGTTCCTAATGGCTCCATAGCATCCTTTGGTTTATGACAAAGGAGACAATGCCACCAGTTACCTTGTCCTGCACACTCACCGATAACACACCTCTTGTAGCATGTTCAGTCCTGGGACTGGCAATTTCATATGTACATCTTTCCCAGGACAAAGTCTAGTTTGGAGCAAGACATATTGAAAACATCCGCTTGCTTTGCAAGGAGTGGATATCTTTCTGTCACACCAAAGCAAGTGGATACGTGAATGTCTTAAAGACTTTATTGTGGAAAAGAATAAGGAAGGTGCATGCAGAAACCCCTGAGCTGAGTCATGTCTTAGTCATGTCTTAATCATGTTTTGTCAGAACAGTTATCCTGAATTGGCAAGTGTAAGCCTGCTTTCTTCCTCAGCTACCAACCAACATCGGTTAGAAGAATAAACCAATGAAAAGCTCTCGATACATTAGACTGAATGCCCATAATCCTGTACTTCAAAGGGACTTGTTTGTAGGATGGAAACAAGCTTCTGTTTTTAACATGCTTGCAATTTCTGAAATTGACTGTGTGGTCTGTAGTCCTTGGTGGCTGTGCCGTGACCCCAAGCTCAGTAGCTAAGAAAGCAACGAAGCTCAGTAGTTTGTCCAGTGTCCTATTGACAACGCGGACCTTACGTTTTCTCACTTCAGATTCTGGGCATGCCTAGTAAAGAGAATTAGCTTGTGTGATACTTTACGTAAGCATCACAGAGACAGTGGCTTACTAAAGTTTACCGACTGAAGTTTTTTTTTATTTTCTGATTGAGATAGAGAAACAGAAAAGTTTACAACTTGAAAGATAGTTTCTATATTTCGTTATTGTTAAAGAAAAACCAGAAATTCAATTTATTTCTAAGATATTTTTATGAAAAAGAACCAATATAAATATCAATTTCAGGACTTTGAAAATACTTTCATTTTAAGTGGGCACTTTCTTCACTTCCCCTGTGTTTGCCAAGATAAGTATCCTAGTTAGGGCTTCTATCATTGTTAGGAGACACCATGACCATGGCAACGCTTATAAAGGAAAACATTTAATTGAGAATGGCTTAGAGTTAAAAGGTTTAGTCCGTTGTCGTCATGGCAGGAAGCATGGCGGTGTGCAAGCAGATGTGGTGCTGGAGAAAGAGCTGAGAATTCTACATCTGGATCCACAGGCAGCAGGAAGTGACTGTGACCTACTGGCCAGGCTTGAGCTTCTGAGATCTCAAAGCCCACCCCTGAGTGATATACCTCCTCCAACAATGCCACACCTTGTCTAGCAAGGCTACCCTTCCTAATAGTGCTACTCACTATGGGCCTACAGGGGCCATTTGTATTCAAACCACCATAATAACAATCCATGTAAAAACAATTTAGACCCAGCAGAAGATGTTCCCTTAGATAGAATATGCAGAGAGGGAAATGCCAGTCTTTCTGGGCTCCTAGAAGCAACTGAAGTAGCATCTTGGGCCTAAAGCTGGACACTAGACACATCCGGTCTTGTCTTCACATCTGCAAGATGTCATATAACTTTATAGCTACCTTTTGAAACTTAAGTAAATACCTTATTAACTAGCTTTACAAGTTTTGAGTAAGTATGTAGTGTACGCTAAGCATCCTCCCACTCTCCCCTGACCCTTGCCCTCCTTCCTCTTGGCTCTCCCCACTGCTCTCAGTCTCTTTGTTCTCTTAGATAGCTTCATTTCTACGCTCATGGCATAAGCATTACTGATGTTCTATAACTATATAAAATCTACCAGCCACAAAGGAGAAAAAAAATGTGATATTTGTCTTTCTGTGACTGGCCGGCTTGACATAATATTATCTCTAGTCCCATCCATTTTCCTGTAAATAACAGATTTCATTCTTCTTAAAGCCTTTCATTTGTATTTTGTGTGCACATGTGGCGGGGTGGCATGTGCCGTGGCACACATGTGGTGGTTGGTCAGAGGATAAGCTGTCAGTCAGGTCTCTCCTTCTTTCAAGATGTGGGTCCTAGGGGTTGAATCAAGGTCTTCAGGGAGCAGTGCCATGAAAGCAGGTGCCTACACCTGCTAGACTATCTCACTGACCCAACTTTGTTCTTCATAGCTGAGAAAAAAATTCCATTGTGTGTATATACTACCTTTTCCTTATCCATCTCTCTGTAGCTGGACATCTAGATGGGTTCTATAATTTAGCTATTGTGAATAATGCTATAGTAACACCAATGTGCAAATACCACTGTGTTGTGTTGACTTGAAGCCCCTTGGGTAAATATCCAGGAGTGATATAGCTGGGTCATATAGAAGACTTGATGAAGTACTATAAAATTCTCTGTTGTTAAACTAAATCACTGTGTAGACTCTGTAGAAGCTTTTGGCCTCCCCACTCATTCAGAGGATGATTGACAGTTCTTTATACTGGTTTCCTAAGTAAGTTTACCAAGAATGCAGGCTCCAATTAAACCAACACTTTACCCTTCGCTCAGGCTTTCTGTCTCTGCTAGCAAAGGACGGGTAGGGTACAGCCTTCAAGGAAACTTCTAGCTAAGCTTGTCAAGGGTGTGTAATAAGGAAATTCACAGAACAATAGAGTCCCTGTGTTGAAGTAGGCATAGCTCGGAATGAGATAAGATTATTGGAGTTTGAATAATTGTGTGGCGAGTGATTCTCCCAGACAGTCCCATTGCAGGAACGGAACTTCCTTTTCCCATGCAGGAGTCCTAAGGAAGGTGGTATCTATTAGTGAAGCGTGGACCACTGGCAGTCCGGATCACAGGCTTTCACACGACCCCGTGCAGAGACTGACGGCAGTGTTCTGCCAAAGTACAGCCCGTGGGGAATAGGCCTTTGAGGTTGTTTAAAAGTGGTAGGCTGTGAGAGAGCGGCAGATTTCCTTCTTGGAGCTTAATTTAGCTGGAAAAAAGGAGATAGGCAGAATGTGCTTCCTGTAGTCTCACGTATTGTGTAATTTCATTAGATATAAACAAACTTGCTCTGAGTCATTTAATCAACTGACATATTTACTTCAATGTAAAATGTGACCTTCAAGCTATATATAGCACATAACCCAAAAGAACACTTTTTAAATAGCTCCTCAAGTGTTCCATTAACCACCAGTCCAGTCATCAGATCCTACAACAAAGGCCAACTTCAAGGCGTATGTTGTCCAACTATACCATTGCACAGACATTGGACTACTCAGTGTAGGCCACAGAGCTGTTTAACCCCTAAAAAATGTGACTGGTAACATTGTCAAAGAGCCCATATGTCAGTGAACAGGACAAAGGTGTAGGTAAAACCCAAACAAAATAACAGTAATCCAGGGTCTGGGGAAATGGCTCTGTGGGTAAGAACCATTTGTTATGAGAGCCCAATAACCTAAATTCGGATCTCCAGGAAACACTTGGAGCCAGGGTGTGAATGATTCCCGACTTGACCCAACAAGGAGCTGGAAAGGGAGACAAAGGAACCTCAGAAGCTAGCCAGCTAACCTGGCGTGCACAGCCCTGAAGGTGAAGATGCAAAGACCGACATCCAAAAGTTGTCCCCTGATTTCTACACGCGTGCCATGGTATGGGTGTACTCATACCCACATACACAAACTCCCCTCCCAACCCCCATGTACTCACATGCTGAACACATATATACACACACAAAGAAAAAATAATAATCTAGTGTGCAATTGGCTGATGGCTATAGAGAAATGGGAGAAAGAGTCACTGCTGGGGATTCTAGTATGTTCTCCTGATTCTGGAGATGGGGCCATTTACCCAAATCCAAATGGACTTGTCTCCTGTCTTTTCTCCAACCAATCAGCAGGAACTAAAAAAAAATGACATATCTTACTTTCCCTAGCAGTACAAGTTGGTGGCCTCTGCAATGTGTAGGCATCCACTGATAGATAGGCCCACATATAAGACAAGATTCAAAATGAAAAAGAAAAGTGTAAATCCTACAACTTAATTTTCTCTTATTTTCGGTGTCATACCTAAGTTTGCTGAAGCATTTATTTGTTTGTTTGCCTTTATCCTCTTTATCCTCTCTTCCATGATGCTTGTTGTGAGTTAACATCAAGTGAGGGAATGCTCCTGGTCTGCGACAGGTCCTTGTGGCTATCATTCCCATGGCCTCCTTTAAAGACGTCATCCATGGGTTTTCATGATGGGACAATGGTTGTGTAATGGTTAATCTTGATTGTCAAGCGTGGTGAGATCTACAGTCACCTAGGAGATGGGCCTATGGGTACGGCTCGTGGTAGATTAGCTTGATTAGAATTAACTGACATGGGGAAAACTTGCCTGCTTGTGGGTGGCACCATTCGCTTCTACGCTGGAATTCTGGCCAGCATATAAAGAAGAGAGCCTTTCTGAGCAGAGCGTGAACATTCTAATCCAGACTGTGGGCACCATGTACCCAGCTGCTTCAGATGCCTCCTGTCACGACTGCCCGGTCAGGATGGATCGTACCACCAGCTGAGAACCAAATGTAAATCTGCAGGGTGCTTTCATCACAATATTTTGCTACAACAGGAAGAGCAACTTAGGTTGCATAGATGTGAATAGATGTTTTCTCCTAATCCGCACTAAACAGATTCTCGGTCGGAGGGTAGGGGATTATACTTTGTGCTTCTAAAGTATGATGTTTTAGAGAGTGTGTCAGGGAGAGTGAGATCTTAAAGTCCTCTAGGAAGCCAAACATGTTAGAACACTGAACAATTCTGCTGAGCAGGCGTCTCAGCAAGGAATCCATTCAGTCTCTTATCCCTTATATACATATGAACCTAGGGCCTCACACATGCTCTATATGTATTTGTTTGCCAAACTATATCCCTAGGTTTTCCTTGAGACAGGGGTCTCACTAAATTGCCTAGGTTGGTGTTGCTCCCTCTGCAGAGCAGGCAGGCCTTGAACTTGCATCCTTCTTCTTCAGCCTCCTAAATGGCTGTGTGTACAGGCCCATGGTATCCTGTCGTCTATCGAGGATGGAGTCTTCTGGTGACAAGGGGGAGTCGCTGAAGCTTCATAGTAGTGCCCAGGATTGCACTGGAAGGAATGCTTTTTCAAGTAGTTTCTCCAAAGCAAGCAGACCTTTCTGCTATAATTTTTTCACTTTTACTTTTTAGGATTTATCTTATTTTTATTCTTTTATGTGTGTGTATATGTGTGTGTGTATGATTGCATATATGGCGAAGTACATACAGGTGGCCTTGGTAGCTAAGAGATGCCATTCGCATCCCCTGGAGCTGAAGTTACAGGCTGCAGTGAGCCACCCAGTGTGTAGTCTGAGAATAAACTCTGGCCCTGTGCAAAAGCAGCAAGTGCTCTCTCTCTCTCTCTCTTCAGCCCATTTCCCCATTTTCTGCCCAGCTCTCATGGAGCTCCAGTGCTTTCAGTGTGGCTTCCTAAGGAAATCAAACAATGCAAAAGCCTTCCCTTGCCAGAGTAATAGCTCGCTGGCATTTTCAACAACAAAGGGACTGTGTGCAATTTCCAGAGACGGCGTGATTTGAGGACAAAGATTAGTGCTTTGAGAGTCTAACAAAAGTCAAGCTGAGTCTCAGCGATTGTTAGCTGGTGGCCTGGGCTAATTGTGTAAAAGCAGAGATTCTAACGCTTATTTCAAAGAACTTGAAGCCCAAAGAAGCTCCGGGATCCACAATGCTGTTGAGGAAAGGGCCTAAGGAGAATTTGCATGCTGACAATGCCATTTGCTCTCTCTCTCTCTCTCTCTCTCTCTCTCTCTCTCTCTAGTTTAAAATGGCGTCTCTACCTCCCTGTGATCTAACTGTACTTCTTGTTTGGATTAACATATTAACATGAAAAAAATTTGCCTCTTCCCTGTTGGTCCCTTGGGGACTAGCAGTCCTACATCCTGAGGCCTCCTCTCTAACCACATCAAAGACAGAAACCACCCAGAGTTCTCTGCAAGGGAGATCTTCAACTTCATTTCTCCCCACACTTGTGCCTGGGTTAAAAAGAGAGGTGAGATCAGATTTTCAAAGCCAGATGTCATTACTCTAGTGAGCTCTGATGTGGTTGCTGTCTGTTCTGAGAGGTTTAAAACGCATGCGAAGACTTTAGACACTCTAGAGACACCGTAGAAGGTGAGCAGTTAGAAGAATTTTCTCCTAGGTCTCCGGAGATCTGGAGTAGTTAACAAGAACAAGCTGCTGAGATTGTGATCTGTTGTCCCTTCCTGAAGCAGAACCAGATGGACAGGCCGAAGACGACACATGTCTTCAGCCAGTAGTTCCCCCGCAATGGCAAGTGCGGAGGACAGAATAGAGTCACCACTGACAGGCTTCTTGATGTCTTCACTCAGCTCAGGTGGAGTTGGGAGGGAACGCCATCCAGGAGTGAGGTACAGTCCCTCTGCCAGATGTTCCTAGGGCTTTGACATCTGCTTAACTCTGTATTTCTACAGACGCGCATAGAGATGAAGGTAGGAAGTAAAATAATGGGTGAGGGGAATTATTCCAACTTGAAAAATGTTCCCAAACCAACATAAGTGGTCCTTGGCAGTTCGAGCAGAGAGAGCAAGTGGGAGGGGAGATTGACCTTGATAGTGAAGGTCCTGGAGGAAACAAGGTTCACATTTCTCAGATCCGGAAAGCTGATTGGATCAGTGTGTTTATAAATGGAGTGATACGCTTGCTTGTTTAATAAATCTTGACTCACAGAGCCACAGATGGAAATCACTTCTCCACTGCCTACCCAACCACTACGGGTCTACAACCTTTGTCTATATCCGAGAGGCCCCATGCTTCTCGGAATGCAGAGTTTCTCAGGTTGGGAAGGCAATCAGGTAGGGCCTGGGACAACATTCCATCCTGGAATACACCAATATTTACACTGGATGGGATGTTTAAGCACTGTAAATAGGCTCCCTGTTCAGATCAGGCTTTATTGCCAAATGTGTTCCGATCACATTATCTGGTTTTGCCGCCAGATGAGCCATGGGAAACTTTTATCCCCAGAGCTTTGGGGACTGGGAATGTGCGAACTAGGATTAGGGGTTGGGGACTCACAGAAACGAGAGCTACATGATTGTCCTCACAGAACATCAGCTGATCCACAGAAACGTGGGGAAATTTAGAAAATGGTTTAGAAGCCTACAGGGGCAATAACAGTATTTAACATCTCTTGAGCAATTAGTATGTGCCAAACACTAGTTTAAGATTTTTGTTTGTTTGTTCTTATCTACAAAGTATTAGGTATTATTGTGGTATTTTAAAGAAACATTGTTTTAGTTGATTATAGTCTCCCCTTATTCCTTAGACCCCCTAAACTTACCTTTGCTCTAGAGTCCCCTTCCTGCTTTAATTTCACATGTATCATTTACCCTCTCCCGTATTCCTCAACATCATTTTTTGCCCCATCTTGGGCTCCCTTCTAGTTGTTAGTCTTTAGTTGCATCTATTCCTATCTGTATTCAGATATAATGTAATGTAATATATATAGACATATGTATATATGTCTATATATATGTGTTGTGTGTTATAATCTATGGTTCAAAAATGAAAAAGAATGTATAATTTTCATCTTCATGAATTTGGATCACTTTGCTTGATAAAATGTTTTCCAGATCCATCTATTTTCCTAAAATTTGTATAATTTTATTATTATTTATGGCTCAGTAAAATTCTGTGATGTCTACATACCACATTTTCATTACCCGTTTATCTGCTGGTGGGATTCTTAGCTGGTTCTGCTTACTGGGGACTGTGAACACAGCAGCAATAAACACGGTATGTTAAGCTTACTCCCCTGGCTTGCTCAGCCTGCTTTTTTCTACAATCCAGGACCACCAGCCCAGGGCAGAACGCCCCTCGGTGGGCTTGGCCCTCCATCATTAATCATCAATCATGAAAATGCCCCTATAGTTTTGTCTATTGCCCAATTTGAAGGAGACACCTTCTCAACTGAGGTTTCTTCTTCCCAAATGACCCTATCTTGCATCAAGTTGACAAAAAACTGACCAGCACATATAGTAGTTCTTTATCTTTTAATTAATGTATAAATTTTGATAATTACGTACATATATAGGAGGTATTATGATCATATTTTCACTCCCTTTTACCTTCTCTCATCCTTCTTCTTTGGCTCATGTCTTCCCAATTAGTTCCCTAGGAAGTTCTCGGTCTTTTATTCTTAAATATATTTGAGAATATATTCAACATTATTAACTATATTTAAGAGTATATTGTATTTAATATCCATGCGTGCATATAATGTGTTTTGTCCTTATTCAACTGCTATTCCCTCCCCTCCAGTTCCCCCACTATCCCCACCACGACTTCCCCTTCTAAACTGCATGTGGTCTCTTTTCTTTAAACCCACCAAATTCAGTTAATGCTACCAGTGTTCTCTCAATGACCACATGCATAGCAAATCAACTGTCCCTTCTCCAGCAGGCACTGTGTGCTAATAGTTCCTCAGATAAGAGTGGGACTTCCTGAGTCCCTCCCCATTTATGCTGACTTGATCTTAACCAAGCAGTCCCAGCCACTGTGAGTTCATGTGTGCAATGATACTATCATGTCTAGCAAATACCGTTTCACTATAGGTGTCTATTCCCTTTAACTCTTACCGTCTTTCTGCCCCTCCCTACGTAGACAATGGTCTGAGCTTTGGGAGAAGGTGTGATGTGGATTTCCCATTTAGGGTTAAACACTCACTGGTCTCTTATTGTCTGTATATTGGCCAGCTATGGATCTTGTTATTAATTTCCATCTACTGCAAAAAGTTGAGAGCGGCACTAGCACTAATCTCTGGGTATAAAGAGAAAGTGAGAGAAGTTGATTGTTATATCACACAGAAGATATTACACATCCAGACTGGATTGTTCTAGCAGTGCCTGGAAAATGATGCTGTCCATTTAATTTTACCACTCTAAAGTTTTGACTTACCAGGGCTTGGTCTATGCCTATAGTCAAAACATACTTCACTCAGAACTTTGACTTGAGTAAGTGCTTATATCCACACTGTAGGTTAAAAGAGATCGTACTTCTAAGTTTACCTTGACTCGAATGTGTAGTTGCAACACCAATTTCCCTATTATTATTCCTATTATTCCTTAACTTATTCATTAAGCAGTTGGTGGCTGAGTCAAATCTTCTCTCCAGCCTCATTCCTATTTTGCATGCCTGTCATACCTCTGCAGTGTTTGCAGTTTTCTCAAACTGGGTGGGTCCTATGCTATCCATGGTGCAGGAGAACGTGGTACCTCACAGTCTTGGATTGTAGTTTCTATAACTAAGACAGGTTCTTCCTTTTCCTGCCTATAACTGTTCAAATATCTACAGCTGAGCATGGGTTTTCCAGGATAACTTCTGCAGAAGATTGTGCCTTGCATTAGGACAGTCCTGTCACTTGAAAGAGTCCCTCCAACCCGAAGCAGCCTCTGCTAAATTATCTGATGATGTATGTTCATTCCTACAGCTTTCCCTCTCTCTGTTTTATTTCTCTGTGGCCTTATCTGTTCTGTACTCTACTGACAGGATGGATGACTTCCACAGAATACAACTCTCAGGGGAGCTAAGGCCAGCTAGGAAGACTGCTGCTTGGCCAAGAACCATTTATCCTGTTAACTTGTGGGTCACATTATTATACTTCCTGTAAATAGATAGACTTATCCCCAGACATTTCTACTATTAAACATTGTTGCCTATTGAAATGTATATGTTACTAAATATTTCTTGTTCATTTTGATATTTTAATATCTTCAGATCATAGCTATTAAAGTCAAATTTGAACTGAACTAACTAGATTTGCATAAAATTTTACAATAGTTAATCGAATTACTCCAACATCACTATCTAGCATGAATAGATTCTTCAGCTTTTTCAAAATAATTTGACTATAACTGAAATCTCTGCTCATTCCACCAGGATTTTATCTACTGCTTTACATTTTATTATACATTTCCTACAATGTTGTATTTCAAGTCTTTATTTTAAGCCATCTTCTAAAAACAATTATTCAGTTTATTGAAATTCTTATGGGGAAAATGCCTACAATATAGGATTTATTATCACTGGGGGCATGCTCATTCATTTATCCATAGTGCTGCTTCCTAATACCTTCCACTTCTGTCAGGCCAGTATTGGTACACATTACATCCCTTAAACACTTAACAGTAAGCCTTAAGCTGCAACAAGAACTACATGGGTTCTTCAATGATGCCAAGATAATCTCATAAACTAAATGAAACAATGAAATATGAGATCATGTCTGTGGCTTATAGGAAAGATAAGTGCCTGATTTCCTGTGACCAGTGCAGTGATAGATTCTCTTTGACACTGGACTGGAAGAGGTCTGTCCCTAGAAGATGGTGGCGACCATCCAGCTCTCAAAATAGTACAGGGTTACAGAAGAATCTGGCCTTGTAAAGAATGAGCAGGGAGACCAGAATCAGACAAATTTCACTTACATTCATGACAACCACGAGTTCAAGCCTTGCCTGGAGCTAGCATTGTCTCCGGAATCAGTATATTCTCTTCATTACTTACACCAGTTAGGCAGGTGCTTTCAGATTTCTTGAACAAAAGTAGTCCTGAAGGATCCACTATTATTGGCTTTTAAATAAAACAGTTTTGTTCAGTGGCAGACACTGCTAGTCACCTACACAAAAGATGCTATTCTTCTTCGTTAACAGAACCCCGATGTTGCTCATGAGTTAGGCAAATAATATGCTTCTGGAATTTTCCCGCACACAACACGGAACTTGAATGTTCATTAGTCACACCAAACATGGGGAATGTTTCTTTTCAAAACCTCTTTAGAAATGTGTTAGAATTAAAACGGTATATCTGGAATAATTCTCTGCAAGCGTATAGAAATAGAGAAGATGGGGGAGGGGAAGGAGAGTGTGTGATATTTTGTTTGTGCTTTAACAAGTAAAGCTGCCTGAAGATCAGAGAAGCAGAGGAGCCAGCCGCTAGTTCTCACTTCTACTAAATCCTTGGCCCCAATGGGCTATCCTGTCTCTACAAGTCCTCAGACTAAATGGCAGGGAGTTACAGAAGTACATTTTATGACCTAACTGGGGAAAAGATAGATGACCTAGGAAACATTTAGAAGTGTGAACCAATGGGACTGTATAATAAAACGGATAGAAGAGCCAGCACTGGCAGGTGTAACTCAATGCATGGCAAGGTCCTGTGTCCAGTCTCCAACACACACACACACACACACGCATGCACGCACGCACACACACACACACACACGTATACTGTAGCTGGAAGAGAGTAGGAATAAGGGAGAAATCCAAAATAACTCAAAGATTCTACCTTAAGCAAATAGGTGCATGATGGGATCTCTGTTGTTGGAGGGCCCACTTATTCATCTCAGCATCCTAGCTAGCTTAGCCCTGAAATAACCACACAGAAACTGTATTAATCAAATCACTGCTTGGCCCATTAGCTCTAACTTCTTATTGGCTAACTCTTACATCTGAATTTAACCCATTTCTATTAATCTGTGTTTCGCCACATGGTAGTGACTTACCGGGTAAGTTTCGGTAGGATGTCTTACTCTGGTGGCAGATCCATGGTGCCTCTGACTCCACCTTCTTCCTCCCAGCATTCAGTTCTGTCTTCCCCACCTACTAAGTTTGAAAGAGAAGTCCTGTCATGCTATGAAAGCTAATGAAAGAATGTGCTGTCAATAGGTGGAGGGTTTAGGGGTCAACTACTTTGAATGAGAAGCAAACTCAAGTTTAGTGGCATTGGAAATTCACATGGCCAAGTTTAGCGTGTCAACTAAAAGAAAAATTGAGGGTTTTAGCATGGTGATGCATGCCTGTGGCTCAGCACTGGGGAGGTTGAAGCCTGTGTGGTCACATAGAAAGAGTCTGTTTCCAATAAATAAAACCCCAAAACAAAAATGAAAATCTAGATTGCATTGGGTTAATGTGAGACAAATATTAGGAAAGCCATCCCAGACAGACAATTGGAGGAGAGCCCTCTGGGAAACCTCCCTGGAGTGACTAAATAATGAAGGGTTCTCTGTCCTTTTAAAGATAGCAGGAGGGAGTCTGAATGCTGTGTGGAACCATTAACATTTAGAGAAGTCAGGGGGTGACAGAACCATTTACAGAAGTCAGGGGGTGACAGTATCTTAAGACTCCACTGGAGACCAGATACCTTGGGATCCAAAACTTTCTGAATTGAACGAAGCCTCCAACACCCTTCAGTTAAAATGCATGAGCCTGAGTGGTACTCTGCCAGCCCGGGTGAGCTCTTGGGCTCCATTCCCACTGCTCTGGGGTGCGCAGTCTGTCCTCTATTGATTTCCTACTGCAGTCATGACAAATGAACCAAACCTAGTAACTTAAAACAGCCCAGTTGTATTGGTTTATCGTTCTGGAGGTCAAAAGTTCAAAACAACTGTGTCTAACCTACCGTCAGGGTGCCAGGGCTGGGTCTTCACTAGCAGTCCTGAGCAACATGATCCTTGGTACTTTCTAGTTTCTATAGGGCAATGACGCTTCTTGGCTCTGGGTACCTTTCTTATCTCCAGAGCCGGCAGCACAGCGTATCAGATATTTTCTCAGCACTGTGACCAAATACCTGACAAGGAGCCGCTTAGGAAAAGCAGGCTTTGTTTGCCTCAGTTGCATGATGGGGGAGGCGTGGTAGGTGGGGTTTCACCTGGAGTCACAGGAGCCTGCACGGAAGCTTGTTACATTTTCACAAATCATGGATAGGGGGTGTGGGGGCAGCACAGAAGAGGGGAAGAAAGGGGAAGGAGACTGACTCAGGTCAGAACCAGAACCAGGCTGTATATAACTCATAACTCACAAGCTTGTACTGAGTGATCAAGTCTGCCAGCCAGGCCTCACCTCTTAAGGATGCCATAAAGTCTCAAAGCTGCACCATCAGCTGGGGACCAAGTGTTCAAACATCGGAGCCTGTGTGGGACAGTTTTGCCATCAAATAACGTTCAGCATCTCCAGATAGTTCTTTCTGGCTGACCACACCCCTCCCTCCAGTGATTATCTTAAGTCTACCACGGTAATGCAGGATGACTCTTCGATTCAAAGATCCCCAGTTACTTTTGCAAAGGAGCTCAGCCGTATAAAGTCACCTACTTTCTGGGATGGGAGTATCCTTTAGGAGTGTTATTTTCCACATCTTAGTAGACATCTCTGAGAAGGATATTCATCTGCAAACCCCATCCCTCTATTTCAAAGTCCTCTGCTGAGAATTATGGATGAAACCTGCATGTCTTCCTCTGCTCCATGTTTCACATAAATAAAAGTCTCGGTAACAAATGTCAGCAGTGTCACTCCATGGTGATGGGATGCTCACAGCCTGGAGGATTTGCTCTGAGTTATGTGATGATGTTAGGTGAGGGGTACAAGTCACAGTGGATTTAGTGTTTAGGACAGAAAAAAAACTGAATCACTCAAATAAATTCTTTGTTACTCTTCAGCTGCTAGAGTAGTTACTGCAGTTTATCATGTCTTATGCCCAGTTTTAAGAAGAAAAAGACTTCCGCCAAGATCTGTTGATTCTAGACCATACACTACATCTGGGTGGGCTGGAAAGGTCATGGAAGTGCTGTCATCTCAGGGCTAATCCAAGGACGGAGAGCAGTAAATGAGGGTTAGTGAGTGAGGAGAAGAGCTTCACGGTGTGAGGTAGAGGAGTGTATAAATAAAACAATCTTAACAAGCAGAAATTATGTCCTCTATTCTACTCTTCTCAGAAGGAAAAAAACTACTCTTTTGTTATTATCAAAGAATAACTATGTCAGTGCCATCATTACCAGAATATTGTGTTATTCCTCACTCCTACGTGATACTAGAAACAATAATCATTTGAAAATAGACACACACAAGCTAAATTGGCCATTCCCATGTACCACCAATTGCACGGTGTGTATGTGTGTGAGGGGTGTCCCTCGGGGAATAACACAGAACCTGAAGGAGGGAAACTCATTTTCATGGGCTTTGCCTCCCTGCTGGCTCCTTCTCCCATAAGGACAGAAACAGACCTCTACTCATTGTCTTCTCTTTTGTCCCTCAGACAATCCCCTGGCTCTCTCCTTGCCTTGAATTTCCTGACTCTTCCAGAGGGTTCACTTCCATCTCTGGCTTCTGGCCAGCATGTTGATCATTACACGTTATTTTTTATTTTCTTTGAACAATCAACTACTCAGCCTTTTGAAGGGTGCTTGAGATCTGCTCAGCGGAAGAAGTAAGATCTTCTAGAATGCCCTCCTCTTGCTTAGATGGAACCTTCCTTCAGTAGCTCAGAATGCTAACAATGTACACATCTTCTCCTCTTTGTTCAAGAACCCTTTCTATAAAATATCTAGAAATGTTTCCATCTCAGGTGTGAACCTCCCTTCATCTGCCACGGAGAGTATCTCTTCTCTATCCATTCCTCACGGGAAGAGACTCTTCTGCAGAGAACAGAAATGAACTCTTCAAAAATAAAAACAGAAACAGAAGCAAAGCAAAACAAACCCTCTAACACTCTTGACTCTCTCTGGGTGCCTTGGAGATGATTTAACTAAGTATAAACTGTTGAGATGGTTTCTGGGATATAATCAAATCAAAGGAGGGCCAAGGCTGTGTAGACCATGAATACATTTATTTAGCCAGTAACATTTACAGGCAGAGCCTTGTCGCATAGCCAGGGAAAGGCAAAAAGAGTGGAATAGGTGTCATCTCCTTTCTCCAACTTGGTGAACTGCAGTCTTGTAAAAAAGAGGCTTGCCTGAATGCCTGCTGGTTACCTTTTAAGGACTGAGCAAAAAGTGCAGCCTGCTGTGCTTCACGTAAGTCATCAGAAATCAGGCTGATCAAAACCAACTGTGGGGCTTTTTGAAAACACAGATTGCTAGGCATTCTGATCCATCCACCCAAGCAAAATTTCAAGGATGAAGCTTTTTGATGAGATCCCGGGTGTCAGGTTTGGGAATCATTTTCGTAGCTTCTAGAATCTAACCCACAGATCTCAAGGAGGACTGAGATCTCCTAGGCATTGCTTACCTCTTTTTAAAGAGAATATTAGATATTCTCTTTAAATATCTAAAAATATAGATAATATTCAAAGATATTAGATTCAGTGTACAGGTCATAGGTTCTCCACAAAGACCCACAACCTCACAGGCTCTGGATAGCTGGCTAGGTTTCCAGTACCAGACATGATTTCTCTCTTATTGAACAGGCCTTAAGTCCTACTAGAGAGCTGTTGGTTACCACCAAGACATGTGCACCACTATTGCACACTAAGAGTTGTTGTGCCATGATGGCCATTGTTGAAGTTCATAGGTGTCATATAACTGAACAGGGCTATTAGTTGCTTTCCTCCACTGGAACCTACATGGTACCTTCTGATATCATGAATGCTAGATCTCAGGAAGGAGACTTTCAGGTCTGCTCTAGCTCAAATCCTTCAGATTCTGTGTCTGAAGTATCTGTTTGTTTTAGCAATGAGGAATTATCTTCAACCTCTGGTAGGCAGCCAAGGCAACAGCAATAACCTATCATGTTTTGGGAGTCTTCTGGATAGTCCTGACCAACAACTCAAGAAGGACTTCTCATGCTTGAGGACTATGCCATGGAAGTTTCTGTTGTATTCGGGCTACCCAACCTGCAATCCTGCTGTGGATGCCTGGGTCACAGGGGCATTATATCTGCCTAGGGCTCTATTGCACGAGAATAATGACCTCCAGCTCAGTCTCTGGCCCCTGGTTTTCCTGCCTGCTATCCCTGCCATGTTCTCAGACTCTCCTAATGATCCAGGAGGTGAAATAGCCACATCCTTGGGGCTTCAGGGTCCTGTTGTGCTTTCAACTAGGTATTCCTTATCTTCCAAGGCACTTGGGGAAAGAGGCAGATTTTTATAAGCTCTCCATTCTCTTTAGTCTGCTACTTTGTCTAATATTTTTATTCTAAAATGCAGTTCTATTGTATCTCTGATCATCATTACAATGCATCAAAACCTGATAACAAATATCGCCCCATATTTTAATTTTTTAAGAGACCAAACCTATCTAATAATCACATCTATTTGTACAGTGTTTCTAATTTTTGCCAAGCCAGTTAACAAGCATCAACTTTAGAAGTGTTCTAAGTGTGCACAGCTTGGTAGAAGGAAATTGAAAAGCCTCTGAAGTCATATGTCTGGCACCGTAGAGACCAGTCTTTGTGAGCAAAAGAAAATACGGAAGCTGTAGGAGAGAGTGAGCTTCAAGACAATAGCAATCTGTGTGTTTGCCGGTAAAGTACAATAATACAGGGGAGGGGGGCAGGGCTACCATTTCTTTCAGAGAATTTCCATTCACAAATGATTAGTAAGAATAGTAAAGTTTCTGTTTCTTCATTTTTTTTTATTTAAGTTGAAGAGGTATATGCCTACGGGCGTGCCAATTGGGAGGCCCAAGAATGACCAGGGGTGAACCTGGACTCCCCGGTGGTTGTTGACGAGCGTACACAGCTTTTAAAACCGGCCCCAAGTGACTCAGAGTGATGGGCATTTGTTCAGAGGAGGATGCTGGCACAGTCTTGGAGGCTGAACAGTAATCCTGGGTGGCTCTAGGATGAGGTATTTAATCACCTCAACGCTAAGAGTCTTTCTTATTGAGTAAATACTTGGCAGCCTCAGCATCCGCTTGGAAAACAAAGAGAAAAATAAACGGCTGTAGTGAGGACCTGGTGAGGTGCTTGTTCATGCTAATCCTGACTGTCCTTTAGGGCTTCTTAGGGCTGCCTGTCCCCTGTCCTTTAAGGCTTCATAGGGCTGCCTGTCCCCTGCCCCATAGCATGGCTGCAGGAGTCAACATCACATCATCTTCGTGATCCGTGTGCAGAGGCCCAATCAATAATCGCTAGAAAAAGCAAAAATGAGGGGCTGAGAATTGAGTCCATGGCTTTGTGCATGCAGGCAAGCATTCTCTCTATCAAGGAGCTATAGTCCAGCCCATTCACCTCTATTTTAAATGTAGGCAAAAACAGGGGTGATAATGAAAGCGGTTCTGTGCTCACAGAAACTCCTGCACGTGTGGTAGGTTCATACTCCAGCTGTAGCTAGTCAGGTCTGTGCCTTTCTCACAGGTAGACATGCTCTTGCCTGTGGCTGTCTCTGTCTTAGAAACTCTCGGTATGGAATGAAACCTTAGTTACCTGGTCAGATGGCAGACCCTCCGTGTCCAAGCAGCCATGACTTTGTAGGTGGCAGAAGTCTGGGGAAGTGGCAAGAGTTTGAAATTTGGGACATGTGAGCTGTTGGGACCTTGGAGAATATTGTCCCTTCCTGTTACAAAGGAGAGATTATTGTTGAGCCGAAGGAAAAGCAATGATTAATAGTTGAGTTCAAAAAATAACCCAGGGTGGCTAAGACAATCTTCAAGACAGCTAGGGTATAAGTTCCCTCACTTTGGGGAAGTTTGCAAAGTTTTTGCCATTTTGAACAAGTAGGGAACTGGCAGAATGGCTCAGTGGGTAGAGTGCTTCCCAGAACCCCTGGAGAGCAAACATGGGTAATCCCAGCACTCCTCCCATTAGATGGGAGGCAAAGACATGACAGTCTCTGGAAGCTCCCTAGTGTGGACTACACAGCATTTTGGCAAAAAATGAAACCCTGGCTCAAATAGTAGATGGCAAGCATCTGCAGCTGAGGTCCTCTTTCCTTCACATATATGGAGCATGGATAATAAAAACCCAGAGACAGATATCGGGGTTCAACCTGAAGATCAGAAAAGCAAAGCAGCCAGCCAGTAGAGAGCTCTTACCTCTAAGAAATCCTCAGACTGAAAGAAAGTGGGCGCCTGTCTTGTCCCAATTTATATTCCTCTCTAGTGCTGAGATTAAAGGTATGTGACTCCCTAATACTGGGATAAAAGGTGAGTCACCACTTCCTGGATCTGTTTCTGCATTGATCCAGTGTAGCCCATGGTGGCCTTGAACTCACAGAGATCCATCTGCCTCGTCTCCCAAATTCTGGGTTTAAAGGTGTGTGACACCAGTGCCTGGCTTCTAGTGACTTAGTTTTACCTTCTGATCTTCAGGCAAGCTTTATTTATAAAACACAAATAAAATATCAATATCCATGTACACAATAGCACATGCTTACCCCAACCAAGAAACAGACCAGATATTTTTCTGTTATATGTCTAACGAGATTGCCTAACCGTGAAATTACTCATGTAAGAAATTCTCCTTTTGGCAAACATACCCAGTAGCTTGTTTCCGTATCAGCATCTTCATTTCATTCTGAGACACAGCAGAGAGCAGATCTTAAGGGGTCTTGCCAGGCTCCCCTTTTCTCAGCTTTCCAGTGCTTGTCTACTCTTTTTCAAAGTGTCAGCTTCCTGGGTCACAGATCGAATTATGCCTTTCCAAAAATTCGATGTTGAAGGCCGCCTTCCAGCAGGACAATAAAATGAAATGAGCGTGGTGGAAATTGGGCTGGGATGAGGTTATGAGACTAGGGCACTATGGTGGTATTACTGCCCTCAGGAACAGACACTGGTGGCTGGAGAGATGGCTCAGCAGTTTAGAGAGCGGATTGCTCTTCCAGAAGACCAGGGCTCAATTCCCACCGCCCACATGGCAGCTCACAATGATTTGCAACCGTAGTCCCAGGGGACCCTCTTCTTACCTCTGCAGAGACTGTATTACATAGTACACAGACACACATGCAGTTAAAATATCCATACACAGGCCAGGCAGTGGTGGCACACGCCTTTAATCCCAGCACTCGGGAGGCAGAGGCAGGATGATCTCCGTGAGTTCAAAGCCAGCCTGGTCTACAAGAGCTAGTTCCAGGACAGGCACCAAAAACTACAGAGAAACCCTGTCTCGAAAAATCAAAATAAATAAATAAAAATGTGAAGCCAAGATGAAAACCTTGGCTTATGTATGTTAAAAAAATACCCATACACATAAAATTTAAGAATAAAAATAAATACTTTTTGGATGTGATTGTACATGCCTGTAATTCCAGAACTTTGGAGGAGAATCACATGTTTTATTACAGCCTGAGCTACATATAAGACACTGTGTCAAAGACAATGAGGAGGAAGGGATTTTGAACTTACAGTCTCTCACCTCATCATAGGGACATAGAAAGAGACCATTTATAGCCAAGAAGGCTTCTGCAGAGCCCAACTCTCCTGACCTAGAATGTCCCACCTTGGAAGCTATGAGAAACAATGACCATTGCCTTAGACACCTAGTGTGTGATGCTTTGCTGCAACATCTGAGGCCCACTGTTCCCCTCCATTTCTCTCTTCTCTTCTCTTCTCTTCTCTTCTCTTCTCTTCTCTTCTCTTCTCTTCCCTTCCCTTCCCTTCCCTTCCCTTCCCTTCCCTTCCCTT
>JABTXL010012544.1:1872643-1921793 GCA_025134845.1 Neodon shergylaensis | reverse complement strand
TCCCTCCCTCCCTCCCTCCCTCTCCCCCTCCCCCTCTCTCTCTCTTTCAGAGCAAGAATACAGATATACTATCTAATATCACCAAGGTAAGGCCTCCCATTGTCGCAGTTTTGCCCCTTTATCGTTAGAAGCAGGCGACCAAGGTATTCATCTATACACAATGCTGCGTAGTCCGGTTCTCTTCAGACTGTCTAAACTTTTCACTGTATCTGCTTTAATTTATCTTAGAAAGAAAGAAAGGGTGAGGGGAGCAGGAAAGAAAAGAGAGTGAGCTAGACCCGCATACTGGACTGATCCTGCACCCTGGGTTTTCATTTCACTTACCAGTTTAAAAACAAGGTGGGGAGAAAAGTTTGACAGAGGAGTCAAGTTGAAAGTGGTAGCGGCCAACCTAATCCAAGGGCCATCGTCTGGAGCTCTAGAGACACCTTCTATGCCCCAGGCTGCCAAGTTTGGCTTCTCCACCCCAGGCTACTGCAGCTCTTCCTCACAACCTCTGCCACCCACTCCCCTGCTGCCCATTCCCAGCTCCTTCTTTCCACTACTACTGAACCTTCCTTCAGTGCATAAGAACCCATAGCAAACCTGTATTTCCCTGCCTCAACCTGCAGGGGACACGGAAAAATGAGAATGACCAGTCCTCCCTCCCAAATAACGACTGTGGGGGCTGAGCAGAGAAGCACGCACAGTCTGCAAGTTCCCGGATTTCACCTGCAGGAAATGCCTGCCCAGCAGTAATCCACGGGAATAGGAGGGGTTCACAAACTCAAGCCGTGTGATCACCACTTTTAAAGTTAGAGTCCGTGAATGAAAGAAATCTCAATATCATGCTTTTTTTTTCTGCTGCAAGATAGCCAAAATATTACTACTTTAATAATAATCAACAAAAGCTAATGAGACAGTTCACATTTTTCCAAGCTAAGTGTTCCCAAATTAATGACTTTCACGTTGATAGCATATCTCAACTCATAATAGCGGCATTCAGTTGCTTATTGGGCATGTGTAGTTACTGTCGTTGCTAGCACAGTTTTGGCCAGATGTAAAAGGGAGGGCCCTGGTATATCAGCAAGTAAAAAAAGCCCCCTGCTGTGTGGACAGCTTCTCCTGGGCTGGAGGGCCTTCTACAGAGACCATGAACCAAATAATTCTTTAAACTGTAATGCCTTTTAACTATTCTTTTTTAAAAAAAATACATTATTTTTAATTTTTTGTTTGTGTGTGTTACCTATCTCTGTGTGTGTGAATCTATGTTATATGTGTGCTAGTGCCCGTGTAGGCTAGAAGACAGTGTTAGACCCCCAAGGAGCTGGAGTTGCAGGGAGTTTTGAGCCCCAGACACATATGCAGATGAGTACTATGAGCTCTGGACCACTGAGTGTCTCTCCAGCTCTCTTTGCTGCTCTTTAACTTAAGAGAGATGAACAAGTCATCACACTCTTCGATACTAGCATTAGGTTTTCTCATAATGAGAACTAAAGTTTCCCAGATAGTCTTAAAAATTTAAGATTAGAGAATGGATTGGTGTCTCCTTGTCACTTTTGTGACCCACAAGGATGCTGCACATCCTTGCGCCTTAGGTGTTCAAGTTTTCACCTGAGTCCGCCTGAGTCACAAAATAACAGGTATGGGTTTACAGGAGTAGTAGGTGTGTGTGTGTGTGTGTGTGTGTGTGTAGTTAGTCTCACTCTATCTGCCCAGCTGGCCTAGAACTCATGGCGGTGCTCCTGTCTTATCTCCTGAATGCTAGAAAGACAGGCACGAGTCATCATTACTCCTGGCTTGTGTAGAAAGTCTGTTTACCCATGGCTAGTACTATAGCAGATGCAGTCCTTGGGCTTGTCTCCACTGGAGGATGGAGAAAACCGTGGGCTCTCAGTTATATCATATCAACCATTCTTCACCCTTAGCTCAGAGATTCACCAAGGGCCATGACACTGGATAAACTTTGATGTCCTAGAGGATGCTCAGTTTTATTTTAAAATGCTGGCCAGCCTAAAAGAACTGAACCTCTGTGATGGGTCCCATGCAAAGAGTTCCATGCCTGGGCTCAAGTTATACTCCTGGCAACTCTGAAGCTTGGCCTGGGAAGATAGTCTTTCTCTAAGACCATCTCCCCCAAAAGGAGAAATGGCAAGGCTTGTTGTTCCTGTTCAGACACATAAACACCTAATTTCAAGCATATTTTCCTTTATTTAAGTCATTCCTCTCATGAATGATTCTTTGGGAAAGGAAAGATGAACCTTGGAGTGGCTCTTGCTGGGGTTTGTCTTTCAAGGTCGGCTTATTCCCACAGTTGGTTGAAAGTTAAATGCACATAAAAAAATAAAACTAAGAGTTGATGAGGAGTGATTCTGATCCCTCTCCGGAGACTTCCAAGTTCTTTCATGAGCACCCTGAATCGTTCCCCTCACGGGATCTAGACTCTGTTTTCAGTGTGTCTAACCAGATGACGTAACATCTGGGCTGCCTCTCAAGAACGTGAGAAATGAAACGCTTTCGTCCTCCCTCTCCAAGTTCTGGAAATGCTGATGATAATGACTTTCCTCTTTGTTTGTTTGTTTGTTCTTTGCTTTAGCATCCGGCTCGGTAGAAGTGCCCTATGGAGGTCTCCCACCTGTGGAAGAAGGGGACAGAAAGATCAGCCTGATCATGGAGCTGTCCACCCAGCTTTCCCTGCAAACTGAGAAGATCACTCAGCTCGAAGAAGTGTTAGCAGAAAAGGAGCAGAAGATTGAGGCGCTGGTTGCTAAGCGCAGTGACCAGCTCTCCCAAGAAGACGCAAACCTTACAGAAGATTTACAAGAACTCCCCGTTGTATGTGATGATAAGAGTGTTCCCGTGGCCTCTGATGAGGAGTTGTAGATTCCCTCTATGACAATAATTAAAGTTTAGTGTCATCAAGGTGGAGTCCAAAGCCTTGAGTATCACTTACAGTGTTCATGCTAGGAGAAAACCATAGAAAGGGGAGAAGCAGACCCTGAAAGTGTCCACCTCTCAACAGTGGTCACATTGCCACAGGGTGGTAGAATGTTGTGTCTTTAGACACTCCTGGTTAAGAGTGGATGAGGGAAGAACACAAAACCAGGCAGCTGGCATTTTGCTTGGTACTGTCCTCACACTTTGATGGAAGGATGGTAAGTATCCCTTTGTGCAGTGCAGTTGGAAAATGAAAGCTGTGTTGGAGGGCCAGCTTCAAACTGGGCATGGTGAGAGGATGGGGGAGCAAAATCCTTGCCAAGAGAGTAAACAGCCATGAGGACTGTCCTTTCATATCCTCAGTGATTTTTACAGCAGTAGCAAGGGTAGAAACAAAATAATGCAGAAGCGATTTTAAAAAATGAATCAGAGCTGTGGTCCTTTGGGAAAAGATTCTGGACAGTATCTTCCTGGGAAAAGACACAACACTGATGGTTTTCCCTAAGGAGAGAGACTAAAGATAAAAAAAAAATGCACACTTCTGTTAGGATGACCACATAGTTGTGAGCTCTGTAAGATAACGGCAGAGAACATGGCAGCATTGGCAAATGGGGGGCAACCTGCAATTAATGGACTACACAGAATCCTGTCATGTCCCCCTCCCACCCTTCCCACTCAGATGATCCACGTCCTACCCAAAGGACACTAACGAGAAGTTTTCTGAACTTAACTCTCACAGCGAACCTCATGGCAAGCTGCAGTATTGGCGGGCTTCTGAGTGTGGCCAGATTGCTGCAAGTCAAGGCAGTTCATCCCATTTAACAAACAGGTATCAGAATTCTGTCCCCAAGCACAGCACTGGATATCAGAAGCAGAGCAGGCTTGAGAATCAGCTTTTTCAGCATTGCCTTCATAGACACAGAGGAGTCCCCTGAAACATTGTGATTTTGTAGATGGGTGGATGAGTCTGGGGACAGGGAACCTGTCTGCTTGCTATAAAGGAGGGCCTCACATTGGCTGAATGGTTGTTGTGAATTCATAGCCCTGGCCTCTGGTGTTGGGCCTGAAATACACACTTTAATAAATCATAGATTTCCCTGTGAATATAATCCAAGAAGACAGTTGTAGGCAGGCTTCACACACAGATTTCATACATTTACTCCCTGACTCATGGACGATTGCTCCTTGCACGCTGGGATGGGACCAGGGTTATTAAAAGAGCACTGATCATACGCCCTGACCACTGACAAGACAGTGTCGAAACCTGAGTGCTGCCCCACCTTTCCCTCTTTCCCTTACCCCTTTCCTCCTTTCCTCTCCTCTCTTCTCTTTCCCTTCTTTTCTCTTTTCCTTTCTCTTTGAGGGAGCTAATGGAGTCTTGTATGGGCTATGACAACTTTGAGATTCTAGATATTCATTTAAAAAAACACAAAATAATTCATTTTTTAAAAAAATGTGTTCCACAGGTAATTTAGTTTTTTATGGTGAGCTATGATCCCCCTGTATTTGGACATAACCTCAGCTTCATGTATGTGTGTTTGTGTGTGTGTTTGTGTGTATCTGTGCCTGTGTTGTTTAGTGTCAGAGATGAGACTAACTCAGCACTTATTGGTCATGAGTACTGACCCCCAAAGCAGGTCAAAGCACCTTTTCTGAGGTGTCTATGTCAGCCCTACAGAATGGACTAAAGACATCCCTTCTCTCTAGCTAACACCTTCTTATCACCCTATGCGGCATGGTACTCTTGGTTTGACTTCACGATCTTTAACACCAGTTAGCTATTCCAGCTGTGACCCTAAAGTTCTGCTCACTGCCCCTGACACAACAGTGCTGCTGGAGGCTGGTGTCTCCTCGCTGTGAGTTTGTGAGAGAAAGCTTTAAATCTTTACCTTCTGAAAAGAGTGGAGTGTTCCTCAGACAAGTCATCCTCTGCTCATTGTGATGTACTAATGTGCTCACCAAGGTTTCCCCTCTTTATTTTATGAGAGATTGCCTTGAGCCCCTGGGATACTAAGGGGGATAAAAAGGAAAAGAAGGGAGAAAGAGACAAAAAGGAAATCCTACCATATCCCACATGGGCTCCTGTTAACTTCTGTGTCAGCTTCCTGGTGAATGCTTACACTAGCCCTCAGCATGAAAGCAGCCGCGCAGCAGAGGTAAGTTACAGGAGGTGCAGACCTGGGATTAATGGTTAACTGAGCCTGCCACCTCTCATAGCCACATGCCAGCCCTTGGAGTTTAGCATCAAGAAGAGTCATGTAGTCTGAAAAGCCATCTTTATAAGAAGCTGATCTTGACTCAGGTCTGGGTCACCTTCAGATGGGAAGGTGGGAGGGGATTTGGTCTAAGCATAAATAGACTAATCTGTGCTGGGGACATTTTGGTAACAAGAATTCTCTCAATGCCCAGGGCTTATGGATCAGGGGAGGCATTGGCCTCTGAGCAGTTTCTAAGAGAAAAGTTTACGTTCCCGGCTGAATCCCCTCAGCTCAAGGGCGAACTAACTAGCCTGGCTTTTTAAGCAGTGGGAAAAATAGGCAGCAAGAACAACCAACAAACAAGGAGATGGTGCCACACTAAAGGTAGAAATCTGAGACCAGCACCCAAGGGGGTCCTCTGACCACTGCATGTATGCTACGACACACCCATGCTCACACTCTCACGGAGGAGCATAAACATTGTATACACTTTATACACATACACACACCCTCGGGGAATAAAATATTTAATGAATAATTGAAGCCATTTTCCAATACTCTAAAAACATTTATAGAAATATGCAGTATTAATTATACCTTTGCCCTAATCATGAGCTTTTTTTTAATCCAGAAAGTTAAATTGAATAAGGAGATAGTCAATTTAAGTAAATGTTGGCATTAACAATCCTTTCATTTCATTATTATAGTCAAATGCTCCCAGGTACAATCCTAGCAAGATGAAATTGCTTTAAAGTATCAGACTTTTAAAATGAGCAGAAATCAAATCATTGGCCCAAAAATAGACTGTTCTTTTCCTCACTCGGTTGCCATCATTGTTGAGATAGCTTCATTCTGGAAAAAAGCTGGCACCAGATAGCAAGTCTGTAGTCCAATGGTGGGGAGGCTGAGACAAGAGAATCATAAATCAGAGTCTAGCCTAAGCTACATAGCAACTATATATAAAAATGTTACCAGAACACTTGTTATGTGGTTTTCCATTCAAGAATAGGACTTGGAATTATTGGATTTGAATGTTAAGGGTCATTCCTTGCTAAATAAACAAGCAAACACCAACCAAACAAAAACCAGATGCAAATGTTCTCGATGGAAATGGCCAGACAACCCAGGCGCTCCCACCAAAGGCTCAGGCTGCTAAATGTGTGTTGAGTATCCAGCTTCGGAAATGTGGTCCCTGGGAATCTGAAAACAAACACAGTTTTTGTTTGGTTTTTGTTTTGTTTTGTTTCATTTCGTTTTACCATAAAACCATCATTTCATTAGGTGTGGGAAACCTTGTGACTAGTCCTATTTCCTGCTGGGACCTCTGTCCCAGCACGCACATCCTTTTTATTTTAGAACGATCATTTCCTACTTGAACGGGTTTCTCCCATGTCTGGGAAATCTTAAAATTTTTTTGTTGTAAGAATTATTTATTCTTTATAGTTTTGACTAGTTTCCCCTCCCTCTCTCCCTTCCCAGTGGAGTTTGAACTCAAGGACTCATACATGCTAAGCACACACACTCATTACTGAGCTGGGCTCCGGTTCTTTTTTCACATCCCATGTCAGCATGATCAGACCTTTTGAATCTTAAACATTGGTTTTCCAAGTCTTTGAAAAAACAATTTAAGGACGCGAGAGCTGGTTCAGTGTTTAATAACACACACTACTCTTCCAGAGGACCCCAGCTCCATTCCTAGCACTCACATCAGGAAGAAACCTCCCTTACCTACCAGATCTCTGTTCTCATTTACACAATGATAATCAAGGGGCAATCTATGAAGACTGTGCCCTAGCTCTCGCTCTCTCTGCCTTCAACCTGGATGAAAATGGAAGAGGTATAGCTTCTTCATGCAGCAGGCAAAGGAACACATCTTGCCCCCACTTGTTCTGATGACTGTGAGTCAATGTATTTCCCAATACAGACAAGAAAATTGACAAACTGCAGCCATGGGCCAAATCCGGGTGCTACTGGCCTGTGCAAGGCCTGAGGGTTTTGAACGTTCTGTATGTTTTAAATAATCTTACTCTAAAAAGAACAGTGTTTGTGACACAAAGTTACATGAAATTCAACACTTACTCTCTATGAATTATGGATTAGAATACAGCCATTCTCATTTGATTAGACAATAAACAAATCTAAATTACTAGCTACTTGGCAGAAAAGGCTTGCTGACCCCTGACCTAGAGCAATGAGATGAATTGCTCAGTGAAATGGACAGTGTGTTCAGAAGCAAGCCTGAGACTTACTTTCTTATTACAGAATGGGTGTGCCGTATATTCAGAATACATATCTTTCTATACGTATTTATTCTCAACAAACATCATAAGAAAAATGTATGTTGACCAGATGTCCCAAATCTCACTGAACTTTGGATAAAATAAGTCAATAAGTCTTAATAAAGAATCTTAACCATCTTTTACTATTCTGTATCAAAAACATTTCCTCTCAGATTATTGATACACCCTTCTCTCCGTACATTTTCCATTCTCTTCTCACATTTGGAGGTTGCCTACTTTGACTTCCTATCCTCAGGACTCTGTGGCCAATGGAAATGGGAAGCGAATCCAGAGACTCCACTCTAGGTCCTTATTCCAAAGCCCAAGTCAACTGGAGAAAAGAAGGATGGAGAACATGGCTCTGAGAGGAACATTAGGAGACAGGTGCATTCCCTCTAACCATTCCTGCACCTTGTCATGGCTATAGGAGTTGGAAGCAGCTGAAAGGGTCTGGTTCCATGGGACACTATCCAGGGTAGATTCTGAAACCCTAGACATAGCCCCTGCTTAAGTCCTATGCCCTGGTGTGGCTTGGATATGGCCAGCAGCAGATCTTGCAGGACCACAAAGCCTGGGAGGACAGGGGACTGAGTATCATCACACGACAAAGAAGAGGTTTGGTACCAAGAACCCTGGTATGAGGCCAGGCAGCGGAAGACCCTGGATGACTGGTTGAAGTTCCTTCCTCCATGGTAGGACTAAACTCAATATCAATATTCAGAAACCTTAAAGACTAAAGGTAAAACACAAAAGGAATCAACAGGTTTGACTTTTTCTCACTGAAATCCACACAAGCCATATAACATTCTCCCATTCATACCAGACCAAAGCAGTGCTGTAGACTCTCTCCTTCCACTGAGTTCTGCTTCACAAGAGGTTTATGGAAACCCAATAGGACATTGTAGTGGGAGCTGCAGACTGTGTTCCTGCCACCCAGCTCCCGGCTGCCTGGCTAGCTTATGCCCCAAAATAACAACACACAAATTGTATTCTTTTAAACACTGCCTGGCCCATTAGCTCTATCCTCTTCTTGGCTAACTCTCACATCTTGACTAACCCATTTCTAATAATCTGTATAGCACCTCGAGGTGGTGGCTTACTGGGAAAGATTCAGCATGTCTGACCTGGTGGCTGGATCCATGGCGTCTGTCTGAGGTGTCATACCTCACTGCCTTCTTCCTCCCAGCATTCTGTTCTGTCTTCCCCGCCTACCTATGTTCTGACCTATCAGGCCAAGCAGTTTTCTTTATTAATCAACCAATGAAACAACAGATAGATAAAGACCCTTCTACATCAGGACATCTTTTATGTTTTATTTCACAAACCCATCAAACTGGTGAGTCAAGACCTCAGTCAGGCATTCTCCTTTTGGAGCCTGCAGCCTAGAGAATTACCATGACCTCTTGCCATGCTATGACTTGCACCCCTTCCTGTCCATGTCTGTGGACTCACACTATCACACAATCTTCTTTTTGAACTTACCTAAGTATAGTCAACTGTGTTGATTATGTTAACAAAATTTTATCAAATGCTTAAGAATACCTAAGATAAGGTGAAAAAAATCACAATGTTTATTCAAATTATTCAAGTTCTTGCTTCCTTATCCTCATGTAGAAAGTACTTTTAAAGAAACATTCGAAATGATATTTGGCCAAATATCTGGGCATCATGGTCTAGTCATGTTGACATGGCTTAATATAAAATTATCTACCACAAAAAATATAATTCTTTAATTTCATCTCATAGCTGTAACATTGCTTCAGTATCTAAAACAGATAAAGAAGCTGGGCATGGTGGTACACATATGTAACCTCAGCACATTGGAGGCTGTGGCAGAAGATCTAGAGTTGGAGGCCAGGCTGAGCTATATAGCAAGTTCAAGGCCAAACTGAGCTTCAAGGTGAAATTCTTTGTCTACCCTTCCAACTTGAAAAAACATTCAATTGATGCAATACATCATCCCAACAAACTAAAGATGGAAAATCAAATAGTCTTATCAGGTGATGCAGAGAAGATAAATGTGGCAAAATTCAATCCTTCCACAATTTAAAAACTAATTAAAGTCAAACCTAACTTACTTTCTCATTGAGAACTTATTCTCAGGATGGGGTTGTAGCTCAGTAATGGAGCACGTGCCCCTGCTTGATCCCTGGACCTGACCAAAGAAGAAAAAAGAATTTACTTAATGGAACTTACTTGTAACACACTCGACGATGACAGACCGAGTGTTTTCTCACTGCGATTGAGAACAAAGCGAGGCTGTCCAGTTTCAACAATCTTCTTCAGCAAAGTGCTGGAAGTCACAGCTAGTGCAATGAGCCAGCCAGAGGAAGTAAAGCACAAAGATTAGAGAGGAAGAAACAAAACTCTCCCTAGCTGACACTTTGCCAGAAACCTCCCTGGGAGTGCTGAATGAATTCAGCAAGTTCTCAGAATCTAAGATAAAAAGCAAGGCAAAACTGGATTGCATAGGGAAGCAATGCAGCTGTGATGAAGAAAAGGCATAGTATCATTACAATCGTGTTATAATGAGACATTCTCGGGTGCAAGAATCTACCAAAACATATGCTGGACCTTAATGCTGAAAATCCAACCTTGAAAATGGAAAAGGAAATAATTTACAAGGGGAGTTACGTACTGTGTGTGGGGGTCAGAAGATTCAACATGAAGAAGCTATTAATTCTCCCAAACTGTTGTACAGGGTCAGCATTATTCTGATCAAATTCTAGCAAAATGGCTACGATATATTTAAATTGCCACCCTAAATTGATGTGTAAAAGAATATTAGCTAGAATACAAGAGAACTTGGAAATATTTCAATTGAAAAATAGTCAAGTAATTTCCAAAATAAGTGGTGGCCACCAAATTACAGATTCGCAAAAAAAAAAAAAAAAAGACCAAATGAATGCAAAATAACCCTCTCGGAGTTCTCATATTACATTCAGTCTGAAAAGAAATAGATACAAAAAGAAATTCTTGAGCAAAGACAAAAACTAAGGCACCTTTGTCTTTAGAGGAACAAGACACAAATTACATTGTATTTCTCATCAGAAACAATTCAGTGAAACCAAGAGAAATTCAGTACAGAGCTGAATTGAAAGGGAAGACCAACCTAGAATTCTCTCTCGGCAAAGCCAGTCTTCAAACGTGAATGAGGAATAACAACTTGTAAGCTGGGCAGTGTCGCATGGTAGTTATTGCCTGTAATGCTAGAACTTGGATGATACAGGCAGGAGGGTGAAGAGTTCAAGGCCAGCCTTTTCTACATAGTAACTTCAAGGTCAGTCTTGGCTTTGGCTACACAGTGACTCCAAGCTCAGTCTTAGCTACATAACATCCTGTCTTAAGAAAAAAGAAGTCCCCCCCCCCCCAAGAAAAGCAGAACTGCAGAAATAGAACAGAAATAGAACAGATTAGTGACTGTGGAGTGTAAGGTGCTACAGAAGATACAGGGTGTGGCTAAAAACGGCATGAAGTCCCTTGTGTTGGAGCCTTCTGCACCCTGGCTGTATCCTGGTTGCAGCATTAGGTTGTACTTTTCTAATCTGTTATCACTAGAGAAAACTTAAAAAGTGGTAGGATCTCACAACTGCTATATTGAACTTAGAACTAAAGAGACGTGAGTCGACAAAAGCTCAACTTCTTTCACCATCATCCTCTTCCTCCTTCTCCTTCCTCGTTCTTCTCCCCTCTCCTCTTCTTCCTTCTCATTCTCCTGCTATTTTTCCTCCTCCTTTTCTTCTTCCTCCTCATCTTCTCTCTTTCCCTCACCACCTTCCCACCAAAGGGAACTATTTCTTTCTATCCTTATTCTGCAGTTGATGCTGCTATTGCGTTGGACAGAATAAGCAGATAGCGATGGGCAGCGGGTCCCCACCCTGGTGTCAGGTTCACACCAGCCTACTTCCATTCCCATGTCAGGTTCACACCAGCCTACTCCTCCAGGTATGAGTTACCCAGTCTGATACTGAACAGAGACCAAACACAATGCCCCCGCCCCCCCCCCCCCGGCTCCAGTAGAGAATCCAAATCTTGGCCTTGCCCTCTAACATGCATTTATTATTAGGTAGCCCTAATGCCCTCTCCAGGATACAACCCCTCCCTCTTGCTTGGTCTGTATATCTCAGTGACTTGCCTCCGCTCACGTCAGTGGCTTGTTCTAGTGGCTGAGAGAACCCGCACGGCTTTGCACACAAACTCACATGCTTGTGAAACTAAGGACGCTCTCTTTGGCTCTCTGCCATTTGGCTCTACTGGGCCTCTGTTCTCCTCTGTATCTGCAGGCTTCCACATCAGAATGGCTGGAGAAAGAGGCCATTCTTCCCCTGAAGACTTCTGTCCTGTGCCTCAACCCCCACCCCTTGTGAATTTCACCCTATTTTCCACACGGATTCTACAGGGAGGTTCCCAACTGAACTTTCAGGATCTATCTCTACTATCTTGTGATTCTGGTTCTACAGGAGCCACTGTTCACTCAGGGAAACACACAACTCTTACGCCTAAGTTACCCTGGCGAAGGGGCATCTGTACTGCGGGTATCAGTACATGAAGGGTGGGCTATGCCTTTTATGAAGTTTCCTATGTCTTATGAAGGATGTTACAGTGACATCCTTCCTTCCCCCAACACACACTGTTGTAATCTGCTGGCCTGGTCTGTCACCTGGGTACTGATCCTTTAAGAGACAAGCCCCGCCCACTCCGCTCCCACCCCCCCCAAGCACCAAGGCTAGCAGATCTCCTGTCTCCTCTCTAGCCTGCTCCTGTACTCTCTGTCTGGAGAGGAAACTTCCACCTATCTCTCTAATCCCCCCTCCCCTTCCCCTCTCTCCTCCCTGTCCCTTCCTCCTCCATAACCCATTAAACAAACTCTATACCCCAGCTCTCTCTGCGTGGTGTATCTCTGTCTGTCTCCCACCAAGGCCTCAGGGGCTGCCCCTCACGGGGCCAGCCTCAGGCCACACACTCTTTGTAAATGATAACACATCCTGCTTTAGCCATGCAGAGCTTCCCCTGACCATGCTGCCCACAGCTTGAATTCCACATTAGCGCAAACCTGCTTGTCCCTAAGATGCAAGAATTCCTTTGAAGCCAGATGTGGCAGCTTATACCTGTAAACCCAACGCCAATGAAACAAATGAGACTGACCAAAAGTAAGGCACACCACAGAAGACCCTGCTCTCACCTGTATATTGAAACAAAGAAAGAATAAAGAGGAAAAAAAAAACACTCTTTCAAATAATAGGCACAATGGAAGTTATGAAGAAAACTGAGCACAACAGTCACCAGGCAGCTCTGAGTATGATACCATTGTCTGCTTTCTAGATCTGTTTTGTTGTCCTATGGCAGTGGAGCTTAAAACCAGGTACCTAAGCTTACCAGGTAACAACCTATCACCAGGCTGTTTCCCAAGCCCATAGTTCAATGTAGGCAGATGTTGCCTGTTCCCAGATAACCGGCAGCCGCTTTTCAAATAACTGATTATAATCTATAATATAGATTATAGATACTCAGTGTTTAGCTCAGGCTTGTTACTTCCTAACTCTTACACTTACATTAACCTATATTTCTCATCCATGCTTTGTTTGCCACATGACTTGGCACCTTTTCTCAGTCCGGCATGCCCATTTTGCTCAACTCTCTCACTCCACCCTTCTTCACCCCAGGTGTCCTCAGTTTGATTGTCCCGCTAACGCTAACTTTATCCTCCTTGCTATAAACCAATCAGCTTCCTTATTAACCAATGAGAGTCATACATTTTCACAGTGTGCAGGAGGACCCGTCCACAGCAGTTTAGTGCACGTCAAAAGCCTCATCAAGGCCTGAGAGTGTAGTTCACTGAAGGGGTGCTTGCCCAGCTGTGCAGGGGTTGTAGGTTGTAGCCCTGTGCTGATACCCAGAGCTGCTACCACCGCTACAGAAAAGCATCTTTACAGGTTTGTATTTTAGAGCGATATCCTCTAGTACTAACTAAACTCTGAGCGCTACAACACTGACTTGCCAGGCAAGATGCCCCCTAGAACCCAGCAATGCCATAGTGGCATGGTAGGAATTTTGGTAACTGACCCCTTCCTAATTGGGAACCTAGACAAGCTCACAGTTCTGAAGGTTACAGGCCTGGGTGGAGGTGGGGCCCTACTAGAGTTTTTTGTTTTGTTTTGTTTTGTTTTGTTTTTGCTTGTTTATTTTGGTTTTGGTTTGATTTTTGCTAAATGGACACACTGTCAAACTGTTTTCTAAGTATTTAAGTTGATGCCCATGGACAAGTGCTGTTCTCAATCTTAGGCAGGGAACCTGACTCCTGCTGAGGACCACAGATAATGCAGGCTCATAACTGATCGAAGGGCTAAGAGGGACTGATGGCTACACAGGCCTAAAGGAGACCTCTGTGTCACAGCCCCTCCCCCGCCACAAGAGCTCAGAGCACAGCACAGAAAAGAGAACAGAAAGAAAGAACTGAGGCACGGAGAGGAAGTGGGGAGTGCTCTCTGCTGAGCGTGGCATGGCCGCCACTCTGGGGACCTCACTGCAGCTGTGTGCACCTGCACTCAAGCCAGCCAACAGGATCAGGGAACATTCCAGCAGGCAGCAGTAACTGGACTCAATCTGCTACCAACAGGACGTGAAGGTGGAAGAGCCCGGGATAGGGAGCTGGGGAGCTGCCTGGATATGGTCAAAATACACCATATAGGTGTATGAAATTGCCGAAGTATAAATAAAAGATACTCTGTAAAAAAAAAAAAAAAAAAAAAAAAAAAAAAAAAAAAAAAAAAAAAAAACCAGGAGTGCTTTCGCGTTTCTTAAGGAAAAAAAAAAAAAGAAGGAAGGAAACCCATTTTAGAAAGAAAGAAGCAGAAGAGTGAATTCAGGGACCTGGACCGTTTCTAGCCCTTCATCTCAGCTTTATCTGCACAGCAAATCTTTCCGTTTCCCCTCCACTGTGCTGTCTGTCACCCCACTTCCTAATGTCACTCCCGGCCCAGGATCCAATTCCTTGAGGCTCCTTTTGTAAAGTCCCCTAGTATAAACACAAAGGTCCTTTTCAGTGACACAGGTCATCTACTCGATTGGCTGTAGCCAGCTGCCTCCTAAGTCACCTCACATCCTGGTGCACAGGGTACTATAGATAATTAATGTCGTGAATTCCCTATAAAAAAATCCAAGCCAAGGTACCCTTGGTCGAAGATTTCCAGCACAAGAAAACCCTTTGTGTGAACAGGAAGCTGGTTTGCGTACTCACGGTTAACTAGACAAACAAGCCCTAAGTGAATTGCATTTGTCATCTTGGCAGCTCTGTGCTTATAAAGAGGCTTAACTGGGAGATTAAGACAAATTCTATCTGAAAATATTGCACTGTAAAACCATACACCTGCCGGAGTTCAAAGCGGAGTGGTTCTATTACAGGTTGTGCAAGCAGCAGGAAAATTTTACACGGTCCCAAGCCTGGAAATCTAAGGCAAAGCCCCAACCCCCAGGCCAAGGCTGTTTGAGCCAAGGTTGTTTGAGCTCTCGAAATAAGACTGAAAGCTATCACTTGTCTGCTGCGTGAAGGAAGTCCAGCTAGACTCATGGGGGCCGAGCTGGGGACCGCTAGGGAAACTGCTGAAGTACTAGGGAGGAGGGGAGCCAATGACCTCCCAAAAGCAAGGAGAGGATGAAGCCTTGACGGAATTTTTCTAATGCCAGCAATAATGAGCACACACATATGTGCACACACATACACGCATGCATGTACACACGCATGCATGTACACACACACACACACACACTGCTCCCTAACCTAGAAGCTGCTTACCCTTTACATCCTGTCAAAGATTTTGAGCTGAAAGAAAAGGAAGCAAAGTGGAGCTCCAGGAGAACCAACAACGAGCATGGAGCCTTTGCCCACACTGAAGCTCTCTGGAACTCGGCCCCAAACCAGTAACACTAGTGTAGCCCAGGTGTGCAGTGGGAGTCAGGGAGCTGCCCATTCAGCTCCGTGTTAAGCAAATGATGGGTGTTTTTATTACTACCTGCAATTTTCAAATGAATGACCTAATGCACACAGGAAGAATAGACCACCTCTTAGAGGGTGGTTGGATTTATTTTTCTAACCCAAAGCAGGAAATGCTCTGCCTGGGCTCCGACCCTCTCCTGAAGCTGCTCTGGGCACCCTGCCAAGGCTGGCCAAGGCTGGTTCTTCTGTTTTCATCTAGTCCAATCCCTTTCCCTTAGGCTTTCTCTTTCGCTAGCATCTCTCTGTGACATACCTCCTGGCAGGGTAAGTGACATTGGCAACCTGCATGCCTTGGCCTCCTGCTTGAAAAAGAGAAAATCAGCTCTGGCCAAGGTAAAAGTCATGGGCTGCCTTTAATGTGTAGAATTTTATGGAAATTCATACAAACAGACTAGACTGTACATTCTTGGGACCCCGGAATCCTCTTTCTCCCTCTCTCCATCCTTCCCTTTCTCTTCCTTCCTCCCATTCCCTCTCTTTCTCCCTTCCTCCCTTCCTTTACTGCTCTCTCTCCCTCCCTGTCTATCTCTCCTTCCCTTTCTCTCCCTCTCCCCCAGGCTGTCCCCTGATGTACTATGTAGCCCAGGCTGCCTTTATGCTACAAATAATCTTTCTGCCTCAGTCTCCCAGACGTTAGGATCGCAAATTTGAGGCCACTACAATCTGGCTTGGTGTTTTTGTTTTATTGATTTTTAAAAAAAAAAAAAGTTCTGGGAACTTGTACTGTGTCTGTGAATCCTTCATGTGCAAACAGTTGGGCTAATTGTGGGCTCCATGCCAGAGAGCTTCCGCCCCCATAGGTGTTCATAGAGTGCCAGGGGCAGCCTTCAATTTCCAGCCACTAATAAACAAGGTAATCACTCTCCTGGTGGATTGGGCTATGTTTCTTTCACTGAAATAATTATGTCTTCATTATTGGCTTTCCAAAAAAAAAAAAAACAAAAACAAAACAAAACAAAACAAAAACACTGTGTTTCTCAAAGTCCCAACATTGAAACCTCTTAGCGGTTTCTCATCAGTTTTAACCCAGGTTTCAACCTAGCCAAACTAAGAAGCACGTCCATTCATTATGCTGTCTGTCTCTCACCCCAGCTCCCCTGCCCCGTTCTCTTCCTATGGCTCCCCTGATTCTGGGTACCTAATGAACTGATTTTATAAGCTCAGTTAGAATATTCTGAATATAAAAACTGTTGGAGTTCAGCTTGGCGGTGGCATTGGACAAGGCACATGGGATGTCATCTGTTGGGGTTTTAGCTCCCTTCACCACGTAAGAAATGTCAGCACGTAAGTCACCAAATGGGAAGCACCCTGCACACCACGGTGGCTCTCCCTCACTTCCTGCTGTCTGAGCAGACAGCTAAGCACCCATGCTCACATCCAGAGTGTGTGGCCTCCTGTCTCTTACCTTTCTAACCCTTGCCTTTGGGCTTACTGCCAAACGAACACAGCTTTAACTGGCCTTCCTGGGTTTTCCCTTAGAGTCAGAGGTCATTTCCACCTAAACTGAAAAAGACAAAGCATTTCCAAGGCACTAACCAAGAACTGATGCTGCTTCTGGACCCTCCCTTCGTAAGATTTCCTATTTCCGGCTCCAGCCGGTGAGATCAGGGATGCACGGAGTGGGACAGTTGTTGCTGACCCACGCCCCACCTTCCAGCAGTGCTCACACACTTCTTATAGAAATACTTAACAAGTGCTGATAAAAACACGAATGTCCGCTGTACAAATGAGTGAGTCCTATTGATTGAACAACGTGAAAAAAAAAATGGATTTTTTTTTAAATATGAAAAGTATGCCTGGACCAAAATATGTTATTCAACAAAGCACTTTTTCTCAAGTAGGACTAGTTTCTTGAACATTACATTCCCCTACCAAGGCTGCCCAGTAATGAACCCAGAGAGGCCTGACCTTCCAAGTTGAAGTAAGGCTATGCTGTCTTGTCTGGGACACTTATCAGGTGTTTCCTGAATGCCATGTGTCAAAGGCTATTTTAATTCTGGCCCAGAGGGGTCTTTTGTTGCTAGAGCAAAGGACCATAGATGAAAATCCCAGATAGGGAGTGATTTAGAAAACACCCCAAGTTAAAATCCCACGTAACAGCAGCCATCTCAAATGGTCATGATGAGGATTATATTGAATCAGATGTATGCTACACACTTGGCATAGCATTCAGCCAGCACTTAGGAAATATTAATCATTGCTATTTTTACCAGAATGTAAAGTCACATTTTTAGAATTATACAGTCTGTAAGTCAGCTAAAAATATCCATCTATGCTCACAATTATGCGCCGGTGGCCAGTGTCATTCTGGAACAATCACTTTGGTAGAGATGCTGGAAGCAAGGGGTAACTCAGAGACAGGATGCCTGAGTTTTCAAAGTGGTGTCCTTCAGCGGGAGCTGCGAAAAGGGGAGGAAGACTGGGAGAGGGCAGGGGCTGTGGGTTTAGATAGATCTACTAAGTCCTCTCTTGCCTGGACCTAGGAGGAGAATTGAACTTAAATAGTAGCAAGTAGCTGTTGGCTTTTGAGTTAGGAGAACCAGCCTTTTCTTCTCCCCATCCATACTAATTTGCTACAGACTGCACCCCTTTCCTGCTCATGAACCTCTTGGGTCAGATAGTCCCCCCTTGAGCTGCAGCAATAACCTCACACACACATACACACACACATAGGAAGCTTACTAGTCATCTCAGGATTCTATAACAAAGTACGTGGAGCATATGGCTTATAGAATAGAAATCACTTTCTCATTCTGGATGATAGATATCTAGGCCAGCAAGGGTGAAGGGCCATTGCCTGGCTTATTGGCTTAAAGGGGAATGTCTCTTCACTGTCTTCACCAGCTGAACATGAAATATAAAAAACAAAAGAAAACAAAAAAAGCCAAAAAAAAAAAAAAAACAAATTCTCTCCCTCGTCTCTTTCCTCTCTCTTTCTCCACCCTCTCTCCCTTTTCTTAAAAGGTTACAATCCCATTGGCTTAGAGCCTAACCTTCATGACCTCGTTTAACCTTGATTACCCCCTAAAGGCCCTGTATCCAGATGCAGTTATGCATAAGGTGAAAGTTCCTACATATTAATTTTGGAGAGACAATACTTTCCATATCGAGGGACACCTGTGACCAGTAAGCAGCCAGTACTCATGACCACTGAGGGACAAGTCCAGATGCCAAGTGTAGTAGATTGGTGTGACAGTGATATCCAAGGCTTTCTTCTTTGTACCTGTTGCTCTTTCAATATGACTTTGCAGACTCTCCCTCCATCCTTTGTATCTGAACTGACATTAACTATTTTGACCAACAAAATACACAATTTAATCTCTGAGTTAAAGAGGCCTTAGGAGCTTCCATGTAGTGTAATAGAAACCTAGTATCTATCCCACTAGTATGCCTGAGTTGGCCTGTGGGGGGGCATGGACAGATGTTGGTCCAGCCAACAGTCAACCGGCCAACCACCAGACACACAGAGTAATTGGCTCTTCAGCATAGATGAGTCCAGCTGAGATAAATTAAGCCTGGCCCACTGTCTGTCTGGTGAAACTGGAAGCAAAAGCCACTAAGCTGAGTGGAGCAATGCTTGTTAAACAGAATAGATCACGGAATCATCCAATAAAGAGAGTCAACAAAAATAGGGAGAATTTTAAGGCTGAAGAGTTCTCTAGTTTTAAATTTGTATAACTTGGCAAATAACCTGCCTGAAGCATGTTCCTCATGTGCCAAACAAAGATTATATTTTAAGCCACAAAGGAAACGACCAAGGAGCTTAAGTGAAAGTCAGACGGTAAAGTCTGAGTTAAGGGAAAAGGAAGGAAAAAAAAGTTACATAAACTTGAGTGACTTTACAGGACTGAATCTGAGAAGCCAGAGTCCTTCTCTAAAGATCCCACGCTTCCCAAGTTAAGTCTGTATGGGTTTTAAGAAATATGTTCAAACTTGAAGCCTGTGATCAGGTCTTTCAAGAGGTGAAATAAAAGTGGCCCCCAAGTTCTCGGTCCTACAGTGAGAGATACCTAACATGGGTATTAGTTAGACTCAGAGTAATCATGAGGCAAGAAACAGCACTGTGTGGCACATCTCACATGTGACTTGATATTGGTTCTACATTCTTCAACCAAAAGCCTAACATGAAGAAAAAAAACTAGTAACTTATAAAGTCCTAAGCAATTGTTTGGATTTCTGGGTCACACTGGCAAGTTGAATTTACGTTCTGGGGAAGGGGTAACTTTGAAATATCAGAAAATCTTATATACTATAAGTGGATAAATCTCAGCAAAGTGGTCAATTTGAAATTGATATCACCAATCAAATGTCTAGCCTCTGGAGGTTATGTAATAGTTCAGATACAATTTGAAAGTAAAACCTAGGAGAGATGAGGAAGTCACAATTGATACCAAAGCAATGGAAGGTCAAATAGACCTTGCTTTCTCGATGACCCCAGAATAAATCCAAACAGCGGAAGCAGTGGGAACCAGGGAGAAGGAACAGGATGGAGATGGTGGGTGAGGTGATGAATTGGAGGACGTCAATCAAAACATTTACATCAGTGCCCTCCCACGGCTCTGTTGTCATGAAGGGAGCGGTTAGTTCTTATAGCTACAGACTCCTGGTCCGTATCCAGGTTGAAGGCATGAGGACAGCTCTCTAAGTGGGAGTTGGCGTATGGGAAAATGAATAGCTGAGGCTGGAAAAAGCACAGCATTCTCAGAGAAGCTTGTGGATGCTAAGGAGGACGGGGGATTCTTGGCACTGTGCTCCCTCACCCATTCCCCACACATGCTGTGGAGAGTTCTGTGATGAGAACCTGCTATGACATTACAGGAATATCTACATGCATTTGCACTAGGATCTCTCTACATCTGTAGCTCGGAACAGACAAGCAGAATTGTAACATTGAAGAAAGCCACCCGTAAAGAGGTAACCAAATAATAGCCACAGTTAAGTTCTCAACTCAATAAATCAAATTGGGAAAAAAACAGAATCATAGCAAATAAAAATGCAGAATAATATGGGTAATTAAAATAAAAACCTCCACAACAAAGGGCTTCTTTAAATTGCTTTGAAAAGATTCTGTGATGTAAGCTCAGTAGTAAATTTGGTGGCAGAGATCTCTGTAGTGAAACTTTGGATCTATTGATGTCCCTGGAACAAAACAGCAAAATAAGCAGAGCTGAGGAGTCAAGAAGGGAAGAGGTGGCTTCTCTAACCATAGAGCCCAGAAGAATGCAGATGGAAGATGTGAGGGAAAATTTCAAGAATATGAGGAAGAGCCTGAAGGATAAATATTAACTTAGTAAGAGTTCCAAAAAAAACAGAAGAGAGGGGGACATTATAGAAAAAATAATAAACACAGTAAGAGATTAAAATGTTCTTATCAGATCTTCAGATGAAAATCTCACATTAAAAACAAAGACAAAGTCCTTGAGCTTCATCTTGAGGAATTTCAGGACCCAAGTATTGAACTTCCCAAAAACACTTGCGGGTGACCAAGAGTGTACCATTAGGAAAGAATCAGATTAACGTTGACTTCTTAGCTGCAAAAATTGTTGCTAGACAACAAAGACACAGCGTTGTTACCGCTCTGGGGAGCAGGCATTTGGGGTCTAGACTTATAAACCCCAGCAAGATCTCACTACCAGACAAGAACATGCACCCATCTTTTTTTTTATTTTTTATGTTATCTATTTTCTTTCTTTCTTTCTTTCTTTCTTTCTTTCTTTCTTTCTTTCTTTATTTATTTATTTATTTATTTTTTATTGAGAAAAATGAAGAAAAAAGTTTCCGCCTCCTCCCAGCCTCCCATTTCCCTCCCCCTCCTCCCCCTCCTCTCCCCCTCCCTCTCCAGTCCAAAGAGCAGTCAGGGTTCCCTGCCCTGTGGAAAGTCCAAGGTCCTCCCCCCTCCATCCTGGTCTAGGAAGGTGAACATCCAGACTGGCTAGGCTCCCACACAGCCAGAACATGAAGTAGGATCAAAACCCCATGTCATTGTCCTTGGCTTCTCATCAGCCCTCATTGTTCGCCATGTTCAGAGAGTCCGGTTTTATCCGATGCTTTTTCAGTCACCGTCCAGCTGGCCTTGGTTAGCTCCCAATAGATCAGCCCCACTGTCTCAGTGGGTGGGCATGCACCCATCTTTGGTAGAAGGTGTACATTATATCAAATTACATCCTTACTCAGAAAATGTACCATCAAAATTTCTCTAAAAGCATATAACCTCCCAATTAATGTGCTTCATTTATGAGTAATAAACCTAGTAATACCTAAGTACAAATTCTTAAGTTCTGTGGAATGGTTAGAAAAACTGACCTCACATTATGATATACATTTTCAATAAGTTTCAAAGTACAGAGATTATTACAACTAGATTTTCTCACTCTAATGAATAATTCATCAATGAGATAAAAGAACAAAGCACTAGTCCACTATCTGGCAAATTCTCTCAAATGTCTCTACAATAAATCCTGTATAAAATCAAAAGCAAATTCAAAATAGAACCGAGTTAAAACTGAATGTGTTTAAAGCAGAAGAAGACCTGCAGAATGTGGTCAAGATAGTATGTGCATGGAAATCCAGGAGTAAAACACTTGTAAGAGAATGTCAAAGTTTAAAATGAAGCAACTAGGTACTTGAATTAGGAAGCTTAATAAATGAAAATGAAATCAAAAATCTTGGAAATCAAAGAAGATAATGGTAAAATACATAAATGCAGGGAAAGATTTGAACAGTATGGGAAGCCAATGTGTTTTCTTTTTTAAGACAAATAATCAGAAACCTCATCAAATACAAAAATGGAGAAGTTGTCTGTAGAAAGGCAGGCATAGATTAGCAGCAAACTATGATGAGCAGGATTATGAGGCTTAATTAAGTTCTATGTTGAAACCTGTGGAAGGGGAGGGGTTGTTCAGAACATGTGTGGAGAAGGATATACGGTTCAGAAAACTACCCTTTCGGTGACGTGAGTGAAGAATAGCGTTGGAGGGCTGGGGAGATGGCTCAGTGGTTTAGAGCATTGCCGGCTCTTCCAAAGGTCCTGAGTTCAATTCCCAGCAACCACATGGTGGCTCAACCATCTGTAATGAGGTCTGGTGCCCTCTTCTGACCTTCAGGCATACACATAGACAGAACATTGTATACATAATAAATAAATATTTTTTTTAAAAAGAATAACATTGGAGATCCCAGAAAACAGGCTTTGCAAGAACCCAAATAAAGCAGTGACAGCAAAGCCAGAAAGCAGGCAGAGGATTCTGGAGCGTTTTAGAAATAACGAAGCATAGGCTTTGGTGGTCACCTGGATAGTGAACGTAAGCAGCTGGGGAGGAGCCAAGTCGGATGCCCTAGATGAGGACTCATGATCAGAGATGTTCGAGACACCATCACATCGTCTGCAAGCACATGAGCTCTTTTGGACCTTCACATGGGCATTATGGAGGAAGTCTAGGTTGTACCCTTGAGTTTAGGATTCATTTGGGTTCCAAAGCAAACTTTTGTCTTGGTAGCGGTGCAGATCACCTAGCAGTATTACCTTGAAGTACTGTGAGGCCAGCTCAAGATTTAATAGGAAAGAAGATGGAGACAAATCAGCAATGTCCACAGTGGCCATGGTGGAAGCGTATTGGAAGGCCTGCAGTACACTGGCAGACCCTGCTACAGGAAATATTTAGATCATAAACAAAATGAGATTTGTTTCCAGCATCATGTGGTATAAGAAGAAAAATGGCAATGAAGAGGAATCACCGAATCATCAATATTTAAGAAGGGGTGTGCCAGTGTTCTGGTTTGCCTTTTGATTTGGTTTGCCCCAAACATTCCAATCAAAAGCAACTGGGGAACTTGGGGTGGGGTAGCTATTTGTTTTATAATCTCAGGTCATAATCCACCATTGGGAGAAGTCAGGGCAGGCTCTCAAGGCAGCATCTTGAAGTAAAAGCCTTGGAGTAACATTGCTTGCCTGCTTGCTCTCTTTTTCGCTCTCTGTTGCATGCCTCCTTAGCTTTTAAGATGCATACATATATACATACATACATACATACATACATACATGCAGTCCTTCCTATATCAATAATCATCAAGGCCATCCTCCTAGACATCCCCACAGATTATCCTGATCTAGGCAGTTCCTAAACTGAGGCTTTCCATCTTAGATGACTCTAAACTGGGGTGGCAAGCAGATTAACCAGGATTAGCTGTCTGAGTGTGAGTTCAACAGGTTCTCCTAGCCTGGGTTTTAAGCATGCTTGTGTTATCACCAGTTACCCAACATAACCTGGGTTGTGCATGTAGCATAAAAGGGTGGCTAGAAAGCTGTAAGTATCAACTCACTTTACTGTTAGAGCTGCATCCACAGGAAATCAAGGTGGCAGAAGTGTTAATAAAGTCCTTGTTTGGGGGCTGGACACAGAACCTGATGTCTGATGCAATGCTAGGCAAACGTGACCAATGTGCTACACCACCAGCGCCAATTTCCATAACATAAATTCTTGTCCATTGTCCTGTACCTTTAACCTAAGCCTCATCCATTTTAGAGTCAATCACTGTGGCCCTGAACCAGTTTCCAGAACAAATACTTTGCTATCCTCGGTACAGTGTATTGATTTTCTCTCATTCAGTAGACAGAAGTAGCCTGCCTTTATTAAATTTAAATTACATTAAAAGTGCATCGCTAATGCTGAGTTTGTAGAGCTAAGATGGCCTGGATGAGAGATGGGAGTCTAGAAAGCTGTGTTATGACAGCATCAGAGAGGCATTGTTCCAGAAGACCACAGGGTTTTTCAGCATGCAGAGTATCAGTCACTGCTGTGAAATGCTGAATGAATTAACTGCTTGCTGGGTAAACAATTTATCCTCATTGGCATGGAATTTCCTACTTTTAGTAATTATATGTCATTTAACTAGTATTATATATGCATATTACTAAATGAATATATTTTTATTCTTTGATAATTTGATGCAATATTTTTGTAATATTCACCCCTACTCCTTTCCCTTAACCCCTCCCACATCCAGTATCACCTCCTTTTTTAAAAGCATTTTGAGTTCAGTTTGTGCTGCCCATATATTCCTGAGTTTGGGGGCTCAGAAATCCCTTAGTTTTAGTATCTTCAGTGTGAAACTACATCTTAGGAAATCTCCTGGGCCAGTGGTTGGTCAGCATATTGGTTGCTATCTCTGAACCTTAACTTCCGTTTTTGTAAAACAGCTAGTCTAGATTATCTGTGGAATCCCAGACAGCGCAGAAATTTCAGGGACAACTCCAATATATGCAAAAACAACATAACTGTATATGTGATAGTTTAATATAACATACTAGCTTTGTTTTCTAACGTAGTGTTTTATTAATTTCCTTGTTATTATTTTATGTGGGTGGATGCTTTCCCTGCATCTATGAGTGTCACATGGGTACAGTGCCCATGGAAGCCAAAACAGGGAGTTGGATCCCCTAGAATGGGAGTTTTAGGTGGTTATGGGCCACCATGTGGGTGTTCTTAATCACTAAGCCATCTCTCCAGCCCCATTGCACACACCACACACACACACACACACACATGTGAGTATTTGTTTAATTTTTAATGAAGACAAGAACACACACATACAATTTACTACCTTAGATATAGGAGTATTAAATTGCTATATAGGATAGTATTTTCAATCCCCAAGATCCAGTCCCACAAGGTTACATAAATGGATCGATCACATTCTCACTAACACAAAGAGACACCAGCATTTTCTATGGCCTTTAAGCAAGAAGAAACTGGGGGCCAGGGAAGCAAGAGGCACTGTGCAGCCTGGAATAGCAGCCAGTTTTGAAACTGAGAGGCTTCCACTTCAGTTTTGCCCGTCCTGGCCCAGCCAAGAGGAGATCCCATTCCTTTTATTCGGTGGCCATCAACAACAAAGATCATGAATAGAGTTCAGCCCACAGTGGGAATGTAGGCAGAGCTTTGTGAAGCCCTGAATACAACAACATGCACTGGCCTGGTTTGAATAGGGCTAGTTAAAATAAAAGGAAGCTTTCTCTAGCTGATACCAAGAGGTTGCTTATCACTATGACTTTCAGTATTGAATCCCTCAGAAAGAAAGCAGTTCTAAAGGTGTGTGTGGTAGTTTTTGCTGCTCCTCTATCCCCAGGTACTCCCTTCAGTAGATTCCCTGTTGCCCACACACAACGGACTTTCAGAAGGGCCATAAAGTGTCTATAAAATGAAAGCTAGGAAAATATACTTTAAATGCAAAGTCTCTCTCTCTCTCTCTCTCTCTCACACACACACACACACACACACACACACAAAATACAGAAATAGCCAATAATGACATCAAAAAAATGCAAACTGAACACGTAATGGAGTACTATACCACTTAGAACCAGAGAAGTCCATACCTGATTTTGAAAGACAGGCAAGGATGAGGCTCTACTAGAATTCTCCTCTGTTGCTGGTGGGAATACAAAATGATAAATGTTTTTGGAGAATTACTTGGCAGTTTCCTATAAAGTTAAACAAAAACTTACCTTCAATGGCAAATCTTAACCATCAGTTTGATGAGATCTGGAATCACCCAAAAGACAAGCCTTTTGGCGTGCCTATGAGGGGTCATCTTGATTAGGTTAACTGAGGGGAGATAAGCTACCAACCATGAGTGGCACTGCTTTCTGGACTTGGATTCTGGACTGTATAGGAATGAGAAAGTGAGCTAGGTAAAGTATTTGTCATCCTTTGGTTCCCATCTGTGGCACTGTGATGAGTTCCCGAAACCTCCCATTGCCATGACCTCCTCCCCACCAAAGACTCTTCCCAGGGACTGGGAATTAAAATCAGTCCTTTCTCCCCTAAGTGGCATCTGTTCAGTTGTTTTATCAAAATGACAGAAAAGTAACCAAGATGCTATTTTATAATCCAGAAACGCTGCTCTTAGTCTTTTTCCAATAGAAATTAGAAGAGGCAGAATTCCACAGTAAGGCCTGCATAGCAGCTTTATTATAATAGCTGCAAATGGAAGCAACATGGATGTTCATCAATAACTGAACAGCCACACTTGGTTTTGCATTTCTCAGTAGCCAAGGAGAAAAGACCACAAGTTTAAGACCAACCTGTGATATACAACAAAGCTTTGTCTTCAATTAAAAAGAAAAAACATTATGACAGTGATATTTGCCATATGATATTATGGCAATGATAATCAATGATAATATGCCAGTGATACAATGGATGCTACTCAGAATTCAAAAGTAATAAACTATTGTTATTCATAATAACAGAAACCAAGTAGTTCATACCCTCTAGTTCCATTTATATAAAGTCTAAGAAAGGGGAATCCACCATGGTAAGAGAATATAATGGGTTGGAACTAGGGAAAGAAGCAACATCACTAGAGAGGAGAAAGAAAACTTCTGGCATGGTAGAGATATGCTTCAGAGTGTAGAGACATAACTATATGCATTTACCAGAATCAATTATGCTCAGAGCATAACATCTGTCCATTTTGTTACATGAAAATTAAAATATTTACTTAAAGACAATCTTAAAGGCAACCTTAAAAATAGCTTTAAGAAATAAAGATTAAAAGTGTGTGTTTCATATGAATACTCCACAAGAATTGTAGCTGGACGTTACTTGTAGAATATGGGTACGTTTGGGGGTTTGTTGTTCTTGTTGTCACCCTGGTTTTGTGTCTCTCTGTGTGTGTCTGTGTACCTGTGTGTGTGTGTACACATGCGCATGTGCATTTGTATGCAGGTGTGCTCAGAGGCCAGAAGAAGGCTGGAGTTAGAGAAAATTGTGAAGCACACATGGGTGTTGGAAACCAACCTCAAGTCTTTTGCAAGAGCAGCAAGCATGTTAACCCCTAAGTTCCTGAGCCCTGGACCATCTCTCCCATCACTACTAATAGACTATCTTAGAGTTGTTGACTTAATACTCTGTAGGTACTTTATAAAATCAATAATCATTGATTACAAGGAATATTTTTATTAAGCCAAATGCTTCAAGTGGGATTCATTATATTCAAGAGGCTGGCATTGCTATGTTTGAAGTCATCACTATTTAAGTCCAGGAATGAGAGTTTCTCTTTTACGTTCTATAAGAGACTAGGAAGAATGGAGCACTTAAAAAAGAAAACAGAAGAAAAACACAAGTAGTGCTGGATAGTAGTAGACAACAGTACACAGCTGGAATCCTGGTACTCAGAAGGCAGAGGCAAAGACGGAAGGATAACCAGGCCCCACACAGCCGAGGGTCCATAGTGAGACTATGACAAGTGGGGGTGGGGGACAGGTGGAAGGAAGGAAGAAAAGAAGGAGTAAAATTAACATTAATGATCTGTCTATGTGGCCCTGCCCACTGTGTTTCTAATGCCCAGCAAAGAGTTAACTGTGGATTATGGAAAAGTAAAAATGCTATAATGTTCAAAATTGCTTAGCTAATAAAATGATTAATATTAAAAGTAGATTGTGCATTTTCTCCTGTGATAGAGGAGGAGAGCTGGAACACAGCAGCGAGCGTGCTAATACTTTTGTTTAACTGGAGCACAGGAGGGACCTGAAGTTAGATCAGGGGTTGAGGGAAATCTTCACGAATGTTTGTTTGTTTGTTAGTTTTTGCTTGTTTGCTTTGATGGTTCTGTGGAATAAACCTAGGGTCTTAACATGTGCTCTGCCACCAGGCCCTAGGACCCCTGGTTAGCTTGAGGCTGGCGGTACAGCGCTGATGACTATCATCACAGAAAACACACTGAATCACCTACACATCACACACTTCTTTTTTGTAGAGATAGTCTGGCTCTTACGAAGGATAATTTTATCTTATCTTGTCTGAGATCTAGATCTCCAGTGCTGACAGACATAACTCTCATTTTGCTGCACCCAAATAATATATCTTTTTTTGCCACAGCATTCCAATTTTTAAGAAAAGTTATGAAGAAAATAGCAATTTAACTGTCAAAATGTCTTACGTTTAATGCTTGAAAAAGACAGGGAAGACATGTCATTGACCCTGTTAGCCTCAAAAAGTCTTACAGAAATGTTTAGTAAAGATACTTAGGAAAGAAAAGAGGAGAGAGAAGACAGGAGCAGAATTCAACAGAATGACAATTAAAGTAACAGGAACAGGAGAAAGACAAAGACGAGAACAGGAGAGGAGAATGGGTGAAAAGAAGCCGTCATGGAAATGATATATAAGCACAGCCTCACCCTTCCTCAGATGGTTTCTTCAGGCAGCCCTGTGGGAAAAGAAAATGGAACTTCATGTTTGCTTTATCTCTAACTCTCCTTCCTAAGTCTGGCTGTACTGTCTCTTATTTCAAGGAGAAAACATTCCACTCAGGGTCATCATTCATTGTTGAAATCTCCAAGACATTTTACAGAAGTGAGTCAACGGTGCCTAACTGTTGTGTGACCCAGACTCAAGAAAGCAGCAAGACTGGGCAAGTGTCCCTTTCCAGTCCAGAATAAAAGTCCTTCAGTGACCTCTCATTTTTGCCCAAGCAATTTTTACACGCAAAAGTATATAGATCTATAAAATGGGAATGTGAATCAAACATTTACTGATAATAAATAATAAAAGTATCTTACTATATTTTTTAATTATTTGAGAATTTCATACAATATATGTTGATTATATTCACCTACTTCTCTTCCCCCAACTCCTCCCAGATTCAACCTCTATATCCCCGCCCTTCTCAACTTCTTATCCCACTCATATTTTTTCCAGGTGCTCAAACTTTTATTAATTCTTCCAAAACCCTCACTGTGAAATGAATCCTGAGTGAACAGATTATGTACATGTGACTGTGTACAAAATTTTACTTCTAAAAATATTTATTAAAATAGATGATAAAAATGAATAAAAGAAAACACAAAAACTCCAGTTCCACCTCATCCTTTCTTTTAAAGTCCAATTTGCAGTGATCATGTATACCCTTAGGTATGGGACCCTCCACTGAACTATGGTTAATCTACCAGTTTCACATGCTTAAATAAATTGACTCTCTCTCCTCTAGAAGCCACCAACTGTCAGTGGGTCCTCAATTAAGGATGGGTGCCATAAGTCCCTCCCCTCTACATGTTAGAATATTGACTGGCTTCATCCTCATGCAGGCCATCACAGCCTCTGTGAGCTCATGAGCATAGAGGGCCTGTGGGGTCCAAATGATATGGTTTCGCTCCAGTCCTTTCAAACGCTTGGATCCGACCTACGATCTTTCTGCCTCTTCTTCCAAAATGACCCCTGAGCCTTGTGGAACAGGTGATGTAGGTATTTCATTTGTGGCCCAGGATTCCACTGACATTTATTCTCTGAATTTTGATCAGTTGCATTTCTGCTATGTCAAAGGCTGTCTGCTGTACAAAGAAGCTTCTCTGATGAGGGCTAAAAGCTGCACTGATCTATTGCCATAAAGATAAGAATTTAGAGGGCAGACTGATTTTATGTCCATTTACCAGAAAAACTGTAGGCTCACCCTTTGGGACCTGTCATCTTCTCATGTATTCTTGGCCAGATTTATAGTACCAGGCCTGTGGAGCAGGCCCTAAATCTAATCAGAAAATGACTAGCTACCCCAGTGACAGCCATGATGCTATTGTGCACATGGGCATACCTTGGATATAGTTTACAGGTTCACAGATGACGGCATCAAGACTATTGATGGCATCTCCCTCCCAGGAGCTTAGTATCATTTTTTAGCTCTATAAAAGATAGTCAGCAGGGAGCAGACTTCCTGATCACTATCAACTTCATCTCTCTATATCTGTAACTAAAAGTGTGTAGTGTTTCAGCAATAGGGTCTCACCAACAAGTTACGGGGGGGGGGAGACAAAAGCAATGTCAATATAGACTATACTATCTGGGAGATCTCCAGGACACCCATGACTTGTAATTCAAGGAGAGATATTCTTTATCTGGCACTAGCCTTTTTATTTAACAACCTGTGGTATATGGGGGGGAGCCTGTGTAAGTTAATTCTGATTAAGATCTTTTATATGACGGTATATATGAAGCTCATAAACAGTAGGTTTCTTTATTGCTTTTTCAAACATCATTTGTGTTGGTTGCCCCACCCCACTCCCAACAAGGAGAAAAGGGGATAGGAAGGTTTAAGTAGAAAAGAAGGGTTTATTTTAAAATAATCATTTGGTGTATATATATATATATGTATATATATGTATATATATTATCATTTGATAAGAATAAAGCAAATTTTTATATTAATGAATGTGAGTTTATTCCCACCTAAAGAATTGAATTTTATACTTTACCTTATAGGGCTTCTTAAATATATCTCACAGTTGACATATATTTTGAGTTTATGACATTAATTTGAAAATTATGTTTTGTATAAATACATAATTTAAAAACAAATTTATCAGAAGTGATAGGGAAGGACATTACACACACATCAGAGGAAAAATCCATCAATAGGATATCACAATTCTAAACATTTATACACCAAACACAAGAGCACTCAAGTTCATAAAAAAGACACTACTATAGCTAAAATCACATATTGACCCTCATACCATTATAGTGGGTGACTTCAATACCCCAGTCTCACCAACAGACAGTTAATCCAGACCACAACTAAACAGAGAGATAATGAAGTTAAATAATGCCATAAATCAAATATCCAGCAGATGTTTACAGAGCATTTCACTCAAACAAAACAGAGCATACCTTCTTCTCAGCAGTTCATGGAACTTTCTCCAAAATTGGCCACATACTTGGTTGCAAACTATGTCTCAACAGATGCAGGAAAATTGGAATAACACTATGCATCCTGTTTGACTACCGTGGACTAAGGCTAGGTATCATCAGCAACAGAAACAACAGAAATCTTACAAGCTCATGGAAACTGAAAAAACTTACACTACTGAATGAAAAATGGGTCAAGACTAAGAAGAATATTAAAGACATTTTTGAATTGAACGAAAATGAAAGCACAACATAACCAAAATTTGTGGGACATAATGAACGTGGTTTTAAGAGGCAAGTTCATAGAACAAAGTGCATCATTTAAAACAATGGGAAGATCTCATATTAACAAGTTTAACAGCACACCTGAAAGATCTACAACAAACAGAAAAAGTAGCACCCAGAAGGAGTAGATGGCAAGAACTAATCAAGTCGGAGATGAAATCAATTAAATAGAAAAAAAAACAAAAATACAAAGAATTAATGAAACAAATAGTTTGTTCTTTAAGAAAATTCTTCAGATTTATAAATTCTTAGTCAAATTAATAAACTCAGTGACAGAGAAAAACACAAATTAATAAAATTAGAGACAAAAGTAGGCACACCACAACAGATACCAAGGATATCTAGAGAATCATAAGAACATACTATAAAAATTTATACTCTGCCAAATAGGAGAAACTAAAAGAAAGGGATAAATGTCTTGATATAGATAACCTATCCAAGTTAAATCAAGATCAGATAAGCAACTTAAACAGACCCCAAGCCTCTAGTAAAATAAAAGCAATAATCAAAAGCCTCCCAATGAAACAAAGCCCAGGGCCAGACCAATTCAGAACAGAATTCTACAAAGTCTTCAATAACTGCTAAAATAAAAAGTGTTCCAATTAAACTCCTTTATATGAATATAAATATGAACCTCATAAACTAGTAGCAGAAGGAACACTGCCTAATGCATTTTACAAGGCCATAATTACTCTGATACCTAAACCACACAGACTCAATAAATAAAGAAAATTATAGACCAATTTCCATTATGAATATAGATGCAAAAATCCTTGATAAAACACTTACAAACTGAATCCAGGAACACATAAAAAAATCATTCAGCATGACCAACAAGTAGGCTTCATCTCAGACCAAAAGATAAAACCCCCCTGATCATTCTGTACCTCATTAGGTACAGAAAAGATCTGATGAAATTCAACATTCCTTCATTGTAAAAGTACTGGTCCTTTGCTGTACATTATAGTTTCTGATTTTGAGTTTTTATGGGGTTCTTTTTGGTGAATGTGTGTGTTTCTTGTGCTCCTTCTTAATTTCTTTTTGTTTATGTCTTCACTTTGCTTTATTCTTGTTTGTTTTGTTTACCTACTTGTTTTCTTGAGAGAGAGGGAAAAAAGCATAGAGTTGAGAGAGTTGGGAGGTTGGAAGAATCTGGGAGGAGATAAAGGAAGGGAAAGTGTGATCAGAATATATTGCATAAAATAACTTTATTTTCAGTAAAATATAAAATAAAAATCCACATGTTTTAAAACAAAACAAAAATACAGAAATACGTTTGAGGCCATTGCAAAAATTATTGGAAATTTTGTCTCAAACTCAAGTTAAAACTTTTTTAACGAATTTATCCAAAGCCTACTTAAGCAACTCAAAAGCAATTTTTCTGAAGCACAATTGGAAGATTTTATTAAAGATATTAACATAGGCTTGAGCATGAGGATTAGAACAAAAGAGACATACTCTGAAGAAAGTAAGACACACCTAAGAACACAGATGTGGGATTTTAAAAGTCAAGTCACAGAAAACAAAGCATACCCAGGTGTGGGTATGGGCTCCTCAGGGGATTGTTTCAGTTCATTTTATTTAATATAATTTTTATTGATTCTTGGGGAATTTCACATCAAGGCATCCCAATCTGCCTCATTTCCCAGTCAGTCCCTATCCATCCCTCGCCCTCACAGCATCCCCCACAAAAGAAAATTTTAATATATTAATTAAAAACAAAACAAACAAACAACAATCAACACGTGGCTCCTCCATCTTTCCAACCTCCCCATCACCTCTGCATCCACCTTAGTGCATTGGGAGCTGCAGTGTGTCACGCAGTGTGCCTCTTTTTCACTCAGCTTTGCTTGCAAATGTTCTTCTCAGTGTCATTGGTCTGGCTCAAGGCCTCTGACTTGGTACACCGCCAATACTGGAAGATATCAGTTCATTTTTTAAATAATACTTTTTATTAAATCTTTGAGTTCATATGCATACTATGTATTTTCTCACACAAATTGAATTGAAATCAATATAGGTAACAGCAGCAGGTCCTTCGGTACACAGATCTGTGGTTGGGGCTGTGACCAGTTGTTCCCTGAAGTGTCCAGAGTAATATATTGCATTTAGTTGAAACTGAAAGGTTCTAATGTGAGCTACCTGGCTCTAATTTATCCAAACTCTAATTGAACAACAACTTCAATTGAGAGCCTTGTTTGCCTGACCACAAAGTGGTCCCGAGGCTTATTATCCTCTACTATAGACAAATAAAGGATAATGGGAGAAAGGAAAACACAGATATTACAGTAATTATTTTAAATAGCCAAGCCTAAGAGATAGAGCTTGTCCTTGGAAACTTTTCTTTCTGGAAAGTTCTAAAAGGCAAGCGCTTTTTAAAGAAAGCAAGGGCTTTCTTTGTTAGCTTCAGGAGCTAACAGGAGATCACAGAGCAATGCTTTGTCTGCCAGATGGTTTCCTGATGATCCAGGGACTTTGTAGACTGGTGGACCATCAGTGTTGGTATTGATGGGATCAGTAGAGCACAGGATTCAGCCCAGATTTTAAGGTCACCTTCCCGAAGTGAAGGAAGAAGACACGAATAGCAATAAATGAGCCACAGCTACCAAGACACCTGATGTTCTGCTCGGCATTGAAGGATAAGGCACCTTCCAGCCTGAATCCTTTCTTTCCAAGGGGAGTAAAAAACTTTTAAGTTCAGTCACTGTGCTGAAAATAAATGTCTGTGGGGTCTCAGTCTCCAAATAGAACAACTTTTATCAGCTTTTTCCTCCAAGGCTGAAGGACCATCACAGAGGAAGAGGTAGAGAGATGGTGAGAGTCAGAGGTCCAGAAAAGCAGGAGCAAACAGCGCCTTCTGGACATGACAGAGCGGTCGGTCACATTCAGAGCTCACAGCAGCTGTAGATAGCTGCACAAGACCTTTGCTAGATCTAGCCGGGCACACTCAGCAAGAAGGGAAGGGTCATCGAGCTGAGAGCTACTCATGATTTGCGACTACTTGGGGAAAGGGAATCTGTTGTGGTTAGGTGTGTGGCTTCTCATGGGTTGCTCAGGCTGCCCCGATGCCTCAACATTGAACTCAGTGGGTTATAAAGACGGGGAAAAAGAGGGTGAAAAGTTGGGAAGGAGAGGGGGAGGTATCTGAGAGAAGTTGGGTTAGGAAGGCATTATCAAATACGTTGTAGACATGTAAGAACGTCTCAAAGACTAGGCAAATAAAATAACGCTTTTTCAAAGTCCTAAGTTTTATTCAATTTTTGAGAACACTTTGGATTTCCTGTAATGAGGCCTCCACATGGTTTTTCATTAGTTTTGGTATGGTGAAAAAAAAAAAACCATCAACAAAGGTTATCCAGAATCTCTGGAGCACTTTCAAGTTTGGCTTAGTCACACCTGATATGTCTGTATCTCCTCAGCTCTGAAAGGAGCCACACAGACCTGGTCTTCCTTAGAAGAAATTCTAGTCGTTTATTGAAAGCGGGGAGGTCTTTCCATGTCCTGGAGATACAGCATACGTTCCAGGGGGCCAGGTTCACCTTTCCTGCAGACTGTGTGGCCCGTTTTGCTAAAGGTAACAGTTACTTCTGTTTGGTCATAGAAGATATCTTCATAACTGATTCCAAAGCTACACAGACCTTCTCACTTCCTTCAAAATCGCCGTTCTCAATTGCTTCTCACCAGCGCCTAATGTTTTCAAAGCGTAGATAATACTCTCCTGTGTTGCAAAGAGGGGCACTTAACACCAATCAACTTAGCTGATAGAGGAAGGACTTGAAGCTAATCCATGGCAGAGGCGGTAGGACCCCTTATTTGCTGCATTCAGTCAAGAGTATTCTGTTTACTTGATAGTGCATAACTAACAGCCAGCAATGCTTTTGGATTCAGATATACTATCTGGAAACCTGACCGGACACAGTATAGGCCTATTTCTCCTCTAGGGCCTCAGCCGTGACAAATGGCTGCATTTAACTAAAACAACTGGGATTAACAGTGGTTCTCAATCCTCCTAATGCCGTGACCCTTTAATACAGTTCTTCATGTGGTGATCCCTACTCTTAAAATTATTGTGTTGCTACTTCATAACTGTAATTTTGCTCTTGTTTTGAACCGTAATGTAAATATCCGATTGTGGAATATCTGATCGGAAACTGCAAAGGGCTTCAGCGCCACAGGTTGAGAACCACTGGATTATAATCTTCTGATGATTTCTTTATTCAAATGTTCTTGTGCCTTGAAGGAGGGCCAGAATGCTCAGGTAGGGTGATAGCCAGACCACCTACATGTGGTCCTTCTCTGCCCTTTGTGGGTCTCAGAACCTGGAATCCCCTCTCTGAGAAGCATCCTAAAAGGCAGCATCCAAGGGAGAAGTATCTCAGGAAACCAGAACCTGAGAATTGGCTCAGCTCTCGCTTGGTACGCCTCTGCTGCATCCTATTGCCGGGAGTCTCTGAACCAGATTCAGTGGAAGAGCTCTCTTGGAGGAGGTTCTAAGGTGATATGTAAGATATTCATCAATATGGCTATAGGATAAGGTCATTTCAGATTCCCTCTCCTCAGTTGCTCAAGGTATTAGGTGGGGACATCTCCCTGCCCACCTGCGAGCCCCTCTAGAGTCAAGTCTCTTGCCGACCCTAAGATGGCTCCCTTAATTAGGATATATATTTCTCTGCTCCCGTGTCCACCCTTCCTTTATCCCAACCATCCCATTCCCCCAAGCTCCCCCAATCTCCCCTTCTCACGTTTCTCACCCCATTTCCCCTTAGCCCCATGCCACCTCACCCCAAGTTCCCAGTTTTTGCCCAGCAATCTTGTCTACTTCCCATATCCAGGCGGGTGACTATATGTTTTCCTTTGGGTTCACCTTCTTATTTAGCTTCTCTAGGATCACGAATTATATGCTCAATGTCCTTTATGGCTAGAAACCAATTATGAGTGAGTACATCCCATGTTCATTTTTTTGGGTCTGGGATACCTCACTCAGGATAGTGTTTTCTATTTCCATCCATTTGCCTGCAAAATTCGCGAAGTCATTGTTTTTTACCGCTGAGTAGTACTCTAATATGTATATATTCCACACTTTCTTCATCCATTCTTTCATTGAAGGGCATCTAGGTTGTTTCCAGGTTCTGGCTATTACAAATAGTGCTACTATGAACATAGTTGAACAAATGCTTTTGTCATATGATAGGGCATCTCTTGGGTATATTCCCAAGAGTGGTATTACTGGATCTTGGGGTAGGTTGATCCCGAATTTCCTGAGAAATCGCCACACTGATTTCCAAAGTGGTTGCACAAGTTTGCATTCCCACCAGCAATGGATGAGGGTGCCCCTTACTCCACAACCTCTCCAGCAAAGGCTATCCATGATGTTTTTGATTTTAGCCATTCTGACAGGTGTAAGATGGTATCTCAAAGTGGATTAATTTGTCGTCACTGAAACAAAATCTCTTAGATAAACATGGAACATGGGTGAAAAGATTTCTTTTCTTCTTTCCTTTTCTTTCCCTTTTGATTTTGGTTTTGGTTTTTCAACACAGGATTTCTTTGTGTATCCCTGGCTGTCCTGGGTCTTGCTCTGTAGACGAGGCTGTGTTGAAACTCAGAGATCCACCTGCCTCTGCCTTCCAATTGCTGGGATTAAAGGCGTGCACCACTGTTGGAGGAGGGCTGCTTGGTCGTTCTGGCCTCTCGGCCCTGAAATAATCACACAGAAACAGTAACCCACATCACACCATCCATTGGGTCAACTTCAGGAGTTTCTGCCCATGGGCTCCCTTACTGTGGTGATGCATAAAATCATGGCAGAGAGTTGGGGAGTGGGGACAAAGCTGTTTGCCTTCTGTGACCAGGAAGCAAGAGAGAAAGAGAGAGAGAGAAAGGGAGAAAGGGCAAAGTGGACCCGTCAAAGGGACCTCCTCACTTCTACCACTTCTCAAAATGTCATCAAAATATGACTTCATCAATAAATTAATTCATCAGCTAATGGAAAAATGGCTGGCAACCAAGTCTTTGCTGCATGCACCTTCGTAAACATTTCAGATCTAAATCATAATGCTCCAGACATTTACTCAAAAATAAAATACTCACGTGCGTGCACGCGTGCGCGCGCGCGCACACACACACACATACCTTTTTTTCAACTTTCTGGTAGCCTTAGATTCATGGCCCTCCTGCCTCGGCCTCTCACAAGCTAGTTAGTATTGCATGGTGCTCATACTGTAGTTTTACACAACCATACCTTGCAAATAATACACTTTTAAATGTATTACATACAAACCTGTGCTAGAAAAAAAACATTGCAAACCTATTTTCAACATTAAAAAATAGGAAAGATGCTGGGTGGTGGCGCACATCTTTAATCCCAGCCCTCGGGAGGCAGAGGCAGGAGGATCTCTGTGAGTTTGAGGCTAGCCTGGTCAACAAGAACTACTTCCAGGAAAGGCAACCAAGCGGCACAGAGAAATCCTGTCTCGAAAAAAAAACAAAAGACAAAAAATAAAAAAAGGAAAGCAACTGCTTGCCCATTATTAGTGTGACATTCACATTGAGAAACAAAGTAAAGAAGGTGTACTTTTCAGAAGAAACAAATCCTATTACAAACTGTTATTGGAGTTTGGTTTTATTTCTATAAGGAAAACAGAAACAATACATGAGTGTTTTGAGACACATAAAGTCATGCCTGGAAGCTTGTGTGTTGAAGTTTCAGTAGTTAATTGGCTCCACAGGTGAGTAGGAACTGAGATGGCATCACTCAGGGTAAGAGAAAGAGGTGGAGAAACACTTCTGGGTTTGATTCATCATAGGTCTGTCTATATTGTTTGAGTCTTTAATAATGTGTTTATGTACAACTTGAGTAATTCTCTCAAAATATATATGCTATAATTTGCTTGCTTTTTGACATCTGAATCCATTGGATAATGAGACAGAATCTTTGCAAACACCAATATCATAGTAAGAATTGTGCCAGCATTCCTACGAGGCTTTGGTGCTAAACAGTTGTAAAAGGGGTTCTTAAACTTAGTAAATTCTTACTGAATAAAGCCACCCAGAGTCTGACAAATGCCCTTAAAGAGGTCGGAAGGACATCTTGAGGAAGGGCAATGGTCCAGGAACTTAGTGGGTAGAAGGCACAAGGCAAAGGCTTCAGTCTCTAATCTCTCCGGGTCTCATTTTCCTCGTCAGTAAGATGAAGAATTGATCCAAACATCATTTCAAACTCTGTTTTAAAGTGGTGGGAGGAGAAATCGGGGTATCAGTTTTACATTTTCAAAATAAAATCTTACCAAAAAATTCCATTATGCAAACTTGATAGTAGTAGAATTTCTTTGGTCAGAAGAGGTCATGGGTCTCAGGATGCCCCAGGGGAATCTGAGGCCCGTGTAGACCATTCCCTTAAAAATTCCACTGGTCATCTCTTCTGAACCCCTTTCTACTCGAACAGGACATGCTCATTTGTGGATGTAATCCATATGTGCCAGCCGTATGGAAGTGCCAGTGAGGAGAGATGTGGGGAAGGAGAAACAAAACGCAGTAGCGTTTATGGCTCTGTCAACATGTAACCGCCACTGTGGAAGCTGTTGAATGGCTTCCTTTGTTTAATCCTCTGAAGCACCTACATGTTCACTTCTACATAGATGAGGCTACCAAGGACAACGTGCTTGCCGTAGGTTACATACTGAAGGATCTGGAATCCAAGCCAGTTTGCCAACTTGGAAGAGATACACAGGATAGATGGGCCTGAAGCATAGCTTCCTGCTAGAGAAAAAGAGATTCAGAAAGTTCTACTCAGAGCTGAGGGGAGAAGAGGATGCTGGGAGAAGCTTTGTCACAAGCTTTGTCTGAAGCTATGCCTCAGAGGACCACTTCCTCCCTCTCCCCTTCCTCCTCCCCCTTCTCCTTCTTATCCTCCTCCTCCTCCTTTCCCTTCTCTTCCTCTTCTTCCTCATCTCCCTTCTCCCCCTTCTCCTCCTGTCTTGTTGTTTGCTTTTTGCTTTGTTGTTTTAAGACAACATATATTCTGAGAACCTAGAGGGCTAAGCCTATCATAGGCGAAGCAGATCAAGAAAACACACAAGGCAACATAGAGCTCATTGTTTGCTATGTGAAATATTACAGAGCTTGAGAGATTTTGAAATCGTTTTCTTCACCCGTAATAAATTCAAGCTGCTCCATTTCTACTCTCTCTAGGTCCCTGACAGAGCTGAGATGTGTGTCCAGCACCTGACAACATGACATGCTGATATAAATGCATACTACAGTGATCGCATCACCTCTGCCTCCGAGGGATCACCAATTGCCCAAAATGCTGAGTTGCTTGGGTTGTGATCCATGTTCAACACCGTACATGTCAGCTGCCCCCACTGGTAACATTGCTATTTGCCTTATTTTCCAAGTAACTAATTCATAGACCAGCCAGGCAAGGACTGAGTCATCTTGGAAGGGACCCAACTCTCTCCTCTGCACTGCAAGCTTTACAAAAAGATCATCCTTTGTGGAATGTGAACAAAATGGCCTCTGCCATTTAGTCATGTTCCCGAAAGTTATTAAGATGAATCCAGGTATTTTAGTGCTCTGTTGAATCTAGTCGTGCCAAGGAAACAGGTATTTGCCCACAAATATTATGAGCCAGCCTCAGGCACAATGTCTCTCGCTCCCCATATCGAATATAACACAACAATTTTGTCTCTGAGATCTGGAAAGGTAAGACTCACGTTGACTGCAGCTATGAAAACCATGAGTAATGTTAAGCTAAGACTGTACTTTTTTTTTCCAATCATCACATTCTTCAGTTTTAAGGGGAATAAAATATCGGCAGATCGTCAGTCAAAACCATCTGACTTACTTTTCATTTGTATAAAGGAGCATTTAAATAATAACAAAGGAACTCAGAAGTGTTATTTCTATGACATCAAACAATTTCAATGTTCCCATCTTCTCACGTGAGGAGCACTAGCCATTGTCTTGGGAAATAACAAGTGTGGGAGCTGGAATAAGTGTGTTTATTCAGAGCAACAGAGTGGAACTGGGCCTGTCCACTGTGCATTTGCCTTGGCTTGGTGTGCTCAGGCATGTAGCTCATGCTTCACCAACATTGAGTGTGAAAATCAAGGAAATTCCATGTGGAAACTTTATGTGATTAATATCTCACCTGTGCTTGAAGACAGACTTTAATTCTCCTTGCAGGCCTAAAACTGAGATTGTTGCCCATTGTCCATTATAGCAGAAAATTTATCACACATTAATTTTTAATTTCCTTTTTTCTCTCTAATGAAAGAAGTTTACAGTGCCGGAGGGTGACACTTCACTTTACTTATGGCTGAGGTCCTGCTATGACGATCACCAGTGTCCTATTTCAGAAGAAAAATTGACGAGACAGCATAGGCATCTAGAGGAGATCCATAAAATCATCTTTATACCAAGAAAGACATGTGCACATCCATGCTCTCCCGCACACAGAAGAAACGCTATTGATACTTGGGGACCACTCTGAAGCCATTTGAGAACATAAACCACCTCTGAGCTACTGAAGGTGGTAGCCTTTGGAATAAAAATTGAGTACTGTAGTCAATCTGAAGGACACTAAATTTGATGGCTCCCAAAGGGGAGAGAGCAAGGCTGCCCTGAGTCTGTAAGTGACAGGCCAAAACGAGACAGACGCTGGAGTGGCAGAAGAACACATGAGCAGATTCACCCAGAGACAGGCATGCCTTGGCTCTTCTGCTATGTCACTCTATAAACTAGGCCTCAGACCTGATAATAGAGACCAGGGGGATTTTTTTTTTTATTTACCTAAACAGAATCTCAGTTTATGGAAACTGCAATTAACCCATAAAAGTTCAGGACAATGATGCAGTTTACAGGATTCAGAATTATTTTAAGCACCATCTGAAACAAGCATTTTCTCCAGACGTGCATATCTTATCAGAATGAATGCCCAGAAGGCTGTGACTTTGGGCGCTGGCAGCCTGATCAACAGTGTCGACCAGTGTACACGCCTCCCTCTGCACCCTCATCTCTCATCATCCAGAGAGGCCCCTAGAGAGACCACGAGAATGAAAGAAAAGAATATATAGAATAAAAAAAAAAAGAAGCAAAAGCATTTGAGATCTTATGGAAGTTAGGGAAACAAATCATGGAAAGACAACTGGTGAAAGAAAACACGAAATTGGGGCTGGAGAGATGGCTCAGAGGTTAAGAGCATTGCCTGCTCTTTCAAAGGTCCTGAGTTCAATTCCCAGCAACCACATGGTGGCTCACAACCATCTGTAATGAGGTCTGGTGCCCTCTTCTGGCCTGCAGGCATACACACAGACAGAATATTGTATACATAATAAATAAATAAATATAAAAAAAAGAAAACATGAAATTATGTAGCCAGATGGAAAGAGGCTAAGGGCTACCTCAAAGACAGCACATGCTTCGAGACCATAAAATTTTAAGGGACTGTACCCCAAACTACAAACCGCCAAGAGATATGAATGTGTTTACTCTGGAAGAATACAATGGGTGAGAATCTAAAAATAAGATTAAATGTAGGGTTAGCCTTCCTTTTTCTTTTACGAATGAGGCCAGCACTTAGATAGCCAGGTGTTTACATGTATAGTTGTGTAACACCTCAGGCGGCTTCCTGAGTCACCCACATAGGTGGCCACAGATTAACCTTTTTGTTAATTGATTTTTAACAGTCCCACACATGGCACCTGGAAATTTTCCACTGCTTATACATTAAGTCAGCCTGTCGCTTTTACGGGACGTAAATTCATCTCTTTGCAAAGAGCTTAGAATTTCGAAGGGAAAACTACGGAATGAATCTCAGCTTTCATTCCGGTTGGTCAGAACCGGCCAATTCTGAATAACTTCTCTTGCTGCCTGTTTGGAAGGGAGGTGTCATTTTAAAAACTGGTTTCACTGATACCTTCAGAGCATAAGGTTTATGCTCTCATTTCTTGGGGCTTGGGCCAACGGTTTCTCAGTTTGGAAACAGGAGTAGGGTTTCTGCAAAATTGTTTTCTCCAGTCCATAGTCACTGTGATGGGTTATGATGTGGGAAATCAAACACTGCCATTGAGAACATTATGACTGATCTAGTTAGTGAATCTGAGCCTTACAGGGGTTTTAAGAACTACTTAATACCGCGTGGATTGTTTAACCAACAGGAAAAAGAGTCACTCACTATGTTCTCACCCCCAATCCTCCGAACTGAGCTGTTCAATACAGTTACAAAATGTATTTGCGAGAACTAAGCAAACTCCAACCCAGAAAGGACATGCCCAGCATCCGGTCAGGTATGAGAAAGTAACCCTTGTGTTGTAGAACAGCAGACAAAAAGAATAATTGTGAGCTAATCCAAGTAAACAGGACGTGCTGTCATATCGATTTAAAATCAAACACAAGGATCTGGCAGTCTGAATCAGGAAAGAAAACCAGGAAAAGCTTCCTCAATCAGTGCTGAGGACCGTGCCTGCTGTGCTGGATGCGGTCAGGGCAGCCTGGATGGGAGGGCTCTCAGCTGCCTAGAGTCTTTCTGTCCTCTGCCTTCACAAGCATTCACTTGGAGCTGTGGACAAGGACTAGGGACCCAACAAATATGTGTTGAGGTGCACATGTAACCCCATTTCTATCACACTATTCAATGCCCTAGGGTCTCCAAATGGAAAAGTAAATACCCTTGTCTGTCTCCATTCAGCTACATGTGTGGAAACAATCTTTGACCAGACCAGAAACAAAACAGAAAATGGGTTTTATCCTCCTTGTCCACTCTCCTTCTTCTACTCAATATAAAAACCATTTCCACGCACACCTAGAGACTAGCATGTAACTTAGCCTGGGACACTCATAATGCTTCACTGTCTAAGTCAGACCGGCTGTGACCTATCATTGAAAGCTTTAAGACTGTGATCACATCCCTATCAGGTGGAGAAAGTTGACGTGGGAGAATGAAGTCAATATGTTTCTTTCTGTTCTAATAAGCCTTTCTCATGTAAAGCTCATTTGGGTTGGTTTCTGCCTGTCCTGATGCTTTCTGCAAGACTGCTTATAGCTGGGAGTGAAAGCAGAATCCTCTTCCAAAGGGGATTCAAGTCTACAGCCTGTGGCCTTGGTGGTGAGGTGGTGGATGAGGACTTGTGCAAAGGACACGGCAACTGGACAGTGAGTCTGAGGTTTTCACATCTAAGTCTAAAAGGACCAAGGGTAATGACACACTTAACCTTAAGCCACAGTGAAGGCTGCTGCTGTTGTTTAAAACATTTCATACACTATATGTTTATTATATTCTTTCCCTTTCCCCAAATGCTCCCAGATCCTTTCCATCTTCCCTGTCTAAATGCATGTTTTTCTTTTTCTCTCTTTCAAAAAGAAACAAAACAAAACCCAAAAATCAAAACAAATGAATGAACAAAAATAAATAAATAAATAGATAATACAGCCAGTTAAACATACCAAAATAAAACAAAAAGCACACAGATTCACACACACAATAAAACCAGAGTTTTTTGTGTTGGAAAATATACCCAGTGTTGTTCCATTGGAGAAACTGAATTTTCCCTTTCCTGGCAGGGTAAGGTGTCGACTTTGAGTCCGCTTCTGCTTCTTAGTGCTAAGACATTGTCTGACTTTTACATGTGCTGGTCTTGCTCACACCCAGTGAGGTCATGTGTGTGCCCGTCCTGTTGTCTCTAGACGATGCTGTCCCCTTGCTGTCATCTCTTATGGCTCTTAAAATCTTTGTGTCTCCATGAATCCTACATAGCAGCTTGAGCCTTGAGGGAAGGAATTCGGTAAAGACCTTTTAGGTTTGAATGCCCCGAAGTCTCTCACTCTGCACACTGTCCAGATGTGGGTCTCTGTGTGAATTCCCGTCTACTACAAGATAAAGCTTCTCTGATGCAGGCTGGGTGATGCACTGATCTCTAGGTATAGCAGAGCAGAACGTCATTAAGAGTCATTGTATTATCATGTTCCTTTAGCAGAATAATAGTGGTAGGCTTTCCCCTAGGACCCATGACCCTAGTCTCAGCATCTTGGCCAATTAGCAGTGTCAGGTGTGGGTTCCAACTCATGGGGTGGTTTTTTTTTTTTTTTGGTTTTACAGGGTTTCTCTGTAGCTTTTGGAGCCTGTCCTGGAACTAGCTCTTGTAGACCAAGCTGGCCTCCAACTCACAGAGATCCACTTGCCTCTGCCTCCCAAGTGCTAGGTTTTAAGTCCAATCGAAAACTGGTTGGTTACTCCATTGTACCACCCATAGCTGAGTGATCAATGTCATCTTAAGCCACCAAGTAAAACCTCCAGTGCCAGAAATGGGTTACATCTTATTGAGTTATTGGCAAAAGATCCCATAGACCAACTCCCCAGACATCACAGGTGATGGTTAAGACTATTGGTTACCCTTCATAATCTAACAGTAAGGCCTTGTTGCTTATGTCATGGAACACAGAGAAATCTAGCTGGTGCCCAGTTAGAAGCATCACCCCTACTGACTAGCATTCATGGTGCTGGAAGCCCTCTGGGTGATACCAGTATTGGTATTGGTGATTACCAATACTGTGTGGTATTGGTAATCACCAATACCACACAGTGAAGATTTTTTAAAAAGCATGATCACTACAGCCAACCAACTACACATTTTACTTTATATCATTAATATAGTCCAATTTCTATATATAAAACAGTGTCTAATTGTTTTTCATTCAATTTATTTTTAAAAAAAATAATCTTTTCTCATTTTACATACCTACCCCAGTTCCCACTCTCTCCTCTCCTCCTGCTCTCCCCACCTTCCTCCACCCCAGCCCCCCATCCACTCCTCAGAGAGGGTAGGGCTTCCCAAGGGGAGTCAACAAAGTCTGCAGTATAAACAACAAAGTTTGACTGTAAAGCACCATAATTCTTCAAGCTCTCGTGAAATTTTAGTTAAAACCTATAAGAAGTAACTGTGAAAAAAGCTATGCAGATTTCATAGTGAGCATCTATAGTCTATAGAAACTATGCTTGCTTACTTTAAGTCCTTACTGTAAATGATACAAGTGATGGGGTCTAGAAACCAGGGCCTAACCCATACTAGGGAGAGACTCTTTTGCTAAGTTGTGTTCTCGGCACCATTAATAACTAAAGTATCCTAAATGCAGGGAAGCTGGCAACTCATTTCATCAGCATCCCCCCCCTGCAGGAGAGATAGTTTACTATCCTCACGTGAAAGCTGCAGAGACCAAGGTACAGAGAAGTCCAGCGACTCGCTTGACACTGGATAATTTGTTTACCAGAAACAGGAACCTCTTTTCCGCTGTCAGTACCCCAAATCTATGTTTTTGATAACTGTGTTGCACCTGTGTTTTTCAGTGTACCTGCTAAGCCTGGCTCCAAGTAGGAATTCAACAGGTGCTTGTCAAATAGCAGTAGACGGATAAAAATTATCTGTGTAAAGTCGTTTATAACAACCAAGTGATGTTGTAACTTTTTAAGTCAAAACGGCAGGCGTGGAGTGGTAACCCATGGGACAAAGAGTCCTCTGTAGGGACACTTGAAACGTGTATCCATTTTGCTAGTACTGTGGATAGACTCCTTAGAGCACCGTATACAAGAGCTAAGTAAATTCTCTTTGAAGTAGGAGGATTCTCAAATAATTCCCTGGGAAACTGGATTATCCCAAGTACCAAAAAGGGGTCCCACCTCATGCCAACGGGCAAAATAATAGAAAATACACTGTCGAGGTAAGGAAAGACAGAAAGGGAGAGTAGGATCTCCAGAAATACTCACTCATCGTCTTTCCCACTTCCTGCATGAAGATAGTATTTTCTGTCTCATCTGGAATGCAAATAAGACAGCTCTTTAAGTAATAATGTTCTTAGCATCCACTGTTAGCAGAAGTGACTTCTGTAACTATAATTTGGGAAGTTTCTTTATGATAAGAGTTTTTTTAAGTATGTGACAAAGGAATTATAATTTCATTCAGAGTCATTTTTTGTTTGGTTTTGGTTTTGGTTTTTGAGACAGGGTTTCTCTTCAGAGTAAATTTTTAGAAGTAACTTTGAGATCCCTCTAAAGCCGACATTGGCTCTGTTGTAAAGAATAGTGTGGCCACAGTCAAATGCAGAGGCTTATTAACAGCCACTCCCTCGCTGGAATGCTGTGATCAAATTTGCTAATCCGTGTACACCAGCAGAGTTTAGCTAAGTCTGGAAAAGACCTTTTTGCAAGGATCGCCTACCACGTGGCTTTGCAGAACAGATAAAGGTTAGCAGCTTGATACTGTGCAGCGGCCTTAAGGATCTAAAGAACAAAATGGCTTAAAAGTTTAATTCAACCCGAATCATGGTGATTGCTAGGATTTGGAAAATTTGGATTCTAAGAACTACCAATAACTCTCACATGATAGCTGTGGAAAAAAACTATGAGATCATTACATCTACCTACCGATCCCCCAGCCAGTTCTAGAGAAGCAATTGGAGCCGAGCTTTCTGGAGTACCGCTTCCCTGTGTGGGGGAGAGAAAACGTTAACTCCTTATGGTGTAGCCTGGTTGGCCCATTGAGAGATGAGGCCCTTCTGCACTTCCAGCTTGCCTGAACCACACAGGGGAACCTGCTCCAGATGAACCCTGGACTGGTCCCAGAGGCACATACTAACGCGGATCTGAAATAGGACACATGGGAGCTGTTTATTTTACAGATTTTTTTTTATTCCTTTGCACTTTCAAGAGCAATATTTCAACACACCCGGAGAGAACGGAAACAGTCGACAGGGTGAACAGCCTGACCCGCTCAGCTCCGAAGCTCGGTCCGCAAGCTGGGACACAGGTGCATGTCCTTGCTTGTCAGACGACTGCAGTGATTTAGGCGTACTGTGAGGCTGCACGGACGGAGCTCTGGGTGGACAAGCACGCCTTTCTGTTTTTGAGCCATTACTAGAGCCCTGAGGGGCTCTGCAATGAACAGAATCCTGCTGCGAAGAAAAGGCTGTACAGGCTGCAAATCGAGGCTTTAGAAGGACTGAATGTATTAACCTTCGGAAAAATAATTGATTAGGCAGCCTCTAATCCCAGCACCCGGGAGGCAGAGGCAGGCAGAGTTCTGTGAGTTCAAAGCCAGCCTGGTCAAAACGCAAGTTCCAGGACAGCCAGGGCTACACAGAGAAAAAACCTGTTTCAGTGAGCAAGGGGGGGGGGGGGGGATGTGAAGGAAGGGGGGGGGGGGGAGAGAGAACTGATAAAAACTGAATAGAAATATTGACTTGTATTTTGTATTCTTCTCTAGACAGTTTGGGTAGATAAAATTAATCCAAAGATTTTTTTATATCTTTAAAAAAATTAATCCAAAAAATGTTTTTTCTCTTTTAAAAAAAAATAAATCTCTTCACTGATAACAAAACAGCCTCAGAAATAGCAATGTTGACAACAGAATGAGGAAAACGGAAAACATCTACAGCACTTATTTTGGGATTCAGGGGTGATATTTTCCTCATGCCTTACATAAAGAATTACATGAATGTCTAAAGCCAATTGATCATGGGGGTGGGGAGAAGAGGAAGGAAGAAGGGAGCGAGGGAGCGAGGGAGGAAAGGAGAAAGGAGAAGATGAGGATGCCTATCTAGTCCTACAATGCATTTGTCCTAGGGAGAGAGGGAGGGGTCAGACTTTTGCACTAACAAGTTCCATAAACAACTACAGCCTGGTGGTCATTTTCCTTCTTTCCCTCTTTGTTTGTTTGTTTGTTTGTTTGTTTGTTTGAGACAGGGTCTCTCTTTGTAGTCTTGGCAGTCCTGGAACTTGCTATGTAGACGATCTGGCCTCAAACTTACAGCAGTCCTCCTGCCTCGGCTTCCCCGGTACTGGGATTCAAGGCGTCTGCCACCACAATGGCCATTTTTCTTAGTGGATAATGACAGTCATCTTTTTTTTTTTCTAAAAAAAAAAAATGACCAGATGTGGTGGTGCACACCATTAATTCCAGCACTTGGGAGGCCGAGCCAAGTGGATTTCTGTGAATTCAAGGTCAGCCTGGTCTACGTAGTGAGTTCCAGCACAACCAGAGCTGACTCAATAAAAAACAAAGAAATAGAAAAAATATTTTGTTTTGTTTTTTTTTTTCAGTTTATGTGTCTGAATGTGTGTCTGAGTATGTGCACCTATGCAGGGCAGAAGAGGGTGTCAGATTCCCTAGAATTATAGTTGCAGGTAATTGTAAGACACCCCAAGACCTGGGTTCTAGGAACTCCAGGTCTTTGTAAGAGCAGCAAGTGCTCTTAACCACTGAGCAATCGCTCCAGGTCCAGCTGTTGCCTTTCAGAAAACAAAGGGTACAATAAGCTTGACTCTTGGACCAGGCACGTGACTCATCCGTGTAACCTCAGCTCTCAGGAGGCAGAGGCAAGAGGATTGCCAGATAGCAGGCTAGAGGCTACAGAATAAGACTGTCTCACAAAAGCGCCCAAAAAACGGTTGACCGTTTAAAGAGACAGCATCAGAATGGACTCAAAATGTATTCAAAGGCAGAAAGATCATCTCCCTGAGTTTGGAGGAGGTTTTTCTGTGAATAAAGGTTTTTTTTCTTCCTTTTTTAAAATAACACTTCCTTTGGTTTTGTTTGTTTGCTTGCTTGCTTTTTACTTTTGTTTAGTTTTGAGCAAAGTTATTGCTAAGTAGCCCATTCTGGCCTCAAATTCCCCAACTTTTTCCTTCTGCCTTCCAAGTGAGTGGGCTACACACCCTTGCATCTTTCTTTCTGTCTTTCTTTCTTTCTTTCTTTCTTTCTTTCTTTCTTTCTTTCTTTCTCTCTCTCTCTCTCTCTCTCTCTCTCTCTCTCT
>JABTXL010012544.1:1847727-1872633 GCA_025134845.1 Neodon shergylaensis | reverse complement strand
TCTCTCTCTCTCTCTCTCTCTCTCTCTCTCTCTCTTTCTTTCTCTTTCTTTCTTTCTCTCCTCTCTCTCTCTCTCTCTCTCTCTCTCTCTCTCTCCCTTCATTCCTTTTCTTTTTCCCACTCTATCCTGTCTATGAGTCATGGGTACAGGATGCAACTTCATGGTTCACTGGCCTGATTTCCCTGTCCCCAAACAAACAACAATCAAAAGATGGATTGATTTAATGCCTCCAAAAAAATTTAAAAAGAAAAAAAAAGAACTCTATGTACAGGCATGTTCTATACAAATTCAAATAATAGGATATAAGGTACAGAGAAAGTGTAGGATTATTTCCACGGCATCCAGCCGTTAAGGAAAACCAGTTTGCAATTAGGCGATTAACACAAAAGCCAGTGGTAACAAGCCAATGTGCTCTTGTTCCAAACATCTTTGCTACAAATTACTGTTAAAAGCGTCTCCCTGTATTTTTCACTTTGTCTTGACTGCATGGTGATGAGTTAAGGTGATGAGTGCATGAGATGGGTTAGATAATTGCACAGCAACTGCAGAATGCTACATGTTATCTCATGCAAGCCGTTCCGTGACTGTGCCAGGCCCCTCTCAGGGAAACCCTTTCACGCTAGCTTAGCTTAGCCTGCAGTGCTCAACTGCATTCTCCTGGTTAGCCTTGACCCAGTCATTCATCCCCGAGGCCACTGTGCACGGGTATAGTACATCTCATCAAACGTTCCTTCTGCTTGAGCCACCTCTACACGGAAGTGGCTCCCTTAGTCTCTGCACTCAGGGTACAAAGACCTTGGCTATTACTATTCCTTGGGCCCACCTAGCTCTGCGTTGCAACAGTGCCAAGATTATGTTCTACAGAAGGAAAAAGAAAAGTCCAACGGTTGATGATTTAACCCACGCTCAGGAATAAATCAGAGTCTCTAGCTAAATTAAGCAAATATATGCATGCATTCATGTAGCCACTGCTAAGTGACAAACACTTTGGCGTTGTCTATTTCAGCACTCCTTCTAATTTCTCCTCATTAAAATGTGGTGATTCATTCAGTTGCATTGGCTAAGAATAATATAGCCACTGTGGTCCCCCAGAGTCCTCCTATTCCATCCTGTCCACATGCGATCTGCTGCCGCCCCTCTCTTCTTCTGTACTTCCACTTCCTACCTTAGCACGTAACCTCTGCTGCTTCCATTAGCAAGGCTTTGTGCTGTTTTACAAAGCGTGTTCAGCACGTTTGGTGGTGACTGCTCAGCCTTTAATTTCCAGATTAATGATGATGAATAGTGTTTGTGACTGTAGATACTATCTGTCCTTTACCACGGAATAGATATGGAATCAGGGAGAGGCTCCTTTTCCTTGTCTCCTCCAAATGCTTGCCTCTGCATAGATGCTCTTTGGAACCCTGGCTTTTGATGGCGTGAGAATGAATGACTTCCAGGCTCAATGCTACTGTGGAAAAGAAACCAGACTCTTGGCAAGTGTGCTGGCGCACGCCTTTAATCCCAGCCCTTGGGAGACAGAAACAGGAAGATCTCAGTGAGTTCGAGGTCAGCCTGGTCTACAAGGAAGTTCCACAATAACCAGGATTTTGTGGGCAGGGGACAGGACATGACAAACAACACAGGACCAGACCCTATTGCATTGCAAAGATCTGGATCATCCTGCTGGGGCAACTCCTGATGCTTAACTCTTTCATGACCACAGAGTTAACAATGACCACCAGTAGGTCTAAAGGTAGTCATGACCTTCTGTGTCTTCTCATCTTTAGTCTACTCCGTGAAAGTATGATCAGTGACAAAGAGTGCACGTTTAATATTTAGAATGCTGTCAGAAAAAAAATCCACAAACTATCTGAAAACAACATTCTAAAAGGTTGTGTGGTAAAGGTATTTTGCACTAGAAAGAGAACTCCAAAAGAGTTTTCAACATCTCTTACTTCTACTTAGGTGTCCATTTGTTTATTGTTTGTTTGCCTTTTGCTTAGTCATTTGGTTGTTTATTTAAAGAAGGTCTTCTTACTTTGCCCAGTCTGTCTTCGAACTCCCTGTAGAGCTCAGACTGTCTTTGAATTCCTGCTTCTGAGTAGCAAGATCAGACAAGTACGAAACCAGGCCTGGCTTTAAGGAGTGTTTGTTTCTAATGTGTTTAATTTCTATTTGTTAATTTATTTGTCTGGGATGAGGGCAGTGAGCATGGCAACTTGAGGGAGTCAGTTCTCTCTTCATGTGGTTCCCCAGGCTTAACCTCCTGAGTCATTTTCTAAGCCTTTGTCCTGTTTCTGTAAGAGCTAAATGGTTTCAAGACTGATGATCCAACATGTCAAGAGCCATGGTGATCCAACATGCCCACCTTGCTCCACCACACTCTTAGTACCAGCCCTTCCATATGGTGTCATTTTTCACTTTCCTGTCAACACCTTCCTCCTAAATACTTAGCCCCAAACCTAGGCAGTCTTTGACCCATTACTGACCGCACATATTATTCTATGGCAAATTTTTGTGTTTTCAGAACCATAGAGATGGGAAAGAAAGATATGTTAATTTTTATAACTATCCAGTAGAAATTACAGATTTATCCATAAAACCTCATGGATTTTTCTGGCTTCTCTGAAATTCTTTTGCATCAGTGTGGTACAACACTTACTGTCTCAGGTTCCCAAAACATTCCGCTGGATTTTACCCACACAGACCAGCAGTTGTGCTAGGGGTAGAAACCAGGTCTCTGTCATTTTAGGCAAGGCCTGAGCTCTAGCACCAGCACCCCGCAGACTCTGGAGGCACCAGAATAGGTGGAAGCTGCGCATCATAGGAACGACGACAGATGTGGGCACAGAGACAAAGAGCTGTTTCCAAAAACAGTAAGTTATTTTCAAGCAACTGCTCACTCCCTCTGTTGATTGTTATCCTTGCCACAGCCAAAATAATATTGTACTTTTAGCTGTTAGTTCTGACCTGCATTTGTGGCATAATGGAAAAAATAATGGTCTCTGACATTTACCTTTGTCTAGTTACGCCTTTGACTTGTAAGTCCAATCTTTGGAGTCACGGAATCCCAGCTGGTGGGAAGAGGAAGAAGCGTCATCTTTGTTTAGCCACAAAATCGCTCAAGCTAAAATGTCGCTGAACATAGCGGACAATGAGAACTACTGAGAACTCAAGGACAATGGCAATGGGTTTTTGATCCTACTGCATGTACTGGCTTTGTGGGAGCCTAGGCAGTTTGGATGCTCACCTTACTAGACCTGGAGGGAGGTGGGTGGTCCTTGGACTTCCCACAGGGCAGGGACCCTGATTGATCTTTGGGCTGATGAGGGAGGGGGATTTGTTTGGGGGAGGGGGAGGGAAATGGGCGGCAGTGGCGGAGAAGAGACAGAAATCTTCAATAAATAAATAAATAAATTTAAAATAAAATAAAATAAAATGTCCCAGTTACTTCCCTCATTCCTTTAGCTTGGGCTTCTAAATAGGCTCTACCCCTTCTTTCTGTCTTAATAATACATTACTCCATGGACAACCCTGCTCAAAGGTTTCAGTACATCTGTATGGACATGCTAAGTTAAAAAAAAATGTCTTGCCAAGGCCTCTAAGGCCTCCACAAAAACAACTGCACCCTGACTCTCCAGCTTTGACTCCCAGGGCTGCCTAACAAAATGCCTTCCTCACACAAGATGTGCTGCCTCCTACTGGAAATCAGAACAGCCAATGTAAAGCTTCCAGAGGCCACGGGAGAGGCAAGTCAGCCTTGCCTCTGCCCAGTGTTAGCTCCCTGCCATTCAGCAGGTTCTTTAGACCCTTTGAGAATCAATCTCATTCGCAAAGTTGAAATAACTCAAAGAGGTGAGTTACTGTTATTTAAAATGCTCTTCATTTTGTTGCCCCTTGTATTTGTTTGTTCTCCTTTTCTGGGCTGAAGGCATAGTTCCTTTTCACTTGCTCTGAAGTGGTGTTCTTCCACCTTTGAAATGACCCTATCTAAACCACTTGTGGGTAGAGAAGGGAGACCAGGAAGATGGTTCAGTGTGGTTCAGTGGATAACATAGACATGAGGAGCTAAGTTCTGATCCCCAGAGCCAATGTAAACATCTAGGTACCGCATCTGTGTAACCCCATCAATGAGCTCCAGCTTCAGTAAGAGATCTTGTCTCAAAAACTAAGTTGGAGAGGAATAGAGGACATCCAGTATTGACTTCCTGTCTCCATGTACACCTGTGCACATACCCTTAGGGACACATGTATAGAACACACCCTAGAGAGAGGGAAAGAGAGAGAGAGAGATATCAAGCACCACACCTGGGAATTTGTTTTAAAATATAGATTTAAAGACCTATCCTAAATCCACTGATAGAGAATAGCGTATGGGACTAACAATTTTAATCAGTTTTCACATCATTCTTCTTCCCCTCTTTTCTGTTATTTCCTTCCTTCCTTCTTTCCTTTCTTTCTTCTTTCCTTCTTTCTTTCCTTCCTTCTTTCTTTCCTACTTTTTTCTTTCCTTCCTTTCTTCTTTCCTTCCTCCCTTCCTTTCTATATTAAGTTGCATTATATATAGGTCCCTTGAACATGCTATTTACCCAGGGTCATTTTTCAAATTATAGCCGCCTAGTGCTGAGAGTTGGCTCCTAGGTTAAGAGCATTTGCCCCTCTTCTGGAGGACCAGAGTTCAGCACCCAAAGGGCAGCTCACAACTGTCTGTAGCTCCAGTACTGTGTTAGCAAACACACTTTTGGGGGCTTTGTGGGCACTAGTCCCTATGGAGTTTATAGACAGAGATACAGGGAAAAGACTTATTCACATAAAAAGTATAAATACCTTTTTTTTAAGTTACAGCAATTCTGCTGCCTCAACTTCTCATTTGTTGGGATGACAAACCTATGTCACTACAGTCAGTTTTCCCAGGTAATTCTGGTTCATACTAAACACAGAAAAATGAGATCTATCCCATTTGGTGTAACCTAGAGCTATTTCTTATTTCTCCCACGGTACCTGACATCATTCCCTACTAAGTCATTTGGAATACTATGTGCCATCCCTTGTCATTTATCCTCTTTGCTTTGATTTAACCATGTATGTGTTTTTCCCTTTATTTCCTTCCTGTTCCTGCGAGCTTCCTAGCACTCTGTAAGAGTTCCCTTGACTAATCTTTGGATAGGAAGCAAGGAGGCACAGTCACTCTTCTTTTGCTGTGATAACACACCATGACCAAGGCAACTTAGAAAAGAAAGCATTCCGTTTGGCTTACTGTTTTAGAGGGTTAAGGTTCATAATGACCTAGCCAAGCAATGATTGAGAGCTTACATCTTGATCTGCAACCACAATCCAGAGGGAGAGAGAGAAAGAGAGAGCACACACACTGGGAATCACATGAGTCTTTTGAAAGGAACTTCTGACACACTTCCTTCAACAAGGCCACACCTCCTAATCCTTCCCAAAGAGTGTCACCAAATGGGGACCAAATACTCAAATATATTCATCTATGGGGGTTGTTCTCATTCAAACCACTACAAAATGTTTTATTAAGTTCCTTTAAAATATTTGTTTAACTATATTTGATCAAAAATATCTGTAGTTCTCAGGTGTTAGATAATAAATAATTAGAAATATCTTTCTTAGGTAAGCCTCAACTTGATATGCCATGCTTTTTTGACACTCATGGGAGGCCTTCCCTTTTCTGAACAGAAACAGAGGAGGAGGGGATGGGGGGGTAAAATAAATTAGTTAAATAAATACATTTGATTAATAAAAAAGAAATATAATCTTTCTTTTTAATAGTTTCTAAAAACGTCATTTGGGGGCCAGTAAGACGACTCAGTAGATGAAGATGCTTGCTACCAAAGCCCGACAACTTGAGTTTGAGCTCAATCCTTAGGACTTGCCTGGTAGAAGCAGAAACTGAGCTCCTGAGTGCTTGCTCCTAACCTTCACACACACGCTGTGCCATGTGTAAACCCCACATGAATGCACACAGATAAATTAAAATGTGGTTCAAATATTAAAACTTCCACTTAAAAAATTTAGTAGCAATACAGGTTGGCTATCTCAAGGCTTATTGCTTTGTTCTGAGTTTGACTATGGTTTATATGTTTATATATGTGTGCTCCCATACAGTTGTGCAAGTGCACGTGTGTGTGTGTGTGTGTAGGACAGGTGCCAACCTAAAATCTTCTCCTTCAGGAGCTGTACAGTTTGTTTGCAAAGGGCCCACTCTCTCCACCTCCTTCCTGCTGCACACCTGGCTTATTGGTGTGGAGTCTAGGGACTGAACTCGAGTCTCATACTTGTCCAGTTGAGCAGTCTCCTCAGCTTTCTGTTGTTTTTGAAACAAAATCTCACTCCCCAGTCCAGGTTCCCCTTGAGCTTTTGCTTCTTGCCGCTTTTTCTCTGCTCATCCGATGATAGGCAGACACTGCTAGACTTGGCTCTAATGTCAATCCTTTCTCCCTGGTGCTCGGATTACAAGATACCATGCTCGGCTCCAGTTCTTAACTGGAGCAGAACTTGAAGAGAAGCAAAGGGGCTAAAGACCCAGCTTTATGTTCATCCTTTTCTTCTTCGGTCATGCCATGTGAGCTGGTCTTAGCATGACTTTCTGAATATACAATGGCAGGTAGCGAATATGACGAAGGATTAAGGAAGAATAGATGTGTGTGCCTAATTAGTCTGGAAACACAGTTTCTGATTTACTTGCTGGTGGCAGGTATATATGATGTTTATTTTTCCCATTTTGCTTAAGGAATTTTAAACCTGGAAATAAGACCAAGTTTACTTAGCCCATTTAACTGTAAATCCAGTAGCAGTGTCTCTCAACCTCTCTTCACTGAGTACCTGGAATGATGCATACAGAAGGAAAGAAAACAATGCCATTTTTAAGGATGTCTAGTGTTTTCTTTTTTAAAAAAAATAATTAAAATATAATTAGATCATTCCCTCCTTTCTTCTTCTACCTCAAAGTCCTCCCATATCCCTCCCCCAGTCCCTCTTAAATTCATGACCTCTTTAGTTAATAGACATATATACACACCCCACCCACTGAATCAATTTGGTGTCACTTGTGTGGATAAGATTTCAGGAATGACTACTTGGGGACGTATCCCTGGAGATGCATCATTAATTGCCTGTAGCTTTTCATCTAAGAATGGGTGAGCCCCTTGAGATTTCCCCCATTCTCATTTATACTTCAATTGGCATCAGCACTGCTCAGGTCTTGTTTGCATGACCACAGTTTTGAGATTTGGGGAGTGCAACTTCTTTGTCATACATTGAAGACACTGTCTCACAGCTGCTGCCTTGGTCCTTATGTTTTATAATCTTTCTGCTCTCTCAGTCACCATGTTCCCTGAGACTGAGGTTGTGTTGTGTTGGATGGACCAGCAGGGGCCGGGGCCCCATGGTGTGTCATTCTCTGCATTTTGACCAGTCTCTGCTGCGGAAAGAAGCTTCTTTGATTGGAGGAGGACATGGGGGGCATGGAAGACATGGGGGGGCATGGAAAAGGAGGGTATAAGGATGAGTGTTTAGAACGCAGTTGGAGATGATTCTGCTTTTGGAAAGCATCACTAGTAGGTTCTCCTCTATTGCCCATGAGATCATTGCCCATGGTGAGATACCAGCCATGGGGAGTTGGCTAGGTTTACAGTACTAGATCTGATTTCCTGTCTGTTGAATGGGCTTTAAGTCTAATTAGACAGCTATTGGTTGTCCCCAATAGCTATAATAGATATAAAAATACTATTTTTTAAAAGCATTATTATCACTAATTGCTGGTTACTAAGAAACAACTAAGAAAAGTAGTTGCTCTCCAGACTTTTGCAGACTGTGTGTACGTCGCCTATGGGATTGACTATCCCGAACAAAATTATCTGAATATTTGATACTGTCCTGCTGAATGTCAGGCAGTCGTTGGACACAAGCCACTGAACACAGAGGAAGTTAGTGTGTCTCCACATTGGGAAAGGAGTCTGTTGTCATTGGATTTCTCTTGCACTAGTGGTTGGCCGTGCTGCTCTCTTTATTTGAAGATAACCTTAACCACAATGTTACAAAACCGATAAGCAGCGCAGGCGCAGAGATAATCAAAAGCCATGCTCTCACTCCGTTCCAGCCGTATCTATAAAAGATACTGTTAGTTTTTTTTTTCTCCTCTGGCAGAGATTTATGCTCTGTTGCTTTTATCAGATGAGGACTGGCTTGGGAAACAAAGTACAATTAAAAGTAACTTACAGATTTCTAGTTTTTAAGTAGCCTCAATATTCCAGCATTTACTTGCTTCTTCCACTGAGGAAAAAAAAAACCAATTACCATGTAAATGGCAGTGCTGAAGACACAGTTTGCTTAGCAGATAAGGTCCAGGGGATGCCCTTCTAGAGATAATCTTCCCCACTACTGCCCAGCCATCTGGTCATTCGTCACTCAGCTTTCAAGGATGAGTTGCAGAAGGATCTGGAGAAAGCTCTGGGGGAATTTCTGAACTGCCTATAAATGCTTGGGAAAACTCGACTTGCAGTGACTGGTTATGGATCAAGATGGCAGTAGAGATGGGTGATCCCCTGGGCGTGAGTCACAGAAAGAAGAATCGGTACAGAAGTCTATTCAGAAGCCACAAAAAGACAAACAAAACAGAATGGACCTAATGAAGAGGAAAAAGGGAAGGAGGAAGACAAGGAGAAAGAAAACATGGAGGAGGAGAAAGAGAAGAAGGAGAAAGGGAGAAGAGGAGGAGCAGAAAGAGGGGGAAGAAGAAGAGGAGGAAGAGAAAGAGAAGGAGGATAAGGAAGAGAAGGGGGGACAAGGAGGAAGTAAGGAATGGATGGTTCTATCTTGCACTTGCAGGAAGACAGACATCCAAGAAAGGCCTACCTACCAGCAGGACCCACTCTTGTGCATTGAAATGATCCAGTTCTTAGATTTGTTTGCTTTCTTTCCGCCTATAATCTCCATTCTTCTTTCTATCATGCCTACCTTGGAACAATACAAAGCTGATAGTAAAACTCTTTGTCTGTATTTCTTTTATAAGAGCATGAGATTTAAAGAGTATTAAGTTTTCTTTCCCCTTTGGATCAAACCATTATCACCTTTCTGTAGTCAATCCCATGCCCTTAAGGCCCTTCTGCCTTCTGTCTACTGCCAGCCCACATGGACAGCCAGCATTCAGGAGGGACAAGGTCCAGCATCTTTATTCCTCCACGATCTGCTTTCCAAACCACCCAGGTCCCTGTCACTTCCCAACCTTCTTAGCCACGTTCTCTGATGGCTCACACCTGTTTCCAACTTGACACTGATATTCCTTGTTCTTGATAATGACCTCTTGCTGTAATTTGCACTGGTCTCTTGAATTGTGTTTCCCCACGGCAGATGTAGATAACAATTGTGCAGGATTCAACATACAGATCCAAAAAGCAGCATTTCTACCACACTTCCCAAGGAAAGGTTGGCAAGGGAAACCACATTTAAAAGTGTAAAATACGAACCAGGTCTGGGACCTCTCGTTTGCAATCCCAGCATCTGGGAGCCAGAGACAGGTGAACCTACTGTAAGATCACAGCCAGCTTGGGCTTTATAGAGAATTCCAGGTTAGCCTGGGCTGTTGGTTAAGTTCCTGTCTCAAAAAACAAAAAGGAAACGAACAAACAAAAATTATCATGTCCCCAATGATCGACATTTAACAAAGATTTTCCCCAGTGACTTCCGCAGTGGTTTTCCATAGAGTTTAAGTGATATTTCCTACAAAGCAAACAACAGACATATTCATGTTGTACTGTCACTTGAGGGTGACTATCCTGTGAAGACAACCCACCAGTCAGTCATGGAAGAATCAATGACTATGAAATCTATCCCTAATAGGTAGGTAATATAGTTTACAATACTCCAGCGAGTCTGTGTTATTAGGTTTGGAGGGTTCTCAAACTAAAACAATTTAAAGAGTAAACCATGTAATTTCTAAAATTTCATAGAAGGAAATATTTTTCTTATAAAAACATGCATTGACTTTTAGAATCTCAAGGAAATAAAGTGGCTGAGTGGAGGGGACTTGGTGATGCTGATGGGAAGCAGGGCACTTTACTCTCTGTGTAAGTCAGAAATATTTCACTTGGTTCTTGTTTCCAGAGGTTTTAGTCTCAGACTGTTGCTCAATGGATCAGTGAGATTAAGTTTGGCTCAATCCATGGCTCTGGGCCTAAGGCAACACCGAATACTATAGTAGTAGGTGCATGGGGCAGAAGCTGCCTCGGGGCAGAAGCAGCCAGGAAGCAGAAAGGATGGGGGGTTGGGCAGAACACAGTCTTCAAAGAGTTCTCATGTAACCCCCTTATTCCACTGCCTCCCAATAATGTTATCCCAGAATTCAGCCCCCATCATCAAATCTCTTCCCAATAACTCGGTCTACAATATGGAGATCCACATTTCAGTATATAGATCTGGGACTTCATCTCCAACCTTGCCTTAGCTAGCACTGCTATTTGCTGTGAAGAAACCAAAAACAAAGCAACTTGGGAAGGAAAGGGTTTATTCAGCTTACACTTCCATATCATAGTTCATTATCAAAAAAGTCTGGACAGGAATTCAAAAAGGACAGGAATCTGGAGTCAGGAGCTGATGCAGAGACCATGGAGAGATGCTGCTTACTGGCTTGCTCCCAATGGCTTGCTCAGTCTGCTTTCTTATACAACCTGGGACTAGCCCAGTGGAGACCCCACACACAATGGGCTGGACTCTCCCCCATCCATCACTAATTGGGAAAATGCCCTGCAGGCATTTATAGAGGCATTTTCTCAACTAAGGCTCCCTTCTCTCTGATGACTTTAGTTTGTGTCAAGCTGACATAAAACTAGTCAGCACATCTGACCTCTTGTCAACTTGACACACAAACACATCACTATTAAGCCACAATCTTTCTTTTATTGTCCATCCCTAAGATCACGAATTAATATAAACTTGACAATATAAAACATTTTTAAAAGTTGCACAGTTTTTACAAATTCAAACACTTTAATATTTGATCTCTTTAAAAAACCAAAGTCTTTTTAAAGTTCTAAGTCTTTCAACTGTGGGTTTATGTCAAATCAGAAATACATTAGTTTCTTCATGAGGAAAGAATCAGGGCACCATCACAATCAGATCAAAACAAAACCAAATTCCAAGAGCGTAAATAATTCAATGTCCGGGATTCACTCACGATCTTTTAGGCTGCTCCAAAGGGCTTGGGTCACTTCTCTGGCTCTGCCCTCTGCAGCACACACAGCTTGTCTTCTATGCTCTGTCTGGCTCTACTCCACTGCTATCCTTGGTGGTTAGCCCATGGTACTGAAATCTCCAAAACACTGGGATCTTCTGCTGCAACCGGGCTGCACTTTCACCAATAGCCTCTCATAGGCTCTCTTCATGGTGCCAAGCCTCAACTTCTCTACATGGCTTCTTCGATCTTGGGCCTCCAGCTGCTACAGAGGCTGCACCTTCACCACTGTCCTCTTCTGGCTTCTCACAGAGCCAGGCCTCAGTTGCTCTTCATGACCCCTTCACGCCTTCGAGACCAGTACCACCTAGGTGACTCATACCTACCAAGTTTCACCACCGATACAAGATACAACCTTGGCCACTTCTGGAACCCAGCTTGTGTGTACTGACTCTAAGGAAACACTTCCCAGAAGATTTCACCTCAGTGATGCTGGTCCCTTTGAATCCCCGCTGATTTCTCAGCTCCAGCTGACCAGCATCCGTTGTGCCAGTGAAGCAAAGGTTTCACTTTAGTGATACTGGTCTCATGTTAATCATGACTCTTTAGCCCCAGCTGACCGTAAACACAGCCCTGACAGTCTTGAAGTAACTCTCAAACTTCCCTCTGCAATGTTACATGACAGGCCTCCCTCAATTGTCTGCATTTCTCTCAAAACTCTTTCTTCCAAGCTCCCACAGCTCACCAAGCTTTGAACTCTCGTGGCTTTTCTCACCCAATGTTTCCAAGTCCTTCCACAATCTTCTCCAAAACATCATGGTCAGGTCTGTCATCACAATATCAAACATCCTAGTACCAAATTCTGTTGTAGTTATGGTTACTATTGCTGCGCTGAAACACCATGGCCAAAAGCAAGTTGGGGAGGAAAGGATTTATTTGGCCTATGCTTCTGTATCACTATTCATCATTGAAGAAAGTCAGGACAGGAACTTAAACAGAGCAGGAACCCACAGGCAGGAACTAATGCAAAGGCCTTGGAGGGGAGTTGCTTACTGGCTTGCTCCCCATGGCTTGCTTAGACTACTTTCTTTAAGAACACAAAACTACCAGCCCAGGGGTGGTACCACTTACCTTAGGCTGGGCCCTCCATAGTCAATCACTAATAGTGAAAACGTTCTCTAGGCTTGCCTACATCCCCATCTTCAGAGGCATTTTTCTCGCTTGAGGCTCCCTTCTATCTGATGACCCAAGCTTGTGTCAAGTTGACACAAAACTAACCAGCACACAACTGTAACGCTCTCCTTTTTGTTTAACATTTTTCTGAATCTGTGTTTGTGGAAAAAAACTAAATAATTTATTTGTAAAAGAAATATTTTTCTCTCCTCATTAGGAAAGGTAGGAGCCAACACTGTAGTTCCATGTATCACTCCAAAGTTTATGAGCAATTCTGATCCATTCCATGGTAATAATAAGAACAAAAAAAAATCCCACAATAATGATGACCGGATTAACTGCGATTAATAAATACAATCACAGTCACACAACACACATCTTATTCGTGTTCATACAAATTTCAACTTGGTTCCAAAGCTTTCCTGACATGTTCTCCTTTGATGGTGACTCAGGCATCCACAATCTTGTACCCAGCAGCTAAGCCAGCTGCCGAGATTAAGAAGAGATTTAGGAGTACTCTGGCATTTAACTATTTTGGCCCAGAAATACGTCTTTCTACTCATGTGTCGTTGGCCAGAGCTAGTTCTGTAACTCTAACCTAACTGCAGACAGGCGGGCAGTGGGGAAGGGCACGGGAAACTGTGACTGCGTCTCGTGTGTGTCTTCAGCTGACTTTCACATCTCACGCACAGCCCAACTTCATGCGTGCGTTATCTCAAAGCTTCCATCAACCACTTAAGATGCGTTATGAATTTCACTTTCTAATGACGCCAAGGCTCATAAAAATTGACTAATTTACACGTAATTAATTACCTCTGATCCCACAGAAGTCTCCCAAGGCATGTTGCATAAACCCTAGTTGTAACTAAGCCTCCCAACAGTAAAGACTTCTCTAAAAATTGGTGGCAGACTGGGATCTGCTTTGTGGGAATGGTGTCCCCATGCCCTCACCAAGGACCGTGGACCACGTCCAGTGCCCAGCACTGAGAGACTGGAAATAAAAAGAAACACAGAGAGGAGAAAGAGTGAGGTCTGCTTGTATATTGCACACCAGACGCCAGGCCCTGCCATCAGCACCAATGCTGGGACCCCCAAAATCAAAAAGGTATGATTTCCAAGACTAAAGACTAACAAAAAACAAACAAACAAACAAACAAAAAACCCACAAAGCAGGCACTACGTCAGAGTCAGGCTCTTTGTAAACCTAATAAAATCAATTTAAGGTTAAGAACCCACAAGTAGCTGTCAAGACCCTGGGGTAGTGGTGTTCAGAATATTATATTTCTGAAAAGTGTGCAGAAAATTATAAGAGAACTTTAACAGCCACTAGTTAAGACCATGATCTCTTTCCTCTCCCGACCACCTAATTGGGATATTTTAAGCTCCAATTAAGGAGAAAGTGAGTAGAGTATATATTCAGTTTGGCCTAAATGGTATATATTTGTTTGGTTTGCTGTCTTTTTCTTTATATATACGTTATTGCCAGTCATCCTGGTCTTCAGGAGAGTGTGTAAGGTTCACCGCACTGACACACCTGGCACCACACCTGGGCACAGACACAGGTATGCTGTGATACAAGACATCTCAGTGTACCAAAACTAGAAACATGTATGAAAGTTGGAAACAGTCAGATGGGAGTCTAGGAAGTCCTCACAAACATCAGATGTGTGAGACCGTGAGGAGATAGTGCAGATTCCACAAGCAAGTGGTCCCATCAGAAACAAACCCATCAATGTGACATGTACAATTACAAGCCACCATAGCCTTTTCTTTTCATGGCAATTCCATACAATGAGATTTACTACAATTTCTATGTTTGCAAGAATAATTTCAAATGCATATATGTGAATAAAACTGTAGATTCCCCCTAAATTTGACAGCAATGTTTTATTTTGCATTGCCGATATTGAGCTATGGAAATAAAAGAGATTTTTGTGAACTATTATCACAAAAAAAAAAAAAACAAATTTCAATCAACCATGTCAGTGAAAACACTTTTTGTCATCTCTTTATAGAAATTTACATTAAAATGAAAAGTTTATTGGTAGCTATTCTCAAGTAGTCCATATCCAAAAACATCAGGGAACGTGAAGTTTACTGTATGGACTTCACATGAATGTGTGATATTTATCAGCGCTTTTAAACGTGCCTATGTGGGCAGTTTCTTTCTCCAGTATGCATCACTACCACACTAGTTTCTCTTCGTTTCTTAGAATAGACCCTCCTCCCTATTAGGAGGCTTAGGGACCCCAGACTCGGAACTCACCCTGGCATCAGCCTCGTTGGCAGGGAATATACCCTTCCTCCTGGCCTCGCAGAACTTCAAATAGTTTCACATCTGAAGGCCACCCTTAGAAACAATATGTAGGTGACTGTAATACAGTTAGTTCACAGGCCGGCTATTTCAAAGCGTCGTAAGCTTTTGAAGGTTTCAATTACTCATTGTGGATTAGACTTTAATCTGCAGACACCGATTTGAAATTCCACCGCCAAAGGCGACTCTAGATTGCTGCCTGCTATATCTCCCTGCAGATTGTGTTTATCAGTCATGGGTACTGTTCAACTTGAAAGGGCAACTGTGACTCAGTAGAGCCAGAGACGGAAAGGTCCTTGGGTAAAACTGGCCTTTATAAAGCCAAGGAAAGTGTCCTTCTATTTCACTCTACATAAACCGAAACCATCTAAACTCTCTGGGGAGAAGAAAGCTCGAGTTTCCCTCTGTGACAACTGAAGTTTAGCCTCTTGCTGGTGGATATGGAATATCTTCAGTCACTGATAGATGGAAATTGGAGCGTGCCACGGAAGCTTGCAGTGTTGATCATTCAAATTTTAATCGAAATGCTATCATATATGCACAATAGATGGCTGGAGGTTTTTTTTTCTTTTTGAAGAACGTTGATTATGGTCCATGCTTTGAGGAAGTTATACCTAAAGACAGAAATATCTTGTCCCACATGGAGTGTTTTTAATGGCCTTAGAGAGGAAAATGACATCAAAATAAGATACCCTTACCATTTAATCAAATTACCTCAAAATTTCACACAGAGCTTAAGCTGGTAACCCTCAAATTCTAGATTATTCAGAAACAACCCCCTTGTCCTTTAGTTGTGGCCCGAAAATGAATGCATTTGTTGAAGGAAAGGAGAAAAATCAAGTAGAGAAACAGAGCTTAGGAGTGAGTGGGGAGTAGAATCCAGAGCATACATTCTCAGACGAAGTCTCTCCAGAAAGTGGCTTCCTAATTGTGCATTGCTTTGTTCCTCACCACAAAAAACCCAAAGACCCTGTTCCCAACAAACTCACATCTTTCCAGAGACAGTCCAGTGGCCAGTTCCGGGGTCACTGAAGCGGCTCTAATTATTTTCTAGTGTTTTTTAAATGTATTATGAATCATAGATAATTTTGAAGAATTCAGTTCACAAACAGCAGAACCACAAACCAATGGAGAATACATTCATGGTAGAAAGTCCCCAATAAAAATAGCTTTGTTTACGATTTGTATCTCCTGCAAATTCTACTCCAATGCTGGGGACCCAGAAAAAGGATACGTGGCGCTAGATGAGTAAAACCTGAGAATCATGTTTTAATATTTTTAAGGGATTTTAGATATTAGCTAGCTGGTCTTTAACTCTCTTCAGGTCCTGTATGGTTGAGAGACGGCTCTGAAACAATTGTATAGTTGCCGCAGGGCGGGAACCTAAAACCAAATCGCTCCATCTAACCACTGCAGAGTCCTCACCGGTCACATTGCTCCCCCAACTCCATTTGCTCCCAAAGAAAGATAAAACAAATTTCACAGTGGGTAATTCCATTGTAAAACAATCCATGGTTATTTCAGGAGAATTCCCAAGAACTTATAATAGATTTTTAAAAACATAACAGTAAGCAAGATAAAATTAATAGTCCCAGAAGACAAGCACTGGGAATGCTATCTGGCTTTTATGATTAGGGAGAGTGATAGCAAACCCCTAATAAAAAGGTAAGATATAAGAGAAAATATACAGCCCCACATACTCACCAAACCTGTTGTGAGCTATATACAGGGGAAACGGAAATAAACGCCTTGAAGCCCAGCTGTCCCCCTCCCTGCTGTTTCCACCTAAACAAAGCTATTTTCCACCAGATCCAGCACGTGCCTGGTGACAGATGGAAATAGGGTGAGCTCACGGACCCAGGGGAGTGGAGCCCAGCATTCCAGACAGAGCACCCTGAATGCATTAGGCCGCTCCCGACCCCCAGCCCTGTGCATGGTGAACATAGGCGAGCCAGGAACTCATGAAAGACACCGGACTGCCCCTTGTCAACAGACAAAAAGCATCAGCTCTAAAACCAGTCTAACCAGAAAGTGTCTTTCTTCACCCAAATCATAGCAAGGAATCCCGTTTAACTCTGCAGCATGTAACCCTTCAGCAGGTCTTTCCATCCGAAGGGGACACAGCAGCAGCAGCGCTCTCTTCACATACTGAAGAGAAGCTTTCTTCTCCTGGTCATGTTTGTGCTTCTGACACCACAAGCTAACATTTTGCATGGAATCTTTAAGGATGACAACACGAGCAACATTTCAGGGAAGGCTTGGTTTGGTGGATGACCTCACATGGGGCAGTCACTGGGTTTCTCTGAGTGGTTTGGTTTGGTGTTATATCCTTCTCATGGATACTGAGAGTTTGAACGACCTCGGTGCATGCTATAATCTGTTTGTAACTAAAGGCTGGAAGGCTTTTCTTTGTTAATAATGTATAGCCTACAAGTTATAAATTTAAGTCCTTATTTGAGGGGCATTGATTCACCTCCTCACATAGCTTATATCATGCTAGGTTTAGATATGAAACATGACCTAGTTTCAAAGCCTATTTCTGTCCTGTCTTTATACTACAGTGGAACTGATACTTAACTCCTCTGAGTGTGTTTACTGTTAGAGCTAAATATGATAAAATATAGGGGAAAACACAAATATTGGTTTCTAGATGGCAGCCTCTGCCCTTTAGAAAACCAGTTTGAAAATATAAACATGTGCATAAATACCTAAGTGATATTTCTACAACAGAAAGGGTACTGTGTGATGTGAGGAGACAGAGAAAGAGTGGCCAATTCTGTCTGGATGGGGATGGGAGCAGAGCACTGTGAAAGACTAGAAAGGTGATGACAGGTGGGCATGAAAGGGAAGAGAAGCAAAGACTTCATCCACCCAGTTTCTAGAGAGAGAGGCACCATCCCTGTATCAGCAAAAGAACTCATCCCCTCAAGCTGAGGACGCTTTTGCTCTGGGAAACCAGAATTGACTCAGGTGCTGGGATAGTCCAGTTCAAGACCCACACCTCACACACAACACACACACACACATACACGCATACATATATCTATACATACGTATATGCACATACATACACATAAACACATCACAGATACATACAGATATAAATACACATACATGTACATATATGTACATATGACTATGCATACACGCTATATACATACACATGCCATTATAGGCACATATACGCACACGTATGTATGTACGCACCTACGTGCATATGCATATGCATAAGCATATATACATACATATACAAACACATCACACATATACTATGTACACATATGTAAATGCTATGAATAGACACATGTGTACATACACATACATACAGACACATATATATCTACAAGTACACTCACACACACACACTGCCTGATGCTCATGGCATTTCTTCCCATTCAAAACTATTCACTGAGTGTGCAATGCCCCCCAAGGCTGCAGTCAGGAAAAGGAGAGATAAAATTGGCAGATGAGTCATAGAGGAAGTAGGGGGCTGTCGACTAAATAAATATAGCTAAAAAATAAAATTATTAGAGTAACACAATATGCTTGGGGGAGTTAGGACATAGTATGTAGCCCCCTGGTTTTCTGTTAGCAAAAATCTTAGAAATGCAGTCACCAGGACAGGTGGGGTGTCACAGCCCTGGCATCCCAGCTGGACGAGCTATTTCTTCTAACAGATAAGAAAAGCATTCCGTAGCAACGTGAAGAAAGCACGATTGCTTCTCCACACCCTAACCTAGGCAGACACTGTAAATCAATTATGCCGTGACTTCCCTGGCTCTCTCCTGTCTTTCTTCAACGGCAGCCCTACCGAGACGACCAGAAAAATACCAGAGAAAGTCAGAACTGCAGTCTCAGAGGCGTGAAGAGACACGCGTCAACAGAAAGCCCTACTTACTTCTAGGTACTCACGGTGACGGACTGAACTGCTGCACTGGGCACTGTGAGTTGCTCACTCAGTTCCTGTGCCCACTCCTTCAGGGAGGAAGCTTTAAGAAAGGAATAAAAAAAAAAAACCAGAAATCTTTTGATCCACCTGAAATCGGGGTTTGGAATTTTGATTCAGAATGACTCACGAGGAGGGAAAGAGGGTTCCCAGCAAGGCCTGCATTAGGGGCCGAGTTCTCAGTGCTACAGGGGAAAGAGATGGAGCAGATCCTTGGAGGCTAGGGAGTGGGGCCAGCTCAAATAGCTCAGCTTCCTGTAGTGAAGTTGGGGGAGGGGGCAGCCCTAGAAGCTCAATCTGAGCGTGTTTCTTCAGCTGCCTCCCAACAAATGACTCCACAAATATCTTAATAGCTAAGAAACTTTCTGTTAAAACAGGCCAGACTATTGTTAATGATCAAACCCTGAATAAAAGGAGGAGTTAGCATCTGTTAAGCTAGTTCTACAGACATGGGTATTTCAATAGAAGCTCACGCCCCTCTAGTTTCTGCTCGCTATGCAGAGATGAGTTCTGAATTGACACATCTACACCCGAGTCTGACTTTCCTGCCCTCACGTTGCTCCCTGGACTCCCACACTCAAGATTTTCTATCCTCATTAAGAGCCTGTGTGTCAATAATTCAATTTTTCATCTTTGCTTCCACTAGCCTGATCATTTGGGATCACAACTGCAGCATGATCCAATTTCCCCTCCTCCTCTTTTCTCGACCCAACAATTCCTTCTTTGCATAACCTCTTTTCCATGCCTTCCACGGTCCATCTGTTCTGTCCAGGTTTCTCGTCCCTCTATTGCTCTCCTAAAATACTCCCCTGCAGGATTCCCTGCTCTCAGGATTGTTGTCTAACTCCTAACACCGTTAGCCTTCCACTTTACTTGAGCCAGACGTCATGGTCATTTAACACTTCACACTCTTAAAGTTTTGAAAGTTCCAACACCCGAATGTAAGATTTAAATAACTTAGCTCCATGTCAGGGCTTCCACAGTTTGCCGGCCAATTATATGATCAGGATTGCCTTGTATTGTAATCTGACTACATGGCACAGCACTTGCCCAAGGCCTGGGCTTTGTTCCCAGTACCACAGGGGGGAAAAAACAACACTGCAATAAGACCCATTTTATACCACATTTCCTTATGTGCTGGGTAATTTTTTGTCTACTTAACACAAGCTAAAGTCATCAGAAAGGAGAGAGACTTGAGTGAGAAAAAAAAAAGTCTCCATGAGATGGAACTGTAGGCAAGCCTGGAGGACATTTCTTAACTAGTGATTGGTGGAAGGGGGCAGCCCCACTGTAGGTGGTACAATCCCTAGGCTGGCAGTCTTGGGTTCTATAAGAAAGCAGGCCGAGCAAGCCATGGTGAGCAAGTCTGTAAGCAGCCCCCTCTATGGCCTCTGCATCAGCTCCTGCCTCCAGGTTTCTCCCCTGTGTGATCTTCTACCATGACTTCCTTCAAGAATGGACTAAAATGCAGAAGTGTAAGCCAAATTAACACTTCCCTCCCCAATTTGTTTTTGGTTATGCTGTTTTCTTTACAGCAATAGTAGCTCCCATGAAGACAAGTATTACAACTGGTTTTTCTGTAATTCATATAATATTGAGTGGGGAAAATACTAAATTAGGAAAATAATATTTTAGGGTTATTTATTTATTTATTTATTTTTGTTGTTGTTGTTTTTGGTTTTAACCAATATACTATCAGACCTAATTTGGGTTCTAAAGGAGTTACAATGCCATGTTGGTCACGTGGCAAGCCAGTAAAAAATGTTCAAATTGGCTAAAACCATCTGGCCACTTTGGGTAAATAGAATTGTAAAACCAAGCAAGAATTTGGCTAGTGTCATCTAAGTAAAACGGTGGGCCATCCGAAATACTCCACATTAACATATGTTAGTGGCATGTGTTAGACTCTGCATCAAAAACGCGTTATTCATTTTGACTGTTTCACTAGATGACCATGACTCCACAAGCAAAATGATGAATGCTCTTCTCCTGCACTCTCTTGTCCACTCCATTATGTGCTTGCACCTGCGGAAAGGAAGATTCCCTCCCCAATATAAAACATCTGGCCCTGTGTCATGGTTTGAATGAGAACCACCTCCCCACCCTGTAGGCTTGTATGTGTGAATTCCTCATTCCCTTTTGGAAAACTGTTTGGGAAGGATTAGGAGGTGTGGCCTTTTGGAGAAGGTGTGTCCCTGGGTGTGGGCTTCAAGGTTTCAAAAGTTAACTTCCTCTCTCTCTCTCTCTCTCTCTCCTCCTCCTCCTCCTCCTCCTCCTCCTCCTCTTCCTCCTCCTCTTCTCTCCTCTCCTTTCATTTTCTCTTGTCTCCTCTCTTCTACTCCCTCCCTTTCACTCCATCTCTCTTTCTCCCTGCCTCCAGGCTGTTGTCTCAACATGTAAGCTCTCAGCTACTGCTCCAACACCACGCCTACCTGTCTGCTGCCATGTTCCCTGACATGATAGTGATAGACTCTACTGCCCTCTGGAACAGTGAGTCTCGAATTAAATGCTTTATTTTATATCACCTTGGTCATGGTGTTTTGTTAGAGCAATAGAAGAGTAACTAGGACAGCCCTCACTCCTCTCTTCCCTCGCTGCCCTGCTGCATGCTTCTCTCTGAGGGGCTATAGCACCTTTGGGTGATGACTCTGAACTTGTGCTTGCTGACAAAGGTCTTAACACTCATACTGTTTACCCTGTTTGTGCTCTAGTCCCTAGTAAACAGTGGAGGTATATTTTAAGGATTTAGATGTTATCTTTTAGTTCCCTTACCAACTTGCACTTGTGAAATCCTGAGGAACTCCCATAATCTTACTGTGATCCAGCTCTTCCACAGACGATGGATTTGGGCGTTTCTCTCCACACCCAAAACATTCAGATCACAAAAGATTATCGCAGGTAAATAAATACACCCCTCCTAATTTTAATAAGATATGCCTCTCACTCAGCCTAAAATAATATATCTTTTTATATCCACTGCAACAATAATTTTGAGACTTCCTATCCTCCTCAGATCCTTATGTATAAAAGCTTAGCCCTCATCCAAAATCAGAGAGTTAATTGGTATTATGCTTTTTTAAATTTAATTTCTTTTTTCCTTGCTGGGAATCAAACGCAGACTCTTGGAATGGCTAAGCCAGCTCTCACTAAGCTGCCTGCTCTCCACAGATGTTAACTTGGAAAAGTAAATGACAACTTTCCTATGCTTCAAATCAGTCAGATTTTTCTTCCCTAGAAAATAATTGCCCAAACCATCTTCCAAGCCCATTCTTTCCCTAATGAATAAGCCATCCAACTGTAGAGCTGGGAAAAGGCAATCCTTTCCATTGCTAAAATTCACTGACCAAAATAACTTAAAGGAGGAAAGTGTTTGTTTTATCTTAACACTTGCCAGTCACAATCCATCACTCAAGGAAATCAAGGTTGGAAATCAGTTAGGAACCTGAAGGTAGGATTGCTTGTTACTCCTCACAGCTTTAGCTCAGACTGCTGACATGAGCTCACAACCAGTGAAACACAGCAGAAACCATAAAATTATTTTCGTTTCTACTTCATAACTGTAATTTTGCTGCTGTTATGAATTGTATTATAAATATCTGTATGCAGGACATCTGTGAAAGGGTCATTGCCACAGGTTGAGAAGTACCAATCTAGGCTAAGTTTGACGGTTAAGCTAACTGGGCCAAAGGGCTACATTAAATCCACATTCAAGGAATCACAGCTCCATTTATTTCTTTGTTTGTTTGTTTGCTTGTTTGTTTGTTTTGACTCAGGAGGTTTTCTCCCCATGTTTAAAGCCCTCTGTGATGTGCCAGGCCTGTGCCCAGGTCACACTTTCTCTTGGCCCTACGTTTGTTTCCTGTTCTCTTCTGTGTTCTTCCACTCTCCTTTCTCACAAGCCAGAGACTGATGTCTCTTGAGGACATCCTCACTCTAGGGAGCGGGCGTGCTGCATCTTCTTCAAGAAAGCTTCATCACTCTTCTTGATGTGGATTTATGGTGTTTACCCCTCTCCCAAAGAGATTTTTGTCTGGTCTTGGCACATTCCTCTCACGTATTCTCCTGGCTCGTGTTTCCATTTTCTTCCACCTTGCTGCAGCCTATATTTTCTACTTTTCAAATTTCCTTGGTTTCCCACAAGAGCTTTTAAGCACTTGCTTCTCCCTGCCCCCTGCTCCCCAAGTCCCTTCACACCAGCTCCAGGCAGACTGCATTTAGTGCCCACGTGTCTGATTCTTCCCTCTGACGAGAAGATAAACAGAGCACATTTTCCAAGTTGCCCTCAGCTCCCTTTCTGTTCCTCCTAGGACTGGAATCTGAAATGTGATCCTCGCCCATCGTGCCTCCTCGCCACTGCCTTCCATGGCAAAGTGGCGAGCCGAGCATTTTCTTGCCAAAGAAACAGGTGCCTGCGCTGGAAATCCCCCACGCTCTTCAATTGCATACTTTTAAAAGGGCTCAGAGAAGGATAACGCTTAGGAGCAAGAGTATCTAGGGGACACTTCTTAAGTGGAAAACACGTTTGCTTCGTCTTAAAAGCTTGGGTCTCATCCCCACCGGGCTTTCTCAGGTCCCAAGGCTGTGTGATTTTAGCACGGGGTGCAGCTGAACCCTTCCTTTAAAACCCTCTACAAATTTGAATTACTTAGGAGATTATCTGCTTGCTGCCTGAATTCTCCAAAACTCCGGGTGGCAAGTGAGGGGGTTCACAACGATCGCGTTAAATGCTCAGCAGTATACGGAGAGCCGATTCTTCAATTGGCAGAAAAGGCAAAGAAGAATGCTGGTCTGCCGCTAGGCGTGTGGTCTTCATATGGCAATCTGAAGGCACTGGGAACGCAAGTGAAGGGGATCCCACTTGGGACACAGTCCCTACAAAGATTATAAACACGTCTTTGCCCATGCCAGACTCTCCTTCGCAACCAGGCCACAGGAGACATCTCAGTGGAAAAGGTTTTGCCTTCGACTCTAATAACCCGAATACGTGCAAAGCAATTAGCCTCAGGCTGTGCACTCCAGGGCATACTATTGGTCACCTTGCAACAGGTGTGCCCTTCTGTGCTCTAAAGCAAACTGGCACCACAGGGCCCTGAATTCCCTGCCCCACCCCCGTTCCTCAGAACAATCAAACTTCATCTCCTGCCTGAAAACATAATATATTAAACAGCTTTTTTCCTGCTTACTTACAAAAATTTGGTGACTACTTATCAACACATTTTGTGCTCTTTTTTCAGCTATAGAAATAAGAATTAAACTGAATGATGACTTGTCCTAGAGTAAAGCAGAACTAGTATCTAATCCTACCTCTGCTGCTACCAGGCATTTGGTTGAGGAGAGCCAGATTCCTAGACATCTTTCTGGCACCCACTTCAGGGTCCAAGCTGGTTTCCTTTGGGTTTTACCTAGGGCGGACCTCTAAGGATAAACTTTTTCAATCTGAGGTTACAATTCTTCAGATGGTTATAAAATTAAGTTTTATGCTGGAATGGTAAGAGGGCATTCCAAAAAACAAGACTAATGTTCTACAAACTCTCGTTATGGCTCGTTTGTATGCCTAAGAATTGGTTGTTAACATGTTCTTTTATTGTGGATAAAAGTGCAATTTTTTTTAATGAAGCCCTACAAATGAAGAGAGACAAAGAATAGAATAGTTGTTCATGGGCAGAGGATATTAATAGAGACTGACTGTTGATAGACATGATTTCTTTTTAGGTCGACGGGAATGTTCTAAAATTAGGTGGTGGGAGTGGTGGTGATAGTGGTATAAATCAGTAAAATATACTAAAATCCATTAATCATGAATGTAAAACGTGAGAATGTTATGGTATATAAATGAATATAACATACATTTTCAAGCATTCAAAGCTGTTTGAAAATATGACAAAAGGCTACTCAAAAGAGCCATTGATTTGCTTCAGGGCATCTGAATATTCTCCAAAATTATATCATAAAATTTTAAGGAGAGAAAGTAGAGATAGCTTTTAATCAGAATCTCAAAATGATCCAAGGCTTATCATGGCATGATTTCATTCCTCTCTCTGGTTGAATAATACCCCTCCTCCTTTGTTTACTCTTCTGAACCTCTAGGTATATTCTACGCCATACCTATAGCGAATCATATAAGAACAAATATTGGAATACAGGGGTCTTTATTGATGCTGACTGAGTCTTCTTCATTAGCATAGTCAGACCACACATTAGCATAGTAAGTCAGACCACACAGTAGCATAGTCAGACCACACAGTAACATAGTCAGACCATGTGGTAGCATAGTTAGACCACACAGTAACACAGTCAGACCACACA
>JABTXL010012544.1:1655548-1830028 GCA_025134845.1 Neodon shergylaensis | reverse complement strand
AGAGAGAGAGAGAGAGAGAGAGAGAGAGAGAGAGAGAGAGAGAGAGAACCAAACCTTCAATACAGGCCTTTGAGGGACTTGAGCACACATGTATACCCGTTTTCTCTTTGACTCATCCACTCACCAATGCCAGGCTTGCTTAGCTTAAGGAACATACATAGCTGTGGCCCCAGGAAAGACTATCCTAACAAGCTAATCCTAAAAAGACTGGAAGCCCAGCTGATGTCAAGTTCATGCAAGCCCAACCTAGATTTAAAAAAACAACAACAACAAAAAACTGTCGGGCCAAGCCATAGACATCTGTAAAACAGTAAACTGCTGTTACATGTGTGCACTGTTAAGCAGCATTCAGCTAACTGATACAGTTGCCTGAAACGTTGCCAGGACTATTTCTGAAAGCCTGGATCAGCTGAAAACACCATGCATGGGGACTCATTTTACATCTATTTTCCTTGTGTTTCCTTAGTTTGGTTCCCAGTATTTGCAACCAAGGAGGCTTCTAAGTGGACCAGAGTTTACAGGACCTAAGAATAACAGGAAGAGCATGTTATCCTTATACAGGGTCCCCTAAGAAGGAGCCTGATCTGTGATGCTGCGGCTCAAGGATAGCTAGCAAGGGGACAGGGGCGGTTGTTGAGAATATAGTTAAAAAAACTAATACAGCATTCCATTTGGGGGAAACTAATTCAAGGATTTGGTTACAAAATATTAGAATGGAGAAAGCAGGGAAGGAAGACTGGGAGACAATGAAAAGGGAGTGAGTGATACGGGCTGGGCTTCGCAAGCCTGTGCCTGCCACGGTGCTGGGAGAGACACCACTGTGTTCTACTTTGGATCCACTGTTGAGACGGCTCCCAGCCAGGGATGGAACTGTGACAAGGCAGTTGGAGCAGCAAATGCCATCATTCTCTGAGACACTGAGAAACCAGAAGCTACGGGTGAATCCCCTTCTCTGCCATCTCTACCTTCCAATATCTTGCTGGTATCTTCTAGCGTCTGGAGGCAGAGGTCTGTGGGCAAAGGAGCCTGAAGCGGGCAAAGGAGCCTGAAGCGGGCAAAGGAGCCTGAAGCTGGCAGCTTGCAGGCTTCTGACCATCTACAAACTAGATGGGATGGGAGCAAGTGATTCACACAGGGGAGGTAATGGTGAAGGGTTAAGGATCTCACTGCCAAGCGTAAGGACACTGAGCTACCTCTGTTTGTGAAGCCTTGAAGGATTACAGAATGAGTAAGTTAGTAGTGCATCATATCTGCTGGATTTAGAGGTGTGGACACACAGCATCCTATAGCAGGAAAGGGGAATCTAAAAATGACAAACTGACTCTTTTCTCATCCCAGTTAAAGCAAACTCAGAAATTAAACTTCATTCAGAAAACTGAAAGGATGTAACGTTCTTTGAACCAGATTATTTGAATGGATGTTATATTGCCCACAGGATGGTGGGGTTTCAAGCTGTCTCAAAGCAAATGTAGGCCTTTCGAGGTTAGCACAAAGGCCACACAGCCATTACAGAGCCAGGTGCCATCAAAGCTTTGGTACCTAAGCCTTCAACATGCTGGCGGTGGGGTCTCTACTGTTATCACCCTTGTGACTTTGACAGATTATTTTAAATGTATACCCAGTATCTGAGTGCATTCCTATGATAGCAACCTAAAAATGTAGCTATAAGAGCATGAGCCCCATCCCCTTTGCCATCTGCTCTATAGCCAAGACCCTCCTTAAAGGCAGCAAAACCCAGAACAAGACTGCAGATCAGAGACAATTGAACTCATGCCAGCACTGAAGCTTGGCCCACTGGAGCCTGGATGAGAAGGTCCCAACTTACAGCACTGACGATGAGTGAACCGGCTTATAATTTTGTGTTGCAACTAACGAGCATATTTTTACTGAAGATTATTCTCATGATATAAAAATTCTGACCAGCCCATCTAAAACAGTGGTTCTCCACCTTCCTAGTGCTGCCACCCCTTGACACAGTTCCTCATCTTGTGGTGACCCCCAACCATACGTTGCTTTCTAACTAATTTCACTGTTATGAATCATAATGTGAATTTCTGACTTGCAGGATATCTGAAACGCAACCCCAGTGGAAGAGTCATTTAACCCCCAAAGGGGTCTTGACCCACAGGTTGAGAACTGCTGATTTAAAGTCCTGCGTTGATTCCTTCTGAATACAGTTATGGAGACAGTGAGCCACACAGCTAGAGTGTTCTAGAACAAAGAAGTCCACCACAGAGAAGACAACAATGTGGGGGAGTTCAGGGTTCTTGCTGAATGGCTTGTCATTACCTTTGAGTTTGTTTTGTATGTTTGACTTAACCTCTCCTTATCCTAAAGATGTCACATGTTCTCAAGAATACTGGGTGTGTTTGCTGGCAGGAGACTGGGAATGTAGACCTGAGACATTGGAGGGGCTATTGCTTCAGAGTCATGCCACGTGACCACACTTCCTGGAGACCCATGAGCTCCTTGGCAGCCCCTCGGCACAGTTATAATTTGTAAAAATGCATACAAGTATAAAAAGACAAACCCCAAAGCATCGGTGACAATTTCCAAATGCTAGGAGTCAGTGTTTGTTTACAGGTACTCTCACTCTGGCCCTTTGTGTTCATGTTTTTTCTGGTTGTTCTGTGATACACACACACACACATACACACACACATCACATACCCTTCTTCATAACTGAAAATTACCCCAGGGCCAGGGATGAGGCGTAGTGGTATAGCACTTGCCTCACACACACAAAATGCAAGGTTTGATATCTAAGAAATACATTAATTAATAGATTGATTAATTGCCCCCAAAGGTGAAAGATTTATGTATTTCATTTCTCTCAAGATCCACATCTGCTTGCTTTGGAAACCGTGATCGTTCTCTTTTTTTTTTTTTTTTTTTGGTTTTTCGAGACAGGGTTTCTCTGTAGCTTTGGAGCCTGTCCTGGAACTCCCTTTGTAGACCAGGCTGGCCTCAAACTCACAGAGATCCGCCTGCCTCTGCCTCCCGAGTGCTGGGATTACAGGCATTCTCTAAGATTGTGTGTGAACATCCCTCACCTCCTGCAATCTCCTGAGCTGGAGTATAATTTCCACTCATTAATGACCTGGTTATCTGGGACAGCAGCATCTGGCTGTGCACTGATCATCTGATTGATAGTGTCTGGCTGTCACTACTGGCGCTTGGCTTCACTCTGCTTAGGGATAAAAGGTAAGAGCTGTGACCCCAGCTTCCGGGTAAAGACGCCTGATGTGGCCTGTTGGGTCCTGTTTGCTGCAGTCACCAGTCCCCCAGGTTTCTGCAGATCTCGGAGCATACCAAAAGGAACAAAGAAGACACCTATGTCTGTCATTGGCTTTGGAAGAAAATATCTACAGGCTAGCAATTTGGAATCTTTCACTTAAGTGCAAGTATGTTCAGGGTCTCCAAATATCTAAATTTACAAAATCAGTTTCAATTTTAGATAGATATTTTTAGGCCATTTGTGTCAAAGTAATAAAGTCACAATCCCATGGAAATACATTTCTAGTAGGGTAATGAAAGTCTGAGAGAACATAGATTTATTTCAAGTTGGGCATGATTTTTTTCTACAAATATTAATGTCGTATTCTTGAATGCTGGAAGTATTTTTCTTATAACTGCAGAATTATGTGAGAAATGGGATTTTACATTTAAGTAAGTCTAGATGGGATCACCTGTCAAATTTTAAATCTTTATTCCATCACAGATTTTTTCTTAATTTAGTAATATTTTGATAATGGTTGGGTTGTCCAATGTGAAATGGTCAGCCCTGAAAACATACACACAAGTAGCATTATATGAACTCAGTAGGCTATATTTATGAATATATATAATGTATATACATATATAAAGACATACATGTGTGTGTGGTATGTGTATACATGCATGCAGTAGCAAATGACAAAAAAAAAGAAGCCATGAATCTGATGGAGAGAGGAGAGGGCTGTGTAGGAGGATTTAAAACCTCTAAACTTTAGAGGAACAGAAAGGAAAGGAGAAACGTAGGAAGAATACAATCTCTCTGAGTAAGGTGGTGAATCCCTGACTCTACCGGAATCATTCTAGACCAGGCTGGCCTCGAAATCAGAGATTGGCCTGTTGAGTGAGAAGATAAACAAAAGTAAAATACGTAAAAGTTAAATGGGAGAGATTTCAGCAATAGCTTAATATCAATTAAAAACTCGCCTATGTTATCATGAGACTGTGAAATCAACAAAAAAGAATCCCCTGAAAATGAGTTAGAGTTTGATTGTCACAACTATATTGTGTGGCTAAACAAGTGGCTTATATGTAACTAGATAAACAACATGTGGTTTTGTAAGCCTCACTCATTCTCCGTGGGCAAATATTCACTATCCTACATCTCACTCATATCAGTAACATTTTAATCCAAAATGTAAATCCTACAGATCATAAATCTTCCCTGAACGGAAGGTGTGTGCTAAAATATGAGCACACTGTGATGGACTGCCACTTATGTTTAAAACAGAAACTGAAAAAGACTGAAAAGATATAACAGAAAGGTAGAAAATCATCAGACTGTGCATGGAAAAGATTTTTTTTTCAAATACAAATTATTTAAACTATGACTCATTCAAATATTAAAAAAATACAAATGAAACTCCTCTCTCTCTCTCTCTCTCTCTCTCTCTCTCTCTCTCTCTCTCTCTCTCTCCCCCCCACACACACACACACTACCTGCTTGGCATATTGCCCCTTCTAACCTACTTTATACCAAGCAATTTCAATCACAAGATGGGATTGGCAGTATTTCAGAAATGCTTTTCAACAGTACAAAACCTTTTTTTGGAAACTGGGATTAGCTTGCCACAAATATGGGTATGTAAGAGTAGGCACTCGGTTATGCAATATTTATTCAAGTGGAATTCTTCCAATACTTTCTGGAAGAGAGGTACTTTTCAATGATACCATTCTGTGATCCAACATCTTAGAGAAAGTGCACAGGAGCGTTCGTCATTTTTTTAATTAGTGTTCTCAGCATTAAAAATACATAAATGTGAGAAGTTTAAATAAATGGCAGATTTTCTATGTAGTGAGTGACTAATTTTAATTAAGTTTATTTGCAAATAAGATGAACCCTAATTTCTCTCCTTCAGTACACACCTAGAAAATATATTACTTAGCAGGAGTTACTGTCTCCCTCCACATTAATCTGTACCATGAGTTATATATACTTGTGGATCCCTGTCTTGCCTGTCTATTGTCTCTACCTACAGCTTCTTTAGTCTAGCCTCTGGCTCAGCGTGGCACAGAATGGCATGCTCTCCACTCTCCTTGCATTCCATAATGCCTTCAACCTTTCTGATCACCCCATAACTTACCTTTTTTGCCACTTTACCCCTGGAGTACAGCTGGACTTTCTTTGGACCACCTGTTCCCAAATAAAGACACAGAGAATTCTTATTAATTATGAATGCTTGGCCTTAGCTTAGGCTTATTCCCAACTAGCTCTTACAACTTAAATTCACCCATTTATATTAATCTATGTTCTGCCACATTGGTTCATTACCTCACCTTCAGACTGTATGTCTAACTCCCTCCTCAGCTCCCTGGGAAAAAAAACACACACACACACCTCAGATCCTTCCCCAGTTCCTTTCTTTTCCTGGAAGTACCGCCTATTCTCTTCTGACTAGTTATTGGCCATTCAGCTCTTTATTAAACCAATCAGAAGGCACCTTAGGCAAAATACATCTTCAGTGTCTACAAAAAGATTATCCCACAACACTGGAGTCTGACCATTCTCTGGAATTTGGTCTACAAGACACTGCCCATCTCTAAATTATTTTAGAGAACTTATGTACTAATAAGATTTCATCTTTTACTTGAGTATTTTATCTTAGCTACAAATGTCAGACATACCGTCAAGCTGTGCCCTATCTAGGATAAAACCCATCATCATGCACCCCCAAGCTGTTGTCTTTCTTTATTGTTCAGTTGCTAAATTTTATCACTTCTTTGAGAGTTGGCTTTTTAAATTTCTCTCTTAGTCTTAGTCACTGTTCTAGTCTTATGAAGAGACACCAGGATGAAGGCATCTCTTGTAAAAGAAAGCAGCATTTATTTAGGGGCTTGCTTACAGTTTTAGAGACTTAATTCACTATCATCATAGCAGGGAGCATGGCGGCACACAGGCAGACATGGTGCTGAAGCAATAACAGAGAGCTCGACACCCAGATCCACAGGCAACAGGAAGAGAGAGCCTCACATGGGCTTTTGAAATCCCATAGGCCACCCCCAGTGGCACACTTCCTCCTACAAGGCTACACCTCCTAATCCTTTTAATTCTTTAACAGTGCAACTCCCTGGTGACTCAGCAGTCAGATATATAGCCTTATTCTTATTCAAGCTACCACACTCTTCAATTTTCTTTCCAATTAATATCCTTCCACTTTTATATAAGGTCATTTATGTTCCAGTTTCTCGCTACATTTGTTTAACATTGAATCTCTGAAAGAATTAAAACATAGGATTGTATATAGGTGGTTTCTTGAGCAATAATCCCAAAAAGTATATAAAAAAGGAGAGATTCTTAAGGATGGGAAAGAAGACAAATTCAAAGGTTCCTTCTGCAGTTGACTATAGTAAACGGTACTTGGTCTTACCAGGATCCCAGCATGAAGCTTATGAAACACCACTTACAAAACTCACCCAGGAGATGAACAAGGTCAATACCAACTTATAAGTACCTGTCCCCCTGTTGTATAACTTTATCTGGGGGGCCATATCTATTCCTGCCAGACAGGACACCATGAACTTGTTATTCTCCTACCTTGGTCTCTCCTTAAGTAGCTGGGACCACAAGCACTTGCTTGAATGACTTCCAGTCTAAAGGAGCATTCTGTATTTTGTTCTTAAATATCTATCTACTCTGTATCTCCTCTCCACAGTGGGATTCTACCTCTGTGGCTTGTGATTATTCAGTGTTATTAAAATATTATAATCATGGCTGGACAATTAGCCCAGCAGTTAAAAGCACTTGCTGCTCTTGCAGAGGACTCAGATTCAATTCCCAACACTCACATAACGACTAACAATCAGTGTTAGGGAATTTGATGTCTTCTTCTGACCTATAAGAGCATAGGCATTCATGTAGTGCTTCTACAAGCATGCACACCAAACACTCATACACATAAAATAATAAAGTACATCAAGCCGGGCGATGGTGGCGCACGCCTTTAATCCCAGCACTCGGGAGGCAGAGGCAGGCAGATCTCTGTGAGTTCGAGATCAGCCTGGTCTACAGAGCTAGTTCCAGGACAGGCTCCAAAGCCACAGAGAAACCCTGTCTCGAAAAAAAACAAATAATAATAATAATAATAAATAATAAGTAAAAAATAAAGTACATCAATCTAAAAGGCTTTGCCAGGCACGGTGACACATGTGTTTAATCTCATCACTTAGGAGGCAGAGGCAGGTGGATCTCAGTGAGTTCTAGTCCAGCCTGGTCTACATAGCAAGTTCTTGCACAATCAGGGCTACACAGAGAAACCCTATTTCAAAAAAACAACAACAAAAATATTAGAAGAAGTTAATCCAACAGTTACATTCAATTTCCTATGTCTCATATATATGTCATGGGCCTAGGTCAGTCCCATGCAGGCTCCCTGGTTTTCTTTAACATTATAGAACATCTGCCCAAGTTAGCGATGCTATTAATTATGCCTTAATCCTCTTGCTCAGCTACCCAAAGATTACACAGATGACTTAAACTTGTCTTGTTCTAGACCGATTTCTTCGTGTAGCTAGCCCTTCCTGTTCCGGAACTCATTTTGTAGACTAGACTGACCTTGAACTCACAGAGATCCACCTGCCTCTGCCTCAGAGTGCTGGAATTAAGGCGTGCACCACCAATGCCTGGCATTTTTTTTAATCTTTTAACCCTTAGATCAAGGTTAAATTTCTTCAGTAGCTTAGGTTGACCATCATTGAATTTACTTGTATTTACAGCTTACATGAATACTGTTTTAGCATCCTATTCTCTGCTCCATCTACATGAATTGGAAGACTTCAAAAGTTTCTCTTATGTACAAATCAGAGGAAAACATCCTAACTATGCTTATATCCTACATAAAAATAGTGCTTATTTTTAGAATAGTCTAAAAACGAGATGGAGAAAACACGTTCACTTTCGCTATCCTATGATTAAAATATATCATTCAAGGAATTTGCCAGGCCCTTTATTCTTTCATCAGAGCCTTTTTTGTGTTAAAATAAAGTTCTCAAAAAATATCTCCAAAACTGCTCTTCGGACTGGAGAGGGAGGGGGAGAGGAGTGGGGGGAGGGGAAGAGGGGAGGGAGGAGGGGGAGGGAAATGGGAGGCTGGGAGGAGGTGGAAATTTTTTTTCAATAAAATATTTAAAAAAAAGAGTTGAGAAGTAATTTTAACCAAGAGTAAATGTCTGTAATGTTTTTAAAGCATTAGGACAAAAATTTGAGAATGTGTTTTCATTCAGCAAATACCCATTAAGCATTCTGTGTGAAAAGACATTATAAGACATTATAAGGCATATAAGATGTCTTCGTCGCTTTTTAGAAAATGACTTCTTTTCCTATTTGTACAAAATTTGTTTTGTAAAAGTTTTGTTTTTGAGACGTAGACTTTGTGTGCAGCCCTGGCTGTTCCAGAATTCACTCTTTAGACCAGGCTGGCCTCAAACTCACAGAACTCTCGGCTTGTCTCTGTCTCCCAAGTGCTGGGATTAAAGACACGTGCCACCATACCTGACTTGTTACACAAAATTTAGAAATTCTTCAGAGCAAGCAGAAAGCTTTGAGAACACAAAAGTCAACCGTTGGTGGCTCTTTTGCTGAGTGCCAGGCTTTGGGAACCTGGTTGCATTTTGAGGGCTCTGGACTTTGAGTGGATTAATCCCTTGAAAGCGATGTGATATGACAGTATTTTTGACAGTAAAGAACAGATAGTAGGGCCATGGTGAAGGAAGTAGGTCACTAGGGTGTGTGTCCTGGGGTCTGTCATCTCTCTGCGTCATTGAGAGAAGATGTGCTGCTGCCACATGTCCCCATAGCCACAATGTTCTGCCCAAACCCATGGCTCGGAGCAACCACAGATCAATCCCTCCACAACCACAAGGAAAGAAAATCTTCCCTCTCTTTAAGTTGATAATTTTCAGTGAGTTGACACAGCAGCACAGAGTCTCATCAATAAAGAGAAAATGGAAGGCGGCACTGTTTACCGAAATAAGGAAGACAGAGAAGCAGGTTGGGGTGCTAAAGAAGTAGGGTTCACTGTGGCTTCCTTGTACCCCTTATAGCATAATTCAACATTGGTCTGCCTTGGCCCCGGCTCTCATTCTTTCCAGTAGAGAAAGAGAGTTTGCTTGGCTTAGGAGCCTGGCTGCGTCATTCTCTCAAGTCTATGACATTCTTCTAGATCAAGCCTCCATGTGCTCAGATTAGAGATCACCAGTCACCTATTTTTGACTTCTCATCTTGTAAACATTTGGCTTTGTCACAGAAAGCCTGAAAGGACCAGTTATTCAAGTTGAGGGGACAGTGTTTTCACACTATTCATTTAAGGAGAAGAAATAAGGGGCTAGGGATTAAATAATAGAGAATCTAAAAGTAACCAAGCAGATTCTTTAAGAGCACACCAAGCAAAGGATGTTATGCTAATTAGTTTCAGTGGTTATTCAAATTCTGACGATAAAGTGTCTTAAATTTTAAGTAACCTAATCCCAAACTTGACACAGGCTACCTTTTTAATGCATGCCTTGAAACTATGAAGTATGGAGTTAGTTTATGTGAATCACATCGATAGCTGCTGCCGGTGGATTTTTCTGTCCCACCTACCAGCTCCCAAAAAACCACCTGGAGATGTTTTATTATTTGTGAAACTTGGCCAATAGGTTAGACTTGCTTCTAACTAGCTCTCACACCTTAAATTAACCCATATCTTTTAATCTACATTCTTTTGCATGACTTGGTTACCTTTACTTTGTAAAGCCTATGATGTCTGCTCTGCATCCCCTAGTGTCTCTGCCATTCTGCTTCCCAGCCTCTTCTCTGCCTGGAAATCTTGCCTAACTATTGGCCATTCAGCTTTTTATTAAATCAATCAGAATAACACATCTTCACAGAGTACAAAAAGATTATTCCACAACAACCACTGTGATCATTCAATCTAATTGATTCCTTAACGCTTCAATTATCTTGGCAGTGAAAACAAAAAAAAAAAGAAAAAAAAAAGAAACAAAACAAAACAAAACAAAAAAAACAAAACCCTGAATGCTTCCTGTCCTCAATTCCCCAGGTAATTATGATTGTATTCCTAGGTTCTTGTATTCTCATCATAAATGATGTTTTAATTTGGAGTGTCACTGTCTATAATGACATCCTAAGGTTCGACTTCTTTCCTGGGAAACAGAGAAAAGTTAAGGAAGATTTCTGGGACTTGGAGGTGTGGCATAGTGGGTAGAGCATTTTCTACACAAGCATGAGGATCTAAGTGTGGAGCCCCAGAACCCAAGTCAGAGCTAAGCATGGGAGTGCATTGATGGCCCCAATGCTGGGGTAATACAGACAGGAGGAGCCTAGAAATGTACTCCCAAGTCAGCCTAGCCAAATTAGATATAGTGAGAGAGCTTGCCTCATAAAATCAGTGGAGAGTGATAAAGGAAGACATTTGACATTAATCTACTGCCTTTACAGGCTCACACAGCCAAGTAGACCTGAACACATACCTACATACCCCCCCATACACACCTTGTAATATAATTGCTGAAAATAAATTAGAAACCAATGCCACATCCACAAACACAGAATTTTAAAGTGATCTCTATTCTCCTGTGTGTAGACAGAGTTTTAATTCTCTAATATGAAATCACATAATCAAATGAAGATGTGACTGGTTTTAAAATAATCTAATCATCTATTCAGTTGGAAACTGAGATCACTTATGACAAATATTTCCCAGGGTTGTCAAACTAGTTCTTTCTCTTGCATTTTGCCAGTCCGTTTGGCAAGCTAGCTGAATGCTGGCTGGATTTTCATTCGAGTCGACTGGAGGATCAGTGAGGGGGTCTCAGTTCTGGAATTCACTTCTTTGGTGGCCCCACTAATCATGAATTTACTGTTCTTCAGGGAATGACATTAAATGTTTTCTTCAGAATTCAAAATGGAATGAGATTTCCATATCAAATAACTGACTAAGGTATTTTTAAATCATTTTTACGGGTTACGGGTGTAGCATGATCAAGTACTTGCCTAGCATGTATGAGGCCATATATAGGTTCAATAACCAGCTGTAGTTCAGCAAAATGCAATAGAAAAAAAAACCTTGGCATTTTTGTGAGAAACATATAGCATGCCACATTAGCAATCAGTAAATAATTTTAATGAAATCGCACACACCTCTTGCATATTTGTTTAGCAATAACTACTTCAAAATGGATAATTACATTGTTTACATTCCAGCACGTTCATATATCAAAGACAGTCTTTTGTCTCAAGTCATTTTTTTGCCCAAACATAGTAAATCAGTCTGGGTATGTTGGCTCACACATCCAATCTCAGCATTTGGGAGGATGAAGCAAGAGGATTGCCACAAGTTCAAGGCCTATTATTGGGTACATACTGAGTTCATGGCTAAGTCTGGGCTATAGAATGAAACCCTGCCTATCTGAAAAAAAAAACAACTGTCCAAACAACAGAAAAATCTCATAATGTCAAATTAGACGAAAGATAGTATAGGCAGTCTGTATCTGTCAAGGAAGTAGATACCTGCTGTAAGGAATACAACCTCATATTCAAATAATATAAGTCAGTTTGAGCCTCTATCACAAAGTACCACAAACTAGCTAGCTTATAAAGAACACAGAATTATTTCTCAAAGGTCTGGGTGTTGGGATTTCAGGACTAGGGTATCAACATGAGAAGGGGCCTTTTCTGAGTTACAGAAAGATAGATACTTCTTGTGAGCTCACTAATCCCGTCATGAATAACTGACTTCCCAAAGGCTTGGCTTTTAAACACCAGTGCTAAAAATTAAAGTTTCAACATATGAATTATGCAAGAATTGAAGCATGCAGTCAACCACACAAATCTTCTGACCCATCTTTACCATATTAAGATTTTTCACTGGGCAGTGGTGGCACACACCTTTAATCCCAGCACTTGGGAGACAGAGGCAGTTGGATCTCTGCGGGTCTGAGGCCAGCCTGGTCTACAGAGTGAGTTCCAGGGCAGGCTCCAAAGCTACACAGAGAAACCTTGTCTCATAAGCCTCCCCCTCCCCAAAGAACAAAGATTTTGCACATTCTGCTCCTTTACAGAGGCATGAAGAAAACCCAACACAATCAAATAGCAAAACTGTGATGTGCGTTGACAAGATGCATTTTTCCCACTGACCCTTAGTGCCCCACTGCATGCCAAGCATTTAAAAATGACTGGGTGCCCGAAGGAATTGCAAACGCAAAGATAGAACCCTCTGTTTCTCCTCTAATGGTCCAAGAAGTCAAATGAAGCAAAGAGGACATAGATGGAAAACAAACAGCCAAGCCTTGAATGACTTACCCCAGAATGTCATTCAGAGGAAGCCAGAGAGAAACTAGGAAAGGTAAGAATCAATCTCAGCAGACGTTAATTTTCGCGAGCTGCTTAGATTATTTTGGACAACCACAATGCATTCTAAGTCTGTAATAAACTGGCTTGGAAGAGTTAGACTGAGAATATAACTGACCTTGAGCAAACGGAGGCAGCTCAGCAACTGAGGAGACGTTGATCCAGTAAGAGGCAGGCTGGCTGAGATCTAGTGCTGGTCAATGTGAGAACAAAAACCTTCACCATAGTTCCTCATCTGCTACTCGTGTCAATGAAGAAAGACCAATGTGCAAATATCAAAAATAAGAGCAAATATTTGTGGGCTGTTGTGCTCAATGCGCAGCTAGATGACCTTGGTTATCTCAGGGCACACCTTTTCTCCTGGTCCTCCAGATTGACACACAGATTAAACTTCAGACACTTGAGAGTCGGCAGACCCAGAACAACTTCTTTTGAGACCCTCCCTTATCTGACTAGGGGCACAAACTCCTGAAAGTAAGGCCGCTGTAAATTTTGTTGGAGGGAATTTTACTGGCCAGAAGGCAGAAACAACCACCGACAGCTGTCAACACAAACACTGTCTCCTTTGTTGCCTTGGCTACCTGTTTGTTCTCTCTCCCTCTTCTATCAAGCTGTGGCTATAAATCCCCACCTTTTGCTCTCTGGGGACTTGTATTTTTCTCTGTGTTCCTACACAGAAAAACAAATAAATTCTTTAATTATTATCTTGTCTTTTTTCCCCCCGTTTAAGTTGTAACCTTGGGGGTAGAGAGCTGGCTGGCTGTAACCTGTGAATGAAGCCGCACAAGCAGGAGGAGCTGAATTCAGAGCCCCAGCTTCCCAGGAAAGTGTCACCTGCCTCTAATTCCAGTGCTGAAGAAGTGGCAGCTTGACTCCCCCACCCACCCCTGGAGAAACACACACACACACACAATACACACTCATAACACAAACAAAAACAAGCAATTCTTGCACCTACCCTCAGGTATCTCAGTTCAGAAGGCTTTGGTACATGCTAGGGAGGGACACTGTTTGGGTGACTGTGAAGTTCATGCAAATTAGTTTAAAAAGCAAAGGATAATGAAGCATTTAACTTTATTTCACTTCCTTCAGAAACCTGTTTCTGAGACTGGCATGTGTTCTCATTGGAAAAAAGAATTCTTTACATACAATTGAAAAACTGACTCAAGATGAAAGAATCCACAGTGAATAAGATTCACAGTTTACCACAAGCCAGTGATGAGATAGTGTGTAAGATAAGACTTGGACCAAACTGAAGCCATTGTCCCTTTGGTACCTCCAGGCAACTCTGCAGAGAGGAAGCAGCCTGAGTGTGCCTATTCTTAGTAGTTTGGAGAGAGGGAACTAGCAAGGGTCATGCAGAATCAACTGCCCCAAAAAGGATTAACAGAGAAAGGTCCTGGGGATGGAAAGTGTGCTAGAGGTGCGAAACTCAATCCTGGCACATGAAGCAACTAGAGGATCTTCAGGGAGTTGACTGTGAAGGAAGCCAGGCTATGTGAGAACATGGATGTATGTAAGTGTGCATGTGTATGAAGACAGCAACTGCTTTGTCTGTAAAACTCCACAAAATAGGATTGGGGAGTACAGAAGAGCGGTAGAGCCTTGTATTCTATAAGTGAGAGTCTGGGTTCCATCCCCAATGCAGTTTTTTTGTCAGCTTGACACAAGCTAGAGGGCATCTGGGAAAAAAGAACTTTACTTGAGAAAATGCTCCCATTGGATTGGCCTAGACAAGCCTGTGGAGCATTTTCTTGATTAGTGATTGATGTTAGCAGGCCCAGCCCATTGTAGGAAATGCCACTCCCAAGGAGGTGGACCTCAGTTGTGTAAGAAAGCAAGATGAGCAAGCCATGGGGAGCAAGCCAATAAGCAGCCTTCCTCCGTGGCCTCTTCTGCTTGAGTTCCTGCCTTGACTTCTCTTCATGATGGACTATGGACTGTAAAAATGAATAAAGCTTTTCCTCCCCAATTTGCTTTTGGTTGTGGGTGCTTCTCACAGCAATAGAAAGCAAACCAGGACAGATATCATGGGACTAAAGACATTCAAATGAGAATAACCAGAGGCTATTTCTCCCAGGCTTGTCATACAAGGAAATCAGACATTATTACTTATGCTTGGCAGAGACTCAAAAGCAGGCAGGGGAGGATTCTATGTTGGGAGGTTTTATAATAAAAGAAGAAAAGTTTTGGTGTGATCCAGTTGGAAATCGTTTGCTTGAGAAGCTAGGGGTGGGCTAACTAGAAGTGGAACTTCTCTTGGGATCCTATTTGACTTTCTCATTTTGGTCTTGAGTTTGAAGCTAAGTCATTGATTGAGCCCTGACACTTCTGGATTGATTGCTTCAGGGCCTCTCCTTTGGCTCATCAGGTTGTCTCAACAGCATTCTGTCAGAATTCTGTTTGGTTGTGAGGTCTGTGTCTTGTCCATTTGTGTTGTGAGATATTAGTTGAAGGTGTGTTACATTTGTTTTTTTTTTATGAAGCGGAACATTTGTTTAATGATGCAAAGATGTGCTGCATTCTTTTATGTGGCATTTGTTTAACTCTGTGAAGCTGTGTTACTTTGCCTGACTAAGACACCTGGTTGGTCCTATAAGGAGATGGACAGCCAATAGCTAAGTAGGAGAAAGAATAGGCAGGGCTGGAAGGCAGAGAGAATAGATAGGAGAAATCTAGAGAAGAGGGTGAGGATCGAGAAAAGCAGAAGGAGAGAAGGATGTCAGGGGTCAGTAACCCAGCCACAGAATAAGAAGGAAAAAAAGACATATAGAATAAAGAAAGGTAAAAAGTCCAGAGGCAAAATGTAGTTAAAGAGAAACATGATAATTGAAGTAAGAAAAGCTGGCTAAAAACAAACCAAGCTAAGGCCAGGCAGTCATCAGTAAGATTAAGACTCTATGTATTTATTTGGGAGCTGGGCAGTGGACATTCATAAGTAAGAATAAGTCTCCATCTGTTTATTTAGGTGCAATTAAAAAAAACAAATAAACTATACATTTTTGTATATCTCAGTATGCACCAAAGTGATCTTAGTGGTTACCAATGACTAGGGAGGAAGATATAAGGTCCACAAAGACTAAATTCATTATTTTTCATTCCTAATGTTTTATTTACATAACGTTGTGAGATTCTAAACAGTGTGGCAGAAAAAAATGGTAGTTGCCTTTTCTATGGTCAAGATGATCATATTCTTATTTTACAGTTAGAGACACTAAGGCACCTGAGAAGGTGACCTATTTAGACCCAGATGACAAGCAGTGGGCAGAGATGAGTTCTAAGAACTCTCCATCCTATTAACTGCTACTCAGTCTGCCATGCCATGGCCTACAAAAATACAGTCATGGCAGCAATGAAAGAGAATGGCATTTGGACAACACAGAACGTTTAGCAGAAGTCATGTTGGGCTACTACGCTGTCAACACCTACCTACTGGTAAGTTAGAGCACAGAAATGACTGATGCCCTGGGCAAACTGATTTACCCTGAGTGACATGGTAATACTGGACTAATGAGTGTGAGTCAGAGCTTTTGAATTCCCCACAGGCGTAGCTTTGGCATTTGAAAGGGAGCCTTTCTTCTTTAACTCCCTGTGCTTCTGTGTGTGTAGGAACATATGGACATGCGTATGTACAATGCTGGAACCTGTGAATGCTAAGGATGCACTCTGTCTCTGGGCTCTAGCTAGTGTGACCATAAGGCATAGCATCACAGATACAGTTACAACTAATGACAACGTAAGAGAGCGGAGAACTCCTCTGCATCTTTTAGAGAATTCCTCTCAGGGCATCATCCATCACCCATATTGCTGATAACATGCTGTTTTCAGTTTTAAATCTGGGAGATACAGAAAAAAACCATCGTCTGGGTGTTTGAAGAAGTTATGAACAGGGTGACTCTTTTTGTGCGTTCGCGCGGCTAGCCTAAATCATTTCCTTTGCAGATTAAAAGCCTCTTAAAGTATCATGTTTGTCCCTGGGTTATGGAGTAGAAAACAGTAGAGTGATGATGTTTGTTCTTAAGATAGGGTCTTCTCTGCTTAGACCAAGCTGATGTGGAACTCAAAATCCTCTTGAACAGGAGGAGTTGGGGGTAACAGATATGTGTGCCCACACAATGTTAAAATTTGCAAGTTTTATTTGAAACTTCTACATTGTTGGTAATTATACACACACACATATTTGCGTGTGTGCGCACACATACATTTTAAGATGTGCTTATTCTTTAACAGAAATGGTGCCATTGCACAAATTGAATTTTTGCTTCTTTTGATGCTATATAGATATGGTCGGGGTTCAGAATAACTTCTTAAATTTGGTTGTTTGGGGGCACAATGAGTAATTTGTTGCAGAAATAAGATTGCCCTGTAGTTCCCTTATCTGCATTTAGACCAAACTGAGAAAGGAAATGAAACTCCTTCCTTTCCCTACTTAAATCCCGTTTCCCACCTCCTTTGGAAATCTCATTGTCTAGCAAATCTCATTGTCCTGCTGCAGATAATCCCTATCTCAAACTAATGCTGTATCCCAGGTTCAGGTTCCAATGTTTTTACAAACTTCCAATTCCTCCCAGTCTTTATTTACAATCCCCCAGCTTCTCTACCTTCTCCAGTCATCTTGTCTTCCATTAAAAAAAAAAGATATTTTTTTTGTTGTTGTTTGTTTGGTTTGGTTGTTTGGTTGACTGATTGGTTTTTTTGAGAAAGGGTTTCTCTGTGTAGCTTTGGAAACTGTCTTGACACTTTCTCTGTAAACCAGGCTGGCCTAGAACTCACAGAAATCCACCTGCCTCTGCTTCCCAAGTGCTGGGATCAAAGGCATGTACCAGCCACTAATGCCTGGCAGCGATACAAAAGTTTTTGAATGATGTTGTCTACTTGATAATCACATTCCTGTGATTTTCCTCTTCTTGTAAACCAATAAATATATTAACCCCCTATGTGTAGTGTTGAGGGACTAGGAGTTGAATTTCCTGACAGTCAGACAGAGAGGGACAATGACTGGGTAATAAAGATGATGAACTTCCAAGATGGCTTCTTCCTCATCCTCTTGACCTGACAAAAGCCTAGAGGATTAAAACAAAGGCCCTATGGGCTTTTCCTTCTGCCTGTAGAGCCTCTACTGGTGGAATGGCTCAACAAGGTCAAAGACAAATCATGACGTGTATGCACAAGAATCGTGAGTCAACCATCTATCCTGTCTTTCTTCAAACTGTCAAACCACAGCCTTGGGGAAATGGCTTCAGAGAGCCTGGTCTTAGCCTTCCTGAGTTCCCACTCTTGGGGAGGGTCTTCTTCTCTGTGTGCTTGCAGACACTAAGATGGTATAAAACTGATAACAGTAGCTGAGCATGCTGGTCCTTACGTGTGTCTCCTTTCCCTCTCAGCTGTAACCCTTGGGTCATAGTGTTCAATATTAGACAAGTAATTCATCACACTTCTTGACTGACACGTCCTAGGCTCTATCTGTACTTTTAACCATTTGGGCAGGCAGGAAACCCTGGGTCAGGCGCTTCTGTTGTGTTCCAAGGGGAAAAGCAGCCCAGTTTCTCAGATTTTCTGAGTTGATTCTGAGATTCTCTCACATTTTTCTTTTCTTTTATTTTCTTCCTCCCTTCCTCCCTCCCTCCCTTCTTCCTTCCTTCCTTCCTTCCTTTCTTTCTTTCTTTCTTTCTTTCTTTCTTTCTTTCTTTCTTTCTTTCTCTTTCAATAGGGACTCACTATATAGCTTCAATCTCATTATAGCCTGGCCTAAAATGAACAGATATCCATCTGCCTCTGCCTCCTAAGTGCCAAGGTTAGAAGTGTGAGCTACCACACCCAGTCAACCCTCACACTTTTAAAAGACATCTTAAGTGTTTTTCAGAAGGAAAAGTGATTTTTAAATAGTTTAACACATTGACTCTATTGACCCAACATTTATTGTCTGAGAATTTCTGTTCACATAAACTGCAAGCATTCACAGATGAAAATAGGACCTATCTGAGAAAAATATTATAATGAGACAAATTCACCAATAAGACTCAGTGTCAGTTACTACGGAAAGTGTTATAGTACAGAGAGGAGATGACAAGGGCTGCTGTGGCCTGAATCAGGGCTAGTTGCTCTCTACAGATTAACTGATTTCCAGCACTCATAGCTAGAAGAAAATTTGGGAAGAAGCAGTGGTTTCTGTTCATGGTCTAGTTCTTAGTCACATTCTACTTCCAAGTAGATGTATAACTGTACCAGATTGGCTGTAATATTTTGAGTCATAGGAAATCTATATTAAGTCATAGGAAAATCATTTTTGAAAATGAAAGCATAAAGGAGAAGATATGGAGGTAGAAAGGAAGGAGATGTACTGGGAGGGCGTCTGAGAGGAGTGGGCATGGGGAGTTGGGATGGATACGACCAACATAAACATGTATGAAATTGTCAAAGAATAAATAAAAGATTTTTTTTAAGAAAAAAGAAGCTGTCATGACTCAGTACCCTACAGCACATGGGCCAACTCTTGCCCCCAAGCTGCTTTTGCACAGCCTGCAAGCTAAGAATGGGCTTTACATTTTAAAGTGATACAACAACAAAAACCAAATACACTCACACAAGAGCCCATGTATTATGTCTGTCTCTGTGCAGAAAAGCGTCAAACCTGCTACGTGTCCTCTAGTCACAACCCATGAAGGTTCTGAGATTTTATCTTACCTGCAAGCTAGCAAGAGAGGCCACTGCAGTGTCATGGGTCCAGCAGGAGACAGAAGGCTCCAGGGTCAGAAAATATGGACCAGTTCACTACCACGCCGCCATCTGCTGTAGTTACACGCGGATTCCCGAAGAGTGAAACGGAGAGATCCACGGGACAGACACCTGCTTGCACAGTAGGAGAGGGATCCTGAGCTCAGAGACTCTGGAGCTCTCATAAGGGGCAGTAAACGTGCCTGCTCTTCACCGGCAGGACACGTTAGCTCAGTCTTCGGGGGCTTTGGCTGTACATTTAAGAAAAAATAGTTGGATTGCCCGTCAGTGCCTCTGTTTGTGAGACGTACGGAAGCGCACGAGGAGATGGAGAAATTCAGCTCTCTTCGTTTCTCTTCCCGTTGCCGTGATTAAAATAGCACGATACATAAGCACCTGAAGGGAGAAAGAGTTTATTTCCGTTCGCGATTTAAGAGTCGCGCCAGCGAAGTCAAAGGAGCAGCAGCTGGGAGCAGCTGGGAGCAGCTGGGAGCAGCTGGGAGCAGCTGAGCCCATGGCATCCACCATCAGGGATGAGGGGATGATGAATGCTGTGATCAGCTCACATGCTCCACTTTCAGAAGAAAGCCATGAAAAACACCCGTGTTGGAGGAAGAGTTAAACACTGTAAGCAGAATTCTCAATACACTCTCTTAAGAAATGCTATAATTACTGTCTAATTTCTAGCAGAATACGCTAAGAAATTTTCTCAAAGCATAAATGGAACAATGTCCGTAAAACTTGAGACAGTTTAAAAAATTTATAGTTTTTCAACTTTATATGTAGCATTTAGTTAAATGTTTATTGAGGTATTTTTACTGAAAACAATAAGCGCTGTAAACATAGATCATCTTTAGACATAAGACTGGGGGCTGTCAGCAGAATCATCTTATTCTCATATGAAAGGATCCCATCTGAATGCCCTTATCCTGCCACCAGTACAATGCTGAAAAGACCCACGTCACTCTGATGGTGACAGCCCACCAAGTCTGACCTATAATTTTCAGTCCCCAGTCCGCTGAAGCAAAACCACAGAAATGGTTTGATGTTTGGTTAGTTAATCTTCCTTGGTCATTTGTAAGCAGCTTTGCAACATCGAGGGAACAAGAGCATATTAGTAAACCAAGAAAGACATCCATCGGCTTCTCTCTTTGATCCCTTAGCGTTCCTATTTAGACTTTGTGCAGTGTGTTTTGGTGGGTTAAACCTGAAGTCATTTTTGCTGAGAATTAGGTAGGGGCTAGGTGCCCATGGACCATTTCACACAGACTCTTTATATATATATATTAAAATACCAACTCATTTAGACACCTTAGATTTGCTTTGCTTAGATTTATATTTTAAGGATTCTGTGAAAATAATGATATAGGCTTTTTGTTTGCTTTAAGGCAAGGTCTTAATAGGCTGGCCCCAAACTTGTTACAATCTACTGGTCTCTGCCTTTTGAGAGCTAGGTTTATAGGCTTGTGCCACCAAACCCAACTCTTATTGTAGGTCCGGATAAATCTGCTTAATTTTGTCATTGCCAGCCAATGGTTAGTACTCCCGGCCTGTGAGATGGTGTCTTCTGGAAGATGGGGGCTGTTGAGTAGAAAGGACGCTGGAGACACAGGGCTTTTCTTGTGTTTGACCAGATAATGCTCGACAATGCTTTTTGTAATAAAACTTTTCTACCTATTGGCTTTTTGGGTGCTTAAAGAAAGGAGGCAGGAGTAGCTTTAATGTTGAATATATTTTTGTTTTGAAAGAAACTCATAACACTCATGTGTCTGCAGGGTTTCTTTCTAGGAATGTTTTCACAGACTTTGAAAAAGATGGAGCACTCATTTATAATTCAATTCATGTCCTTATTGTATGACAACTCATAAGATTGGCTTCTAAGCAATTTGAATGTTTTGCATAACATGAATAATAAAAAAAGAATATTATCATGTACAAAAAGTTACAAAATGAAATGAAAAAATTAACTTCGAAATTATTTGTCCCCCAAAACTAACTTTAAAAGTTAGTTTCTTAAATCTACCAGTTTTACAAACGACTAAGAGGGAAAAATAGAACAGTTTTACGTTCTGAGGAGAAACAAAAAGTATATAGTATAGATGCATTCATGGTGTTGGAGGGTCACGATAGGCAAACTGAGAAAATGATTATTGTCTGGGATTAAAGGAAAGGCATGATCTTGAAGGGACACATTTGGGGCTTTTGAGCACCTGGAAATATGTTTCAAAACTATATGGTGATTTACATATATGTCTGTTTTATAATTTTAATCAAAATGCACATACATGTTTTAAACACTTCTCTGTGTGGTATGCATGCCATAAAAAATAGTCCAGTGTAGTGGAACATACCATAACCTATGCACCAGGGAGGAGAGGCAAGACAGTCCAGAGTTAAAGGTTATCCCAGGCTACATAGTGAAGCCCTCTTACAAAGTGTAAACAGAACCAAAGTAAAATAGAGTAGAGAATCTGATTCAATGGCGTCTAACACATCCAAGGCCTTGATTCAAACTCCAACAGCACTAAACAATTTCCCCAATAATGTCAAATCAAAAACCCAACAAAATACAAAAGTAAGGGCTGGAGAGATGGCTCAGCAGTTAAGAGTGCTGACTGTTCTTCCAGAGGTCCTGACTTCATTTCCCAGCAACCACACGGCACTCACAACCATCTATAATGGGATCTAACGCCCTCCCTTGTTGAGCAGAGGACTATGCAGACAGAACACTCATATACATAAATAAAAATAAATCTTTAAAAAATAGAAAAATAAAATAAAAAAACAAGCAAACAAACAGAAAAAAAAAAAAACAACCACCCAATGAACATCTTATAATCAAAGACTTGTAGACTAGAAGTCTGCAATTCTAAGAAAAATCTTATGCTGGTGTAGAGTTAGGCATAAGCTTGCAGAAAGAAGCCCAAGGTTTACACATTAATAATCCAAAAATAAAGCATAGAGAGGCTAAATATGGAACTGTGTCTAAATCATCACAGCAGAGGCACACTCCAGTCCCAAGAAGAAGCGTTATATTTAGACTAGAAGATAGAATTTCTAATACCTTTTTTAGGACTGGATTTCTAATATTCATTTCTAAATTAGATACAGGACAGTCTTTTTCAAAGATATCGCATTTCATGATAAATTTATTTCATAAGTTGCCAGGTTCTCTAACTAATCATACTGATATATTCTATTGTGATCATTATGTTGACCTTGGATCTGAAAATGTGTTTATAACCGTAAACTAGAAATATGCAGCAATGTTTTATAATATTTTGCCTATATAAGAATATGCATGTGTGTATGTGTGACTTGTAAACGTTTCTTCCATCTCCTTTTTGATCACTAGTATCATGTACCTAGCCTGTACCTAAAGGACCTGAGAGTTGAAATGTCTAAGCAGATGGATCTGGTAGTATAAGCCTGTGAGCCCAGCTACTTACAAGGCCAAAATAGGAAAATCGTGAGTTCAAGGCCATTTGGGCTGCATGAGAAATTCCAGGGCAGCCTAGACAATATGGAAACCCTATCTTAAGCTAAAAGCAGTCAGACAAATGAAGGACTGGGGACTTAGCTAAATTGCAGTAACCTTCATAGCTCGTAGCATACCTAAGGCCATGGGCTCAACCCCCCAGAACACAAGTGTCAAATGTAAAGGCACACACACATATGTGGAGCAGCAATGTTAGCCATCAGCATATGAAAAGTTACCTCTAAAACCATGGTCCTCGTGCTAAGGTATGGAGAACTGTATATAGTGCTCCTTATAGAAGCAGAATGTTTAGAATTCTTATCCCCACATACATGCATACACACACACGTGCACACACCACACACACACACACACACACACACACACACATGTATACACACTTTTTCAAGGCTTGGGGAGAAGCCTTATAAAATGTGAGCTTTAACCTTCTCATTTTACAGTGTAAGAACATTTTTGGTTCCATATTCATCATAATTATCATTTTGATATTAAACATTTAATTATTAAGCAAGTGTCTCCTAACCCCTTAAAACAGGTTTATACTTTCTGGCAGGACTCCTCCTTATGGGGGAATTCCATCGCATTTCCCTAGTGAGGAGGCAGTGAGTTAGGACGAGGTAACAGTTACAGCAAATTGACTTATTTTCTCACTTCGCATCATACCACCACGGGCTTCAAAGCACGAAAGAGCCAGGTTGGCACATTTTGGTGATGGGCTCACAAACTGGCTGGAGCAGGCAAGGTCCTTATTTTGTTCTTTCAAAACTGTACACAGAGGTAATCATCCACCCTACTAAGTAAGTGTGTGAGGGGGTAAGTGGGAGGGAGGCAAAGAAACAAGAATAAGAATAAAAAACCACTTGTATGTTCACATCGAGACATGGTGGAAGCCAGACTTTCAGGACCCAGCCAACATCTGTTCCAGGCATCTCAGGCAATTCAAAAGTAAAGATACCTAAATGATGACTAAGGGCTCTTCCTTGGGGGAAGGGTGGTTCCTGAGACTCCCACTCTTGTCCTGAAAGGCCTTGAACTCTGAAAACCCCCTTTACCCCAGAAGCGGGAACTACAGGTATGCACTACCTGGGGACGAAAGTGAGGTGAATAAACTTTAAAAATGCATCCTCAGACTACTAAGTCTAAGATCTGAAAATTAAATTATCTTTTACTTATCAGGTTGCCATAGGCTGGGGGGGGGTCATCTTCAGAAGTTGTAAGGGTAGCAAAAAACAACAATCAGATACAATGCCAACAGAATGACTTTTCTGACGATCAGTTTTTGCAATGTATGTCAAGTTTTAAAATACACACATCCTGTAATTTTATAATCAATCAAGGAGAAACCTATAAAAACCCAGAGTTGTGTCTGCCTATAACAGGAGTCTGAGGCAGAATAAAATGATAAGTAATAAATGCCTAATTACTTGGGATCTTAAATGAGATTATATATATATACATATATATATAAAATCATATATTTTAGAAACTGGTAATAATGGTGGATTTTTAAAACTTATTTATTTTTAGTGCATTGGTGTTTTGCCTGCATGTATGTCTGTATGAGGGTATCGAGGATATCATATCGCCTAGAGTTGGAGTTACAGACATCTGTGAGCTGCCATGTGGGTGCTGGGAATTGAACCTGGATCCTATGGAAGAGCAGCCAGTACTCTTAATTACTCTTCAGACCCTGTTTTATTTTTTTAAATGAGGGTTTGAGTTTCTCTGTATAGCTTAGTGTTTTAGTTACTGTTTCATTGCTGAGAAGAGATACCATGACCAAGGCAACTCTTATGAAAGAAATCATTTAATCAGGGGCTTGCTTGTAGTTTCAGAGGCTTAGTCCATTATCATCATGGCAGGGAACATGGCAGTATGCATGGCGCTAGAACAGTAGTTGAGAATTATGTCCTGGTCTGCAGGCTGAGAGAGAATGGGCACAGGGCCTGGATGAAAACCTCAAAGCCCACCTCCAATGATAATGCATTTCCTTCAACAAGGCCACAACCCCAATCCTTCTAATCCTATCAAAGAGTTCCACTCCCTTATGACTAAGCATTCAGATCTATGAGTCTATGAGGGTCATTCTTATTCAAACTGCTACACTTAGACTTAGCTAAAACTCACGTCCTTCAGTGCCAGCCTCGTGAAGAACTAGGATTCTACCAGGCCAACACTCCCCACAAAACTTGAGGGAGATATTTTTTTGTTCTGAGACAGGCTCTCACGCCACAGCCAGCTGAGTCTGACCTGGAACTGCACGGTACAGGCTGGCCTGGTGATTGGGGCAAGTCTCTTCCCTTCAGTTTCCTGAGTGGTAGAGTTATATGTGACTCTCCATGGTCAGCTTGCAACGTTTTTGACCAACTGAAAGCACTGCCCCTCGGGGACATATTGGAAGTGAACTGATAGCTCAGTATGATTTAGAGTTTTGGTTGTTTTGTCTTTTGCTTCCCGTTTTCCCATGTAGCAGATTGAACTTGAGGCCTTATGCATGTTGGGCAGGCCCTTTGTCACCAAGCTACAACATCAACCTAAAAGCCCACTAAAAGAATTTTGCATGGGTGTTGGGGAGGGGCAGGTGTGTCCTCATAGATGCCAAAGTGCACATATGGAGGCTAGATAAAAAAATTGCAAGAGTCAGTTTTCTCTTTCTACTTTATGGGTCTTAGGGCTTGATCAAGTCATGAGGATTGGTGGCAAAGTGTCTCTATGTACTGTGCCATCGTCCTGTCCACAATAGCTCAAGTTTAAATGAAAACCATTACTTGAACTATAAGAGCTTGTTTTTACTCTCATAATCACTAGTGTCCCCCCTTGGCTCATATTTTAAAAACTGGAAATTAAACCTAATAGTTTTGCCTTATGTTTAATGAAACAGTAAATTACTTGGAAAATACAGAAGCAAGTGGTTAAAAAAAATCATATGTTTAGAAACTGGGTTCCAAAAGGACATACAAGGAGAAACCATTCAGAAAATAAAACTGGAAATGACATTTTTTTTTACCATAGTCTTTGAACATGATAAGAAACAAAAAAAATATGAATTGTTTGTTCTAATAGCATGGGTTAGCCATGAGGAAGAAGACCTTCTTAAACATATACTAAAGTGACTTACATGTTCACTGTTAGGGCTAATAAACAATTGGTTTTAGTGTGTTACTATAGAAAAAAGTCACCCTTTCAAAGTGTTAAATGTAGAATTTTTGTTTTGTTTCAAGATAGACTCTTACTATGTCACTGTCCTGGAGCTCACTCTGTAGACAAGTCTGGCCTGAACCTCATAGCGATCCACCTATCTCTGCCTCAGAGTGCTGGGATTAAGCCATGTGCCACTATGCCAAGCTAAACTCTTTTTTAAAAAATTATTTTGAACATTTTATTTGTTTACTATTTTTATGTGTATAGGTGTTTTGCCTGTATATAGGTTGTGTACCCCATGCAAGAAATGCACAGCAGAGGCCAGAAGAGTGACTCTGATCTCCTGGAACTGGAAAAACAGTTGTGAGCTGCCCTGTGGGTGCTAGGAATTGAACCTTCGTCCTCTGGATGATCATCCAGGTGCTCTTAATGGTTGCACCATCTCTCCAGCTCAAATTTTTCTCATCTTGTTTATTTATTTATTTTTACTTCTTCATTCATTTATTTTTTTAGACAGGGCCTCTGTCTACATAGCCCTGGCTCTTGGAACTTATTGTGTAGAGAGTGCTAGCTTCTAACTCAACAGAGGTCTGCCTGCCTCTGCCTTCCAGTGTTGGGATTAAAGGTATGTGCCATCATGCCTAGCTTTTTTTTTAAGTGTGAGCTTACTTATAACCCATTTGAGATCCTTTTCAAAGCCCAGACTTGTAACTCGGTGGTAGATTGCTTGCCTAGCATGTGTCAGGACCTGTGCTTAAGCTCCTGCATTTAAAGGAAAAATACTTTCCACATCTTAAAACATTTATAAAAATATGTCTGGATTGCATTTGTAGCTTTTTGAAAGTGACAAATGGATTAATCACTATGGAATGCGCCAGAAGATTAAACTATTAAAGAATTTTCCCATTAGTAGTGAAAGATATGTAGGGATGCAGCTTAGTGAGGACTGTATCGCATTATTCCTTCCAGAAAGCTTGGGGACGGGTGAAGCAGTCATCAAGAGGTGTGTGCTTTGGAGAATCTGGCCTAACTAGAGGCTTTACTCTGACTGGCTGGCTTTCATTGCACTCTAAGGTACTCTGCATACTAGAACCAGGACTTGCCTGCGGCACATGCTGGTGAAATAACAGCACAGACCCTGGGGAAGTAACCAACTTAAATCCGCGGTTGGATTTAAGTAGATTTAAGGCCCAGTCTGTGAAATTTAAGGCCCAGTCTACCCGGAGAGAATAGGTGGGACTTCCAGACAAAGAAGAAGTAGGAAGGGGGATCTAGGCTCACATGTTAGGGAATATTATCTTTAGATGTGTGACTTTTGTTTATGCTGCATTTGTTTAACTCTGTGAAGCTGTGTTACCGTGCCTGTCTAAAACACCTGATGGGTCCTAAGAAAGAGATGAATGGTCAACAGTGAGGCAGGAGCAAGGACAGGTGGGGCTGGCAGACAGAGTATAAATAGAAGGAGAAATGAGGAAGAACTAGAAGAGAACAAGAAAAGGAGGATGTCAGGGGCCAGCTACCCAGTCACCCAGTTGCCTAGCCAGCAATGAAGAAATAAGTAAAGACAGGTATACAGGGATAGAGAAAGTTAAAAAAGTCCAGAGGCAAAAAGTAGTGAGGATAATTTACATTAAGAAAAGCTGACAAGAAACAAGCCAAGCTATGGCCAGGCATTTATAACTAAGAATAAGCCTCTGTGCGTGATTTATTTGGGAGCTGGGTGGTGAGCCATTAAAAAAAAAAAGTGAAACACCTACAACACTCAAGTGGGGAGGGGGACAGGAGACACAGAAGAAGCAGGGTGGGTGGTATGTGACAGAATGTAGATTAATATAAATGGGTTAATTTAAGTTATAAGAGCTAGTGGGACAAACCTGAACTAAGTCCAAGTTTTGATAATTAATACTAAGTCTCCATGTTGTTATTTGGGAGCTGGCTGGAGAAACAGAGAAAGCTTCGTTGTACCCCCACACAGAGAGAGACAAAGGACATCACTTAAAAGACTTGCCTGGTGGCCATTTCTCTGAATAAAATATCACCTAATTTTTGTTGTTGTTTTGTTTTGAGACCATGTTTCACTGTGTAATAGCTCTGGCAGTCTTGGAACTCTCTTTGTAGACCAGGATGGCCTTGAGCTCACAAAGATCTGGCGGCCTCTGCCTCCTAGGTGCTGGGATCAAAAGTGTGGGCCACCAGACCTAACTATAATTTACAATTTGGATAAGAGCAACATAAAATATTTAAATTAAAAAAAAAGTGTGGGCCTGGGGCTGGGAAGACAGGTCAGTAGAGTACGTACCCCATAAGCATGAGGGGCTGAGTTTGATCCCCAGGGCCCTTGTGAAAGGCTAGGCATGATGGAGAGATTTGTTATCCCAGTTAGGTGGGGTGGTATGGAGACAGGCAAATCCCTGGGGCTAGCTGGCCAGTCAGCTTGTCTAATCAATGAACCCAAGGGCCCAGTTAAGAGACTATCTCAAAAAAACAAGTTAGACAGCTCCTGAGAAAGGACTGAGGTAGTACCATCACACACTCACACACACACACACACACACACACACACACACACACACACACGTGCGCACACACACATGCTTACACATACACAGACTGAGACAGCTGAGGTGGTACCATCACACACAGAGAGAGTAAGGCAGAGAGACAGATGCACAAACAGAGGCACATAGATATACAGACAGACAGACAGACAGATAGCTTTGGGTTATCTACTTTAAAAGAGATAACTTATAAACATGAATTTCAATATTGTGCTGTGAAAAAGGATAATAAGGTTTGAATTAATGTTGAATACTTACTTGAAAATATTTACAATATTTTTAATGAAAAAGAATGCGAAGGGAACTTAGGGAAGAAAGCAAAATAACATGTACAGCATGATCAAGTTTCTCTAGGGCAACTTTTTTTTTTCCATAATAGGATAATCACTTTATTTCTCAAGGGAAATACTGTTGACTTCATCGGTGTGCTTAATGCCAGCTAGTGAAAACATAAAACCACAACCAGGTAGAATGTCAGTTTGTTTAACTGAATAACTGAACTTACTGACTTGGTACGTGTGTGTGTGTGTGTGTGTGTGTGTGTGTGTGTGTGTGTGTGTGAATTTTAAAGGTTCCCCATGAAGTCAGGAGGCAGCTCATGTTTGTAACCCTAGCACTTAGGAGGCAGAGGCAGGAGACCTGCTGTAACTCTGGGGACAGCGTGACCTACAGAGTGAGTTCCTGGCCAGCCTGGGCTACAGTGAGAGCTGGTCTTAGAACCAAACTATTGACAGGTTCTACACGGTCCTGTACTTATTCTCACACTGTAGATAGAGTTATAGAGATCTTTATAGAGAACTTATACCTCCATTTAGAGTACCTTAGTGTTCTAGCTTCCTTTCTTCAGCTGTGATAAAACATTCTCACTGAAAGCAACTTAGAGAGCGAGGGGTTCGTTTGATTTAGACGTCCTGGTCACAATCCATTGAGAGAATTCAGGGCAAGGAACCCAGGGCAGGAGCAGGAAAGCGGGACTGCTTGCTATTTCATGCAGCGTTACCTCCCACCAGGGAAGAGACCTATAGCCAAGAAAAGTCCTGCTGGAAACACAGCAGATGCTGCTTCCTAACTGACTCACCTGGGCTCATACTCAGCTAAGCTGTCCTACAGAGCCGAGGACTACACTGCTCACAGTGGGCTGGACCCTCCTCTTATTAATCAGGAATCAAGATGATGCCCTACAGACATGCCCATGGGCTCATCTGATCTAGGTAACTCTTCACGGGTGGTTCCTTCTTTCCAGGTTGGGGTGGTTCCTTCTTTCCAGGTTGTAGCAAGTTGACGAAGACAAAGCTAACCAGGACCGTTAGCATTTGTAAAGAGGCAAGTTTGATACGATATAACAACCCAAGACCTATCTAGCCTCCAAATCTATGTGCATTTGGTACAAATTGCTGAATTTGCTGATACTACATTGACCAGGGGCTGGGCTGTTAGCAAAAGGTGGAAAACTGAACAAAACAGTGTACGGGTCCTCCTCCATGTCACTGAAGATGAATCTGTTTTCATGGCCAGTCCCTTAGTTGTCACCTGGCAAATCAGATAGCCCCATGACGGACAGTTAATTAAAGGAGACCCTCCTGACACTGTTTCTACAAGTTTCATCTGCATATTTTGATTGTTTCTTCTGGAACTACACCGACTCCCATTCCCTTGGCCGATACTGTTATGTAGTTCAGTATATTCAACTCTTCTTGGTCCTGCACCCAAAAGATTTCGGCTGGTTTTCTTATCTTTTAGGTCCCTTCTTCCTCCTGCCTTTTGTCTCTAGTCATTGAGTTTTGGAATTACTCATTTCCCTACTGAACTCAGCTTTTAAGCATACCACATGAGGGAGCTGCCATTTTATTCCTCATAGCGTTGTGCCATTAATCCCACGATGTAAAGAGTTTAGCCCAGTGTGTCCCAGGCATACATTCTTCTAAGGTTTCTTAGCTCCTGTTGTACATCTCACTCAAACCTATTCCTTTCCTTCTCTACTCATCTCAGAAAGTCCACCGTTCTTTCAATTGCTCAGGCCCGAAGCCTTGGGTTCTTACTCCACACACACTGTTTCTGTCTGCAAATGCTGCCACTTCCCTTGCCAACCACTTACTGCCGCACCCAACCCCTTACCCCACTTTCTACTGCTCACCTTCGTGGCCAAAGCAACACTGTCCATTTGGGGATTATTCTAGCATACTTTAACACATCTTGATCTTTCTGTCACTTACTTCTTTGCCTGCAGAGCAGTCACAATGGTCCTGTGTGTTGTTTGGCAATTTTGACGGATCATGTAGAATATACATACAGAAATCTACATGGTATAGAGTTTACATCATACATGTGTTATGTGGCATAGCCTATTTCTCCTAGGCAGAGTCAGGGATCTGTACAGCATTAGGGATCTGAACATTGTAGGCTTAATATAATGTTGCATATGTATCTAAACCGAAAAAAGAAACAAAAACAGAGCTATAGATTTTTCAGCTCCATCATGACATGTGACCGCTTTCCTGGAGCGTCACTGAGTTGGACATAATTCTGTATTTAAAATATTCTTCCTTCCTGGAACTCTTCAATGATTTGACAGCTGTTATGGACTGTGCTGTACAGCCCAAACATTTGTAGCTGAAGTTACCCCACCACACACACACACACACACACACACACACACTCACCCACTCACGTGATTGAATTGGAAAGAAGGTTCTTCAAGTTACCTTACGGTTAAAAGAGCTCTTAGGGTTGAAGCTGGGGTCAATAAAACTGTGCCTTTATGAAAAAAGGAAGTAGCATCAGAATGGCTGCTCCACTGTGTAAGGCCACCGTGAGAAGGATGCTGTCTGTAACCAGAGAGTCCTCACCTGACCCTAGCCACACTGGGAACTCCATCTCAAACTCAGAGAGCTCTAGAACTATGGTAAAAAGGTTTTTTTTGTTTTTTTTTTTTACTTAAGTCATCCAGTCCATGATATTTTACTATGGAAGCCTGAACTACCATTCCACTCAGAGAGAAAGCCCAAGTATCTCCAACAGCCAGAGGCTTGACACATTTCCCACGTCCTCCAACTCTGACCCTGTTGCCTTTGATTCTTTCCCCTCACACTGACAGACGTGCAATTCCATAGCAGGCCTACTCCCACTTCTGGGGCCTTTGCTTTCTCTACTTAGAACAGATTGCTCCAAAATATTTGCATAACACACTTTCTCACTCAAAGGTCACTTCAATGATGTCATCCTAAGGAAGATTTACCATCTCCCTACCCCTTTCCCTTAGCATTTGTTTCTGATAGACAGGCTAAATATCTTATCTCTTTACATTATCTATGACATCCACGAGATGGAATTAGCTATATCCTAAGGACACAGGGAGGCTCATAGCAGGTGTTTCAACATTTGTTCAGTAAATTAATGTCGAATTCTTACAGCCATAAATTAGCTTTAGGCTGGAAGGCACAACATAGAGCGCTTACTAGGACATCAGTGTTCCCTTGTAGAAAATTAGACTGCTTGAAAGAACACATGATTTTTTTTTGGCCTCTTCTGGTTTTCCATTAATTTTAGAAAAGTTCACGGTGGTTTTAGAAGTCCCGAGTGTATGACCCAAGATCTGTTCTTTTTGATTTCCATCTTTAAAATACAGATAATGATAATATGCTGACCAATTGTCAAGGGCAAGTAAGATCGCAGTTGAAGGCTTTTAAATTTTTGACTGGCTGTTTATTTATTTTTGTAAACCCAGGCTCTGAGGTCTTGGATACTTTGATCTTGCTTAAAGTATTCGGCAAGAGATGGTGTTTATTCCTACAATTCTTTAAATATAGAGTAAACACAAGCATAGCAGACAATGACCCGAGGAAACTATTTGTGATGGCTCGCTTTCTTTTAGGGTTTCGGAGAGGTAGCAACTTAACGGAGACTACTAAGTTGGAAAGCAGGTGTTCTTCCTCTAAATTTTCAGAGAAAACAAGCCTGCAGATCATTTTTGTGTTAAAACCAAGGAATTCTTCTCTACCGCAGCCAAACGGAAAACTCGTAATTGTAGCGTAGGCTGCTGCTGTCACTGTATCCCGAGAGAGGCGTTCCCTAACAGTGAAGTTAAAAATTGTCTTCCAGCATCGGAACGAGGTTCCCTTGCCACCTTCAAGCACCAGCTTTTAAAAATAAAGGTGTCACCCAAGTGGGGACACACCCACCGCATCCCGGCTGGAATTACTCTTTGGTTATGCAAATCTAAAAACGCTGGCGCGGGGCTCTCCAGTTGGGCGCCCGGCCGCTCGCCGGCCCGGGTCGGGGTGCGCGCAGCCTCCGGGCGAGAGCGCGCGTGGCCAGCGCCTCCGGAAGCGCGCGCGGGTCCGACAGGAAAGACCCCAGCATCACCCGCCGCCGGAGCGCCGCGGGCCTGGGTACCACGCGCCCTGAGGGAAACCGCCCACAGGCCCTGCAGCGTCTCGCGAGATCTCGCCGGCTCGCCGCAAGTATTGCGAGTTTAGAACTTAAAAAAAAAAAAAAGAAAGAAAAAGAAAAAGACAGCGACGAGAGGAGTCTGCAGAGCCGGTGCTGCAGGGCGAGCATCCGCGGCGGCTGGCACCAGGGCCGGGGCTGCGGACGGGCAGGCGGGCGACCCGGGGAGAACGTGGAGCGGGCGGGCGGCAGCGGAAGGGGCGGCGGTGCGCAGGTCGGCGCGGAGACGCGTGCGGCCGCCCGGGCCGCGCCTGCTCGCTGCGCCGCGGAGGCCGGCGCTCGCTCCCCGGGCTCGACGCGCCGGGCTGGCCGGCGCAGAGCTCGGGGCGGGCCGAGGGGCGGGCTGAACGGCCCCGCCTCCCGCGTGCTGCACCGAGCGCCGCGGCCCCGCCGCGCCTTTAAACCGCGGGCCGGCCGCGCTAGCGGGCACTCGGCGGCTGGCGGCGAGCGGGCTCCGGAGGCGCTGCGACTCTCTGTGGTGCTCTCTCTCTCTCTCTCTCTCCTCCGGCTCTCTAGCGGGACCGCCGGCTCACGAGCCAGAGCCGAGCCCTAGGCAAGCGTTCACCCGCCCCGCTCCGCTCCGCTCCGCAGCTTCCCCGAGCGTCGGGCGGAGATGGAGCCCCGGCCCGCGGCGCCCTCGTCTGGCGCACCGCGGCCCGCTCGGGATGGGGACGCGCCGCTGGCTGTCGCCGGGGTGGACCTGCCTGGGACTGCCGTGCCTTCCTCCGGTCGAGAGGATGCTACGGCCGGGAGCCAGGCCGGCGGGGTGCGCGGAGAGGGAGCGGCGGCGGCAGGCGATGGGCTGGGCAGACCTCTGGGGCCCACCCCCAGCCAGAGCCGCTTCCAGGTGGACCCGGTTTCCGAGAACGCCGGGCGGGCCGCGGCGGCTGCGGCGGCGGCGGCCGGGGCGACGGGCAAGGAGACCCCGGCGGCCGGGAAAGGCAGCGGTGAGAGCGGCGCTGCTAAGGGCAGCGAGGAAGCCAAGGGCCGCTTCCGCGTGAACTTCGTGGACCCGGCTGCCTCATCGTCCGCGGACGACAGCCTGTCGGATGCGGCGGGGGTCGGAGGCGACGGGCCCAACGTGAGCTTCCAGAACGGCGGGGACACGGTGCTGAGCGAGGGCAGCAGCTTGCACTCGGGCGGCGGCAGTGGACACCATCAGCAGTACTACTATGACACCCACACCAACACCTACTACCTGCGCACCTTCGGCCACAACACCATGGACGCGGTGCCCAGGATCGACCACTACCGGCACACGGCCGCGCAGTTGGGCGAGAAGCTCCTCCGGCCCAGCCTGGCAGAGCTCCACGATGAGCTGGAAAAGGTGAGCTCGCCCAGACCCTCCTCCCTTCTCATGCCCTGGTGCGTGCTGGCCGCGGGATGCAGCCGCCGACTCTCCCTGGTGAGGTGGCAGCACAGGACCCGAGGAACGACTTACTGGCATCTCTGGATTCAGCTGTCAAGTGTGGAATTGCAGCGGAATGTAACTTAATCCTTCAAAAGTTTGCAGCGGGTTAGGCTGGTCATGCGATACAGAGGAGGCAGCACTTAGCAGCCTTTCCCATCCAGTTATGTATCTTGTGTGCCCCTGTCTTTTTTCACCCCGTCTTGACAGTGTGTCACCTCTTTGAGTTATGCTTGTGTTTAGAGCCCAGAGAAGGGAGTGTGGAGGAGGTGTAGAAGAGGCTCTCCCTTGGGACAGGGTGGAGAGAACATACTACCATCTGGGTCCTTTTTAGATTGTAGTGTATGGCTTATGTATATCCATTAGGGATCCTGAGTGGAAAGAAAGGTTGACGTTTGAAGGAAAATCTTAATAGCATGTGTTTATAGTCTATTAATTATTAAAGCCCATTATTTGCAATCTTGAATATGTAGAGGACCATAGAAATCTTTTTTCTTTCTTTCCTTTTTATTTTTTGTTTATTATTTTTAGGCAGGATCTCTCTGTGTATCTCTAGCTGACCTAGAGTTTGCAAAGTAGACCAGGCTGGCCTTGAACTCACAGATCCACCTGCTTCTGCTTCCCTGCTTCCCAGCTTCCCAGCGTTAGGGTTTAAAGGCGTTTGCCACCATGCCCGCAGACACATCTCAAATCTTGGGAAAAGTTGTATTTGATAATAGTACGGTCTTGTTTGTTTGTTTGTTTGTAATGTAAACTTTTTGGAAAGAGAACTGCATCGGTGCAGGGCAGTGGTAGAGAGATGGCTCAGAAGTTAAGAGCACTTGTTGCTCTTGCAGGGAACCAAGAGGGTTCAGTTTTCAGCACCCACAAGGAAGCGCACAACCCACAACTCCACTTCCAGGGAGATTCCATGCCTTCTGACCTTAATAGGCACCAACCATGCATGTGGTATATATCCATGCATGCAGGCAAAACATTCATACACATAAAATATTTAAAAGAGGGATGTTTTTAAAAAGTGACATGGGTGAGTTTTTAGAGAAAAAAGGAAACAGGGATTTTATTTTATTTTTTCCCCCTCGAGGATGTCTAGAGAAAAAGTCTGGAGTCTTTATTTTTGTGCAAGCCCTTTTACTTTGTAAACAAAAAACCATTCCCATACACTCTTATTGACTTTTCCTTCTGTTTTTTTTTTTTTTTTATGGCCTCATAAGTCTTTTATTTCCTCGGGGTTCAGATAATTATTTGAAGATAACATTGATGCTTTTGAGACCTGATTAATATTTAACTTTTTTATGAGTTGAATTACTTGACATCTGCCTCAGCAAGTCTATAGTGGAATTTTTGTGACTTCAGAGTTGGTACCACACAGGGCGAGATGATCAGCGTGAAGAAGTTTATGTGATTTGTTTTGACTGTGATGGTTTGATCTCATATATTCATGTCTTACAAGACTGCACTTGTCCCAGTGTTTGATAAAGTAACAATCATGGTTTGAAGTAAGTGATAGGTCCCAGCCCTTACAAGCTTGTGGATTGTTTAAAAGATTGACATCATTTAGCCTTAGATAATACTACCTCTGTTCTATTGTTGTATTTTGTCCTATCAGAAACTAAGCACTTTCTGAAACACTCACACTTAGATTTTTTTCACATCCATTCTTTTCTGTTTATAGGCTCAATCAGAAATGGAGTTGGTAAATGATATTTTACTGCAGCATTTTTAGTATTCATAATTTTTTTACAAATACATTTCAGGTTTATTTCGGTAAAGTCAAATTCAGCACTATAGCACTGTATCTGTAAATTGTAGAATGTAAGCTGAAAGGTGTCATGCACTTTAAGCCCCCTACGGTTGAGTTTATTTTGTGTGTGGCTTGTAGTGTGGGTTTTATTGTTTTTGTTCAGTTTAGAGCATCTGAAAGATAGACGCATTATCAGCTATGTGGTAGTTGAAAAAGTCACCTAATCCCTCACCCTCAGCTTCCTCAGTTTTCAAAATTATTGTAAAAATTAAAGAAAAAACGCAACAGAAATAATGGACCACGGCCATGCTAAATTCGTGGAATGTCACTGCTAAGTGGTTCTTATTTTGCTCTTACATTGACTCCTCAGAGTATAAGGCTAAGCTTTTAAGATTTCAGTTTTAGAGTCTCTTAATTCTATTACTAGATGAATATAGTTTATAACATGCTCAATTCAGAGTCTCAATTATGCAGAATAGCATAATGAATTCTTCAGTTGTTTTTCTTTGCTTCCATAGCACATGATAGACAGATGTTTTTCTATTCAGGTAGACCCTCAGCCTCTACTCAAATTTTGTATAGCAACCAGAAGTTCTTGATGGTGTTAACTAATAAGCAATTATTGAAGATAATTGCGTCAAATGGGTTAGATACCTGCCATGTTAAATAGTACAGAAGCACTGCTCAGAGTTGTAGGAGGCATGGGCGAAGGTATGACACATGACGATGATCTCTGATTGACTCCCCAGAGTCCATATAGAGTCCATATATGGTCCTCATCCATATAGATTGACAGCAACTTGAGCGCTTTTAGCCCTATTAGTAATGCTATCTATAGTTTCTTTGATGTTCTAGTATTGGATTGTCATGTACTATACTCTGGTAACTGAGTGCTATACCATCCAGGAAGTGTCTAAGGCAGATTAAGTTACAGATGCCAAGAGCAATGGGAGATCAGAGGACGTGAAAGATAAATGCTCTACAAACTTACTAGGAAAAAAGACTAGAGTTGTCTTTGTCATTGATCTTTTAAAGTATTTCCCCGTTGACATAGGTTTTTGTCCCGCCCGGTCCTGCAGCCAATCAGTCCCAAAGAAACACACAGAGGTCTATATTAATTATAAACTGGTTGGCCTATTAGCTCAGGCTTCTTATTAACTCTTTCTTACATCTTAAGTTAGCCCATTATTCTTGTCTATGTTAGCCACGTGGCTTGGTACCTTTTTCAGCAAGGCATTCTCATCTTGCTTCCTCTGTGTCTGGGTGATGGCTGCAGACTAACCTTTCCTTTTCCCAGAATTCTCCAGTTCTCATCGCCATGCCTCTACTTCTTGCCTGGCTATTGGCCATTCAGCGTTTTATTAAACAAGTATTTACAGGGTAAAACCATTGTCCCACAATACTCCCTCCCTTTTCAAAGCAAGAACTATGAATTGAATCTCACTTGTTTAGCTTTCTTCCTGACCCTTATCCATACAACTTGTAACCAACACTCTAAACAAAGAAAAACATCCATAATCCGTTTTTTTGGGAATGTGGGCATAGTTTTCCAGGCTACTTCCTGCTAACTGGGGGTGCTGATAATCTTATGTGGAACTAAAGAAAATTTAGAATTAAGGTCAAGTCCTGACTGGAATATTCCTTGAGGCTTGATCATCTCAGCTAGCAGTCTTGAGGTTGTTCTGGATGTAGAACTCAGACATCTGGGCCATTTGCTCCTACCAGAGATTCCTGGGGGGGGGGGTCTTTCTTGATCAAACCTTATTTTTCTTAATCCAGAATGAATCCACAGCCTCTCATTTGCAGTGGAAACAAAAGTAAAACCTCTTCAAAGTAACATACCTTTTGACTTAAATTTTTAAGTCAGGGCATTTTTAAAATACATATGTTGGATTAATCCAACATTTAAAATCAAATGTCTTTTAGCTGTTGCTCCTTCCTTAGCATTCAAACAATTTAAAGACAACACAATAACAGACTCTGTGTATTTTCCATCTTTATGTGGCTTTATTTTAAACTCCTATTTCTTTTATTTTTGTTTTTAATTTTTTTATTTTATTTATTTATTTTTTTTTTTGAGACTAGGTTTCTCTGTGTATCTTTGGCTGTCCTGACACTCACTCTGTAGACCAGGCTGTCCTTGAACTCACAGAGATCTGCCTGCCTCTTCTTCCCAAGTATTGGGATTAAAGGTATGTATGTGCCACCACACCCAACTACTCTCTTTTTTATATTAAGGACTCTATCCTTTTTCTTTTCTCTCCCAAGCCTACATATATTTTTAAACACACTGTAAACCATTTAGAGGTTTTCTTCATCTGAATCTATCTTTACTGTATATCTCTTTTTCTGACCCACATGAGTCTTTAAGCGATATAGCTAGGATTAAAGCCTTGGCTTTGATGGCTGGATCCATCCTATTTCTTACCTTTCTTAGAGTCTAGCTTCATGGTGGAGGTACTGGCCAGAACCATGTTTATTGCCACAACTCCATGGCGTTTCAAGGTTTTTGCCACCACCAAGAAGCATGTTGTCAGCTATTCATAAACACCATTTAAGTGTATGGTGGCAGGGGCTCTTAAAAGAGCTGCAAGGTTTTGTAGCTAAAGCTGAGTCAGGAAGCTTCTCAAATGAGATGCACTTGTCTCTAGCAAAGAGAGCTCACCTGAGAAAGTGCTGCTATCAATAAGCCATGCTTAACTCTATTCTTTTCTGCTAGAATTACTTCCCAAGCTCTCTCAGGCTTTATGTCGATACAGTTGTCCACGTGGGCGCCATTTCTGGGACCGGGCGGGACAGAAACCTCAGTCAACATTTCCCCTACTAGCCAGCTGCAGAGAATAAACAAATATCCTTGCTGTTATGAGCCACTCTAGGAAGAAGGCTAATGGCTTTCCAGTTAGGAACTGTTGGCCAGGTAACGGGTGACTGTGTTGTCCACAGTGCTCTGGAAATATGGGATGATGGATAAGTGAGTAGCGAGTCAGATTCTGTGTCTTCCTGCACAGACATAAAACCAATAATAGTTGTTATTAACACAGCGGTGCAGTGAAAGGAAACATCACCAGTCAGGGTATCATGGGATCCAGTTTTGACTGGGCCTTGGGAAGAAATAAGTGTGGCATTGGAGCCCAGGCCTGAAGGATAAGTTGATGGGTGGAATGTCGTTCCGGAACAAAGACTTTATTTGTAAAGGTTGTGAGAAGAAGCGTGCTGTGTCCATGTGACAGACACAAAAGGCTGGTATATCTTACTGTAGGTGTAGTTGGAAGCTGTTGAGGGATGCTCTGGGACAGAGTACATGATCTATTTTATTTGAAAATCTTTTCTGGCCAGAGTATGTGTTCTAAGGTGTGACTGGAAAGAAAACCTTAAACTGTTGGTGTGACTTAGAGATTATAAGGATTTATGCAAAACAGATTAGATGTGCGAGAGGCTGACTCTCAGGTTTTGGACTTGAGTAATTGAATAGTGAGTGGGGTTCTGCTCCCTGACTTGGAAAAATTGAAGTTGGAATGGATTTGAGTGATGAGAATTCTAGTTGTATTTTTTGTAAGACTCATTTTTCAGGCAGAAGGTGTCTGTGTGTGTGTGTGTATGTGTGTGTATGTGTAAATGGTTGAAGTACCTTAGTTATGAGTGAAATATTGGGTTGATAAAGTAACATAAAGTATGGTCAAGGATTAGGTCCAGAGATCATCTAAAGTTATGTTGGGGACTTCTAATAACTAGACTTCATAGTCTGGAAAGCAGTATCCTAGAAGGGCAGACATCTAGAAGAAGGCAGACATTAAGGGCATAGTGGTACCTGCCTACAGTCCTGGGAGGCTGAGGCAGAAGCATCTTTTGGGTAAAGACCAGCCATGGCTGTTTAGATGGTTCCAGGCCAGACTGAACTCAATAGGGAAACTCTCTCTCAAAAGGGTAGGAACTCTAAAAATAGATGCTAGGAATTGATTTAAAAATAATTGTGTCCTCCCCCATCAGAGTATTGATTTCTCCTATAGGAAGAAATAAAAAGTGGAGTACCAAAACTGATCTGGACAACTTTAGCACGTGCAATTGGGAGCATAATTATCAGTTGTGGGGTGGTAGGTACACAGTCTGCTGCTGTTGGACTCAGCATCATCTTCAGTATCCTCATCCATCACTGTCTTTTGTAACTGCAGTTAGAACCCTAGGAAAGAGTTTCAGTGGAGCAGAGCTACCACTGTGATGAAACATTTGGTATTGTTCATCAGAAGCTGTTCACCTTGAGTGTCCTAGGCTCACAGATTAGGCTATAAACTAGCTGGCCACAGAGCCCCTGCTCTGGGATTACAAACCTGGGCTCTCACACCTGGCTGTTTACTAAGCCCAACTTCACCCCACCTGACCTTTTCCTCTTAAAAATAATACCTTTGCAGTTGTTCTTAGACCCGGGGTTAGAATCATGTTGTTTTAGCATTATCAAGTCATTGGATGCGGCCTGTTTTGCCTTTCTCATTAGTAAAGCATCCTTAAGCATCAGTCTTTTATCACTGAGCTTTTTTCCTTTTAATTCCTAAGAAATCTTTTACACATTTACTAGTAATAAATGATCTCATAGAAACTGAAAACGGTTTACTAGCCATTTTGATTAAACTATAGAGCAAAACTTCATACTTGCTTTTCTGTCTGACGCTAGAATATTTACCGGGGTCTTTCTCTGTATCACATCTGTCTGGCTATCTCTCCGACCTGCTGTAAGATGCTTGAGCTGCTGGAAGGGTTGCCATCATCACTTCAGCATGTTCACATCCTGACAATAAGGAAGAGGATACTTGATGGTGCAGTTGTTAATTAGTCCTTCACTAGAATCAGAGCATTTGTCTCATTAATTTTCATACAGAGATTAGGTACTAGTGCAGATCTGTTCACTGGATGTATCGGGGCTGGCAGTTCCTGCCACTTAACAACAAGGCTTTAAGGAAAACGCTGTATTGCCTCTTAACACTGGGCTGGTTCTACGCCTTGCAAATAATTATTTCAGGATATAGCTTGGTGCCTTGAAAGTCACCCTGGAAGAAAAAGAATAGGTCACAGCTTGGGTGGTATCTGAATAGTTTCCAGATATGAGTAAAGTGGCCCCTGATAAACATTTGCATGTGAAAAGTCAGATTTCAGTTTTGCTGGGGCCCTGACCTGCTATATCCATGTTACTGGCTACTATAGTCTGGCTTTCAGTTTCTGTATTCATTCTTCAAGTAGAAGTAGCAACTGACTACTTGGGTAAAAAGAAAGATAAATTTGGGAATTTAAAATGAGGCAAAGGAAAAAGATCTGTGCATTACTCGTTGCACTTGATGCATTATCTATGTATATTTATGTTCATGCCTATGCTGTGGGACTAGGACCTGAGAGATGCAAGTTGAGTTTCTTGGGTCTTATGTTTCATATCTTTGCTTGCAGTGACTTTTCATCATTTTTTGCATGTGTTTGGGAAGTCCACAATACCAATTGATTTAGGTCCTTGCTGAGTGACATGGGTTATCCACCAAATCCTAACTGAACATCAACAGCAGCACTGTTCTAAGTGTGGGGGATACATCAGTAAGCAAAGCAAAGTCCCAGGACTTTGTAGTTGTAGGAGACAGTTGGCAAATAAGGCAGATGTACTACAGGGAGAGAAATTGGTGGACTAGTTGCCATTTTAGAGTAGTTGAGGCAAGGTCTTAATAAAAGACACGAGCCAAGAGGAAAGGGATTCCCCCACACAAATACCAGGAAGGCTGCTCTAGACTCAGCAAGGACAGGTGCCTGAGGCTGAGGAGGGACTGTGGCTAGTGCAGTTTAGAGACCAGGGAGGCCAAGGCTGAGGAGAGAAGACCAAGACAAAAGTTAGAGGCTGGTGCTGAGCCTCACAGTTCGTAATAAAGACTTGTTTTGTTCTCAGTAACATGGGAGAGACAGTGAGAGGGCTTTGAGCTCAGATTTGGTGGGATTTGACTTAAAAGTTAAAAATGTGAATGATTGCCATGTAGAGAATATACTATAGGGTTTAAGGATGGGAGCCAGGACAACAGAAGCTGAATAGGATTTTTACGGAGATGAGCTGGTTGGTAGAGCAGAGGTTCAGCTACAAGGGTTTTTAAAGGGAGGATTGTAGGGAGTTTGCTGAAGTTTGGATGAGATGTGTACGGAAAGAGAAATGTTGCATTTTATTTTTATTTTTATTTTTTTTTTTTAGAATGGAATTACTATTTAAGGAGGTAGGCCAGAACTGGGAGGAGTAGGGTTAGGTGGATCCAGTGGGATATAATTCTCTAAGTCTGTTCTATGATGGGGCAAGTCCTAGAAAATCGCAGGTACTAATGAATTAGAACTTGAACAGCTTCACACTGTAGCTGTTTGTAAGACTGACCCCCTCTGTAGAAGAGGTAGGTTTGAAATAAGATCTTACAAATACTGAGGTTCTACCATGATGGGGCTAGTGGTGCTTGCTCTACTAAGTGTTGATTTTATTTAGCTAAAATACAGGCATCTTAAGAGAGAATACTTCTAGTGCCTTGTCATTGCCTTATAAATGATAAACCCAACAATACATTGCTGTACTCCTTATTTTTAACATACAGTTTTATAAAAATTGAGGCCAGAATAACTCCATTCAGAAATACATTCTTCCATCTAATGTTTCTTTCCTTCCTTGAGAACTTCTTGTAATAGAGGGAGGCTGCCAACATACTGTTTTTATTTAGATGTCTTTCTTTTGCACTTGATAGTTTGCAGCTATAGCCTTGGTGGACAGGTTCTCCCTTAGCCCTTTGACTGTACTGTACCAATGTGTCTGGCCTCCATGCTGATGGACAGAAGTCTGCCAACAGGAGAGGATGGGTAGTGTCTCTAGGACTGAAGGTTTGGTCTGCAGGTACTTTCCTTTGTGTGTGTCTGTTCTAGGTTTTCTAGTTTGACTTTCTTGTATCCATCAGTTAGTTATTTTATCTATTTCTTTCCTCTGTTATTTCCACCTGAAGTCCATTCAGTGAATTTATCATTTCACATATTGTGCTTTTCTTTAAAATGTACCAAAGTAGAGAATCTCTGAAGTTTCCAATGAAGCTTTCACATCTCTGTTAGATGCTTTTCTAATGTGATTTACCCTTGACTTCTATAGTGATTTTGAAGTATTTGTGTCCTGAAAAGGACATTTGGTTCCTACCACAAACATTTGAATGGGAAACATTTTATTTGTTTGTACATCTGTTAATTTGAGGAGGGGAGAATTAATGTGTAGATAATACATTGTGGTGACTGTGAAATTTTATTTTTAATATTCTGAAGTTGATTTCCCTTTTCTTTGTTGAGACAGTGTCTCACCGTGTATTTCACACTGACCTGGGTGCTCTGTGCAGCTCAGGCTATGATTGCTAGTGTGTTGTGCCTTGCCAGGCTCAGACATCATGGGGTAGCTACTGTCTCTGTTCTGTACCTGCCTCTGTCAACAGCTGTTGTTTGGCTCCTGGAAGTCTCCTATACATTTGGGGGCCAGCTTAGTTATGGGGCTTTACCCTTCCTGTTATTCTTGTTTTTTTCAGAAATTCAAATGAATTTCCCAGTTCCTTTGTTGATTTGTGACTCTGTTCTGTTATTTCAAACTTGTGTGGCTTCTCTCTTACCACAATCAGTTTGAGAAGACTCAGTGAAAAGGCAGCAAATTCATACTTTCACTAGTGCAGGTACGTAGATGTTTTCTCTCCAGTCTGTGCTTCCACCCCTACTTTCTTTGGGTTCTTTTCCATGAGCAGACAGGTGGGCTATCAGTTTGCAGTTTTTGGCCATTGGTTAAATCTGGATCATTCCACTTAATACAACTTCAGAAAAAGGATATACCGTCTCTGATTCTGAGTTCCTGAACTGAAAATGGGAAGATGACAGAAGAGAAACACCCAGTGCTATCTGTCCACTCATGGGTTCCATGCAGATTGTGTCTCCAGTGCTGACTTGGTTCAGATGCTGCTTGTCATGTTTTTTCAGGTTCTTCCTAATTTTGGGGTCTTCTTCCCATAACAATTAGAAATACAAGTTGGCAGGGCTATTTCTTGTTAACAGAAGGTAAATGTTTCCTGGGAATTTTATCTAAAATGTTTCAAGCTCTTAGTCTGTTGACATTAGCACATTGTGTGGGATTTGAAGTAATTCCTGTGTTGTTATTTGTGAAGCATTCTTTTGTAGCTCAGTCTTGAAGTTTTGGTAAAGAACATGCAGAGCTAGTTCTAGTGCTGAATTCTTTGACTTGGATCAGCAGTTCTGACTTGGTTCATTGTGAAGTCACATGGTCACACTGACCACTTTTATCTGTGGCACTTGAGTTTTGAGCTTGCATTAATGCCTCTGGATATTAATAGAGCATTGTTAACCGAAGCAACTTGGATTTGTGTAAAACAATACTTTGTTTTGAAAGCGTAGTCTGTATGGGGAGCATTACACTGAATACACCAATCACCGACAGCACGGATAGGAAGTATTGGCAGCTTTGGGATGATATAATTAGCTAGTACTTGCTAAAAAATTAGAACAGTTATTAGAATAAGCTTCTTGGACATCTAGATTTGCACATATACACAGTATTTTATATGTGACATATATGCATATATACAATATTTTGCATTTTAAATTCTAAGTAAGCTATTTTAATGTAAGATTTTGGCTTAGACTTGAAAGCTGTGGTTAATGGTATGAGAAATTTTGGTGTTTTAAGGATTTTTATCAGTATTATAATCCAAAAATTATTTTTAGGATGTAAATAACTTTTTGATGAGCCTTTACATTTTTGATGTATTAGTTTGAGTTTATTTAAAGCAATAATAGCCCAGTACTCAGAAGATGTGAGTTTAAGGCCAGGCTAAGCTTTCATGATGAAATCCTGGGGCATAACTTGAAAATACTAACAGCTTTTTCCCTTTGAAATTATTTTTAGCTGGTGTGAGAGTTTTTAATTTTGAATAAAACCATCACAGTTTTTCATTTTGTCTTTTCTAACAATATGTGATGGGTACCCCTTTTCACAGGTGTTGGAATCAAACTTTTAGGAATTAATTCTATAGGTAATGAGTAGCAGGGCTAGGATTATTTGGGAGCTAACACTTTGACCCAGTATATTATTTTAAGGTATTATTTAGAGAAAAGACTTACCATAAAAACTTGTTAGTTTACTGTATTTCAGTTAAAATGCTGTTCCATTTTCACACATTCTGGAGGAGTGGAGGTGAGTGTGTGCGTTATAAAATCTGAATGCTGTATTTAAAGAGGACTGCAGCATATGGTGCGTGTGGTGAAGGAGCTGCAGAAGCATTGAGCGGTGGGACCCACCCAGTCAGGGAGGCTAGACTCAGTCTATCTAGGATTTGGGTGAAGAAAGTGCTACATCCCCTTAAGATAAATTACAGGCAGAGGGAGTTCGAGCTGAAAATCCTTTAGGAGAAAATAGTTTACAACTGATTTCCCAGGTTGGGAGTGATGGCCTGTGCCTTTAGTCCCCACACTCCAGACACAAACACATGCAAATCTCGGAGTTCAAGGCCAGCCTACTTTTCATGGTGAGACCACTAATCAATAAACAGAAAAACCTGTCAGCTGAAGGAAAATTGCATCAGTTAAATATTTTGATGTGAACTTGCAATAATTTTCTAATTGGAAGCATAAGAATTGGCAGGGGAGGCGTTTCAAAGAAAATTAGTAAAATTAGAGCTGCCTTTGGTTAGAAAAATATAAGAACTTTGCTTGCTTATAAATGTTGTATGTGTATGTGTCATTTCATGTTCATTTCTGCATATCTCATTGGGCAGTAAACTCTGAAGACATTGAAAAAAATTCAGAGTCATAATTTTATAGACTTGACTAGAGAAAGTCTCAAAGTTAGAATTTCTCTTTGTTCCTCAAGACAAAGTGTGCTCAACAGAAAAAAGAGTGAGAATTTCTCTCTCGTTAGCAGTCTAATGTTTATTTTTAATTATATCAGATATTATTTATTAAAAAACCGAATTCAAAGAATTCAGTGTGAATACTTTTATTTTCCTAGCCTTCTTGGACACTTTGGGCTCAGGCACCAGGCTTGTGAAGGTAAAGTCTGCAAGGGAATAAGAAAGCTGAGTATCACCAGGAATACTGATTAAAAGGAGATGGCAAGTTTAAATGGCTCATTACAACCCAGGGACGGAATGATTGGCCAGTTGGACTGACCTTCTCCACCTATCAAAACAGCCTCAGTAAATTTGAAAGTTAGTGTGCACACCTGTTCCGTCTCACACATTTTCTATCCCTTCCTGGATGGAACACATCTGGGCAGGTTCCTTAAAGGTGGTGTGATGCAGCTGGCTGTGGTCATTGTGTCTTTTCGTACTCATAGGAAACTTGAGTCTTGCCGTGTTAGGCACAGGAGGATCTGGTGTTTGCCACAGGAAACCTGAGTTACTTTGGGTGGGAGTCTCTGCCAGGGTCTGCTCCCCAGACTTTGAAGAGCCAGATTATTCCTTGGCCTTGTGGCGCACTAGTGGAGAAAGCACCTGATTGTCACTGTAGACTTTGGTGGGTGGCGGCGGTAGTGGAAGTCCTCAGAAGCAGATGGGACTGCATAGCTGGGAGGGCTGCACAGTTCACTACTGCTTTTCCATTTAAAGCTCAGGGAAGGATCATTTTGTTTTACTTATGTGGATTCCTCTTTACTTAATTTTTTTTTGTCTGTTTTTAGTGATTGGCTGAAGTGTTTAGGCATTTAGATGGTGTGACCCCAGAGTAATTTGAAAAGGGATAAGGGTATGATTTTGACTTCTAAAATGTCCTTTTTCCCTCCAATATAGGTACTGTTTTGTATTCATCCCATCCTCTGAGTATTCTGTTCTCCATCTTTGTCTCTGTTCAATTTCTTTGCTGTCTCTTAAGGTCACTATAAGGTTTGATTTACAATATAAAAGGTACTCAATTAAATTGTGATAGAATTGAGACTTATTTCATAGGTAGAGTATGAGAAAGGCTTTCAGTGTAGCAATCCCTTGTTGTCTTTTATTAGGGTCGGTGGTATTGAATAGATCTTGTCAGGAGAATGTACTGTATGCTTTCCAGTTCATATGATTTGAACTTACTGAAAAACTAAAAACTTTCTATATCCAATATTCTTTCTTTTCAATATTTATTTCCAATATTTCATCTTTAATGAATAGCCATCCTAGTATATTTGCTAAATGAGTGCCTTCTATTTCCTTCCTGCTCACTATGTAAAGTAATACAGTAGTTGATGGTTCATTTTTCATAGGTGATGCTAAAAGGAAAACTTGTTCCTCTTAAATATCTATCTCTTTGCCTAAAAGCAGACTTGTTCATTGTCCACAAAACCGACAAAAACTTAATCTGTGTATTCACCTGCGATCATTGCGAGAGGAGTGGAGAGCACTGGGGACCCTGCCTTTGATCTTCCCTTATCGCGATGAATCAGAGCTTCTAAGCAGGAGTAGCCAGAGTGGATGACCATACCAGTGCGTGTAGTCCAGGAAAGCTTAGCCTCACTCACATATGTCAGTTGGCTAAACTTTCTCCTTCTGAAGAGTAGCCAGAAATTGAAAAGGCAGGTCACCTAAGGATAACTTTCCCACTATTTGCTGACTAAAAAAAAAAAAATACCTGAAATGTCTTTCTATAGATTTGACTTAACAACTGTCACACTTGAACTGTGACATTGATGCTTAAATTGTGGTGTATCAGTTCAATAGCCAAAAAACAGACATCTCACTTGTTTTATATATGTCTGTCATATTATTTAGAGAGCCTAAAACCTTCCAGGATGTGATATTATGGGGAGAAATTATTATCTCCATCTATCCGAGGAAACCAGTTCTCAGAGAGGGAATATAACATAAAAAGTAAAGTGTGGGTATTGAAAAAAGGTATGTAGCCTTTGATAGGGCGAAACATTTCCTGGAGGCTGCATTCAATATGAAAAGGTCCTCAGTGATGGTAGGAGACATACCTTTTTCATTAGTCTCTATTGAAAAAATAAATTACACTTTTAAAGATGGTTCACAAGTCCCTAGCATGGTGACTGATAGTGTGTTAATATCTGTGTGCCTAGTGAGTCAAAGGATATGGTTGTTATTTATGCCCAGAAAATTGCTTTTGCGAGTGCAAAATCTACATAGGGAGAAGAACATCAGATTTACTTAGGACTCTTGTTGCACATTGGCACCACTAAGGTACTGGCTCATTTCCCTACTTAAAAGGTATTGATGTTCAGCTGGCTTTAAATTACTCTAGAGACAGCCTTGTGGTAGCTTCCTGAGCCCTAAAGAGACTGTGGCACAGCTCTGCCCCACTGTTCTTGCTAAACTCCCCTTCCCAAGTTACAAAAGTATACAGTTTATTATGTTTGCCTAAAATCACCGAGTAAAGATACTTTTTATAAAAAAATAAAGTAAGTTTGTACTAAAAGTGAATATGTGTTAATAAACATTACCTAAAATCTGTTTTTATAATAGTGTTTCCGCTGTACTAAGGAACTGCATTCCTCAGCGTTAATGCCTTCCCTGGTGCAGGGAGGAGACCTGTGACAAAAATAGTTTTTGTAGGTAAATGTGGTTACACGTGTCTGTAATCCTGCACATGGGAGGCTTCAGTAGAGGGATGGGTTGAGTTAGCAACCAGCCTGGACATTTGAACTTGAGGACCAGAGTCCCCATACCCCCAGTCATGGTGATGTGTCTGTAATACCTTGTTCCTTACTTAGGGGAGATGGGAGGCAGAGACAGTGCCTGGAGGCTTGTGAATCAGCTTGCTACTTCTGTGAAGTAACAAACAAAGAGACCCTGTCTCAAGCAAGCCAGGGACCTGCATCCTGATACCAGTGTGTCCTCTGACTTTGTCCATGGTTGAGGGGGAGCTTTGAATCTACAAGACAAACAAACAACACCCAGTCCACAGAAAATTCTTCCTTTTCCTACTTCCTGCAAGGAAACAATAACCATGGGAGCTAGAATTCTTCCATTCTTGTCTTTTCTGAATCTTTAGAAACACACCCTGCCCATGTTTTCTCTCTGTATGTGTTTCTTTGTTCCCATGCACTCACCCACTGGCTGTTTGTCCCTGGCCCCTCTTCTAAGTTCCATTCATGAATTTTTAAGCTGCCTGATAGATTCTCTTGTCTCTTGGCCCCCTTATTCTACACTTCGTTTGTATGTGGTTGTTTTGTTGTTGTTGTTGTTGTTGTTGTTTTCATCAATTTCCCTTTAAACAGAATCTTGCTTTGTAGCCCTGGCTGAATTTAGATGAATAATCTTGTAGTCCCAGTACTAGGATTGTAGGAATGCTGACATACTCTCTTTAGTTGCACTAGTGGATCTGTTTGTTTTATAAGAAATCCATCCAGTTACAATAGGTGTAACATCCGTTTGCCTTCCATTATTTCCCATCTCCCTCTCTTCTAAGTTTATTTCTGTTGCGACTCCAAACTCAGAATCACAGTGCTACTTTTTCAGAGCTGTATTTCCTAGCATAATGCTAAATTGATTTATCTACCTACTAATATGCCACTAAATAGTTTTTACTTTCCACCTACTATTGTGGAAAAGATAGTAAATACTGAAAATTGTTATTTTTGAACCTTTGTCTTGTCCTATCTTACTTAACTTCATATTTGAACTTTTATTTACTTGTGATGTTTTCATGTAAATTTTTGTCAAGGTGGATAGAGTGTCATTCCTGAGATTTTCTTGTTCCTTGAAAGCTCATATATTAAACAAACAACTCAAAACTGAGTCTGGAGCTCAGTAGTAGAGCCTTGAGTTGGATACCCAACATCACCAAAATAAACAAACTCTGGTTTCTTTTTTATTTTGGGAAATTAATTTAGTTCCAATCCCAGTTTCATCACACTTCAGTCCATTTATTCAGCCACAAATAGCACAGTTATTCGATTAGCTTTGGATGTTTGTTTGGATGGTTGGTTGGGGTCTGTCTTGTAGCCTTGCTCGGCCTGGAGCTCAGGGTGCATGCCTCAGGCTCACAGCAGCTTCCTATTGGACCAGCCCCATAACTGTGAGGGTGCAGGTGTGCACCACTGCACCGAGCTTTAGTTGTATATTGTAGTTTAGAGATTAATACTAAAACTTTTAAAAGGAGATTTTCTAGAGGGTGATTAGGAAGGTAACTTTTTGTTTTCTGTGAACACATCGCTAGTTTTCTAAAGTAATTTCATAAAAGCTAGAAAATACTTGTCTTTTGAACAGTATTTCACAGTGTTCACACTGTGGTAGAAACCAGCATAATTGCTAGACTTCAACTTGCATGTGAGATTCTGATAAGCACCCACAACAAAAATTTTAGGATGCCTGCATACTTTTGCATCGCTCAAAAGACACCCACATTGCACTTTAGCCTTGGGAAAAGTAGCTGATTAGGGACATACATATTCAGTTTCTAAACAGAGATAGAAAGAGATTCCTTTTCTGTGCATATTATAGGCTTTCTATTGCAGCATGAAAACTAAGGACTTTTTGCTTCAAGATTAATAAATTGATAGGCTTGTTTCTCCTTGTGACTTTATTTGAATAATTGAGCAGCTGGGGGGAATGGTGAAATCTGGATTAAGAGTTTCTATTTACTGTTTGGAGTCAGCTTTGCCCCTCTGCTGTATGGGAAACATTTAACAATGGGAGTAAAACCCAACTGGGATTGTGATGCACTGACGTCTAGTCACGTTGAAGAAAAACTAATTTCTCCATATTTCTGTTAAGGTTAATGACTGCTAGTTGCTGTGTTTACACCAGAGTGTACATAAAGAGAAGAACAGTAATAGGCTAGAGGCCAGGGAAGATTGGATAAGTAAATAGATGTGGTTCTGTGGTTACACATAACTTTCCATCACTCATTTCTTTTCATTATTATATTCATAATTCACTTTAGTGTTGAAGCACTAAAATTAGTTTTAAAAGTTAGACTGTGTTCATAAAAAAATTTAGTGCCCAAAATATAGCTGTTGTTTTGTTCCCTGGTGTTGAGAGTATGGATTAAAAACCATGGTGATGGCGTTGAAGGTCATATGTTAGACTTAGAGCATCTGTCTTCTAAGCCGTTTCCTTCTACCCTGAGTTATACACTTTGCCTTAAGTCTTGGTAGTACTAGTTTGGAGATGTCTGGCCCTGTGTGTCCCAGTAAAGACTGAACAGATAGTGAGAACCACTGAGACATAAAATAGAGAATAAAAAACTAAGAGCTACAGAATTAGACATGGAAGTTTACCTAAGAAAGGAAGACCAACAGCGAGAATGTACTGTGTGATTTCTGAAAAAGTCGATAGGCCGGAGTGACTAAGAACATGTAGAGTCAGTGTAGAGATGGGGCTCTGAACCAATCTTAAGAGTCTTGGGAATATTCTGTATTGGTTGATGGGAAAATTTTTAAGCCGGGCAGTGGTGGTGCATATATTTAATCCCAGTGCTCAGACAGAAGTAGATGGATCTCTGACTTCAAGGCCAGCCTGGTCTACAGAGCAAGCTCCAAGACAGCCAGGGCTACATGGAAAAACCCTGTTGTGAAAAATAAGCAAACAAACAAAAAAGGAATTTTAAATTGTTAATGGAAAGAATATGGCAGCTAGATGATATAAAATTTGTGCTAAGGAGCCAAGACCTTACTATCTGCCTGTTTGTCTGTCTGTCATCTTTGATGTAATCTTACTAAGGCTGGCCTTGAACTCCCAGTCCTTCTGCCTTAGTCTCCTGAGTGTTGGGATTACAGGCCCATCCCACCACGTGCCTAGTAGTAGCTCTGAATTTTTTGTCCCGTCTGGATTAATCTGGCAGGCAGCAGTCACTACAGACTTCAGATACCATCAAAGTATAAAAACATTCGTTATTGTTATTTTCATTATTAGTACAGACTGGGTCATGCTTTGTTGCCTATATTGGTGTCCAGATTTTGAACTCAGTCTCTGCTTTTTGAGTGCTTGGAATATAAGTTTGTACCACTGGGCCCATTTTAAAAATTGGAATCATTAAAATGGATTTATGTCATAGTGACACTTATTTTAGGTTTTCCTTTTACTTTATTGCTTTGATTGAGCAACCTATCTTTATTATATTGAAATACTTGAGTCAAGCTATTTAGGAAGAAAGGCTTATTTGGCTCCCAGTCCTGAATGATGAACATCCAGACAGCATGTTATAGGCTTTGGAAAGGACTTTCCCGTTACTGTGTCACTTTATAGTGCAGTAGAAGGAGCATGTGCGGGTGAGAGCATCACATCACCCACATCCAGGAGACATGCTGCAGGGTGGCTTCCCTGGTGATGTAGGGACCTTGAACTAGGCCTCTCTTTCGATGGCTCCACATCTTCAGTACCACTGTACTGGGGACCAGACTCCCCATTCGTGAACCTGTCTAAGAAATAAACTATGTAATTTATCACATTTCATTCTCATAAGTTTTTGTCATCCTACGTGTAGTTAACCATGTTTAGTTATGTTTGTTTCTTATCAAGTGATTCAAGATTATTTAATTCTTAATTTGCATTCATGTTTCTTTCTGTAACCAGGAACCTTTTGAGGATGGCTTTGCAAATGGAGAAGAAAGTACTCCAACCAGGGATGCTGTGGTTACTTACACTGCCGAGAGTAAAGGGGTTGTGAAGTTCGGCTGGATCAAGGGCGTATTAGTATGTATGCATAGACCCTGCTTGTGGTTCCAGTCCTGCTGATTAGCAAACCTAGCTCGTGTTCTCAAGAGAATTACTGGTTTTCTGCCTCACTATTTGTTTGTTGGTACTATGGAAGACCCAGTAATGTCTTGTGTATTCTTTCCTTTGTGATATTAATGTTCATTAGGGGAGAAATGTTTATTATTATACACATCATCTTGATAAAATTGGAAACTCACAAGTTTCTACTTTTGGTAGCCCTAGTTGGGCTACACTGGGCTGACCTTGAACTCATTTTGCCTCTGCCTCCCAGGTGCTGAATCAGTTGTAACAATTCACAAAGAGGAACATAGAATAAAAAATTAATATAAGCTCAAGTTGTGGGAGTATAATACTTAGTTTAAATTTTTGGGAATGGTGTGATCCATTGACATTTGTGTTGGTGTGCACGCAATCCTTAACTCTGCCTTAACCATTCATGGCAGATGTGATCAAAGCATAGGCAAAACTTATATGATAAAGACAAATTGTAACTTTAAGATTTGAAGTCTTACCTGGTGTGGTGGCACAGGCCTTCAGTGCCTCCCAGCACTCAGGATGCAGAGGCAGGTGGATCTCTGAGTTCAAGGCCAGTCCACTTTCTATAGTGAGTTTCAGAACAATCAAGGCTACACAGAAAAAAAAAACCCTGTCTTCAAAAACAAACAAAGAGTCAGTAGTCTTAAAAATAGTCTTCTGTTGTGTTTCTGACACTCTTGGTGAGCACATTTACTTATACACATACTTATATCAGCTAACATAAACCCTCAGTAAGCCCTTTTGACAAACTTAAGGTAAAGGAGTTAGATTTCAGAATACTTTCGTAGTTTCAGTCACATTTATCTTTTGACTTGTTTAATTTTTATTGCTGTGTCTTGTGCCCTTTTTTCTCTCCCAGGTACGCTGTATGTTGAACATTTGGGGTGTGATGCTCTTTATTAGATTGTCGTGGATTGTAGGTCAAGCTGGAATAGGTAAGGGAAGCTTCACGCCTCTTGATCTACGTTATATTAGCTGTGTGCCTTTCTGCAGTTGCTGACTGGGCTGTGTTGCTTTATTATGTAGATTGCTACTATAATTGACTTTCACAGTTTTGACTTTATTTCTCAAAATTGAGATTAGAATTAGGTAATTTATGGCCTGTGTCTTAGTTACTTATCTATTTCTGTTGAGAAATGTTATGACCAAAGAAACTTACATAAGAAAGCATTTAATTGAGGGATTGCTTACAGTTTGAGAGAGTGAGCACATAACCATCATAGTTCAGATCATGATGGCAGGCAGGCAGCATGCATGACACTGGAGCAGTTACTGAGAGCTTACTTGTGACCCATAAGCAGGAGGCAGAGGGAGTGAGTCTGGGCCTGCTGCAGCCCTCTCCCAGTACCGCACTTCCTCCGAAAGCCAAATACTTCACACACAGTCCACCGACTAGAAACCAAACATTCGAAAATGTGAACATACCAGGACTATTCTCTTTCAAAGCACCACAGTCCAAATCAGTGCTTAGCTCTGCTAGTTCTAGGAAGTGGCAAGTTTAGGAATCTAAGGTTCATGGTTTCTTTTTCCTCCTTAAAGGTCTCTCCGTCCTTGTAATAGTAATGGCCACTGTCGTGACGACTATCACAGGATTGTCTACTTCAGCAATAGCTACCAATGGGTTTGTAAGAGGAGGTGAGTTGCCCTTGCACTGGCCCAACCTGAAAGATACATTCATGCTTTTTAAGTCGCCTGTTCTGTATATCAAATCTGTGTTCTTGAGAGCTTGTACTTGGCCGACCTTGCTTGAGTTGTGTTGATTCTGCCCTTAGATAATACTGCTTCTCAGTCTCATCATTCAGACTTGACTTCTTCCATTGCACAGATTAGTCTCTTCCCATCTACAGCTGAATACAGCCACCACAGGCACCAAGATGAACACCATGTAAAGTTATTTAAGTTTACTGCCGAAATTAATACGAATTAGCCTATTCTATGGATTAGGTGAAGTGTATTTTATTTGTGCTTCAATCAGTCAGGTAATTTTGAGCACCTTATGGCACATGCTGGGTTTGTAACAGTGTAGGCAAGGCTCAATTTTCTAAGGACTTAAGATGATATAATAAATAGTAGTAGTTATTGTTTGTCACCTAGGGACTGGGAGTGATATCATGGTTCTGACATACATTATCTTGATGAATGCAATATTGTTGTTTATTACTGTCATCCTTTATATGACTAATGAGACCAGATAGGAAACAATTTATGTGGATGCTTTATTAAAATTTAAACTTGATGGAGATTATGCAGCCTGGTCTCAAATGTCCAAAAATATTTTTTTTGAAATAATTGAAAGCTTCATTTTGTAACAGTAAAATCAAAACACTGAAATTGAAGAAAACTTAACATTTTCCACTATGTGACAAAAAGCACTGTCTTAATAAAATCAGGCTATATCGATGGTCAAGTTTTTGTCTTTAAATCCATTGTCTGTGGATGACTAGTACTTACTACCAAGCAGGAAGCTCCATATTCTTTCCTGTGATAGGTATATTCCTTCAAATTGTAACTTTCAGATGAATGAAATATCTGTGGAAGCTACAAAGGGCAGTTCTCAAGTTCCTGTTTTATTAATGGCACCGACTGTACTACAGTACTTCCTGTAAGCATGAGTAGCTCAGACACCTGTCTTCTGGAGTATTTCTTCTGAAAATACACTCATATACATGTGAGTTCCCTGGTATAATTAAAGGAATTGTTGGCATTTAAAACTCTAACTTTTTCATTCTTTTTCTTAGGAGGAGCATATTATTTAATCTCTAGAAGTCTAGGGCCAGAATTTGGTGGTGCAATTGGCTTGATCTTTGCCTTTGCCAATGCGGTGGCAGTTGCTATGTATGTTGTTGGATTTGCCGAAACTGTGGTGGAGCTGCTTAAGGTAATTGGGCCTAGTCATTCGCTTGCCAGATCTTCACTGACAGGATACACACACACACACACACACACACACACACACACACACAGCTTAACCTATTGGTGAACTTAAAAAAAAAATGCTGCCAACATTATTAACGCTTATAAGTAATTTGCTTATGTAATAGGAACTGTGTGGTTTTGACAATAGCATGAAGGTTTATTCTTTTTCCCTTTTATATCATAAAAGAACATTAAAACATGGGTTCACTAATCATACCAAACACAGAACACATTTTTGTTGTGTCACTTTATAAACCTAACTGTGCCAGTCAGATTATAATTTCCTTGATTGGTAATTGCTCTTCTTGATTTATTGGGTCCATATCAGATGTACTAGCATTTGTAATTCAATTAGAAATATAAGGTACCTGAATGACAACTAATGGTAATTAGTACTTAGTTTTGAGACAAGGTCTTGTAGTGTGACGACTGGGAATGTGTAGTATAAACCAGGCTAGCCTTGAAATTTTGATAGTCCTTCTGCCTCTGACTCACACATGCTGGGAACACAGGCATACTCTGTCTATTTCCTTAATAAGCATTGATTGAATGTCTACAGCTATTTGTCTTTTGTAGGAACATTCCATACTTATGATAGATGAAATCAATGACATCCGAATTATTGGAGCCATCACCGTAGTGATTCTTCTGGGTATCTCAGTAGCCGGGATGGAGTGGGAAGCCAAGGTAAGTCGTGGCAGAGCATCTCTAAGCATTTGCTCCAAAAACCCAAGTTTTGGGAAACTAAAACTGATTTTCAGAATCTAGTGGAAAGGTAGCCATTTTTATAGAAGTTTATGGTATATAGCTTATTGGAATTTAAAATGATATACTTAAAGATAGCCCATTTTAAATTCAGTTAAACACTACTTTGCTCATCATTGAGTAATTAAGAATTGCACCTAAGGCCCATTGCATGATAGACTTTTTGTCTACAACTGAGTATATTCCAGTCCTTCATTTATTTACTCATGTAGCACATTGACTTTATTGAAAAAACCTACTTGGGTCACAGTTAATGTATAAGAATTCTTGCTGGGTTAGCAAGACAGCTGAGTGGGTAAAGGTGCTTGTTACAGATGTCCTGGGGACTGAGTTGGATTCCTGGAAGCCACAGGCAGGTGGAGGGAGAGACCCAGCTCCCTAAAGTTGTCCCCGGAGATCCACACATGCACTGCAGCACATGTGGCTCCCTTTCCCATAGTAATCATATTTGAAAATACTTTCTAAAAAGTTTTGGTTGCGAATAGTATCTGCCTACCTTTTTTGAGTAGCTAAAGTTAGAGAAAAGTTTGTATTCTTAGGGCTTTCTGCCCCCCACCCCCCCCCAGTGTCCCTGTTCCTGAGTTCCCCCACTTGGCACATTTTTCTGTCTTTCCTCCTTTCCTGCAGCATTGCAGGCAGACACACCACTGTGTTTGGACCTGCTCTGAAACTCGTGTTGATCACAAGCATATTGTCCCTGTTGAGTCTTTAGTCTTGGTGGGGAGGGCTTTATAGAATGAAAAGCCTGTGACTTGGCTGGTGATATAACCATCTTTAGGGCTTATTGTAGAAATGAGCGGCATGATTCTACCCATAATTAAACATTCCCAGATAGTTTTGTTTGAGGCAGGGTCTTACTAACTCAGAGTTGCACTAGTCTCAGACTTGTGGTCCTTCTGCCTCAGCTTCCTGATAGATGGGAACTTCAGGCTCATGGCCCTGCCCTGACTTCAAGAAAGTTCTTTAAGAGCTGTTATTCATGTAACAGCATTTATTGAATATCTACTGATACTTATACTGATGCGTTACATCCTTTAAGACATTTGGCAGAAAGGCAAAACGAGACAGATTGTCTATACTGGAGGAAAGTGCAGGAGACAGGCAGTCTGTAATGGAGGAGAGTGTGGAGATAGACTGTGACTCTCAGGGTTTGAACCGTAGGCTCAGATCGTCCTCCTGGTGATTCTTCTGCTGGCCATCGCTGACTTTGTCATAGGAACATTTATTTCCCTGGAGAGCAAGAAGCCCAAGGGGTTCTTTGGCTATAAATGTAAGTATAAAGGATGGATACTTTGTTAAGAATGCAAATTACAGCACTCTGCTGTTAACTAAGTATATTTTAGGTATTTTATATAGTGATTAAGTTTGGTCTGGTGATTCACACTAATCATAATTCAGTTTTGTCCTCTTTAAATAGTCTGTACAATTAGAGTAAAATTGCTTCATTTTCATCATGTTTTTCAATGGTAGCAAAAACAGGTGGTTCAGTATAGAGAAGCCAGTGGTACTAAGAAGGAGGTGCCTGCATGGCTATCATTATATATCTAATTATGTGTTTCTTGGTGATGGGGATGTGGGAAATGTATCTTTAGATGATTTTATTGCTGCACAAGCGTCTGAGGGTATACCTACCCAAACTAAGATATCGATGACATCATAGAGTTATAAACCCCTTTATGTATATTGCTCATCATTGACCAAAATGCTACTTGGCATGTGACTTTTTTTAAAAACATAACAGTTTAAAAGTGCTATGAATTGTGAAAGCGGATGAAAGTGGCCAAAATCCTGACTTCTTATCTCTAAATACTATAGCACATATCCACTAAGGAAAAGGGCAATTCAGGAATTTTTTCTTTGGCATGATGCATAGATGTTTTTCAGATTTCATGAGGATCCTAATAGCAACTGCAGGTTCGTTGTCCAGAATCAGTTGCATTAAGTTGTTCACTTTCCTTTTTAAAACAAAACAAAACTGACTCAAGACGTAATCCTCAGTCTCATTAGGCTTTTTCATCTTGACAGTTTTCAGGATAATAGGTGTGTGTGTGTGTGTGTGTGTGTGTGTGTGTGTTGGGGGGGGGGTCATCTCTCCAGCTGGGTTATTTACATTAGCCAGAAAGCAGTGTGTCCTCAGCACCCAGAATAGGGGGTCAGAGTGAACTAGCTTTCCCTACTTTTGATGTTAATTTTTATGTCTTTATTAAGGTGAGGACTAAGAGGCTTCTTGGTTGGGAAGTTGCCATTTGTTGTCAGCTAATAAACGATACTTTGAGACAGTGCTTAGCCTTGCCCCCAGTTGACTTTAGCCAGATGGTTTTATTAGTAATTCTTCAGTCTGTCAAGTCACAATGACGTGGAGCAGCATAGATTGCTCTGTCTTCTTTAGTCACAGTCTTCTCCTTTTTGAAAGTCTTTCCTTGTTGGCTGTCCAATTGATGCTCTGCTTGACTCATTGACTGCTCTATCACTCCTCTTACCCTCTGTTTCAGTTAGGGTTTCTATTGCTGTGATGAAACACCATGACCAGAGCAACTTGGGGTGGATAGCGTTTATTTGGCTTGCACTTCCCTATCATTGTTCGTTAGAGAAGGAAGTTGGGGCAGGAACTCAAACAGGGCAGGTACCTGAAGACAGATGATGCAGAGGCCATGGAGAATGCCAAGTACTGTCTTGATCCTCATGGCATTCTCAGCCTGCTTTTTTAAAGAACCCACAGCCACCTGCCCAGGGATGGCACCACCTACTGTAAACTGTAAAGACTTGTCACTCATGTTAGTTTAATAAAATGCTAATTTGCCAGTAGCCAGGCAGGAAGTATAGGTGGGGCAACTGGACTAGGAGAATTCTGGGAAGAGGAAAGCAGAGATGGAGTTATCATCCAGATGCAGAGGAAGCAAGATGAGAACACTTACTTTACTTAGAAAAGATACCAAGTCACATGGCTAAACATAGATCAGAATTATGGGTTAATTTAAGTTGTAAGAGGTAGTTAGTAATAAGCCTGAACAATCGGGCAAACAGTTTATAATTAATAGAAGCCTCTGTGTGTTTATTTGGGACTGGCTCTGGGACTGGGCGGGAGAGAAACTTCTATCTATAACTTACAGCGGGTTAGGTCCTTCCCCATCAATGACTAATTAAAGTCCTGCAGGCTCACCTACATCCTGATCTTCTGGAGGAATTTTCTTAATTAAGGTTCCCTCCTCTCAGGAGACTTCAGCTTGTGTCAAGTTGACAAAACTGCTGCACATCCTCTTTTTCCTTCCCGTGCATACAGTTGTGTTCATCATATAGGCCCACCACCTATATTCTTTATTTTGGTGTTATCTAGTCTCATAGTTTGAAGTAACTTCTTTTTATTTTTTTAATTGCTCCTTTAAACCATTTCTTTTAGTCTATATAGGTGATAATGGAAGTGGGTGTTGGAGAGTAGGGTAGAGGCTGGCTCCAGATCAGTGTGTTTCCTTTTATTTCCCTACCTCCTTTCTTGTGTTTTCTTAGTTTGAAGTCAGGGAAAGTGGGTCAGTAATCTATACTTGTAATTTTCATTTGACAGTCAAGTTTGGAGGTTCTTAAACAATTACTCATAAAAGGTATCAAAAGGTAGGGCATATCCTAGATTACATCTCATTTTGATAGCAAACAATTTCATCAGATAATAGGAGCACAGATACTGAATTTGCATTAAGTAAAAATGACCCATTGTGGGGAGACCATATATACTAATTATTCTTGACTTAAGTTCTTTTGTTCTCATTTGCTGTCTAGCAACTGATGCAATGTTTTGTCCTCTGTAGCTGAAATATTTAATGAGAACTTTGGACCGGATTTCCGAGACGAAGAGACTTTCTTTTCTGTGTTTGCCATCTTTTTCCCTGCTGCAACTGGTATTCTAGCTGGGGCAAACATCTCAGGTGATCTTGCAGTAAGTATTATAAAGTGTTGTATTGATTACTGATACGTTAAAAATGCTCTCCATGCGTTTATTTTTATAGACTAAAAAATTTTCTTGTTTTCTAGGACCCTCAGTCAGCCATACCCAAAGGAACACTTTTAGCCATTTTAATTACTACAGTGGTTTACATAGGAATTGCAGTGTCCGTAGGTAATAACCTTCATTTCTTTATATGTCTTAGAAATTTTGTGATGCTCATAGCATATTTTCTGACTTTAACATTCCAAAATAGTTTAGGTAAAAAGGCACAGAATCAGTTGCCTGTTTTAATGCAAAGGCTGCTTAAGGACTAGTGGTGACTTACAGAGACATAAAACCACCAAATGCTTTGTGGGGTCCTTTCTGTCATTTATTATACTAAGTATATGTAAAATATATGTAAAATGGTACCTGTAAACTCCCATTTTATTTGGACATAGGTGCTGTATTCACACATGGAGGTAAATTTTACTCTTTAAAGTTGTAAAGATTTGGGAGGCCCAGCACACTGTTGTGCATGCACCTCTTTATGCTCATACAAATATAAGTTCCGAGTTTGTTAATCTCATGGTGAGAGGGGTCCATGTATATTTTACTAAGAATAATTTAAATTTTACCACATTTTTTCATTGTTTTGTTCAGAAATAGTGACAATTCTATTTCAGAATTTTATTGCTATTTCTCAAGGTAATTTTGAAATTTGGCTGAACAAAAGTTAGAAATGCTGACAATATCATGATGGACCAAATTGTGTTTTAAAAATGATTTTGGATTTAATTTATTTTTAATACATATTTCTAAAATTTATTTGCAAAAACCAAGTGTTTACCTAAACTTTTAAATATGCTTATATAATATATAGCCTAGCTAAATAAGGTTTGTTTTTAATTTAACTAATAGCATAACTGATTATGTTCCAACTTTTAAAATATTTTGCTGCCACTGATACATTTCTGCTTTAGTCTGACCCTTTTAGACTTCACATTGACTTCATTCTGTCTGTCCTCAGTGAGCAGGAGAACTGACCCTTCTTCCTGGTTAAGGAGTGGGCTAGGAAAGAGCTCAGTACCAATGCCTGTGTAGCTAGTTCAAAGAAACAGAACCTCTATCCCCAGGCTGTCAGGTACAGCACACACATGTGGTCCTGGTGCTCAGGATTTTTCTTGTAAATGTGCCCAGCCTAGACTGTAATGTGATGCACAGGACATGAAAGTATGCTGCTCTCAAGCTGATTGGAGTCTTAAGTGTTCTCTCTCTCTCTCTCTCTAGTCCTGTCATAGTTCAGAGGTGCATTTAGAGGGAGATGCTTTTGGCAACATGATTGAAAGACAGAGAAAAAAAAATGATGATTGAAATATTTATTCAAGTTTTCCCACCACTTATAAAATGCCTGAAATGTAGCACTTTTTTAATAGAATGTTTAGTTTGATTACTTAAATTTTAGTGACCACAAAGTTTCTTACTTCGCTCAGAATAAAGATGCATATGCATGAAGTGTATGCTATTATGAATATGTTCCTAGACAGTACTGTGATTTCTTTATGAATGGATGTAGGATTTTAAGAGGAATGCATGTATGAGTTACTCTGACTGTTGCTTGTGCTTCAGGTTCTTGTGTTGTTCGGGATGCCACTGGGAATGTTAATGATACCATTACCACAGAGCTAACGAACTGTACTTCTGCAGCCTGCAAATTAAACTTTGACTTTTCCTATTGTGAAAGCAGTCCTTGTTATTATGGACTAATGAACAACTTTCAGGTAAGCACTGACATTCTATCAATGATAAAGATATTCTGTATTTATCTAGGGATTAGACCATAATGAAATCTGGCCATTTAGAATATAGCTATACATTAGAAGGGAAGACAGTTGTTACTTTCTGTTTATCGCTAACTAGGCAAATGGAGAGTACATGAAAGAGTAAATAAACTCTTGAGACGATTCATGAATCAGGCTCATTCTCTGGTTGTGTTGTCCTTTGCACAAATCAACATCAATGCCCTATGCTTAGTATTGGGAAATGAAAATCAACTAAACTCTGGCTCTGCAGTTTAATATTTGGCATTCTCTAAAACTAATGGTGAGACTGCACAGAGTGATACTCAACAAAACCAGTGGTAATATCAGTGCAGGCCACAACACAGAGCAGCAAAGATGAAAGGCAAGATGGTTCTCCAAATGAAGCACTGAGTGGAGGTAGCGAATGGTAGCAGTATGCACACACCTGCATCTTGCATTAACACAGTGACCATGCCCATGATAAACTGAGGGTTGTGAGAGATGGAGTATGAGAAATATGAAGCCATACACTAAATATATTTAAAAACTGTATCACCCAAATATAATAATCATTCTTGAGAGCTGATTTAAAAAAAAAATAAAAATAAAAAGCCTGTTTTGAAATGACCAGGACAATGGGGACAATTGAGGCAATTCGATTGGTGACTAGATGTGTGTTACTGTGAAGGGCTGGCCAAATTAAGCCGGGCCCGCGGCTTTAGCTACAATTTCCAAATGTCTGCCTGTTAACAGACACACACTGAACCTTATGCATTAAAAATGAAGGGCTGCAAATGATGTGGGCTCGGGCCCAGTTGTCCGTGATTGGAACCTGGTGACAGGTAGTTGGCGGTGGCGGTTCATCATCCTCTTTTTTCTGTCATATGTTCCTTTGGAAATTTACAAGAGAGAGGTTTTTAGTGGTAATCTGTTTTAATAACTTGTACTTTACTTCTTCATGCTATTTACCAAACTACTCTCAGGTTTCCCCAGTATTAGTTTCCTTTATTAGAATCTTCAGATTGTGACTATTCAATCCTCTGCTCTTTGTCAGCCGTTTTTAAGACTTCTTTTGCAATTCTGTCACTCCATTTAGGTGATGAGCATGGTGTCAGGGTTCGCACCCTTGATCTCTGCAGGTATCTTTTCAGCCACACTTTCATCAGCTCTAGCGTCTCTCGTGAGTGCTCCCAAAATATTTCAGGTAAATGTTTCATAGTATAATTTTTATTGGGGGTAGACATTTCAATTTTTGGATTGTTGCTATATTCAAGTAGGTTACCTTTATCAACCTCACGTGTTTGTTATGTTTGCCTATACATATATTAAAACTGGTATAAATTTTATGTATATAAATGCTATGTGGATCCATACAAGCATTTGTGCATTTTCCTAGTGTCATGGTATATGCTTAGAAAGGATAATTTGAGGATCTGGAGAGGTGACTCAATTGTATGGTTTCATGCAAAAGATCCAAATTCTGTTTCCAGATTGTACATTGGGTCACTCATAATCACTTAGGACTCCAGACACATACATAATTAAAATGACAAAAATAAGTATTTTAGGGATAAAAGAGTTTTTGACATACTTAGCATAAAAGTCTAGGGTTCTTAGGAGTGCAGTCTAATACTAATCAGAAGTAGTAAATAATAGTTCCAGTTAGCATGTTGCCAACTTAAATATTTTATGTGGCTAATATTACAGTAATTGTAGTAGGTGCAGTGATAACTAGAATGAACATTGCTCTCTGTAGTGATCATAAGCAACTAATACTGATTAGGATATAATTTTTAATTACTAAGTCAGATAAGTGTTAAATTTCTATCCTTATTCTTAATATTATATTTATAGCCAAAAAGTATAGTAATAGTGTAGAATATGATTTTTAAGGTAGCATCTATTAAGATTTGAAGAAAAGTGATTAAACTTTATAATTAGGATTTTAAATCTACTTTTTATTTTTGTTTTGTTTTGTTTTGTTTTGTTTTTTGTTTTGTTTTTTTTTTTTTGTTTTTCGAGACAGGGTTTCTCTGTGGCTTTGGAGCCTGTCCTGGAACTAGCTCTGTAGACCAGGCTGGTCTTGAACGCACAGAGATCCGCCTGCCTCTGCCTCCCGAGTGCTGGGATTAAAGGCATGCACCACCATCGCCCAGCTTTAAATCTACTTTTATGTTTCAGATTTGGACCTAACGTTTCTTTTTTAAAAATTATTTATTTTTATTTTATGTACTTTAATGTTTTGCCTGCATGTAAGTCTGTGTGAGGGTATCAAATCTTAAGAGTTACAGAGAGTCATGAATAGCCATACACATGAGCTGCCACATGGGTGCTGGGAATTGAACCCAGGTCCTCTGGAAGACTAGTCAAGTCAATGCTCTTAACCTCTGAGCCATCCCTCCAGCATCCCTGAACTTAGTTTCTTAAAGTCATAGGTACACTGTATTGTACTTACCAGCTTCCAATTTTCTTTTTTATTGTACTATTATTTCAAATGTCTGCTTTGCTGATTCTTCAAAGGAAGAGTTTCCACATGGGGTGGGGTAAGACAACATCTTAAGCAGTGTTATATAAACCAACTACCCTTCTGCTGTTTGAACTATTTTACATAGCCCTTATCTATAGTCTATAGGTGAAACACTGTGAGACAGGAAACAAAAAGCATCAGAAATGAGAGACACGGGCTCCAATTCATTATTAACCTGTTTTAACTGTTAGCAGATTTGTGTATCTTAATTTTCATGTATTTCATTTTAATGTTTGTATTCTTTTCTTAGGCTCTATGTAAGGACAATATCTACCCAGCTTTCCAGATGTTTGCTAAAGGTTATGGAAAAAATAATGAACCTCTTCGTGGTTACATCTTAACATTCTTAATTGCACTTGGATTCATCCTAATTGGTTAGTTCTATGAAGGATATATTATATAGGTTTTGGCATGTTTATATATAGCATTACCTATAATCATGAATATCAAATTATTAACAAAATGTGCCTTGCTTTAGTGCACGAAATTAATTTCTAATCAAATAAGAGTAAAATACTACAAATAATAGTGACAGATATTATTTACTAAAATTGTTGCTATTACATGAAATTAGGGATGGAGGAAATAGAGGAGGTTACACTTTTTTTTAAGACTCATGTAGCTCAGAGTGGCCTCCTATTCACAATTGTAGCCGAATATACTGTTGAATTCCCGATGGTCTTGCATCTATTCCCAAGGACTAGGATTGTAAGCATGTACTCGTAAAATATATGATGATAGTGTAGGAAAAGGGTACTAGTGTGCCCAGGAAGATAATGCCTCTATCTGATCGTGTGCAAAGCTGTGGATCCTGTTGATTATTCTAAAGATAACATTAGGCTTTCTAAAGAATTGTCTAGACCCTCAAATTAGTTGATTGAAACTTGATTATGCCATCAGTTGTGATAGCAGGATATTAGTATCAGTCTGTGGTAGATTTAGGGGTATTTATTATGCTATTTAAAAGTTAGGAATATTTCAGAATTTGTAGTTTTAAATACATTAATTTTTTTCTTATTTCTTTTGCAGCTGAATTGAATGTTATTGCTCCAATTATCTCAAATTTCTTCCTTGCTTCATATGCGTTAATCAATTTTTCAGTGTTCCATGCATCACTTGCAAAATCTCCAGGTGATTTCACATTTTAGAAAGTTGTATATGCTAATGGCTATGATTTCTGAGAAAACAAAATTTCTAGTTTTCTAAATTTGGTGTTTGTGAGTTTAGCTCATTAGAGTTGTTTTCTCTTATAATTATAGTTGTGTTCTTTTATAATTATGTCAAGTTCAGTGCTCAGAGATCTTTTGTTATGAAGTATACTGATAATAAGCTGTTTCTTTTCAAAACATTAAACAGCATTTGTCATATTAAGGAGATAGTCCTATTTTGAGAATTTCTTTACTATTTGCTTACCTGATTCAGTTCTTGTAACTTTGTCATTATTTAATAACTGTTCAGAATTTTTGGTGCTGAGAATTGAGCTGGTGCTCCAGGCATGATAATCACAGCACACTCTTCACCACTGAGCCTAAGTGCACACATGTTTTTGCACAGTGAATTTTGTAGAATTCTAGCATAGGGGCCTCTGTCAACTGAAAAAGTACCATGCTGCTTGTGTTCTAAATGGGGCAGGGCTAAAATCAGGAAGAGAATGGAAAGTACAGAAGGATTTAAGTACAGAACAGGCCAGTAGCAGGTGGGGTTTCACAAGGAAAGGGAGTATGAACACATGTCTTAGCTTCAGTTTTACTTTCAAAATAAAATTTTATTGAAATAATTTTAAATAAAAAGTATTTTTTGACTATTAGTGACAAGGTTATGAGTAGTTTTTAATTCATTATATTTTATTAATTTATATATATTATTAGTATATAACTAATACTAATGGAAGGGAATTTCTTGGAGTCACACCAAGATTTAGTTACATGGGTAGGTTGTTTGAAATGTTTAGTAAATTCATTAGCACATGGCTGTGTCTCATGCTGATGACCAGAGGGGAAAGCTGCTCCACCCAGGAGCAAGTCTACATGAAGTCTTTCCTTTTTATGGTGCTTCTGTAGTGTTCACTATGATGGGTTGATTTAAAATTTCAAAGATTGTATTGACTGAAGGTCTGAGAAGATGCAGTAATAGGAAAATATTATCTTCACAGTCATTAAGAATTATCAAAACCAGTTATGCTCAATAACAGTCATTGACTTTATTGTTTGATGTTATCTTTGAACTTAATATTGACTGTGGCAACCATAATGAAAACTATTTTATACATAATTTAGTGTCACTGTTTTAAGCAGATTAAAACTCTGATTACGTTTTCTGTCTGTCATTGTTAGGATGGCGTCCTGCATTCAAGTACTACAACATGTGGATCTCCCTTCTTGGAGCGATTCTGTGTTGCATCGTCATGTTTGTCATTAACTGGTGGGCGGCCTTGCTCACCTACGTGATAGTGCTCGGACTGTATATTTATGTTACCTACAAAAAACCAGGTCAGTAGTCTTTTCTGCTTAGTAGTTTTACTTAGAAAATGTCGACAAATTCTTGTTACTTTTTATTCAAGCATCTGTTGTATATTTGAAAAGGTGTTACATGTAAAACTTACAAAACTTTCTTTCCAAATAATTTTTCTTTTTTTAAAGTACATTTAAAATGTTTTATTTCTATAGAATTTCATTCTCACCCATGAATTAAATGTGACTAACCTTTTTTAAGAAAAATAATAAACTAACATTCTGTTGTAGTTATGTTTTAAAATTGTCCTGAAGGTTCCAGATTTGCAGCACTCTAGTAACTACTAGCGAAATATGTATGTGTATGTTTGCATGTGTGACACACACACATATGTAGCCTCTTGTCATCTTAGAGCTGCTGTATGGCAAGGAATTCAGGCACTGGGAAGATGTGTCTTTCCCAAAGAAAGTAAATATATATAGTTTGTGTATTTGTGTGTTTGTTTGAGACAGGGTTTCCCTGTCCTGGAGCTCACTCTGTAAACCAACTGGCCTTGAACACACAGAGATCCATTTACCTCTGCTTCCCAAGTGCTGGGATTAAAGCTGTGCACCATCACTGCCCAGCTAATAACGAATGTTCTTAACTGAGAAATAATTAGTGATTATCATCTTCCACATTGATGATGTCTAGGTAGATCTCCATGTAAGGTGATGAGGGTGAGGGCTATTAGGAGTTTTTTCAGTGTACAGAAAAAGATCTGGCGTAAAAAAGATAGGAGAGTTTGGTCCACTGGCATCATCTGAGAAAGAGCAGGTCCAGGAGTTTACAGCAGCGATGAGACATTTCGGTCTGGATGTGAAGTGATGAGCTTTTGGATTCAGACGGTGGCTCTAGAAGTGAAAGGGCAAAGGAGCTATATTTTTAACTTTTAAGAACAATTATTCCTTCAGAATACCTATTAAGCATATATTAATGTGTCTAAAATCAAGGACCAACCTTTTTATTCAATGGTAGAAGACATTTTCATGTTTAAATAGCTTGAATGTATTTACTGTACTTAAAATATGCCTTCAACTACAGAATGAATAATTTTAAATATTTTATTGTTGAGAGATTGTTTTGAGTTATGTGAACATGCCATCATCATGCCCTTATTAGGTTATGCCTTTTTAAATTGCGTCAACAGATATGATATCTTCATATATTTCTATATACTGGAACTATGCCAGGTTATAGAATAGTGCTTTATTTTAGCAATTGACTTATAAACATGAAGATTCTGCCCTATTTGCTGTCAGTCCCATATGTCTGAATTGGCTGTTATTGGTATCACACTGTGTGACCCTGTTTTCCCACAGATGTGAACTGGGGATCGTCCACTCAAGCCCTGACTTACCTGAGTGCACTGCAGCATTCAATTCGTCTCTCTGGGGTGGAAGACCACGTGAAAAACTTCAGGTAGGTGATGAGGCACCATGGAGACGTTTTCTGGTCGCTAGTCGTTCAATTCTTAAAGCATTTCTGTATGGATTAGTACAGGATATTCTGTTTTGTTTGGATGGCCCTGGGCAGTTAATTATTCAAAATCAAATCATGCAAAAAAATTTGTCCTCCTTCAAACTGTTATGAAAGTTTTGGAACTGTCATTTAAAGAAAAATAATTTTTTTCTCTTTGTAATCATTCATGTTGATTACTATTTATAAGTTTCTTTAAAATTTTTTATGTGTATGGACACTTTGCTTGTGTCTGTGCCTGTGCAATTGCATGCCTGGTGCCTGCAGAGGCTAGAGAAGAGTCTTAGATCCCCTGAAACTGGGGTTACAGACAACTGTGAACTGTTATGTGGGTGTTGGTAATTGACCCCTGTAAGGGTTTTTTTGTTTATCTGTTTGAGACAGGGTTTTGCTGTATATGTATATGTTTCACTCCGGCTGGCCGGGGACTCCCTTTGTGTAGACCAGACAACCTTTCAACTCAGAGACCCCACCTGCCTCTGCTGCTTGAGTGCTGCGAGCACAGCCATGCCTGCTGCTGTAGGCTCATTTTGATACACCTATTTCTGTAATTTATTAAGACTAAATAATACTGAGTTATTCCCATTACTCAGCAACTAAGTGGAAACCACTTGCAGTGATCAACTGCGTTTAGCCAGAGTGCTTGCCTTGTACTTCCCTCAGGGAATGGCTGTCAGTAGTCTATTAGTCACCAGTGAAGCTTCTGCAATGTAGTGCCAATCGTGGGTTAGATCCAGCTGCTTAAGCACTGTAGAGAGATGCTTTTCTATATTCAGAAATATTATGTAGATAAAGTCTAAGACCTTTTAGCTTATTTCTACTTAATATTTTCATAAAATAATATTTTCTAAATTGATCAAATTTTTTAGCTGTGAAGAGGTGACTTTTTCTGGTCATGAGTCATCACCTTTCATTTGCTTCTGTCTGTAATTGTCTTTCTGGAACACACAAAGTTGTTCCAGAGAACATCTTTGAAGAGGAGATACATTTCAGGAAACAATTGTTCTCTTGAGAAGGAGAATTTGTGTGTGTTCCTTATGTTGCTCTTTTGGGCACCTGCTCACCCACTGTCCCTTTTATCTGAAATGAAAAGCTCCCAGAGACCGCAGCTTTGCAAGTGAGAGAGGGGAGGAAAAAAAAAGAATGAGAATCCTGATAGAAAAACTTAAATGTTAGTGTATTTTGGGTAGTTGATATGACCGAAAAATAGAAATTATTGTTTTGTGAGTTGTGTAACATAAATGAATATATGAACAAAAGTCACAATTAGTCTTAAGCCAGTAAAAACTTGATTGGGCTTATTTTAATTGGGTGAATTTTTTAAACTTCTTTTTATCCCAGTTTGGTTTTTTGCTGTTTAATAATTTATATAGTTCAACTGTTCTGTAACTCAGTATACTCCTGTCTCTGCTCCCATGTATGTTTTAAATTTTTATAAAAATTATAATAGACATAGCATGAAGGGGAGAGTTTGTAAAATTTTGCCTTGAAAACCAATACTTGACTTATCTATCCTCTATCTTCTTTTCTTACACCATAGGCAGCGGTTTCTGCAATTTGACTGCTTTGTTACCTGTTCATTTTGTATCCATAAAGCTGTATTTATCTTCCTGTGCTTTCTGATTTTTTTGCTGGCCATTATTTTCTCTGTTTCTGGCTATAGTGCATAGATGTACTCTTCCCATACTTGCAATACATTGTATGGTGTTACTTTGATTAATTCATATTTAATATTTGTATTTTTATGATGTTAAATGGTAGATACATTATAATTTTTTTACTTTGTTGTATTAAAACTAATAATTCTTTTTATATTTAATTTTTGTGTTTATCTCAGTCTTCATCAAAGTTGCCAAAAGTTTGAGTTACTTGATGTTTCTTTCTAATAGTTTCCTTTTTCTTGAGTCTGGGTTCTTCTAAAGTGCAGTCTCTATGCTCCTTGACAAAGAAGTTCTGCGCTGGTGCTGAGGCCTTCCTTGCTAGTCAAGTTCTTAATGTAGATTAATGCGGCTTTGCCATTCTTCAGGGAATTTAAGTCATTTTTAAGGCTTTCTTTTGATCTGATTAGATTTCTCAGAAAGGAATATTTTAAGCTGTTTGTATGTCCTCGTTACCAGAATTCTGAGAGCTAGGTAGGGAAGGAGGTGAAGGTTTCAGAGTTTTGCCCATAAACAGCCTCTAATCCTCTAGCTTAGATTGCTGACTTCTGCCCTTAGCTACTTCAGTGTCTTCTGGACCACAGAGGCCTCTTTAGCAAGAAGCCATGGTGATGGAAATGACGGCTCAGTCTACTTGCTTCTTATGTAGACTTCTTATGTTCTTGATTCAGGTTTCTTTAACACATCATCACTGCTGTTTCCAGACCCTTGCACTCTAGGCGGCGTTGCTGCACTTGTGGTATAGAGTCAGCAGCTTCACAGCCTCCTCTTCATTTAGTGTTTCCTGATGGTCTGCTCCCCCATTCTGCTGCTTGCTTTATACCTTTCAATATTGTAGTGCTGTTATTCATGGGTTTGTTAATTTCATGGTTTTATCACTTTAACAGAATTATATTGTTTATGGGGGCGTCTACTCTAACAAGAAGCTTTTTTTTTTTTTTTTTTTTTGTTTTTCGAGACAGTGTTTCTCTGTAGCTTTGGTGCCTGTCCTGGAACTAGCTCTGTAGACCAGGCTGGCCTCGAACTCCCAGAGATCCGCCTGCCTCTGCCTCCCGAGTGCTGGGATTAAAGGCGTGCAAGAAGCTTTTTAAAAAGCAATAATTAAATGTTGAAGGAGTTGACAGATGTTCAGACATGAATGGTTCATGGCAAGTAGGCAGATTTGGCCATGTGGCACTACTGTTCCTTACGCATTGCCATTCTATTGCCCCTAGAAGATGTGTTTTGTCTTTGTGATCAAAGTCATCACTACACCCATGATCTTGCTTACAGGAAAGAAAGTATGGGGAACAACTCACTTTTAAGTAGCATAGTCTGAAAAACAAACACCTTATGGGTTGTAAAATACTCAGAGTTCCTTTGCTGGAGAATCATGCTACCTGTGGAAGCTGAAAGGCGAGACAAGACAGTGTGAAGAGGGCACTGAGCTGTCTGGGCCATAACGTTACATTTGATTACTCCAAAGCACCTCTCAGACAGAATTGATTTTTGAGCTACCTCACTAAATTTCTAAATCTTGGTTAATACTTTTATTATTTTAGGGATGAGTCAAAAAGTTAGTGTTTAAGTTAGAATTAAAGAAAAATTTAAAGATTCACTTAGTTTTATGTATATGTGTGTCCTTGCCTACATGTATGTCTGAGAATCAGAAGAGGGCATCGGATCCTCTGAAACAAGTGTCAGCCTGTTGGTAGTTGCCATATGTGTACTGGAACCCTCATCCTCTGCAAGAACAGGAAGTGCTCGTAGCCTCTCTGGGTTCTTACCTTAGGAGTCCTTACTGAGCATCTTTCCAGTCCTAACCTTAGGAATCAGTCAGCTCTTTGCTAATTTCAGGAACTTTGCTAATCTGTTTTGGTGGATAAATTGATACCTGGATATTATATATACAAGATTTATTTCCTCTTTTAGTTAGTGAGAATCAGCTTTTATTTTTCAATACAGAGTCTCTCTCTGTACTCCTGGCTGTCTTGGAACTTGTTATTGTAGATCAGGTTGGTCTCAAACTCACAGAGATTTGCCTGCCTCTGCCTCCCATGTGCTGGGATTAAAGGTGTGCACTGCTGTTGTCAACCAGAAAGCAAGTTTAAAACATCTAAATATTTTTTCACCTGCTCATGTTTGCAGAGATACTTGAGTGCAGTTTTGGCATTCATGGTTATTAACTAGAATGAAAATATTTTAGTCCAGTAGAACATGTAGTTGATTCTACTTACATCACAGCAGTCTTAAGTAAGCTGGATTAGACAGGGTTGATACATGAAGTGATGCCATTATGCTGAGATGGAACTCATCTGTTTATATTGTGGTTTCGTTGTGCTCAGTAAGTTTTTTAGGATCTATGAAATGACTGGAACATTTATGACCTTTGAAGATAAAAAATTATTATCTCATTCTTAAACAAAATAGTAATTTCTGTGGCATTCCCAGAAACTCAGTGTTGTGTGAGAGGGGTCTCTGGTATGCTATTTCTTACGAGTTTTTTTTTAACATTTGGTATTATTTATGTGTTATATATGTCTATTTGTCTGTACGAATGTGCTCTGTGTCTCCAGCGGCCCTTGAACTGTCTGACATGGCTGCTGAGAACTGAACTTGGGTCCTTTGGAAAAGCAGCAAACACTGTTATCCACTGAGCCATCCCTCCAGTCCCACATAGCCAGCATCTTCCTAAAGTTCTTCTGTAGCTTTGCTGCTAGAGAAACCACATACAAACTTCAGATTTCAAACTGTTCTAATTTTATTTTATTTATTTTATCTTAAATTAGGCCACAGTGTCTTGTTATGACAGGGTCTCCAAACTCGCGCCCTGCTTTACTTCATCTTGTTCATGACTTCACGAAAAATGTTGGTTTGATGATCTGTGGCCATGTGCATATGGTATGTATTAGTTTTGTTTTCTATAGTAAATCATTCTTTCACTCATCAACTGGGATTGTAAAATACAAACTTTGTAGATTAGAAGTCATTAGACAAATTTGTAGGATTTTTTTTAGATGTTTTCTTCAAAATGCTTTTTCCTTTAAGTCACAGTCACAAAGTAGCATTTTTAAACAGATACTTTGTGATTTGAATCAGGAGTAAGAAAAATATCTATAATAAGTTTTCACCCCCAAAGTAGTGCTTTTTTAAAAAATATCATTTTGAATCTTGAAAATAATTGTGAAATGATGCATCATGCGTTGTGCTTTGGAGCTGAGGTGAGGTTTTTTTTTTGTTTGTTTTGGGTTTTTTTTGTTTTTGTTTTTTTGTGGCACCTCCTGGCCAGCTGCGTCAAGATAAGCTGACTATTTCCTTCCCAGCCATTGATTGTTGGATACTTGTTGAAGTGGATGACAAACTTTTTTTTTTTTCCTGAGAAGCTGCAGATGTTCTGGAAAGGTTTTGTGGTCAAGTCAGTGGGAATGACAGAGTTTCCCATGAATCAAGGTGTCTTGCTCCACAGTAACATTGCCAGCTATTGAGCGAGCAGCATTCCTGCTACAGATCAAGGAGGATTTTGGAGAGAGGGCACAAGTCTTTTTGAGATGCATCATGGACACAGTCTAAGGGCTGTCAGCTTGGCTACTGTAAAAAAGAGAGAGAAGGATATTTTTGTACAATAAGTACTGTGCCTCAGCAGCTGGGGTCCAAAAGAGCGAGCATAACCTGAAAACTTTTCGGTCTCTCTAAAATGATGTGTGCCAGTGTGTTGTCAGAAAACCCTTAAAGAAGGTAGACAACGAAGGACCAGACAGCCAAGGCTCAGCATCACGCCACTCCACGCATCCTGTGACACTGCTCTGAACAGACAATATGATAAGAAAATGAAGAGGCCGCAGAATATGCTAAACATTTGCCCAAGAGAATGAAGGGAAGCCACCAAAAAATGCCAGGAACAGATTGCCAAGAGAGTAGGCTGTCCTTACTGAGAATTTCTATTTCTAAATCTGAGTCCAGTTAAAAATAAGTCTTTTAAGAGTAACAAATAAATGATAGGCATTGGAGGTAAAAAAAGAAAAACTAGAATGTCGTATTTGTTTTTTCCTCAAACTCTGCTCCATTATTTAGGTGCCAGAAGGTATGCTGTTCGTTGTATTGCAATTCCTGTCGCTCTTGTGTGGTTGCAAAGCCAAGGCCACAAATATCCATGTGCACACTTGGGCTTGTGTGGAGGGTTTGTCGTCAGCATTGACCCCACTCGTTACATGGAGTGTTCCAGTTTGTCTCTAGCTGAGCCTTGAAGTCAGTGCCTTGAGCACAAGATGTTAGAAAGAAGGCAGTTTCCATTATTAGGAGATATATTTTTCTCTACATATTTTTTATTTTTATAGCTTAATTTATTTTTATTTTATGTACTTTGTTTTGCCTGTATGAAACAGTGTATTGTTTTGTGGGAAATTGTTTTGCTGGAAATTGAACTTTGGTCCTGTGGAAGAGCAGCCAGTGCTCTTAACCACTGAGCCATGTCTCCAGCCCCTGACATACTTATTTTTAAGATATATACTTTTAAATACTTTCAAAGTTTTGTTTTATATGTCTGTGCCTAACAAATTTTATAGATTGTATAAAAGTATCAAAACGGAATTTTGAAAAAAAATGGAATTTTGAGTTAGCAAAGCCCATTTCCTTCATCTTATAGAAGTATATGCCTTACTTCATCTTATAGAAGTATATGCCTTACTTCATCTTATAGAAGTATATGCCTTACTTCATCTTATAGAAGTATATGCCTTACTTTGATTTTTCACTGATATTCTCAGTTTACTGTGCTTCAGTAACCCAGACACTTAGACCAAACAGAAAGCAAAATTGGAGACTTTCTGTAGAGAAATAGAAGGCTTTATTTTGCATCGTGTAATCTCTTTTCCATTTTCAGTAATTGCAAATTTCTCTCATTAATTTAGGATTGAAATCTTTTTTCCTCCCTTCTCCAGGCACTGGCAGTGCTCTGCCTTTTTGCATAACCTTAGGTATTAGAGAGAATTCCCTCAGGGAAAATGAAAGAGTGTTATTTCACTTCTCCCACATCCACACAAGCACATTCTTTCAAACCAATGCAAGAGGATACCTTTTCTAAGAGTAAAAAGGATTGTGTGTCAAGTAAAAAATTCTGATATTTTGTTTTAAAGGGCCCTCGAAGACAAGCTATGAAAGAGATGTCCATTGATCAAGCCAAATATCAGCGATGGCTTATTAAAAACAAAATGAAGGCTTTCTATGCTCCGGTTCATGCAGATGACCTGAGAGAAGGTGCCCAGTATTTGATGCAGGTGATGAGTCTGACATGGCTGCACACTCAAGCTTCATGTTTTCTCTGAATTGTTCATGCAGTCTATAGCTTTTTAAAATATCTTTAAGCAAACCACTAATCGTTTTGTAATTTAGAAATCTGCAGAACTGTTGTGTTGTCGGGTGACACAAAGGGCCTATTTGAAAATTCTCTTAACCTGTTCATCTCTCTCTTAGGTATTTCTCACTTCCTTTACCCACCAGGTTTGTTTTTAAAACATTGAGTCATAGCCATCTTTATTTTGCTTTTTCGAAAATTCTTGTCTTTTGTATTTGTTCATTTACTAGCTCTTAATTTAGACTTTATGTATTTTATAGTCACCACAATAGGAAATTTGGAATCATTCCCAGGTTTAAATGTTAGTACTGTTGCTGTCTTATTATGGATCTTGGACCGAACTATTTACTTAACTTCTGAACTCTGTTTTTACTTTCCTAAAGATAATAGGGGATATAAATTGAAACAGTGTTTACCGACTTAATCTTAAAACCAAACAAGTACACATTAAAAGTAAAAAGCACTGTGATTAGAACTGTCTGTTAAAGGTGAGGTGAGAGTTTTAGCTCGGCTGCATGCTTCTTAGAACATCGGAATAATCTTTGGAGCTTGGTTAGGAATAAGTAAACTTTAGGAAAGACAAGCGGTGAGTAAGTTGTAAGTAATTACGACACTGCTGCATGGAAGCTGCTGTAATTTAATGACGGCAGAAAATGAGAAAATTTGCCGTATACAGGTGGCTTTGAAAAGGTTGTCTGTAATTGCTGTCAATGAAAAGGAATGAAATGTGTCCTTACAAAGACTGGGCAAAAGTCATTTTGAAGCAAGGTTTGGTGGATGCCATTGATTGAAGACCAGCCTGGGATACATGGTAAGAATAGGCTTCCATGTAGCCTTCCATGGCTACAAAATAGAAAGAGAGCCAGATGCGGTGGTGCACAGCTGCAGGCTCAGCACTTTGGAGGAGGCTGGGGATTATCCCGTGCTTTTGGCTGGCTTGGTCTACACCATGGGTTTCTAGCCAGACAGGATTATATAGAGAGACGTTGTCTTAAGTAAAAATTGAAACAAAACCATTATTTTAAAGATGAATTAAAAGCCTAGAGATAAAATGCGAATTTTAAAAATTAGGAGAATATATAAAATATTTAGAGAATGATTTTCTAAGTGAAACCCAGAAAATAGAACTGTGAAAAATATCAGTAATCTTTTAAAAGTTTAAATCTTTGAGATTTTAAGGGAAACATAAACATTATGGGAGCATACTAATCCTGAAATATAGCCAGTAAAAGAATGGTGCGGTGTGTCTGGATATGCTGTAGGCCAGTAAATGAAGGGGGAGAGGGGAAGATGCGGATCAAAGAGGAAAGCTAGATGCCAGGACTAGAGTCAAAGCAGTTCTGCAGCCATAACGACCAGGACCACTTCTGTCAGGTAAAGAGAAGTTAGATGTGTTTGAACTGCCACAATCACTGCTAGACAAGAGCCTGGTGATAGAACAAGACTAGACTTCACGCATATACCTCTTCCCATGTAAAGATGAATCTGCAGTTTTAAGTTCAGGCACAAGAAACCACCTTGTGAATGGTTAGTTAGAGTTGTCTAATCAGCTCCCAAAACAGAATATTGGTGGAGACCCTGGTTGTCTCTAAGAGACTGAGGGTGGGCCCTTATTGCTGATGACACCATTCACTTAGGACGTGGGAATTAGATGATTTGATCTGGGTCTGACCTAAAAGCCTCTTTTTCTACAGTCTAGCTTTCATGGTTCCAGAAAGTGCTATTTAAGAAGCTAAAGGGGGGGGGGGGGGTGAGGCGCTCTTAAATAAATAATTCACCAATGTTGCAATGTTTCTGAAACATGATACTTTACCAGCATGGCAAAATATGCATAAGTGGCACTCACATGTTGGAGGCAACCAACAGCTGTCTAATTAGATCCAATCAGGAGAGTAATCATGGCTGGTAAACCTAGCCAGCTTACACAGGCTAGTGAGGTCACTAGAGAAGATTTCATTGTTGCCACTTCACAGCATCATTTGTAATAGCTTAACACAATTATAATTAATTTCAACAAACATCAGATAATTAAAATGTAAAGTGTATCACTCTATAGAATTCTGCATATAGGTGAAAACTGCACATAGCCATGTGGGTAAATCTCAGTGTTAAAAATAGCAGCTCTTAAAAGTACATGAAAAAATAGAGGTGCAATTTTTAAAAATTGTAAAAACTTTACCTGGTATGTCTCTAAACAATAGAATTGTTAATAAATGTGATAAGTGCACATGGAGATACATGCAGTTCTTCATGTGTATTTCATGTGTCTGTCTGAACTGTGCATATTGCTTTGTGATTTATAACTTTTTGTAGTTTGTAATAGTTTAGTACTTCAGGTGTCTACTATGTCTGGTAGCGATGTGTGTGATGAGTTAATCCTGCTGGCTTTTGTAAGCTTTCAGAAATATTTTGATAACCACTTACATATGTAATAAATTTTATGAAGGAATTCTTCCTTAAAGAGAACTCACTAGAGCAGATTTCTTTTCCTCTCATGGTGAAAAAGGTTGCAGTGGAGCTGCATGGCCTCAGAAGCCAGAGAACCACTGCCCTAAAAAGCCTGTGTGCTGTACAGCCTTGTAATCTGGCAGGATTTCAAACTAATCTAGTGTTTGTTGTCCAACTAACGTGCTTTCCATGGATTAGGAGGGTTTCCTCTGTGGGAGGAAGACAGAATAAGCACAGCTTATTCTTTGTGTGTGCCCACAGCTGTAGCACTGCACCTCTGGAAGGGGCAGAGCTAGCTGACAGTTGTTCTCGCTTATTTGCAGCCTACTTCTGCCGAGTTAGTAATTCAGTGTAAATACCACTGGAAGATCTTGTTTCCCTTTTTCCTTGTAGAAACCTGTCACATAAGTACTAGATTATCTTGTTTTTTTTTTTTTTAAATCATTGTCAGAAAGTGTGTTCTGTTCATATTTTTCTTCACTGCCGGTATTCTAGCAATATGGTTTTAAGTAGTTGATTCTTTCAGAAGAAATTATACTCTAAACTTCTGATTTCTCTTCTTCCTTTCTTTCTAGCTCATCTTGACTATCAGAATTTATCATTAAGCTAGCATTCAGATATCAGCCTTCATTACAGAATTTTAATCACTAGTTTGCTAATGAGAACTTTAACAGTGAGATGTTAGCATGGTTAATTTCTTGATTTATGTTTTGGATTTTTTCTTTCTTTTTTTTTTTTCTTTTGGTTTTTCGAGACAGGGTTTCTCTGTAGCTTTGGTGCCCGTCCCGGAACTAGCTCTTGTAGACCAGGCTGGCCTCGAATTCCCAGAGATCCGCCTGCCTCTGCCTCCCCAGTGCTGGGATTAAAGGCGTGCGCCACCACCGCCCGGCTGGATTTTTTCCTCTTTAAAAAGGCAGTAGACATCTGATTCTCCAACCATTTTTAAACTTTTATTTTATATAGCAAAATGATACTGTTCTTAATATTCCAAAGAGATGACTCTTCAAATTCAGTTGCTTATTTATAATTTCAGCCTAGAATTATCTTGTCTGGCATCTTCTTAGACTTCATTGGTCACATGCTAAAACAGTTGAGTGATGGTGGTGGCTGTTTTTGAAAAAGGTTTTTGTAATCTCACTCTGGTTGTCCTGGACCTCATAGTGTTGACCCACCTGGCCTTGAATCACAGTATATGATCCTCTTGTGTCTGTTTCCTGTGCTGAGATTACAGTTTTAATCTGGCTAACAGTGTTTTTAAAACTTGTTTTGGTATGCCACACGGTGGTGGTGCATGCCTTTAATCCCAGCACTTAGGTGGCAGAGACAGGTGGAACCCTTAAGTTCAAGGCCAGTCTGGTCTACAAGATCTAGTTCCAGAACAGTCAGGGCTGTTACCCAGAGAAACCCTGTCTTGAAAAACTAAAACCAACCAAACAAAAACCTTGTTTTTCTTCTAGAATTCATAAATCAAAAGAATTTGGGAATTGCTAATAAAATTATTTATACTACACGTTTATATCCAATACTGTAACCAGGCTCTAGGAATAGAGTGTACTATGATGTACTAAGTGTTGATAAAGTGAGGTCATCATCGTTTTGCTTAATAGTAGAAGACAAAAATGAAAAGCTATATAGCCCGTTCTTCTGTTATGTTTGTGATGACATACAAAATGACAGAGTGAATGCGGTTATTGTCACTAAGTTCTGACACAAGGTGCATAGAGAACAGTGCTGAAAATCCAAAGCTGGCACTGCAGGAGGAGAGGCTTGAGGGAAGCATTGTGTTGTTCTTCTTTAAGGATAGATTCTGAAAACTGATTACACCAATGAGGTGTTTTCTGGAGAAGATACTTTTTTCAGTAGTAAAGTATTTTCTTACATACATACTGCTTCATGGGAATTGGAAATAATATCTCTTTTGTAATAGCTACACCAAGTGAAGTATTTAAAGGTGAAAGAGATACAAGTGGAAGTGAAAAAAATTGAGTAATCCTAGAGAGAGTTAGTGCATTAATGCCACTGAAAGTGTAAGTACACAGAGTGTCTTACAGGATGCTTATTCCTAACTTTATAAGGTTAAAACTTTGAGAAACTATTCAGTGGTAGTATGAATTCCTTGTTTGTGTGAGGCCCTGAGTTTAATCCTTAGCACCCAAACAAAAATGCCATTTTCATTATAATAGGATTATGACATAGGTTTTTACCCCAAGAACATGACCTTGACAGTATTTTGTGCCATCAACAAGTCACTGCTGTTTTGTAACTGACTCTGTTAAACAGCTGTTGTGCCTGAAGATACTGAAAACACTGCTTGGTTCTGTTCAACACCTTTGACTCTGCCTCCACCCTGCAAAACAAACAAACAAACAAACAAATATGAGACTTCTATGGTTATACTACCCAGCAGATAGTTTTCATTTTAGAAGAAGGTTGGGATATTCTTTATTGTTCCTTACTTTCTGCACCTTAATTACTGAAATACTTAGGACATTGACTCATGGCCAGGCCTTTGATAAATATTTGAATTCATTTTATGTTTTGCAAAAAAAAAAAAAAAAGATTTAAAGATGTTACTTAGAACCATTAGACAAAAACAAATTAGAATGTATCATCAACATAAATGAGACCTAAAACCATAAAACTTAAAGAAAACAGAGCTAAATTTTCCATGGCCTTGGATCTGGCAGTAGACTCAGTTATGATACCAAAAGCATGAACCTTAAAACAGCAATAAATTGGATGTTTTCAGAATTCAGATGTTTTCCACAGAGGACTTTATGAAGAAAATGGAAACAACTTAGGGAATGGGAGAACATTCCAGTCACTGTGATAAAGGGTTTGCCTTAGTTAGTAACTAAGTAACTTAGTAGCTGCTGTTGTAATGCAACACCATGACCAAGGTAACTTATAAAAGAAAGTGTATTCTGGGTTATAGTTTCAGAGGTGAGTCCATGGCCATCAGTGTGGTGAGCATAGGGACAGGGAGACAGGCAGGCAAGCATGGAGATCTGGCAGTAGCTGGAGCTTATATCCTGACCCACAAATGCAAGGCAGAGAAAGAGCTAACTGTGTCTGGTGTGGGCTTTTGAAACGTTGAAGCCCATCCCCAGTGACACACCTCAACAAAGCCACCCTTCCCGATCCTTCCCAAACAGTTCACCAACTGGGGACAAGACATTCATATATATGAGCCTATGGGAGGCCATTCTCATCCAAACCACCACAGGTTCTGATATCCATAATATGTATTCAAAAACTTCTAAAAATAATAATAATACACAGAAATAATAATTACAGTTGGGTAAAAAATAAAACTAAATAATCTCCAGTAAACATGAAAAATATTTTTGACAGTTAATAAAGGAATTGTAAATCAAAACCACAGTGAGATACTGTTAGTGGGGTCATAGAAATAGGAGAACCTGTGCTTTGTTGACTGTCAGCATAAACTGATAGGCTGCATTCTTTGACATCCCTAAAAACTGAAGGAACAGTTAGAGTTTTCTAGTGCAGGTATTTGCCACTGCACCATTGTGCGCAGCAGCCAGAAGGTACAAGCTATACACAGCCAGTGTGTTCATCATCAGACCAATGGATAAGCACATGTGACACATGGATATTTAAATACAAAGATACTGTCTATCTGTAGGAAAGAATAAGGTCCTCACTTTTGCATTAGCCTAGAAGACAGCCTGCTAAGTGAAGTAAGCTAACCACCAAAGTTGTGGGATTTTGCTCATGAAGCAACCAGGTAAAAGTGTATTAAATGTCACAAGGGCCGCAAGGGATAACAACATGACTAGCTATGAATAGCTGTTACACAGCCATTGTAGAATTTCTGGTTGGGGTGATGAAAAGGTTCTAGAAATAGTGGTGTATTACTTGGCAGTATTGTGGACACAATAAATACTATTTAACATGGTAAACTTGTTAACTTTTTACCATGATTCATTTACATGTGTGTCTGTATGTGCAGGTTCATCTGTGGACTTAATAAACAGTGTCTTTCACTCCTTACTGGAACAAGCCAGTCTGTCTAGTTTGATTGGCCAGTGAGCCCCAGAGATCTGCTTGTCTCTGTCACTGTTACTGCAAGTGTGTGCCACAAGGTGTGGGTTTTTACATGGATTCTGGGATTGAACTCAGGTCTTCATGCAAACTATCTCCTTAGCCCTTACCACAATTTTTAAAAAGTCATACTCTCCCAGGATATAATTTCTCAGTATACTTGAGAAACAAAACAAAATCTTAGAAAAGAAATTCTATTGGACTTTGAGGGATAATTGTTAATCATGCTTAATTGCAGCTCTTTGTTTCTGTGTCCATGTGTGTTTTAAGACTGGATCTTCCTATCTATCTCAGATACTGTATAACCCATGACACTCACTATATCTGGACTAGGCTGGTTTCAAACTCATGGCAGTCTGGCTCTGCCTCTTGAATGCTGGGATTATGAGCATGCACCCACCATGCTTGGCTTGCATTGTAGCTCTTGGTGAGATTGCAAGATGAATACTTGAACTTTTGTGGGAAGGAACCAAACAGATTTCAGAAAGAACATGTGAATGATTGAAAGAATTCAGTTTCCTATTGGAAGAATTCAGAACTCCAGACATTAATGCACCTAGGCATTAATGACTATTCTCAAAATACATCAAGGAGGCAGGGAATGCAACTGTTGTTTTTCTTTTTAAATTAAATACCTTATTTTGGTTAGTAAAAGTACAAAATTTTTCATGTCATCAAGATATAAAAGTGAATTTAGTACCTTTCAAGTATTCCATTGTAATATCTATTTGTATTTAGTATAAGTAATTAGGGGTCAATTTTATATGTATAATTTACAAAAAATAATCCTGTCAATGTGGAAATACTTCACCTCTTAAAAATTGGCTTGTTAAATAGTATGTATTTGAAATTGTGTTTTATATTTTAGGCTGCTGGTCTTGGTCGTATGAAACCAAACACGCTTGTCCTTGGATTTAAGAAAGACTGGTTACAAGCAGATATGAGGGATGTGGACATGTATATAAACTTATTTCAGTAAGTATGTTTTGAATTGTTATGTACTTGACAGAAAAACGCTAATTTTGAAGCATTCCCTCAATTTTTACCTTGTTTTTTCTATGTAGTCCTTTCTTAATAGGTGCATAAAAATGAGAAAGAACCTCATGTACTATTTGGGTTTTAAAATGGTGACCTACTAGGAAAATAATGATCTTTCTTTTCATATAAAACCTATGTACAAGTACTTATGTATGCAAATACATCTACAGAATAGCTCGTGTATGTAAAATGGCTTGTTGACCTTTTTGTTGTTTTTTTTTTACTTGTTTAATAATTTCAGTGTATCTGAGACATACTAAATCCCCTTAAACTCTTTCATTTCTACCCGCCTTTCCACTCAACTTTGAGATTGCTTCTTTTTTTTTCTTTTCCAATTGGGTCCATTTTTTTTTTTTTTTTGACCAACTGGTGTGTGGTCAGTCTCCCAGAGATCCCGTTTAAAATGCTGCTTTGCTCTCCCCTCCTCAGCTAGTGATAGGATCACAGGTCCACTGTTCTCCCTCTGTCTTGGAATTTTGTCTGGCTGGAGCTTGTTGTCATTTTACTGTGAGTTCGTATGTGCAGCTTTCCTGTTTATCTAGAAAACTTTCCTTGAAGTCCCCTTTAGCTCTTACAGTCTTTCATGCTCTCTTCAGAGATGATGGCTGAGCCTTGGGGCAAAGGGTGTGCTGTGAATGTCTGACTTAGGGCTAAGCATCCAGTGTGTGTTCTCTGCACATTCACCAGATTGGAGTCTCTGCTAATTGCCATCTATTGCCAGGAGAGGCTTCTGAGGTGGCACCAGTGGACATTATCTTGCCAGGCCAGTCATTGTTGTAGCTTGCAGACTTTCATGAACGGTGGGGTTGAGGCTTACTTTTCTCTAGCACTGGTCATGGACTCTTCCAGCCCCATGAGCTCTGGTCAGTAAGGATGAATGCCCGCTCAATGTCCCCATGGTCTGTGATTCAAGTATGTAGTGTCTTCAGCAATAGGTTTTTAGCATCAAGTTATGAAGGTTAGCAGGTTATACTTAGTGGTCTATGTGACACCATTGGCTAACAACTCAAAAAAATGGTAACCTAATTCTTGATACTGGGGTAATTTTTTAGATTGGGGTATCTAGTTAGGATATGGCCTCCCCTCATTGTAGGGTAACACCATTATACCTCTTTATATACGTCTATATCTTATGAAGCTTCTACAGTAGTAGGTCTCCAAGTTTTTTTTACAAAGGATTTTATTTTTAATTATCCCTCTCTCCCCATATTTCATCCTTTACTTTGCCTCCCATCTTCCACCCCCATTTAGCCCATTTTATTCTATTGCTCCCCCTTAATACTTTATACTACTGTGCTCTATCCCCACATTCTTGAAGGTCACTTCTCCCCTTAATAAATTCCTGACTTCTGTGGGCATTACAAATGGAACACATATATGTGAATATTCAAAGGTAACATCCAGAAATGAGAGGAAATATACAATATTTATCTTTCTGGATTTAGGTTTTCTTATTCAATGTGCATGTTTCCAACTCCCATCAATTTACTTGTGAATTTCATTTTCAATTTTCTTAACAGCTGAATAATTTTTCGTAGAAGTGTTACTGTGAACAAGAGTGGGTGTGTATAGGTACCTGCTTCCTGTGCTTTTGCAGTAGCTGAGCAGAGTCAGCTTTGTACGGTCTTCATTATGTCCTACACGGAGCAGCTGCAGAGATTTGCTTTCGTTCCCACGCTGGTCTCCCTTTCATCCTTGGAGTTGCTCTTGTTTGCAGCTCCACGTGCTTGTTTGCCTTTTCCACTTGAAGTCTTGTTCTGAGCTCTCGGTTCTCGGTTCTCGTTTCCTCTGGGTTGCTTGTTTACCATGCAGCTTAGCTTTGTTTCACATCACTGTAACTTCCTTCTCACAGCTTGTCTAGTGGGTTCTTTTTATTCCTTTGCTACTTTGCCTTTCTGGTTCATAGATTTTTGTGTATATATGTAATCCTACCAGTGTTTTGTAGAATTGAATTACTCAACGAGAGAACTTTTGTTTTTACCAGATTTACTTGTTTTTTTTTTAAAATTGATTTATTTATTTATTAAAGATTTCTGTCTCTTCCCCGCCACCGCCTCCCATTTCCCTCCCCCTCCCCCAACCAAGTCCCCCTCCCTCCTCAGCCCAAAGAGCAATCAGGGTACCCTGCTCTGTGGGAAGTCCAAGGACCACCCACTTCCATCCATGTCTAGTACTTCCTTTTCCTAGTATTATGGAATTTGCTCAACCAATATAATTTACACTAACAGTTCTCACAGTGCCATTATTATTGTACAGTATTACCCTGCATATAAATAATTGTCTTTAAAAACAAACATCAGTGAGAAACTCTTACCTTTAGCAAAGAGGTTCTAAGATGGAATTTACATGCCAGTTTTCCTGTGAATTTTGGTGGGATCACTTGGAACTTACTGCAGTGGCCCCTTTTCCTGAAGTTCCTGGTTTGTTTATAGATTTTTTTTCATAGTTTATTTCAAAAGTCTTTCCGGAAGTGATCAGAGGTCATAGTTGCTCTTTGAGGAGGTCTACTTTGATTAGTAATGCGTGCAGGTGACAAACGAACTCTTACATTGTTAGGTGATTTTAGTAAGGCTAAAGTCTGGAGCTAGGGCATCCTGACCATCTGGTGAACAGTCACTGCAACTGTGTTAGTGCAACTGTCTAGTTCTGTGCCTTGTATATGCTATGCCTCAGAAGACAGACAGTAGAAAAAAGATTAAACGATGAGCTCTCAAAGCTGGGAGCTGTGCCGGGCTACGCTGTTTTCTTCACAGGCTCAAGAGCAGTGCCATGGAGTAATTAGCCTAGGAGATAGAGAAGCAGCATTTGGGAAATGGATTGATACTCCAACATTAGCAGTAGTTGTAGTCGATCATAATGGCCCTGAAAGGGTCCAAATGCTTTGGTAGTTAGCAGATGTTTCTCTTAACTTCAAAGGAATATATCTAAGTTTAAGTGTAGTAGAATTGCTGTAATAGTTGTTTTCTGTCATATGGCCTTGCAAATGGAGGGGGCTAGGTGGTGCAGTGTTTAAGACCACTCAGCTCCAGAGGACCCAAGTTCTATTCCCAGAACCCTCTTCAGGTGGCTGGAGCTCCAGTTGTAGGGACATCCAGTCCTTCTGGCCTCTGTTCTCACAGACACTTAGATACACATTTCTACACACAGACACATAATGAAAAATAAAATAAAATTTAAATAAATGAACAACAAAACAATTACCAACCAACCAAATCTGTTCCTGTTCTAAAAAGCTGCTGCATGCTTCAATTGTGGTGCTTGGTGATGGTGTGAATTCCAGGAAGTATGTTGTGAGGTGGCTTTGAGAGAGAGTAGGTGCAGAGAGCTAGGCTGCACTTAGGCTATGGCGTGGGAAGTTGTGTATACAGTGTGCTTCTGACCAGAGCATCAGGTCGCACATTACTGTAATGGAAGCTTGCGTAGTATCGAGGGTATTATAGAAGAAAGGTGTGGAATTCAGAACTAACATGATTTATCCCACTGACTGATTTTCAAAGCATATTAAAGAAAATAGATGTTTAGAGCTGACAGTAATTTTAGAGGTGTATAGGTCCTTTCACTTCCTACAGAACATAACGGTTCTGTGATGCTTCCTTTCTCCATCGCAGTGATGCTTTCGACATACAATATGGAGTTGTGGTTATCCGCCTGAAGGAGGGCCTGGACATATCCCACCTCCAGGGACAAGGTGAGTGCTCCGCAGTAGAGGTTGCCTTCAAAAGTATGCATCACTTTGTTAGAAAATCGTGCCTAGTTGTTACACGTCCTTCACTGACTTTCATAATTGCCATCATCATTATTACCGTCTTAGAATCAGACTTGCTTAGAAGCCAACAATGTCTGCATCATAAAGGATGGCTAATTATTATTCATGGAGAGGATAGAATTTATGGTTTATAAATCATACACTTAAAAGGCAGACATTAGTTGTGATTGTAAATTGACCCACCAAATTTGTTGTAAAAATCGGATTAGAAAAATATTTAAACCTCTACTAAAATACTTAAATCACTTCTTTGGCTGTAAGTTAAATAATACAATGCATACATTTAAAGTATTTTTAAAGTGACAATTTTAAGACACAATTTAAGGTATAACTTTCTTGCAGATTTTATGAAAATGGAAATTTTCATATCCTTCTAATTTTTTGCTAATTCAAAAATACTGAGTAGTTACCATTTCCCCTTATACAGTTATTTAATGAAATCATCAGATTAGTTGAAAAAGACAAGAAGCATATAAAAACTTCTAATCAGCTCATCGATTTTAAACTCTTTGACTTTACACTGCTTTAAGAGTAACTTTGCAACTCTGCAACTTTAAAGAAACACTTTGAGTTCTCTATGAAATAAACACGCTTTGCTGGCTGAAAATGTTATTTTTCTTTCTCTGGAATGAATCTAGCAGAACCTCATTTGAAGCCTTGTACCAGTGACTATGTTTAGAGAATCTGACTCATACCCATGAACACTGCATAATTAGAAGCCGTGCCCCTGTCACTCACAGGAATAATGTATTATTCAATTCTGTTATTTAGTGGGGTTTGAATGTGACTGAAACATTTTTTAAAGTATTGTGTATCTATGACCATTATGAAATGCTTCTTTGAAGGCCTTGTCCTTTGCTAATATCTGGTCTTGAGCCCAGGTGGATGTCTTCTAAAACTTACAGCCTTTTCCCATAATTTTGTAGCCTGGGCAGGTTTGGTAGCTTCGGGCCTGTTTGCTTGTCTGTTAATGCTTAGCAATGTACCTCATAGGGCTGTCCTGAACAGTAAAGAGGTGAATCCTTTTCACCCCTTAGCGTAGTGCTGGTGCTGGCACTTGGATTCCGTATCTCCTATTGCGTATCAAATTAGTGATGAGCATTATGGACAGATTATCAATTTTGTATTGTATTGTCTTTATATGTGTTTTCCAGTTGACGTTTATTACTTACGCACTCCCCAAGACCCTACTTAGCCACTAGTACTGACATATTTACATGGACAGTCATTTTAAACACTTCGGTTGTTTTTTAAGAAACCACTTATCACACCTTACTATTTCACAAGGGATACTGGTTTACCTTTTTACTATGAAGCCATGTCACTTTGAATAGTTAAAATACAATCTTTTGATACTGTTTTAAATACTTTCATATCTACAGAAGAATTACTATCTTCACAAGAAAAATCCCCAGGTACCAAGGATGTGGTGGTGAATGTGGACTGCAGTAAAAAGTCAGATCAAGATACTTGCAAGTCATCTGGTGAAAAATCCATTACACATAAAGGTAATTTCCAGTCAGAGATTTTTATCAAGAGTTGGTGTTAAAGAGGAGGGGATTGACTTTTGAGTATAACATACATTACAAAGTTCCTTTTCTTAAGCTAGACATTGTTTGCTTTCCTTAAAACAGAAACCATGCCAATTATTACTAATATAGTTTTAAGTAGTTTGCTTTCAAATATTTTTGTTTGAACTTGGGAAGAGCACGTCCTTTTTCATGAGGCTTACAGATAGTTCCATTCACAAGCTTATGTATTCTGCCATAAGAAGAGGGATGACTTCCAAATCTTACTCTCCCACCCTCACTCTCTGACCTCTGTTGAGACTCGTATCTCCTCTGTCCTATTCCAGCTGATAACGCACTAAGAAAGAAATCTGCACTGTAAATCATCAAACCATAGTGTACTTTTTATTTCTCTAAGATGACTATCATCTTCTTATGAAATTGATAGCCTTGGACAAACCATGTCTCTGCACAATTTATGTTTTAGATTATTTGAAAGCATTAATGTTGCTTTTTATTCTTTCCTGTGTAATTGTCTAGTGCAGTAGCAGAAAGTGTGACCTACACACATTTCTCCTCTCAGTCCTTGGTGGCTTTATTATTCTTTTTTGTGTTCTCTATGCATTCCATAAACTGATTCTGTTCATTTGTTATGCATTTATTTTCATTTATGTGTACATTCTTTTGCCCTTCCCCCATTTTCTTGTCTGAAATAGACCCTTTCTGTGTAGTCTATTAGGAATCAATGCATGCAGTTGTATTGATCATTTCCTAGAAGCTACTCTGCACTCACATCTAAGAAGATAGTAATAAAACATTAACTTATCAATGTGTGCTACAACTTCATAGTTTTAAAAAGTAGGAAACTAGGTTAGTACATTTCTACTCTGTTGTAAAATTTTAGATGCATTTAGCCTGACTTAAAGAGTTACTTTGGTGGGTAATAAGGCCCTGTTGGAAAAAGGCATTTGCGCTAAGTCTTAGGACTTTAATTTGATCCCTGGGACTTAAAGAGTGGAAGGAGAGAGCTGACTCCTACAAGTTGTCCTCTGACTTTCAGACACCTGCAAAGATAGGTAATATTATCAGTCATTTTAAATGCCACTCTGCCTTTGGCATATAAACTCCTTTAAAAGAATATAAACATCCATTACTAAAATTTCAAAAGCAGATATTATTACTTTATAACAGTAATATTTTAAATTTAATTAGTTTTTTCCATAACATGCATAAAAAGTAACAGTTATATAGATTGATTTTTCTGTTTTCTATTTGGCAAATTCTCAAAATCAGCATAGATATTATAAGAAAAATGGATACTTTGTAAAAAAAACTCTTCAGGATTAGGAACATTCCAATATATAGTCAAAATATTGGTTTTATCTGTCTTGCTTACTGAGGCATATAGTGTACAAAGGGACAAGAAGAGAATACCCTGTAAGTACTTAGTTTGTACCAGCCTAAGCTTGTTTGAGCAGGGCTTGCAGTTTCACACAGCCTTAAGGGGTAGGTACATTTCTACCAGTGAGAAAGCAAGGCATCAACTAACCAGGTCTGGTTCCCAGAGGTAGTGTGAGAGATACTGTTGAAAGCTGGGAATCTTCCTTAGGATCCCTTTGCAAAATGTTCTTAAAATTTTTAAGTCTCGAGTTTGCTTACTTTAAACAAGTAAATTTACATTTATGGGGAAAAAAGGAGTTAGAAAAACTACTTACCCCAGAAAGCAAATTGGTAAATATTTGAATATAAGCTGGTGAATATATGCACATATATGTATGTGTACATAAACTTTATTTGAAGAAAATAATTCCTTTATAAACTGGCATTTTACTCTGATGAAATTCCTTAATATTCCAAGTTCTGATTGCCGTGTACAATCCAGGTGCGTTCAGCCATTGGTGTAGTGGTGCGGTGACCTGTTTGAAGCCTGTGTGTGATCTGCCAAGGTGGTCGCTCAGAGTCATGCATCCACTCTACACGCTTTGACATTCTCAGCTAATTTCAAGTATAAAGTTTAATGTTTACAAAATCTGCTGGCTCTTCTGAATAATTTTACAGATATAAAATTTCAGTGTGGGTGTTCATCATTCACTCTATATGGTCTTTATAAAAATATGTGTTTTAAAAAATATTAAACACTCAGTATAGACAATATTAACTTTCAGTAGTAATCATTTTTCATGGGCTGTTTCTTCACACTGTCTTGTATATAATGTGCTCTATTTACATTTCCATTACTCTATGATTATAAAGGCGATTAACTTCATATTTTGTGTTTTTTAAACATAATCTAGATGAGGAAGAGGATGGCAAGACTCCAACTCAGCCACTGTTGAAAAAAGGCAGGCATTGTTCATCATTTTATTTTAATCCCCTTCTCATACTGTTAACTCTCTAATTCCAGCTCTATTGTTTTCCTTTTATTTTAATTTAGTTTTTATTTCCATGGTGAGGTGATATTACAGTTATCTCTTAAATGCAGATTAGTAAAATTAATTTTATTCCAATGAAAGCATTAAGTCTCACTGGGACATACTGTTATTTCAGTCTTTTGAATCGTCATGGTGTTTCTAAAATATACAAACCTGAAAAGTCAGGGTTTTTGTTTTTTGGGTTTTTTCCTGATTTAAACTGCATGGTCCAATAAGCAGGGACACTGGAGTGGGCGTGTCCACAGTGTCGCTTACACTCCTTACCATCTGTACCCAGCCAAATTCTCGATTTTGATACTAATATATTTTTTGTTTCAAAAATTGCACTATTTCTCACAGTCGTGCTGCGTTTGGGAGATACAGTCATGTCAGCGTACATGAATGTTAAGAGAAGGAGATAGAGGTGAGAGTTACGGAGCAGTGCGGTTTGGTAGCCATATTACGTCATCATGCAAATCATTTGTCATGTTTGCTTTCATCATGGCAGCATGAAAAGTGAATGATGGACCTTCTGGAAGAAGGACCAGAGTTCCTTCTGTAAATTTCTGTTTTTAAAATTGTGGTAGTGGAGTTTCATAATAGTCATCTGCTTGCTCACAGAGTCAATGCTGATTTTTTTTTTAATTCCTAGAAATGTAAATTGGAACTCTTTACAGACATGCAGCCTATGTGTACCATTTCCAGGAGTTCCTACCATCTGTCTGTGACTCAGAAAGATGTGGCTATATGTCTTTGACATTGTGTATCACATATTGAGGGGACAAATGATTAATAAGCATACTTCCCTGGTAATTGTAAGAGTATATATTAGTATTTATCCAACCATCTTCCAAATACAGCTTTTTATTTAGTTCCTTTGAACTCTAAATCATTGAGATACCAGATAATAAAAGAAACCTCACAGGACAAGTATAGTATAAGGCTTGATCTATTAACCTAAAGTAGCTCTCCAGGAAAACTGAACTCCATCAGTAAATGTATGGTATTTAGCATTCCTGCAGATTTCACAAGAATACTTCAGAATACTAGACACTTGGGTAGTTTGGGTGAGTTTACCTATTATAAGACAAAAAGTACTTTTTTATATCTGTTATAAGCTACTACTGGCTTATAATGGAAGTCATATACAGCTATCTGCATATAAATATATCTGAATTTAGAAATGCTAGGAAATTCTGGGAATATAGTAAAAGGAGATTTGACATTTACTTCCTATATGTTGTAATTTTTTGCTTACTCCTTTAGAATCCAAAGATCCTGTTGCACCTTTAAATGTAGCTGACCAAAAGCTTCTTGAAGCCAGTACACAGTTCCAGAAAAAACAAGGAAAGAATACTATTGATGTCTGGTGGCTTTTTGATGATGGAGGTAAGGCCATTAATACAGTGCTAAGAAACGGCATACAATTTTCATGTGTTTACACGTTCAGGTTTGCAGCCTGCTCCAACAGCACAAGAACCAGTATGAGAATCGTGCATCGTCCCTTGAGGTTCCTTCAGGGTGATTTAGTCCATTCTTGAGCGTTGTGACAGGGCCATTTTATTAACTACTACAGACCAGGTTGTGACTGTCACTTGATTTGGAGTGCAGTTAGATTGGTCAGAATTAGTTTCATTTTATGAATCTTTGGCAGAAACAGCACAAAAGTGATACTGCTCTCTTCTGCCTATATCTCGCCAAGAGTGGCATATTGGTGTAAAGTAAATTGTTGAGGAAAGTGTGGTTTTTCAGACTTACTCTTGAAAAGTTTTTTCCCCTCTTAATGGTTCCTGGGAGGCTCTGCAAATAGACCGTTCTTCCTCAGCCGTTACACCCAGATTCACATTCAGTTGCTCAGGTTCTGAACGACTCTTGTGCTTCCGGGTGATTCATTTTCACCCCCACCATTCTGTCTTCATCGATTGGTCGGCATTTCATTGTAAAGAAGAGCTCGTCTCTTCAAGTCATTGATTCTTGGTTTATCCAAAAGGATATAGTTTATTACTGTCATCATTTGTTTAGTTCTCTGATTGTCCACATCCAGCCAGCAGGGTCATCTCTCACTTCCCTAAGGTGACTTAATATGTTCATGTGTCGTAGGGTACTCATTTTGGCAGTTGCTTCCTGAAATACAATGGTATCCTAGACTTATCCCTTCCTCTATATGGAAAGGACCTTTTAGTCAAAAGTAGTACTTAGAAGCAGTATGCCTGTGACTTCTAGGATAATTCTTCATTACCAGGCCCCCTCAGGGGAGAAAGCTGGGGAATATATATAATATGTATGTATGCATGTGTGCACTATCTAGAGCTTAAAAGAAGCCAATTCCATATAACTTCTCGTCTTTCTCATTTCAGTGTGAAACTTGCCCCCATTAGGCTATATTCATTTCCTTTCTCTTTCTATCCACAACCAATTTTTTGACTGCCCTAGGCCACCATCCAGTTCTACTGCTTACATAAAAAACTGCAATTCTTGGGCTAAACCACTCCCTTGGACTCCCTCCTTGACAGAACTGTCAGGGGAGGACAGATTTTACTTTACATTGATATATAATAAATGTGGTTTTTGAGACCAAGTTGAAAGTAAATATTTTTGTTTGAGATAAAAGCATTTTAAAAAGAGTTTATTATATTTTTGTAATTCAGGTTTGACCTTGTTGATACCCTATCTTCTGACTACCAAGAAAAAGTGGAAAGATTGTAAGATCCGAGTATTCATTGGTGGAAAAATAAACAGAATAGACCATGACCGGAGAGCGTAAGTTTGTTTTAAGTTGGAGAGCATTAATCAAATAGCCTTGACATGATAGAGATTTGATAAAATAAAATCCATATATAGACCATGAAGTATTAACTGATACTGCAAAAGTTTCATTAAATAGAACCTCATTCCTCTTTTTTGACATTTATATTTAAATTAGAAGTGCATAATTTTACTTAAATGTGATAGACTAACACATTGACATTTTAGAAAGTTTTTATTAATACCTGTATTGTCAGGTGTTAGAAGCATATCTCTAATCATTTGAGAGAAAGTGCATAGAAATTGCCTTTTCATATGTAGAGAAATTGTATGGCTTTGAAGACATTAGCATACTATTGCCATCTGTACTGCCGTGAGTCTGGATTCTGGTGCTCCTCTCCTGGCCTTGTCCCCACCCCTACATGCTGTCTACATTTGGGGGATTTCAGGCATTTTTGGTCTACTTGTTCTATATCTTTCTTATACACATAGCTTTTCCTTTGCCTCATTCATCTGTGTAAATGTGTTGTACTGCAAGACTTTTCCTGGGGAGACACAACATACACATCTACCCACCCCAGCTAAGGAGCGTATGACAGGACCTCGCGGACACTCCCAAAGTCCTACCTGGTGAAACACTGAGTTTTATTGGGAATACTTACAGGAGTATGGTTGAAGCGTTCTTAGGAGCAGAGAAGACTTGAAGACAGTTGCATTACCAAGGCCCACCCCAGCGTGGTGACAGCTCCTGAAAGCTGGAAACCTGCAGCCACTGCACTGCCCGCAGGCAGCTCGACCACTGGGAGAGTGCCCTTGTGCCCTTTGCCGGTGACTCTGGTCTAACCCTCTTCCTGGCAGCTTGGCATCTCTGGGAGGGAGGAGCCCAGTGAATGTGGTCAGTTTCCGGAACTTTCTGAGACTGTTTTGTGTTGTTTGCCTTCCTGCTTATGGAGCTTCTATGCAGGATGGAGTATATCAAACTTGGAGGAAACTTAGACAACAACCCGGTTTAGTTCTCCATATTTCCCTTTCTCTCTCCTCATTTCCTTCCTCAGTCAGTTAACATGTGAGACTGCTTGCATCACTTTCTTAAATTTTAGTTCTGTGGGCTCTGTAATGCTTAGCAGATTGGGACTAAGAGATACTGAATTCAACTAGGTATTCATTTTCAACAGGGAATTATGGAAGACATATTTCTCATATTTTTCTTTGTAAAGCTGTCATTTTATAAAACATAGGATCTTGTTTTATTGATTGCTTTTCTTGGGTGTTTCAGCTTTTTGTTGACATGACCCCCCTCATACAAAACCTTGAACGAGGTGTTTATTTGCCAAAGGCCAGGCTTGTCGTACTCCTTTCCCTGACCACTTCAAAGACAAACACTATGAACTACTCTTTCATGAACTGGATCTTCAGTTTGGCCTTAAGTTCTTTTTGGGCCTTGGGATATTTTAACATAAATCCAATAGGTAGTAACTCAAAAATAACTTAAAAGAGGCTTGTTATCAGATATATCCTTCCAATATGCTTTGATTAAAATTACTTTTTATCAAGCTGGGTATCACATGGCATTATGGATAGCCCTGGCTCAGCCCGTTAGGCTGTAGTAGTTACTTTCTCGTTGCTGGAGTTGAGTTCCTGAGGGACAGCGTGGGAAAGGGGAGTGAGTGTTTGTGTGGGCTTAGGTTGCAGAGACAGTCAGCATGGAGGAAGGCATGCTGGCTGCAGTGTGCATCAGTCAAAGACTCTGTGTCTGCAGTCAGGAAACAGAAGACACTGCTCAGTTTTTATGGAAATTTCCTCAGTGACACACGCAGAAGTATGTCTCCTAAGTGATTTCAAATACAGTCCAGTTGAGAGTGAAGATTAACCACTGTAGATAGTAGGCAGGGATAGAGACTTAGGTGATAGTCATCTCTACTCAGGCAGTTTCAGTGCTTTCTTTTAATGGAGAATATGAGTTAATTCAGGACATTTGTGTAGCAACTGATAGACTTTCTCTTTAAGTCACCTTATCACATATGTAGAGAGTAAAAATACTTAACATCCTTTGCATGTCTGAATGCTGGTTTGTGTTTTTTTTTTGTCATAGGATGGCTACTTTACTTAGTAAATTCCGAATAGATTTCTCTGATATCATGGTCCTAGGAGATATCAACACCAAACCAAATAAAGAAAAGTAAGTTGCTGGATAAATTATTCTGTATAAATTTCCAACTCTTTTGGCATGTGCAGACACAGATAATTTAACTTGGAATGATTATCAGGGCCTTTTTTCTGCCCTGAGTTCTGTGAAACCATGTGGTAATTGGTGGCCAGTGATACCGAAGTAAGCTGTAAAGAACTGAGTTTTCAGAAGGGCTCACTCTTCTCACATGCTTTCTGGAAACTGTTAGTGCCCCAGAAATGGCAGAGAGGTTTTATGTTCCAGGTGTTTCTTGCCCACAGTCACTAAAAAGCATTTGATTCTAACTTTACATGTATATTACTTCCATTGTTTACTTTTATAGTGAAAATCTGAGTTTCCCAGTAATAGTGGCCGTCAAGAGTCTCTTACTCAAACACTTTCTACTCTTGGAATAAATAGTCTTCCTGAAAATGACACAGAGAGGCAGTTACAGTCTGTATGCATTTTATTGGGAATAACTAATTTTTGGCATGTGTTAAATGAGTTACAGAGCTGGGTAAAGATGATCTTTTACATTGAGTTGGGAATGATTTGCTGTGTTTTACGGATCACTCAGGAATCACCTTGGCTGGTGTACTGTTCTTTAGTTTGAGGGTTGACACAGGCGAGGGCAGACAGCATGACGAGCGAGCTTTAGCTCCAACCTTACTAACGCCTGTGTAGTTCTAGCCCTGCAGTCTGAGAGACTGGAAATTACTGTTTTCTTACCCAATGATACAAATAATTACAAGTTTGTAACAAGTTATAATTTCTACTAAAGTTATTTGTGATATATAATTCAAAATAAAATTGTCGGTATCCTGTCTGTTTTTTCAAGTATCGCTGCTTTTGAGGACATGATTGAGCCATACAGACTTCATGAAGATGACAAAGAACAGGACATTGCAGATAAAATGAAGGAAGATGAGCCTTGGCGAATAACAGACAATGAGCTTGAGCTTTATAAGACCAAGGTACTCTTCACTCTGTCTCCTTTTCACTAATCTTACATGTGATTTCATAGACTCGCTATACCAAGCACTGTGATTTGAAACAGAGGCAAATGCTTATATAAGCTAAACCTCCATTAAGGGTGTTTTATATTTGAATGGTGGGAAGCTAGGAAGCAGCATCAAATATTTTTCTAAATAGTGTTTTTTTATACACTATTTAGAAAAATATTTAGAAAAAACAAATATACACTATTTGTTTTTGCTACTTGTTTTATAAACCATAGTGGTTTCTTCTTTCTCCTCCTCCTCCCATTCCTCCTCCTTCCTGTGCCTCCTTTTTTTCTCGTAGTGCTGAAGATCTAGCACATAGCTACCTGGGCTTACACACTGGTTACTGAGCTACAGTCTGCCTTTGTTCACAGTTCTAATTGTGAGATGTTTAGGAATGATTCTGTCCTTTTCCATTTCAGACATACCGGCAGATCAGGTTAAATGAGTTATTAAAGGAGCACTCAAATACAGCCAATATTATTGTCATGTAAGTATTGTTGGAATAAGGTTTGGACTATTTTCATGAAGGTGTGTGCATGTGTCTGTGTCTCTATTGTTAAACAGTACTTAATGGTTTTTGAAAAGTTCTTTTTAGAGTAATGTATTTACATCATTCTCCTCTCAATTCCTCTGTTCATTTTTCTTCCTCTCATATTTGTGACTTTTCTTTAGTTATTATAATAAATTACTAAATAATTATTGTTATAATAAACTGATATGCACATACATAGTGTTGCTCATATGTATGTTTTTAAGGCTGACCACTTATATAATTGGGTCAGCCTTTATAACTGGGGATTCATCCCTGGATTTTTTAATTAATCTACTTAATTATTATTTTTAAATTAATTTGCTTAATTGCCTTTAGTTTTTCATCTCCTATGCACGTTGGCATGTCAGCTTGTGTTGTCACTGTTCAGGTCTTATCTCATGGTCACAACTTCCCTTTGATATAGAATTCAGACATCCAGGTCCTCTGGCTTTTACAATCTTGCCACCCCCTCTTTAGTCATGTTCCCTAAGCCTTAGGTATAGGGGTTGTGGTTGTGGATGTATCAAGTGGGGTTGAGTGCTCCAAAGTCAGTTGTTTTATGCATTGTGACCAGTTGTAGTCTGTAATGGTTTCTGTGTGCTACAAAAAAGCTTTCTTCATGAGTGAGCTGCATAAGGATAAGGACTTAGAATGTAATTAGAAGTTGACTAGTTTAGAAAAGTCGTGGTAGTAGGTTCTGCTCTAGGTTCTATGGGATATGAGTGTGGCATACATATACCTGGAAAGGCCAGAGTCTCGAGCTGGTTTACAGTTGTGAGCTGCCTTGTGTAGGCGCTGAGTTGAACCTGAGCCCTCCAAAGAGCAGTGTGTGCTCTTAATTGCCATGGCATCCCTTCAGTCCCTTGTTTTGTGTTTTTTAAATAAGAAACTGAGTCCAATTGGTGCTGCCGTATGTGTATGAATGTGGGACAACCTCTCAGTGAGCAACCCCCAAAGAAGACTGTCCCTTTAACTTCCAGTAGCTTCTTAGATAGGGCTGGGGCCTTGTGAGCTTCTCCCCAGTTCCTGATGGAATTTTGACCTGTGCAGATAGCCACATCAGTGTGCGTTCATGTGCACTGGCCTTGTCATTTCCAGAAAGTGACCTCTCACAGACTTCCTCCCTGCCCTCTGGCTCCTATTGTCTTCTTCCTCCTCTTCCTCAGCACTCTCTGATTCTTGGCTGGAAGTGGAGGGCACTTGTGTGACAAGAGATGCCCATTCATGACCAAGAACTCAGTCGCTTACTCAGTGTTTTGACAAGTTATGAGTCTCTGCATTAACTACTGCCCTCTATGAGAAGCTTTTTTTTTTTTAACAGAGTTGAGGGCAGCACTTCTAAATATGGGTATTTAGAAGGTAGTTTGTCTACCTAACTGTTTAATAAAACAATAGAAGTAAGTTAACCCCTAGGACCAATGACAACCTGAGCAGGAGCTTTTGACACTGATTACAAGACCAGCCATGATTCCCGTCCTCTGGAGCAGGCCTCAGATCCAGTCAGAACGCGGTTGGTTCCACAGTAACAGTCACAGCTCGGGTGGTTTGCTTTTTTGTTTTGTTTTTAATTTATAGCCTAGGCTGTTCTTAAACTTGACTCTGCCTCTACCTCCCAAGTGCTGGAATTTCAGTCCTTTATTACAAGGCCCAGTAAATAAGTACTCAGAGTATTGAAAAGATATTATCTATAAAAAGGAAAACTCAAAGTTTAAAATGTGGTTGCCTTCAGTATGTGGAGCTAGCATTTATGCATGAACAAGAGATACTGTGTACCCTTGTGTCAGTCTGAGTAGTTTGTTTGGGTTGGTTATTCTGAACTTTTACATTCATATTTTTTGATTTCTTTTTCACCTTTTCAAAATTCCCTAGCATGGCCACAAGTGTGGGTGGCACAGGAGGGGCTCACAGTAGGATTTGGACCCCAGGCAACTTTGTCATATAAAGATAAGTGTGAAAGGTTGTTTAGAATATTAACCCAGTACAGCAGTTCGTGCCTGAATCCACCCCCATGTTTCCCTTGCAAGTGTTTCCCATGCAGACATGCTGTCTCTGAACTAGATAGAAATGTTGGAGCCTATCCGATCCTTTCCTCTGCGGACCTATGTTAATTAGAGATGATGTGATCCTGGATTTTTTTCAGTTCTGAGACCCTAAACAGATAAGAAAAGCTCAGGCACCCAGAAACCAAGATGAAATAAATGCCTTGGTGCTAAGGAACTGTTAGGGTAACTCCAATTCCAGTGTTTTCAATTTGTGCTGATGGTTTGTAGAGTTCTATCGTGAAAGACACTAAACCATAGAAGTTTAGAATGAATCCTTGTAGGTCTATGAATATCTCTATAAACCCTTATAGGTCTGTAAATAGCTTGATAAATAGAAATTAAAATTCACAAGAAAAGTTCAATTTAACACATAATTATGTTTCATTTTTCATCTATAACTTCCACTGTCTGATTTCTAATATAAATATGTTTTTCTTCTAAAGAAACCTGTCCTTAGTGAAGAGTAAATTTGATTGAATAGTAATATGTTATTATTATTCTTAATAATAAATATAAATTACATATGTTGAAGTTCACAGAAATACTTACGAATAAGGACAAATGTTTGAAAATCCATTGAATCTGAGGATAAGTGAAATGAGAGTATGTATACTAATTATTGTTGTATATATGCAGTTTCCCTCCACTCAGATTTTATCATGGGAATTGGGATCTAATTGATAATTGTTTCATTTTCTTCTTCAAAGCATTGCTCAGCGTCTTCTCATTCTGATCCTAGGAGTCTCCCAGTTGCACGGAAAGGTGCTGTGTCCAGTGCTTTGTATATGGCTTGGTTAGAAGCTCTATCTAAAGACCTGCCACCAATCCTCCTAGTCCGTGGGAATCATCAGAGCGTCCTTACCTTCTATTCTTAATTATTCTGCACCATGGACTGCCCTCCAGGAATGGTACTTCAGTGCCTAGCGAAAGCGCTGAAATCGTCAGTAACACCTTACTATCACACTGGTGAACTGGGACTTTGTTTCAGTCTTCTTTATTTGAAAGCACAGGGAAAAGTTGCTCCATTGGTAGATATATGTAGACTTGAGTTCTACTCTACTCCGCATCTCAGTCTCAGTGACCGGTTAGTCTTTCCCGTCGGACTGAAGTTCGTGAGAGTAAAGTTGTCCTTTGCTACTTGAAAGCAATAAGAGTGTGTTATTGTTTGAGTGAGGAAAGGAGTACAAAAGCCTTTAGCCTTGAGGTGCCTTCTGAAACTAACCAAATTTCATCCATATATCTATTGTCTTTTGTAAATTTATAGAATGTTAAACTTTGCCTTCAGTTATTTTTATTTCTAATGTCACCTTAAGTAGACACTCCTTTCATCTTCCATTGACCAGTTAGTTCTGAGTACTGTGTGTTTTGTATTACTTTTGTAGAAGTATCTGTTAGATACTAAGGACAAACTAATAAAATACATGGGGGAAAATATCCAAAAAATGAAGCCCAAGTTTAGGTTTCTATGAGTATGTGTACATGTAGAGCTAGGAAATAGAGGCCCAAAACACCATTTTTAACTCCATTGAAATTACGTATTATTTCTTGTAAATCTTAGAGAAGGGTGAGGATCAACCCAGTATTTCCTATATGATGCTGAAAAGTCACATGTCCTTTTTCAAGCAAAATCTGAGATCATTTGTATTATTTTTTAAACGATGTGTTCTAATTGAGAATTCCTCTCAAATGTGAGGGACTTTTAAGACATGCTGACAGGTGTTTTTGGAGGAAATTTAGACAAATGTCATTTAGTAGAACATTTTCAATAAACACTACAGGAGCTTCACTAGCCTGTGCCATCCTTTATTTTTTAAAAAAAATCACTTAAAATTTTATCAATGGTTAAATGGACCACTGTTTTCTTAGTGGAAATGGTTTTAGGCTTAATTTATTCAAGTGTCAAGTACATTTAGTCTTAATACACTCAGGTTTGAACAGATTATTCTGAGCATTGAATTTTAATCCATTCTTAATACTTTAAACCTTCTGTGTTAAAGAAAACTGCCAGTTTGTGCGTTTGACCTTGTCGCCTACTCAAGCACTTGACAGTGTGATGTGCTGTCCTGAAGCTTTATCTACAGTTTTTAATGTGAAGTTTCTCATTTTCCAGGGAAGGATTTCCTGAACACATTTCAAGGGATTTGTGTCTTCATGTCTTTGTGTGTGTGTGTGCAGTGTGTGCACAGGCGCACATGCATGTCTGTATGTGTGTGTGCAGTGCGTGCACAGGCGCACATGCATGTCTGTATGTGTGTGTGCAGTGCGTGCACAGGCGCACATGCATGTCTGTATGTGTGTGTGCAGTGCGTGCACAGGTGCACATGCATGTCTGTAATGAGATGTCTGTCACTGGGGTCTCCAACTTGAAAATGACCACAGCTCAGTAGATTACAGGTTTTTGTTTTGTTTTAACAAACATTGAAGTCAGATCAAGGGGTTACAGGTCTCATGGAGGACCAAGACAGTTTGAAGCTCATAGTGTAGCTTCATGTGGTTATCCAGTTAGATCCAGTGCTGCTGATTAGGTGATCAGCTTCAGGGGTGGAGAACATGCAGGTTTCCGTCATCTTGAACGAAGTGTTAGGAAAGCATTTTCAGTGGTGCAGTACTTCTTCTGCATGAATATGACCTACGTTTGTACCAGCTGGATGTCTGGTCATTTCCATTCAGAAAATTAAAAAAAAAAATGAAGTTAAGTGATTTTTTTTCTACGGTTTTTCCCTACATTATAATACAACATTGTTCCATTTATTTTAAGTTCTGCAGAGTTTGGAGGCAATATAGAAGTGTCATATTCAATAAACCATATATCATGCATGATTTTTCTGAATGGATAATAAGGCCCAGGCTGACTGCTGCTGTCTTGAAATGTACACAGATACACTTGCCTTTTATTTTTAAAGGTTTCTCCCCATTCAGGAAAACTTGATTGTGATCTGTACTACAGAAACTAAATCATACATTTGTGTATAAAGTACATAAAATGGATCTCAGTACACGTAATAGGGAGGGTAATATTGTTTGTGAAACAATGTAAGAAGCTTTCCTCTTTTAAAAACTACGTTACATTCATTTAACACTAGATACCAGGTCAGACATTTTCAAGGTTGCGGTAGTACTCTAAAATGAAAAGTTTCAACAATTCTTGGAGATGCTAGCTAGTATTAAAGCTATTTTTATTTATGCTGAATTTTGATTATTTTGATGCCAAATTATTTTTTAGTCCTAATCATTGATAATAACTTGAAGATAATTATGCAGTGGCATTTGAACTCATTGTTATGATGGGTAAAGAATTTGTGGGTTCACAGAGAATGTTGGTGTTGATTATTAACAGTTACTGAATCAAATATTTATTTGTTGCAATGTTTCCTTTGTGCTTTAAGTTTTCCTTTACACTCTTTTCATATTGCTTTCTGACATGCGTGTTTTTTTAAGACTATGGAAATAATTTAAAGAGTTGAGCTCTGGTGGATGATTATCTGCTAAGTTTGAAAATGTAATATTTTGATAATACTGTACTGTTCCTGTCACAAATGCTTTTGTAATGTTTTAACCCTGAGTATTGCAGTTGCTGCTTTGTACAGAAGTTACTGCAATAAAGGAAGTGGAGTCATTAAAACTTCAATATCTACTCTTAATTTCACCTATTCATAATATTATGTCAGCTTTGTGATTTCATCTCACTTAAGTGACCTTGGGGAAGCTGAATGAATTGTGCACCACCTCTCCTAAGAATGACTATCGGTTCTGACTTTAGTGAACTGTACGAAGTACAGCACCGTATGATTGTTTTTGAACTGATTTAGATTTTCTAGTTTTTAATTTAGGGCCAGACTTCTCAGGGGAAACTACAAGATTAAATAGGATTCATATTCCCTGAACTTGTTGATTCTTTGTTTTGGTTTTGGTGAGCTGACTGAAGTGTCAGAAAGCATTGTACCTTTCTCATTCGGGCCTTTGCTGTGTGCCACCTCTGCTGGCCTGTTACTCTTGACAGAGCAGCCTAGATAGTTAGGAAGTTTGCTAAAGGTCGTGGGGATTGTTAAGAGCATTGGCCAGAGCTGGCCATTTGTCCTGTGTGCACTCAGTGTTGCTCTGCAAGAGCTGAGACAGAGCGGGTATCTGCACACTCCCCTCCCACTCTGCCCTGCGAGTCTGCCCAATATTCCTATCACAGCTGCAAATAAATGCCCATTCCAGATTGCTGTCAGAGATCTGAAATAAATCCACTTGTGATTTTTGTTTTTGTTCTCAAATAAGCTGCTGTTCCTGCCACTTTACTCTTTGAAAGCTTATTAAGGAATTTAAAAGTGACTATGACATTTTAATTTTAAACAGAAACCAGTAGGGTTTTGTTACTCATTTCAGCTGAGGGGTAGGTTACAGTTGACATGCACTTGTTAATACGAACAACAAGGTAACTAGAGAGCCTGAAGAAACCCATGGTGAAGATAGTGCTGTCCTTGGGTGCACTCAGTTGAAAGGTCTGTCTTGTTCAGGTAGTTCAGATAGTAAATACACAAGTTAATAAGCAGTGTGACTTTGGGGTGGTATATATATATATCACTTTAATTGTTTTTATAAATCTGGTGGCAAAATAAGAATTAAGAGTCATAATTCAAGAAAAGATGTGGACTTTTTACTTCCTGGTCTGTAGGTTTAGCATTTGCTGCTGTCCTTCTAGATGGGGAACCTATTTATTTCCCAGTTTGATCAGCACACATTATCTGTCTTGCTGTTTGCATATGAATACAATTGTCCAATCTGTTCTGCCCATAATTAAAAGTGAAGCATACTTCTTTTCATCCATGAAATAGGGAAAGTGATCCTTGGATCGTGAATTAAAAGCTTATTTCTTGGTAAAGTTATGTAAAAATATTATTGAGGCATTTGTTAGAGAATTGCTAAAAATTTTTCCCTGGAAGAAGATATAATTTAGTATAAAGAAAAAATATTTCAGGCTAGCTTTAGATTCAACTTTCTCACCTCTAATAACAGACATACACAAAGATAACATTAAAGCTAGGAAGGCAGTATTTCATATACAGAGCTAGATGGAAATCGATAAAATGAACAGGTTATGTTGGCCTGTTTACATTTTAAATTCAACTAAACAAATAGTAAAGTATTTTGAAAACGAGCAATGTTTAGGGCAGTGGTTCTCAACCCGTGAAAGGAGCTGTCCTTTGACAGGGGTTTGCATACCCTATGTTTACATTATGATTTATAACAGCAAAATTATGAAGTAGCAATGAAAATAATTTTATAGTTGGGGATCACCACCTGAGGAACTATATTAAAGAGTTGTAGCATTAGAAAAGTTGAGAACCGCTGGTTTAGGGACTTGGCTGAATAATCAATAAGCCCCAGGTTCTTTTTTTAATTAAAATTGTTTTCACACAGTTTTGTTTTGATGTTTTTGCTCCCTCCCAACTCTTTCCAGATTCTCCACACATTTCTACCCACCCAACAGTATATTCTTTTCCTCTTTCAAAACAAAAATGGCCCCATAAAGATAGGCAAGCAAGAGACTAGTAAAGACAAATAAATAGGTTAATAAATACATAAAATGAAGTAAAAAGTGATGTGGGATTCCCCCTTTGTAGGCTGTGAATACCATTGGTTAATAAACTGTCTTAGGCCTGTGATAGGGTAGAATGGTGGGGAAAACTAAACTGAATGCTGAAAGAAAGGAGGCAGAGTGAAGGAGAAGCCATGGAGCCGCTGCTGGAGATAGATATGCTGGGACCTTGCTGGTTGGCCAACATTATGCCAGTGGCCTGCTTCCTGGGCGCATCCATGAAGATAATCTTTGCTTATGTTCATACACCTGGGATTTTAGAATTGTTGACATAAACTTCACAGTTGATCTCCCCCCCCAGCCCCCAGAAAACGGACAGTGGTAAAGCACAGGTGTGTTATTATCGAAACACTGATGACAGGAGCTGTTCCCAAGCTGTCACCACCTTCCCTCACAGCAGAATCTACCAGCAGGCTCGGTAACGTTCACGTCACTACTGGTCATCCTTCATTCCTGGGCCATCGTGACTGTCTAAAGTGAAAGTCTCCACATTCTTCCTTCGTACACCTTCACAGAGCTTGCCCCCCCCCCGTGTGGTGTCCTTTGTCAGTTTTTCTGTGGAATTCAGTCATTCTAAGCGGCCCCCCTTTTTAATAGCAGCTCTGCACTCAATTATTGAAACTTCTATTGTTTTTTTTTTCCTCTATGGCCAGATCAGAACCTGAAAGTTGCCAATAGTAAAGAAAGTTCAGGAAGGTAGCCAGGCTACTTGGAGCCCCTGCTGCTTAGCCACACCTGCAGCAAGAAGGAGGATTGTCTTTGTCATCCCTAGAGAAGGGATGACGGAAGAGCACCAGTGGGCTCTGCATTTAATAAGGCTTTAGACTACAAATCTAACAAGTTTCAAGTTTCTTATTTACTGACAAAGTATGATAGCTGCTAATTAATGTTTCCATATATATTAATCTGTCTTTTTCTTTCTGATCTGTTTAAGGCTAGAAACAATCCATTGAGTTTAGGAACCCAAAATTTGGCATCACTCCAAATAAAAGCAATAAACAGTCTGGAGAACATAGCGGTTAAGAGCACTGGCTGCTTTTCCAGAGGACCCAGGTTCAATTCCCAGTACCCACATGGCAGCTCATAACTGCCTGTAATTCCAGTTTCAGGGGCTCCAACACCTTCAGAAAGACATATATGCAGGCAAAAAATATGAATGCAGATGAAATAAAAATATATTTAAAAAAGCAATAATCATTCTTCTTTCCTACTGTTTATTCTTATTCCTACTGTTAGTATTGCCCATCATAGTAACAAATAGTAACTTAACATAGGAAAAAAACCCTTATTTTCACTGCCTAAGATCTTCCACCTGAAACATTTCTGTCTTTACTCTGATTCCAATCTAATCCTTAGTCAGGCCGTGGCATCATTATTTCTAACTGGCCGTGACTACCCATCCAAACTCAGTTGAAGTCTGTGTCAAGCTAGACGAGTTTTCAGTAACCTTTGCATCCATCACTCTCCAGTCATTTGATCAACCCTAGTTCTATATGACACGTAACTTCAAAAACTGACCAATTCATTGAATATTTACATTTCTTATCTCTATGCCAATCTTACTGCTGTTAACGATTTCAACTTTCTTAAATAAAAGGTTTAAAGAATTGGTTCACAATGTAGCCATATGATGGTAACCAGACACTTTCTTAGCAATGTAGATAACCTCATTGTAGATAGTGATGGAAGACCCAGAGGAAAACCTACTACAGCTACTTTCCTAAGCCAGTACAGTTTCTACGTGCAGCCTGAACATCCACTCTTTCCCCACAATGCATGTAGCCCTCAGCAGTCACCACAGAAGCTTCTTTTTACAGCAGATGGAGACCATGGCAGGAATCCAGATGGGTCAAAATGCAGAGAGCAACTGAACATGGGGTTCCCGACCCCAACCGATAAACCTACGCCCCTACTCTTACACCTAAGGCTCACACCGTGTAGCATCATGGAAAGGGGGCGGGAAGATTGTAACAACCAGAGAGCCAGGGTGTTTGCTGTGAGATAGTGTATGACAGGGAAGCTATACCCATGAAATCTCAAAACTACGGTGGCCTAAAGGAGACCAGCACAATGACAACACCCATTGACTGGCTGGAGACACTGTAGTTCACACTCTACTTCCTGCTTAAGGGTCAAGATGTGAGCTCTCAATTTGCTGTTACAGCTGCCTCCTGCCGTGATGACAACCCCTATGGAACCAGGAACCCAAATAAACTCTTCTATAAGTGGCCTTGGTCATGGTGTTTTATCATGGTAATGGAAGTGTAACTAATAGAGCCCAGGCTTGGCCACACTAATACTGTGGCATTATTAACCAAAGTGGGTAAATGACTTCCGCAGGGCAGTCAAGGAGGAAGCCCATGGCCTCTCTGGAACCAAAATGTTTTCCTCAGTTAGCCCTCGAGGCTTCTACTTGAAGCACATGAGCTGTTTTCAAGTACTATGTGAGTATCACCGCATTACAACATAAATTTCACCACACTCTATAAACGTCTCCCATCATGCACCTTACCTCATGAGTGGTAGATGTGTACAGATAGGCATACGTTAATGTTTAATTGAATTTAGAATCTACTCCCTATTCAAATAAGCATGTACACCATCCTATATAAAGTACACATAAACTATAAATTATTTAACCATGTCTCACTTTTTGGGTGACTATTATAGTCTTTTGGGTTTTGTTTGTTTTTGCCTTTTTGAGATAAGGTCTCATTCTGAATCCCAGGCTAGCCTGGAACTTACTATGTAGCCTAGGCTGGCCTCAAACTTGTGCATGATTTTTTTATCAGCCACCCCAAAAGCTGAGATTAAGGCAGAAACCACTGTGTCTAGCTTAATTCTTGCTCTTACATAGGACATGGTATTATTACTTGTACACATTAAGGCTAATAGATTCTTGTCGCCATCCTTACCACCTCCAATAGGAATCTCAGCCAGCCATGCTCCATAGAGCCAGCAGCCTGCTGTGGAAGAACATACCCCTTCTCAGACTGGTGTAACCCATGGGGGTTCTATAATTACAATGTTCTCCCCACTTCTTTTATTTCAGGGTCATTATATCAAAGTCACCTACTCATTGGACTGGTGACAGATGGACACATTATCACATCCATGTGCTACGACTCACTTGAGTGTTTTTAATTTGGGAAATGCTAGAATCCAGCATAGTTATCAAGGTTTTGATGCTGTCAGTTACCCTGTAACAGAACTTGAATACTCAAGAAATTACATAGAAATCCTAAGGGGCTAATTCTACCATCCATTGTAGTTTTACAATGCCATCTGCACAATACCACATGTATGTAGCATGCTTTCATGCATATATACATTTTTATACACAGATGCACTGGTTTCATAAACCATCTTTACACTTCCCACATTTCCTCAAATCTCTAAATGCGTCACTAATAAATTCATGTATTACTGTAATACATAGGCTTTTTTTCTTGCCAAAACCCTAAAACTAGAAAACACTGTGTATCCATTATTGAGGATAACTCCATAAATATGAAATCAAATTACAGCTTCAACCAGCAACAGGTTTCAGCTAACTCTTAATTAAACCATTTTTGGAAACTCAAAAACTTTATACATTTCCAGGCTTATGGGGCTAAAACTTTTTATTTTTCCTTGGGAAGTTACTGAAAAGATTTCTCAGCACTAACATAGTACTTAAACATAACATGTTTTTTCTCCAAGGGTGGTTTCTCTAGATTTGATTTTTTTTAATTTAATTACAACTTCAACTAGGAGCAGGCTTTATCCCAACTCCCACAAAGTATATTTAACTTTCCCTACATAGCTAACATAGCTTAGCAAATAAAACTAGGCATGGAAAAGGGCCTAGGTGGTTTTAAAAAATAACTCCTTTAGCTATAGATTTGGTCCTGGCATTCTGACCAATTTCTAGTACAATTATATGTGCAAACTGCCACATGCCAGAGAGAGTGCCTCACAGCTCTTGAAGGTGAGGAGAAAGAAGCAGGCATCGGAGAGCTCCCAGTAGACCACAGCACCTCCCTCAACCCCTCACTAGCCGTGATGAAACAGAAGCAGTAAGTGGAAGTTGGCGTAGCATGTACTGCTGTGGGGGTTGGTAAACAGAATTAAACCGTGTCAACAAAACCCATGGAGTCTCTTTAAGAACACTCAATGGTGGCACACACCTTTAATTCCAGCACTCAGGAGTAGAGGCAGGTGGCTCTATGTGAGGCCAAGGGCGGCCTGTTCCAGGACAGCTGGAGCTGTATAGAGAGACCCTGTCTCAGACAACTAAAGCCAAACCAACCAACCACACAAACAACACCAATCAAAAGTGTAATGTTGAGTTCCCGATAGAACATCCCCATTGTCTCAGTGTGTGGGTGCACCCCTCGCGGTCCTGAGTTCCTTGCTCGTGCTCTCTCTCCTTCTGCTCCTGATTTGGACCTTAAGATTTCTGTCCGGTGCTCCAATGTGGGTCTCTGTCTCTGAACCCTGATTGCAATTTGGAGTGACGAGGGAGAGGGACTTGATTGGGGGAGGGGATGGGAAATGGGAGGCGGTGGCGGGGAAGAGACAGAAATCTTTAATAAGTAAACAAATAAATAAATAAATAGTGTAATGTTAAAAGCGAACATGTGGAAGCTTACAGATAAAGTAAAATTAAACTACAAAAGCAACTTTAATATTAATATTTTTAGCTTTAATATTAATACCCAAACCCCAAACAGCTGTGCTTAGTACCGAAGTCAATGTCTAACAGAGTTATTTGGTGGTGTGCACACAGGAGCAGCTCAGAGCTCCGAGGAGGTAGCTGTGTTCTCTGTCCTCCCCTATCGACACCACCATGGCCTTCCGGCAGAACATCCGGTACTGAATTCAGTCCAGTTCACACCAGTCACAACCGGACCGCACTACTTTGGCCAGAGGGGCTTGCTGAACAGGATGCAGAAGGAGAGGTGGCGGCGACAGGAAGTTCTTGGCCTCGGGCAACTCCTGCTTCCACTTGTGTTTTGAGTTTCTGCCCTTTACAGCTGATCATTGGGGTGTTTTAAATACCAAGGGTGCTTTGTTTGATACCACCGGATTACGTTCGCGAGCTGGGGAGCTCTTGGCAAAACCACCCCTCGCCCTTTGTACTTCACAAAAGCCAACCTTCACCTGTGCTTACAGAAAACTAGCCAGTTCACCAGAATAGCCAAAAGTATGCTGGTACCATGGAAGGGGAAGGTTTACCCACCACACAGTAGAGGCCAGGTACCCAAGCTGCCACAGTGAGATAACTTTCTCACTAAGACAAGGTCATTGAAGGGAGTGTAGTTCAAACTGGGCCATCTCATCCAGGCTGAATCCAATCACTTATACAGGATGGGTTGATTGTGGCCTGGTCAGCATTTCCTCACAGATGGAGGTTTTTGGCCAAATCTCTGCCCAGGGCCACTCTTGACACTGGCAAGTTACCCTCTTGCCGTTCCTGACATGCCACACACACGGGTGACAGGGGCATTGGCCAGAGGCCCTTATGTTGATCACCAAACTTTTGAAAATGAAAGAAAACAGGATTCATGCTGGAGTAGTATTGTGGGGTTGGGGAACTAGACGAAGAGAAAGAAACCATCACCTGATTATCCTTGGTTTGTGGAGGATAGGGGTTTGTTGAGGTTAGGCAGGATGTGAAGGGAGCAGGGGAGCAGGTTCCAGTGCTCAGCTTCAGTGTCAAAATGGAATTTGCCAAAAGTTAACACATGAAGCAATTGGGTAGTGCACGCTGTCACAGACACCGCAGTGTCACTTTTCTGTATACCTGTTGCCTATTCATTTCCCCGGTTTTACATGTATTGGATTTGTTTCTGTTTTCTGGAAGAGATGATTTGTATTGATCCCTGCTTTTCTTAGTCGTGATGGCCAATGCAAACCAGAGACTTTCTACTGTAGCCCCACCCCTTATAGAAACTATGAAAATTACACAGAATACTTTTGTTCAACTCAATCCCAGGAAAAGTCCACGACTGAATATTAAGAGAAGTCTCTGAAGATAACCGTGGCCTTCCTGAAGTCCCCACTGCCTTACACATCGTGACCCTGTGATAATGGTAGCTAACCTGAGAGCTCAAACATGATTAACTATTTCACAATATCAGAGTAAGTCATTCCTAAAAGGATGGGACAAGTTAGCTGCTTAGCAGAAGGTTTCGAGTCAGGCTTGGGTTCACATGTTCTGTTGGATGCACTTGGCCCAGACTTGCTAATTATCAGAGTTCTCTTCTAAACATTTAAAGAGTGGGAAGATAAAAAGCACCAGCCTAAATCATTATAGAAGGCAGTAGTTACCTTCTTCTGCAACCCAAGGCCATTCATCTTCCTTTGGGGACAGGAAGAGGTGGGGCATTAGAACACCCCGAATGTCACCTGGAGAGAAGAGAGAGACTCCACAGGAGGCTGGCCTCATTCTCGCACTGACCTCACTAGTGCCGTGGCCAGGGGCCTGTTCCTTGGCCTTTGAGAGCTTTGTTCTTCAATTCTAGCAGGAGGATGCTCTCCCCGCATCAGAGGGATCTTTGAAGGTTTCAAAAGGCAACAGGGCTCTCAGTCTGGTAACTGCTGTGAGCTCTCCCACCCCATCCCCATGTCTCTGGGATTACAGGGAATCAGTGGCATTCTTGACCACACTGGGTACTCCGCAGTCTGACTTCTAGTTTACAGCCAGGAATGGTCCTTTATCAGATCCTGTTATTTCTTCTCTCTCCTTCCCATTATCCAGCCTCTGAGCATGCCTTCCCATCAGGTATCAAGCACATTGGACCACTCATCTGACTCGGCTTCTTTCTCCCAGCATTCTGTTCTGTTTACTCTGCCTACCTAATTTTCTGTCCTATCAGGACAAGCAGTTTTCTTTATTAGTTAACCAATGAAAGCAACAGATAAGATACAAGACCCACCTCCATCACTCTCTCCATCCCTCTACCTTGCACATTGCAGTGCACTCATGAGAACTCAGAGCATGTCTGCCAGCCAGCCTGGTGTCACACTGTGGCTCCTCCATAGTGTTTCTTTGCTAGCTTGTCAGCAACCTCAACCCTAGGTCTAAGACACCAAGCATAAATCATTTTAGTTCTCCAATTCTGTTGGGGCTTTGTAGATCAATATATAGATCAGTATTTTTTTTCTCATGTGAGTAAATCTGTTTCCAACCCCCTCCCACTCTGAACTGTTTCTACACTAGGTCGGAGTACATTTCACCAGGGATTATCACCTGAATGAGAGCCGGGTACCCACATGGGCCCATTGAGCCCAGGCTCTGGACTTCCCTTGGTTTGACTGAAGGTCCATTTGTTTATTCTGATCTGGCTAATGAAGGATCCTAATTTAATAGATGCCTTTATTGGTCTGCTTTCAAGTATGGTTTACGATATCTAAGACAGTATGCGCCACTTACTTAGCCTCTTACTAGGATTCTGCTGTTTCAAGAGGGGATTATTTAATAAACTGTGATCGAATGAGCATGCACTGGCTTTATATCCCTAACACTTAGGACAGTATCTGCTATATGCTGGGCACTCCATAAACGTTTTTGGAGCAAATGAACAAAATCAGCTAGTTTAAAAATAGAAACTGATTTACTGTCTGGTCCATATGAGTCTGAACTGGAGCTAATACATCATCCACGCCAGAAGCATCTTTTTTGCTTCATTTCTCACTGACTCTTGGCTTTTGGACAAGGAGCTCGAGGAAGTGGGGTGCTGGGCTGGGCATTGGTTGTTTATCGGGGTTCATCATATTCCATTTACAGGTTCTCACTCTGCTCATAGGGTATTTCACAATGTGTTGTAGATGGATTTTTTTTGGGGGGGGCTGTCAGCTCAAAAATAGCTACACAGAGACAGTCTTAGTTAGGGTTTCTATTGTTGCAACGAAACTGAGTCGCCTTCCTCTGATGACTCTAACTTGTGTCAAGTTGACACACAAAACCAGCCAGGACAACTGACCCCTTGCCAACTCATCACACGAACACATCACTATTAAACCACAACCCTTCCTTTCATATTCATCCCAAGGTCTTGAGTAATGCTAAAAAAAAGTCCCAGTCTTTACAAATCCAAATACATTAAAAATTTTAGTCCCTTTAAAATAACCAATCTCTTTTAAAATCCAAAGTCTCTCTCAACTGTGGGCTCCAGGAAAATACGCTCTTCCTTTGAAAGGGAAGACCCATGGCTAATCACAATCAAATCAAAGCAAAATAAAATTCTAAGCATCCAATACCTGGAATGCACTCACGATCTTCGGGGCTCCTCCAGAGGGCTTGGGTCCCTTCGTCAGCTCTGCCCCCTCTGCAGCACACACGGCTCGGCTCGGCTCCTAGACTCTGGTCGGCTCCACTCTACCTCGGCTGGTGGCTCCAAAACACTGGGGTCTTTTGCAGCACCTGGGCTGCACTTTCACCAATAGCCTCTCATAGGTTCTCTTCATGGTGCCAAGCCTCAACCTCTTTGCATGATTCCTTCAGTCCTGGGCCTTCAACTGCCACTGAGGCTGCACCTTCATCAATGGCCTCTTCTGGCCTCTCACAGTGCCAAGCCTCAGTTGCTCTCCATGACCCCTTCGTGCCTTCAAAATCAGTACCACCTGGGTGACTCCTCCACATTATCAAGTCCAGCTGCCAGCACGAGGTATAACCTTGGCCACTTCTGGAACACAGCTTCTCTGTGCTCTAAGAAAACCCTTCCCAGAAGATTTCACCTCAGTGATGCTGGTCTCTTCTTAATCACCTCTCATTTCTTAGCTCCAGCTAAGCAGCATCCATTGTAAATGTTTCACTTCAGGCATTCTCTTGACTTGTCAATCACAGTTGACTCTTAGGTTCCACCTGATCAGAATCACAGAACCTTAATTCAAAATAACAAAAGGCCCTGGTAGTCTTTAAACTTCCCTCTGAAACTTCACAAGCTAAAAATCCATCTTCTGCACTGCTCTCAATGTTCTTATCTTCCAAGCTCCCATAGAACATCCACAGAGCTCTTAATGTTCACTGGCTTTTCTAGCCCAAAGTCCCAAAGTCTCCCAAAACGTATGGTCAGGTCTGTTACAACAACATCCCACGACACTGATACCAGTTTGTCTTAGGTAAGGTTTCTATCGCTGCAATGAAACACCATGACCAAAAGGCAAGTTGTGGAGGAAAGGGTTTATTCGACTTACACTTCAGCATTGCTGTTCATCACTGAAGGAAGTCAGGACAGAAACTCAAACAGGATCCTGGAGGCAGGAGCCGAAGCAGAGGCCATGGAGGGAAGCTGTTCACTGGCTTGCTTGCTATGGCTTGCGCAGACCATCCTTCTTAGCACCCAGGACCAGCAGCCCAGGGATGGTACCGCCCACTATGGGCTGAGCCCTCCCCCATTGATCACTAAATGAGAAAAAGACTTAGAGCTGGATCTCTTTGAGGTATTTCCTCACCTGAGGCTCCTTCTTCTGATGACTCCAGCTTGTATCAACTTGATACACAAAACCCGTCAATACCGAGACTTACTATTAATTATGAAAGCTTGGCCTTAGCTTAAGCATATTCCTAATTAACCCATATCTTTTAGTCTATATTCTTTTGTGTGACTTGGTTACCTTTATACTGCCCATCCTGGGTCCTCTGCATCTGGCTGGTGACTCTGCCTTTCTTCCTCCCAGCATTCTCTCTCTGCCCGGAAGATCTGCCTATCTCTCCAACCTAGCTCTTGGCCATTCAACTTTTTATTACACCAATTACAGCAATACATCTTCACAGTGTACAAATATCCCACAACAATGTATATGACCTATGCAAATAATCAACTTAATTAATATCGCAAAGATTTATCGAACGGCCACATCACAAATGCCATATCAGTTGCTATACCATGGAAAGGAAGAGGCCACTGTCCTGTCTTTGAGAAAGTCACAGCCTCCTGCTATGAATAGCTGCAAGTGACGTCAGCATACAGGCAAAGCAAAGCAAGTTTTTGTAGAAAGACACTTGTCGGAGGAAAAGGTCAGAACTCTTGGCTTTGAGAGGTACATACGGACCTGAGGAATTCAGATTACCTATTCTGTTTACCAGGTTCACAAACTGGGACGGAAAGCCCTATGGGCTGCCGGACACCGACACAGGGACTCGGGAACAGCCAGCTGCGGCTCTTTCCCTGTACCTTTTCATAGACGCCCCTGACCTCCAACTTATCATTACTGTGTTACCACCCAGTTTCACATGGAGAGAGCCCCTTCCAGAATTGACGATGTCCCTTATTTCCATCTTAGAGAAAAACGAGAGTAGGATGCTCTACTTGTCCCCAGTTCCGGCGCCCTAGGCTTGAGAACACCTCTTACACAAGAGTGCACAAGGATCTAGGTCGGAGGACAGGCTTAGACTGCCCAACCCTGAGATCGGCTGTGCCAGGGCAAAGTGCTTAGGCTTCACTTAAAGAGACAGGGACGGAGCCAGGAGTGTGGATGGGTGCATTTAATCCCAATACTCAGGAGGCAGAGGCAAAAGGATCTCTGTGAGTTCAAGGCTAGCCTTGCCTTTGTAGCAGATGAGAACAGTCAGAGCTACATAGTGAGATCTTGTCTTAAAAACACACACACACACACAAAAAATCAAAACAAACCAAAAGATAGGGATGGCCTTGAATCTCTTTCCCTGTCCAGTCCCAAAGACTAGGAGAAAATTAAGACAGAGAGGTGGAGAGGTAGGTAGGATGGGGGAACAGGAACGGAGCTGCTTGGGTAGGGGAAAGGAGATGTCTTGGTTTGAGGAGCTGGTGCAGGGGACACCGAGGAGGGGGTAGAGGCCAGAGAAACTGAGGGGCAACAAGAAAGAGGCTAAGAAAATTGGGAAAATGAAGTTGGGTGGGGGACATCTGGGGCAGGGAGCCAGTTCTGTAAAGCCAAGCTCTTCGGAGTTGCACTGGCCTAAGTGTTCCCAGGACCTCAGGGACCCTAGCAAATGAAGTTGTGGATGTAATCACTCAGACAGGAGACTAACTCTTCTAAAGGGACACTTACACCTCTCTTCAGCTGCCAGACTATTGAAATAAAGGACACTGGACAACTAAACATTCCCCTGGAGTCTTTCTTTGGGGGGAAGGAAAACCTGAAGTCTTCAGCCAGAGCAGGAACTACCCTCGGGGAAAGATTTAACACAGTTCTGACAACATAAACCACTTTTCAGGGTAGCCTGGGATTGATGTTATGGCTGACCCATGATTGGTAGGACCTGGGCTAGGACTGCTGAGATACGCAAACCCCTTGCCCTCTAGTTAAACATAAACTTCTTGTTGGTACCCCAAAACAGGCTTGTGGGGAGATCACTGGACCACTTTGTTTCTCTTCCCAGTGTGCCCTCACTGAGTATATCTCCTTCCTGTACTTTTCAGTTTTTTACTGTTATCGGTGTCTTAGGGACTGGCAGAGGACCCTCCTTTGTTGGGGTTGTCAGAGGCAGGCCTTTGCCTCCCCAAAACTCCAATAACTCTGGGTGGGACTTGGTTGGAAATGCTTTAAGTCAAGAAGGAAGGGAGTTAGTATTTAGTTAGGTGCCTGAGTGTTTACTTAAGGCATTAGCAACCTGCTTGTCCAAGTTTGGACACCTTCAAAGGCGTCTTGGTGGCTTTTGTTTTTCGAGGATTATTGGATTATCCAGCCCTACAGGGGCCTACTGTTTTGAGAAGACTTTGTGTTAAAAAAAAACAGTTGAATGGAAGCAAATCCTCAGTTATTATTATTATTCAACTGCTATCTTTTTATTATTATTATTATTATTATTATTATTATTGGAGACAGACAATACATCCCATCCACAGTTTCCCCTCCTTCCGCTCCTCCCCGCTCCCCCATCACTTCCCTTCTCCTTTAGACCCCTTCCATTTCTTCAGAGAAGAGCTTGTCTCCAAGAGACAACAGGACCAACCAAGAGCAGTAAGACAGGGCAAAAGCCCTCATATCGAGGCTGGGTTCCTGCCATTTCTCAAGGGGCTCTCTGCCGAGGCTGCTGACTCTGAGACTTGACAGAACCCCAGGGTTCCAAGCAGAACTGGGACCTTTTGTTAAATCTGTGGTTGCCCCCAACTAAGGATCATGTCTGCAAAACGCAGCTCCCTCCCGCCCACCCCCCTTCCCTGCCTTTCTCTTTGCCCTCCTCCATCCTTCCCTTTCCTCTCTTCCTCGTTTCCACATTCCTCACTCTGCGTTACTATAGCTGCAGCTCTAAATGATTCCCTTCTGTCTTCTGTTTGATATTTCACGGTTTGGGCCACAGGAATGTGTTCTGAGGGCATGTGCATGACTTGAAAATGCTTTACATTTTATTTCTAATTACTTTTAAAAATAATTTTAAGTTTTGACTCTTCAGTATGTGTGTGTGTTTTCATGTGGATATGTTTACAGTACTGATGCCTGCAGAGTCTAGACGTGACGGATCCCTTGGAACTGGATGTGGGTGCTAGGTACTGAATTCCATCCCTCTGGAAGAGCAGTACCCACTATTAACCACTGAGGCATCTCATCAGCCCCTTGTTTACAAGTTTTAAAAGCATCCTGCTTTCCTATGTTGTCGTCAGTTTGAATGAACGCAGCTTGGGGAGTGAGGACTTGACCTCTAGGTCTTTAAAGGTTCCTGGGATGCAAATCTTGAGCACACCAGCTTGGAGGACCAAGGGCTCCAAATTACTGCCGGGGGCGCCCTCGTGTGGCGCCAGTGGGTATTGACTCTGTATCTTGACTGCTGATCTCAGGGGACCGAGGGACATATACATACCTCAGTACAAACAGAAGACATAATAGTTCAATCTCTTTTCTCCCTCCCTCCCTCCACCCCTCCGTCCCTCCCTCCCTCCCTTCCTCTCTCCCTTTCTATCTCTCCTACTTCTTCTTTCTCTTCTCCCCTCCTCTCCCTTTCTCTTTTCCTCTCTCTCTCCCCTCCCTTCCCCTCTCTCCAACCCTCTTTTCTTTCCCTATCTTCCTTTCATTCTGCTCTTTACCCCTCTCCCCTTCACCCTTCTCCTCCCTGTCTCTCCTTCTCTCTCTGTTTCTGGCTCCCTCCCGTTTTCCCTCCCTTCTTTCTTCCCTCCCTTCTTATTTTCCATCCTGTCACTCCCATTTCTCCCTAGCCCTAATACACCTGTTTTCCTCAGAGTGGAAAACTCTTCAGTTTTCTCAGGTCAGCATGGACTTTACTGTCACCTAACTTCAAGAGACATCCTCCGGCTTGGAAGACAGCCAGAGGTAGAATTGCCATAGGTTACCTGGCTACTCTTTTATGGACTGTGATGCTTGTGGATTAGAAGAGGAAAGCTCGCCCAGATTCTCCCCTGTCAGCCTTGTATGGTGGAGGCAGAGAGGACGTAGAAAACAGAGTGAAACTCCTGGTGAAAGCCGAGCGCCTGTTCAGGGCTCGAGAACCCGTGGTCTTCAGAGAACAGACTGTTCTAAGTCAGGATGTCCAGCTTGAGAACAGGAAGGGGTTAGGAAGGGCACCCATGCTAAGTCCCGAGGCTGGCAGCATTTTCTACCGCTGTACCACATCTCAGTGACAACCAACTAGGTCAAAGGGCTTCAAACTGAACTGCTCTCAGGGCTCGCAGAGGGCAGCTCTGTGGCAAGCAGCCCTACCGCCGAGGTGGGTCCAGGACCAAAGGAGAGCCGGCCACCAAAGGGAAAGCATGCTGCCACCAGTCCCCGGGGAGGCAACTAACTCCATGTGGGTGAAAAGCCGGTGCTGTGCGGCCCTTTTTCCTCTCTTTTGTCTGTGGGACTGGGACACCCCAGACTCTGTCTTAGGGAGGTGGTCCGCCATCCCTCCTGATGCAGTTCCAGGAGGGCAAGCTCCTGACAGCCTGCGTCTCTCTCTGCCGGCTCCCTGCACAGAGTTCTCCGTTCCTTTCACTGCAGCGAGTTAAACTCAAACTCCAACTTCACGTACACTCGGTTCTGTTTAATGAGCTAAATAAAGCAGATTTGTGGCGTCCTCTACATAACTGTTCACGCCCCTTTCTGCTTCTGAAAACAAGCAAAAGGTCATTTCTTGCCATCTGTAGCCCAATCCCTGGGTATTTAATTAGGGATTTATTTGGCTATTGGGAAATGCTCATTGCAAATCAGAATGGTGATTTTCTTGAGAATTCGCCGAAGATTGAGTCGATTCAGGGAAATCTTTAGAAAATTAGATGCTAGTTCACGTAAGCAAGCAAACACAAATGTTTATCCAGGAGAAAAAAAAAAATGCACTCCCTGGCACACAGTCAGAGAAAAACAAATGAAATTGAAAATGTTATTTACAAGTACGTGAGGAAAAATCTCAACATAAAAATAATATATGCTAATGTTCTATTGAATCGGATTTATTCATGGAGCGGTCTTGAGAGCATCATGACAATGCTAATAGTCTGTACTAAGCATATAAGCAAGTACCCTACAGGTTTGCTTTTGTTTATGTGTTATGGCTTCTGATTTTGTGCCTTTATGGGATTTCTTCCTGTGCATGCTAATATGTGTATATCTGTGTCTATATGTTTTCTTTTTGTGTGTGGGTGTGCTTTTTCTTTGACTATTTTTGTTGTTGTTGTTTATTTGTTCATTTTTACCTGTTCAGGTTTGTTTGTTTTTATTTTATCTTCGTTTCTTTACTTGCCTGTTTGTTTTCTAATGAGAGAGACAAAGACAGGATGTGGATTTGGGTGGGTGGGGAGATGGGTAGGAGCTAGGAGAAGTAGGGGGGAGTAACCATAATCAAAATATATTGCACAAAAAATCTATTTTTAATTTAAAATTTTAAAAATAAAACCAAACATCTCAAAGGAAGAGACAAACTGCAATAGGAATGATAAGAGAACTAGCATTTCATGTATTGATGTGGCTAAGATGATAAGATATAGTTAGAAAATCCTCTACACGGGCTGCAGAGATGGCTCAGAGGTTAAGAGCATTGGCTGCTCTTCCAGAGGTCCTGAGTTCAGTGCCTAGCAACCACATGGTGGCTCACAGACATCTGTAATGAGATCTGGTGCCCTCTTTCTGGCCTGCAGGCACACATGCAGACAGAATGTAGTGGCATTTTAAATGTATATTAATAAATAAAGCTTGCCTGAAAATCTGAGAGTAAAACAGTCCCACTGGTCAGCCTTCCAGACCAGGTGATGGTAACACACACCTTTAATCCCAGTAACCAGACTAGTTGCCATAAAAACTAGGCAGTGCATGCCTTTAATCCCAGTGGTGCATGCCTTTAATCCAAGCCCTAGAGAGGATTATAAAATGGGAGGAGTCAGCTCTCAAACACAGTCTCATTCTGAGACTGTCATTTCCGACTGAGGTCAAGATAAGAGCGAGTGCCTGTTTTGCTTTTCAGATTTTCAAGCTGAACCCCAATTTCTCTCTCTCTGAGTTTTTATTAATCATGTTTCAGTCAGAATACTTTATACATAATAAATAAATAATAAATCTCTAAAATCTTTTAATAAATCTGAAGAAAATCCTATACACGTTGTGATTACATCTAAGAAAGACCTTAATGGCTTTGAACTGTCTGTGGATGCCCTTGTTTATCTGTAGGTAACGCAGAAGTTCAGCCAGAGCTCCAGCCTTCAGAGCCACAAACAGGACATGAGATGGCAGATGGCTCAAAGCACATACAAGACCACTTAGGCCTCAGCCAAACGGCCAAATAAGAGCAGGTCAGAAGGAAGTTCACCCAACTGCTGATTGTGGAAAGTGAATGATAAATAATTGCTTTAACACAGCAAAAGGGGAAACAAACAAAATCCAAATTGCAACCAGAAAACTGTGTTGACAAGGCTCTGTAATCCAAGTGGTCAATATCTCCATGGCCTAAAAAACTCTATCTATGAACTGAGTTTATAATGACTGTAGCATATTGATGCCTTGAGTGGCACTGTTCTTCATGGAGGATGCTCATTTTTACCACTCCGTGAATCCCCTGCCTGTGGGTTTCTCAAGAACACTAAAAATACCTAGAATCACATGTGAGCCCCTGCAGAACCCAAAATGCCCAGAACCGCAGGAGAGCCTCCTGTGGGAGCTTTCAGACTCAGAATGGGAAAACTTTTCTTACTTTTTTGAACAAAAAAGATAATCTGGAGAAGCCTCTAGAGAACAGAAACCTTTAAGAAAAGAAGTTCAAAAAAAAGAACTGAACTTCTTTGAATTAATCAAATGCTTTAGACTATTAAGTAGGGTAGTAGAGGCAACTGCAGATCCAACAGAGATGGGTTGGAGGAACAGGGATTAGTAACCCAGGGTGGGGACAGCTTGGAAAACACTGATGCAGAGCCCAGGGTGGAGACAAAAGATGGAAATAGTAGCAAAGACTACAAGGGAAGAATGGGGAAGTCAGACACATTTGTTAGGGGTTTGAAATAGCTGGAAAGAAGGCGTGAGAAAGGCGGACTGGCAGAGAGTACAGCAAAGACTCTTGGTATTTGAAAATGCAAAGCAGAATCAGAAAACAATCGAAAAGGGTTTTTTAAAATGAGAAAGAAGAGAAGGGATGGAGGTAAAGGGGAAGGGAAAAAGAGAAAGGAAAGAAGGAAGCAACAGAGAGGGAGGTTTGGAAGAAGAGAGATGTCCTGGAAAGGGACAATAGTATCACAGCCTTGTTTCAACCACTACCACAAAAGCATATGACAGATGTATTTAATGTGTTAAGAAAAATGTAAGTGATAATCTAGACTCTATACATAGTCAAAATGGCTTTTAAGGATGGGGATGAAATACAGGCACTCACAGTTGTGTGTGTGTGTGTCCCTTCTACTCACATGTCATGCAGAGATGTGGGTTGGGAAGAGATGAGCCCCTCACCCCTTACTCCTCACTGCTTGCAACAGATGAGGGAACTGACCCTTCCCCTTAGCAGCTGCAGTACTTGGGAAAGCGAGCCCTTCTCCTTGTCTGGGCAGCGCAATAGAGCTGACCCTGTTGGCAGAGGAGCAGGTGAGCTGTCCCTGAGGGTGTGAGCACGGGGATAGCTGGTCACACACCCCTCGTCTGCCATCTGCCATGTGGTGGTGACGGTGAGGGAAAGATGACTCTCCTGTCTTGCCCCTGCCACCTGTGGAGGGCGAGGTAGCTGACCTTACCAGCTGCAGCAGTCTGGAAAGAGGACCTTGCGGTGAACTAACCAGGGCAATGCAGGAGAGCGCACCCTGGTGGTGAAGACAAGGGAGAGCTGGCGAGCTGACCAACCCTGCAGCTACCCAGGATCAGAACCAGGGTGAAGTGTTGGCCCACCCCAGCATCCACCCCATCTATAAACTGCTGGAGCACGAGAAGAGACCAGTCCTGCAGATCCAAAGCTGCAGGATCTCCAGGACACAGAACAACAAGAGGACATCCGAGGAGAGTCCCAGTGAGGGCCCAGCATGGATTGTGTAGTAGAAACCTGAGGCTTCCAACCAGACTAGTGATGCTTGGCAATGAACACTTGCAAGTAAAGATGCGTAGCTGAAAGAGTTTATGTCATACTACAGCTTCCATGAGGAGATTTTTTTCTTTGTTTCTCTTAAATTTTATTTTATTTTATATTTGGGGGGAGGGTTGCAAGGGCAGAGGACAGACATAAAAGGAGAGGAAATGAATAGGATCAAGAGGCACGATGGGAAAGATATAAAGAATATAGAAAAAGAAAGTTTAATATATAAAACCAAGAATCCTCCAGTCAAAAGAAAAAAAAGTAGGAAAAGGAAGACCTTAAGGAAGCGCTGTTTAACAAGAGGCAGAAGTGAATCATTACAGTAGAAGGCGCTGACGGTAAAAGGCTGGGAGATCATAGTTCACGTCTAAAGAAAAAGGGGGCTCTATAGCCCTGTTCCTGTCCATTGTCGAAGCTTTCAGGAATGAAGCATGACTAAATAATTAAGCAACTTGGTCTTAATTACGGATTCAATTTATACAGCATCTAGCAATCTCGAGTTTCTGGTGCACTCAATAACACATGCATCTCCAAAGCAAGCAGGATCTTTAAGAGGGAGCTGTACCCCAGCTGGTAGAAGAGTCTAGGTCGGCTAAAATAAGTAAAGCCTCAACTGTATATTGTATAGTAGGAGGCGACTCCAGGTCATCCCAAGTACAAGTGTTCAAAGTAAAGCAATGTCGTTCCTAACAGTATTGTTCCCAAGAGTTGGGACACGGACATCTTCTCGGTGTTTGCTGGCACACGAATGGACAAAGAAGAGGTGGCATATACGATGAAAGTCAGGCATTTAAAAAGGAAGACCTTTCGTGACAACATGTAAAACTTGAGGGCCTTATGCTAACTGAAGTACATCAGACGGAAGGGGCCGATATTGTGCTATCGGACTTACATGTGGAACTTAAAAGTGAGCAAAACTTGGAAACAGCGAAACTGGTGGCTTCCAGCATGCAAAGGGTAGGGGAACAGAGAAGCATCTGGCCAAGGATGCAAATGCACAGGTGTCTGATGAGTAGGTTCTGGGGCGGCACGGGGTGTGTGATTACACTAACCGTAGCACACTGTTGGGGTTGATGTCTGCTGAGAAAATACTCGTAGACACTCTCACCGTAGACAATTGACATACTTGCTACTTTTAAAAGGTTTATTTATTTTACATTTTACGTATATAACGTTTTATGCACAGAGATGTGCGTGCCCAAGGAGGCAAGAAGACAGCTTTGAATCCTCTAGGTCTTTAGTTACAGGTGGTTGAAAATGCCCCTGTGGGTACTGGGACTTAACCAGGGCCCTCTGCAGGACAACTGAGTTGCCCTTCGGCCCTGACAAAATGAGTTTTGAGAAAAAAAAACATTCTTCTTTCTCTTTCCCTTCTCTTAAAACTAAACATTGCTCAGAACTCTTTAATATCTGTTCTGTTCTTGCCAGTTGAGGTGTGTACCCTTGAAGTACCATGTTGGGGTGTGCCTGCAAACTCCCTAACTTATTGTGCAGAGGGTTGTTGAGAGATCTTTGATCACACTGTGAACCCCTGAGGCTGTGTTACTAAAATTAACCTTGGGTCAGTGGGCGGGACCATCAATGAGTAGACAAGAATTCCCATAGAGAGTATGGAGGACCCAGGGACGTGGATAGAGAGGTTCAGGAAGGAGCAATGGGGGACTTGGAGATTCATGTCTTTTGGGTCTGAGAAGTATGAAAAGAGGAGCACTTGCTGGGTCTCCTGTAAAAACAATAAAGTCAGCTTAGTCTCTCCTGCTCGGCTCCTTTGATCCATCTGGCGTTTGCCCCAATATCTGACTTTTGAGTCTTTATTAGTAATAGAACAACTTAGATAAAAACAACGGATATTTTTATATAATGTACGTACATCAGTTGTGAAATTTAAATTTTAAATCCACAACATTTATTGAGTGGGTGGATTTAGGTATTTAATTTTTGGAGTTCTTTATATATTCTAGATATTAATCCCCTGCCATATGGCTAGTTTGTGGTGGTATGTGGGGACAGAATGGAATACAAGGCCTTTCCCAGCTCTCTGCCTGAGCTCTGTCTACAGCCCCACATTAAATTTCTAACAGACCCCTTTTTGTTATTAGGAGAAAAAGCAGAAAATTGCAAAAGAGCACACAGAGAAGAAAATACTGGCAGGATTATGTTTGACTTTAATTTTTAAATTATGCCCCCAAACTGAAATATATAATTCCCTGTGTGCTAAATGTAGGATTAGGATGAAGCTTCTGTGGTTTTGTGTTCCGGGACTACGTGAGTCAGAGCCTCCCCTCCATTCCCACACCGTCCACGTCTGGGAGTGATTATGAGCCGCAGAGGAGGAGGAAGGAATGCAAACGTCAGGTGTTAACAGCACTTTCCCCAAACATTCCCCTTCCTGCTTTCCCTAGCAATCCTTTCTGGTTTTGGAAAGTCTCTCGTGTGGGGCTAAAGTAAACTCAGCCACCTCTCTGGAGAGCATACCGCAGCCTGGCCCCGTACCCTGGCCACTTTGATCTTGATTCCTGGAGGGAAATGACCCCAGAAGGAGCTGAAATTTTCGAAGGGCTTCCATCTGGTCCTGTGGTGAAGACAAATAGTTTCAGAATTCTCATTCCGTGTGAGCCACCTTGCTTCCTACCTGTGATCTGAAAAGGGGCCTTGTTCTTTGTGGGAGGGTGTGCAGTCCATTCCAGGATGAGGTAAAGGCACTTTATATTATTTTATTGTCTGTGCAAAGTGAGCTGGCACCTCCCGGATTGCACAGCATTCGCATAGTTTGCTGAGCATATGAGGAACACGCCCTGCAGCCAGAACAGACCACCAAGGACCCATCTAGCACTGATGCATGGAAGGGAGCCATACCAAGATGAAAGATACTTTCCTGTACAGGGTGAGGTGATGGAAAAATAAAATGCCCGACGAGTATATACACAGACCTGTGCAGAATGGAGCCTCCTCGCTGACTTAGTACAACACTTGACTTTGCAAAGTGTCTTTCACGAAAACCGCTTCCAAAACCACTTTACAGTTAATATAAAACTCGGCTTGGGGCTGGGAATGTAGCTCAATTTGGACAACTGCTTCTCCTGACTGCATGAAGACCTGGGTTCAATCCTTAGCACCACATAAAATGAGTGTATGGGGCCACACCTGTAACCCCGATTCCTTGGGAGATGGGCAAAGGAGGAGTCGAAGTTCGAAGTCATCCCAAGCTGCATAACATGATGAGGTACATGGGGCTCCGCTGCAACAAAAAATAATTGAGGAAGCCTTGCACCCACCCGTTGTTGGGGTACAGTATAAATCACCCCAAAGACAGAGGAAAACATTCTAGTTGATACCGCTGTCAGCTGGTTGTGTCAGGGACCCCAAGGGGCTGAGTCCGTGGTCCAAGCCCATGTTTGCAGAGTTTCTTTCTTTCAAACAGAGACAACTTGCTTTTGAGCTGAGACCACCAACGTTTGCTGCTCAGTATTTCTCACGCTACCTCCACTTCCCGACCCCACCCCACGCCCCGGACTCTCCAGCTTGCAAAGTGGAGGCAGGAAAACATATACAAATTGCCCACTCTTCATAAAACGCACCTACGTTACAGGCGAATATTTGAGGTTCCGTGCTCTCTAGACAACTCAGGAGATATTTGACTAAATGTAACCAGGCCAATTTAGGGCCCTCATGAGAATTTTCAAACACTGAAATTGTGTACAGCGAGACTTATTCTGGAAGACAAATGGAAATGGAATTGTTGGTTTTTATAAGGCAAAGATAAAGCAAAACTTTCCAACGTCCCCGCTTTAAGAGCAGTTTCTGCTCGGTGTTGCGAACGTGAACAGTAGATGGCAGTGTTGTTCCTGTCTTCGGGGAAAATGGCCTCTGGAGCTGTTTCGCCAGCAGAGTCTGGTTAAACGTCCAGTCTATCGGGTTGGAAATAATCATACTGTATCCTACTGTAAACAGAGGAATCTGCCTCCACGTCTCCTGAGCCCCCACCTCCGCTTTTCTGTAGTGTTGAAGTTGTTGAAGCATCGCGTGCTACCTAGTGTCGTTTGCTCTATCTAATGAACTCAACCCAGGAGGCAGGAAAGAGCCGACTAAGGTCTATGAAACATTCCATTTGAAAAAAGAAAAAGAACAATTGGAGAGTTGCTACCATCTCAACAGTAGCAGATTTAGGAGACCAATAATCAAAAAGCAATATCAGTACTATTGTGGATGCAGCCTTTGCTTACGTGTGTCTGTGCTGAGCCAGGCTCTGTGCCCAGCGCTCCCCATGTTTGCCATTATACAGTGGGAACCATCACCCCCATTTCACAGATGAGGTCACTGACTTTAGACAGTTCAAACACTTCCTCTGGGGTGTCAGTCAGGGCTTGACTGTTTACTGCCCCTGGAACTCACTCTTGTAGACCAGGCTGGCCTCGAACTCACAGAGATTCACCTGCCTCTGCCTCCCCAGTGCTGGAATTAAAGGTGTCAAAAGACAGTTGTAACAAAGGCACTTCACCATCTCAGAATTGAGGTATGAGACACACAAATTTCACCAACAAGGAAGAGAGTGGCTTCTATATCCTATACAAAATAATATATCAAATGGTATGTACAATTTACAATTGTGGTGTGCAAATGGTACATCCCATCTATCTTTTAAATATGTTATTGTAAATTCAAAGCATTTTTTTTGCCACATGAAAATTAGTTCTCAGAAACTTCTACCTCATGAGAATCCATAGTCATTTTCTTGACCATTCTTCTAGGCTGGTCTGAACTCATGAGACCTGCGGCTCCTCCCACCTGAGGCCTGCAGTGTCTAGAATTCCAGGCTTCACCACCGTGTTGTGCTTAACTACAGTTTCCTTACATGCAAACTCACGTCCGAGAAGCACTTCTTGCAGCAGCTTTTTCTGGATGGGAAATCACCTTTTCTTGGGAGTCCACAGTGCTGTGTGTCACTAGAAACCAGCAGGCGCCCCTTCTGTGGGAAGTAGAAGGTTGGCAGTCCAAGGACGCTTGCCCAGGTATCCTCTTTGGAAATCAGGGAACTCAGTAGAGCCAACCATCCTCATTGTTAATAGGCTAGGAATTTCTAAAGTGCATACTTGTGAAGTTAGTTACACTTTAGATAAGGACAGGGGGTGACGGATTAAAAGACTCCTTGAGAGGCTTTTGAGTTTTGTTGGCTCCAAGACCTTGGGTTTGATGGACATAAAAAAGGTCCGCAAACATCTTGAGAACTTGGGTTTGGAGAACTGAAGAGGCAGAACAAACCCACAAGGCTTACACTTGGACTGACTCTCAAGTCCCAGTCAATCAAAGCTCTCCACACCTCTCTCGATTTCTCTTTGGAGGGGAGGAGGTTCATGTGTCTTTATTAGAAAAGAGTGGACCAATCTAGGTGAATGAAACTCCCAGTGTGGTGTGGTGTTCAGCCTTGGGTTACCCCCTTGTATGTGAAGGTCTGGGCACTGCTTGCAGGCAGAGGCTCGCCTCAATATTCTCTTATTTTAAAGTTCAAAACCAAGCTAGAAACTGAATGAATACTGAGTGGGAAACGCTCTGTTTTCTAAGGTCAACAAGTATACTTTCTTAATGGCTTGGAAGGAATCTGGCTTCCTGCAGTCTTCTGAGTTCCACTGCAGAGCAATGACACACACACACACACACACACACACACACACACACACAAACCCAAAAGACTCCTGGTTGCTCAAGTGGTAAATTATTTGTATTTTGATGAATAAATCTTTCCTGAAGACCAGAGGCAAAACTAAAGCCACTAGAGGTCAGGCAATGGTGATGCACACCTATAATACCAGGATTTGGGAGACAGAGTCAGATGGAGCTCTGTGAGTTTAAGGCTACTCTGGGCTACACAATATTAATGCAGAAATAAATTCAGGTAGTGGTGGCCTACACCTTTAGTCCCGGTACTTGGGAGTCACACGACTTTAACAGCGCACTAGAGGGAATACAAAGTGAGAGGAGAGAGGCTGTGAGCTTAGTTTGCAGTCAGTCAGCCTTGGTAGAGGTGAGACTTCTCTAGTGGCTTGGCTGCTTTGCTTTTCTGGTTTTAGGGTTAAACCCCAATATCTATCTCTATTTTTTTTTATTACACTCAAGTATCCTTATGATCATTTGTGGGGATCCCCAGAACATATGTCTATGCTCTGCTCCCCCAACACCAAAGTCTGGGGTTAATATAACAGCTTCATGACCCAACAGACTCATTAAGACCCAGTGAAGAAGAAAGTGTGGCCCCTGGAAGCCGCCTACAAGGCTACAAGAGCAAGGGACAGCATGGTTGTATTTGGATGGAAAGGGGGTGACCCTGCAGAATTTCCACTCCACAGAAAGGGAGAGAGCTGAGGTTGGCCGGGGCCCAGCATGAAGAACAGAGGCTTGGCTAAGGTCCTCTTTGGAGGCTCAAATATCTATAAAATTTCAAAGCGTCTTTATAACTTGGCTTCTCCATAAAGCAGGAGGTCACAACAGGAGACAGCTGGAAGAACAGGATAGGAAGGCCCAGTGAAGAGCTGAGCGAACATTCCTCAGCAGAGGTGAGGGAAGGGGAGAGAATCAGAGTTCATGGCGTAGGTCCAGGCAAGTAGAACCCTGAACTGTGGGGCCAATACTTTAGAAGAAAATTGTGTGGTCGTTTAGAAAGACTGACATTTCCATAAAGCAAGGCCCTGGTGCTACAGACATGAATATTTGGGTTACAGGAAACATGGGATACAGCAACACTGCCATTTTGATTTGGAGATAGTGAGATTCGGTAGTGTTGGGGGTGTCTCTTAGGAACATGTAGTGGGAAGAAGGGAACTAGAGCTGGGAGTGCAGGGTGCACCCCTGTGATCCCAGTACTCAGGAAGAAGGTCACACATTGGAGGCCATTTTGAACTATACAGTTTATCTTCTTTTGAAGAACAGTGGCCTATTACACATCACTGCTCTACCAACTGGACCCAGGAGGCTTCTGGAATTGTTAATTCTCATAATCAGATAGGCACAACCTCTCCATTCTAAGGTTCCAATACTTCTCGTCCATGGTACCCTGCCTCTATCCTGCAGTTCATAGACAAGCCTGTCTGAAAAAGGCTATGAGTTAGATGGGTTACCCACTGTAAGACTCATTGGCAGATCACAGACTTTTTCCTGGTTATCCTACGAACCCTGCTGCAGACAGTAGTTATGATCCGGCACCCTTAAATTCACCACATTACAGATGACTCTCCTCTTGCCCCTCCTTAACCCACTTTAAGGATCTGTCTTTCTTCCTAAGCATTCCTGCCCAAGGTAACTGAGGCTAATCCAAACCGGAGAGCAGCAAGCCATGAAGGTCTGTGGTTTGCTGGCTTTCTCTTTTTTCTTTTCTTTCCTTTTATCTTTTCTCTTCCTTTTTTCAATTCTAAATCCTTTTTAAAGATTTAAAATAATTTTCTAAAATCAACCTTTATTGTTATTTCATGTGTATGTGTATTTTGCCTGCATGTATATCTGTGCACCATGTGCGCATAGTGCTCTGGGAGCCGGAGGAGAGCGTTGAATCTCTTATAACTGTGCCATCTCTCCAGCACGTAATTGTTAATTGCAAGTGTGTGTGTGTGTGTGTGTGCGCGCGCACGCGCGCGCATGCAAATGCCAGTAGAAGCCAGAGGGTCCATCAGATCCCCTGGAGTGGGAATTACAGGTGGTCGTGAGCCTCCACATATGAGAGCTGTGAACCAAATGTGGGTTCTCTACCAAAGCAATACCCATACTTAACTCCTGAGCCGCCTCTCTAGCGTTATCCCCATTATTATTCTACCAGAATAGTATTTATTATATAATTATTCAACAATTAACTTTAAACACAAACTACATTGATTAAAATATATGAGCATTGATTTACATCATTTAACCAACAGTCAGAGCTTGTGTTTCTGTCAGGTTTGATAGACCTACATCATTTATTATTTAGATTTTTCTAGGCTTAGATGAATTCTGCCCAAAATGTCTTTTTTAGCTTAGAAGGAAGCAACATACATAAAGGAACTGATGAACAGAAGGGCGGGATCCGGGGCTGGTGCCTGGCAGCTTTCTGATCGGCTTTCTTGCCTTGTAGAGTGTAAGTCTGGATTCAGTACTTCTCATGTCCACTGGGGGACATTCCCAAGACTCAATCCCATGTCACTGGTTCTTGATGGCTTGGTCCCATGGAGGTAGATGCTCAGGTATGTGGACCGGCACAGGATCCTTCCCAGGAACAATGGACGGCTATGTTTTCCTAACCCCCTAGAGAGGCTTCAGCTTCCAGTCTCTTGTCCTGTAAGAACTGCGGCTGTGAGCCAGGCCTCAGGAGATCAGTTTTAAGCCCACACCTCAGAAAAAAAAAAAAAAAGCCCTTGGTGACTACAGTGCTGAGGGAACCCAGCAGGGCTCTGCCAGGAGCCACACTGTTGTTCCTGGCTGGGTTTCCATCCTGATGTGGACAGAGCATGGGGAGACCAACCGCCTGCTCTCACTCTCCATCTTGCTCCGCAGGCAGGTTTGGGTTTCTGAGACTCTGGGGGAGCTGAGTAGCTTGCCTGGGGCCAGGGCTGTGTGGCCTGCGCCTGTTGCTCCCCCAGCCAGCTTTAATGGGCTTGGATAGCTTGTGCCCACAGCGTCGTGGCTGGAAGATGACTCAGGGCCAGATGCAATCAGACTGTCAGGCAGGCCGGTTTTAGTGGAAACGGGAACACTGTGGGTCACACCTAGGGTGTATGTCATATAAAGCTAATGTAGAAGAGGGACACGGGGAGCCCGGACAGGGGTTTCCCACCTCCCTCCACTGCTATGCCCCTGCCAGCTGCGCCGAGACCAGAGCCAGGCTTTGTCTGGAGAGAAGGGAGGGATGCCCAGAAGGAGCTGAGTCACAGAGACGATGCAGTCTGCTTCAGAGCTGAGAGCCCTACGATCTTTTGATTGTAGTTAGGTCCCTTAAGAGACAGGGCAACCCGCCATCATGCACCTCATCTGCTTCTCTACAAGATGAATGTGCCTTCACCTGAGGTTAGGACAGGAGAAGAAAAAGGTGTGAATAAGTGAAAAAAATATTTAGCAGTGCGTATTAGTAAGGTGGAAGGATGTCTGAACCCAGAGCTGTCCGAAAACAATATATTCTGGGCCAGACCTGCAGGACACCCTGGGAGACACCATCCTAGAAGACCTTAGGAGTGTGCCCACGGGTGGCATGCACGGAGAATGGCCCTCCTCTTTCTCTGAGAATAATTCTACCCACGCTGGATTTTGTGGTCTTAAAACAAAAAGGCCCATGACTTAGTTTCTCAGGAAGGAGCAGTACGGACTGTATGATATAAACAGGGAAGTTTCAGGAAGTCTCCAGCAGGCCCAGCCTCACCTGGCAAAGCCCTGGGGGTGGGATGGGGTGGGGAAAACTCACAATTAAGTCTAGTACTGATATGGAAAATATCAAAAATGAGAGCCTACAATTTCAGGGGCATGGCCACTAGCCAGAGAGGCCCAGAGTAGGACCCAAAGAATGGAGGCATCTGCTCATGAGGCCAGGTGGAGGAGAAAGACACCAAGGATAAAGATGCGGCAGTAGTGGCAAACCAAGACACAGACAGGCCTTTGTCCATGCAGGCCACCACATGGGCAACACTCATGAACCCTTCTTTCTTAAAGTCCCAGGATGCCAAAGGTAAGTTTCCATAGGTTGTTTTTTGTTGAGGGAGACTGCTTGTTCGTTCCTGGCTGCTCAGAACGGAAATAATCACACAGAAACTATATTATTTGCAACACTGTTTGGTCAATAGATTAAGCATATTTCTAGATAGCTCTTATATTCTAAACTAACCCATCTCCATTAATCTGCGCATTACCGCAAGGTCGAGGCCTACAGGCAAAGTTTCCAGCTGGAGGTTCACATCTTTCTCCCCTAGTGGCTAGCGTCTTTCTTCTCTGGTGGATACATGGCTTCTCCCTGACTTCACCTACTCTCTCTATATATCTCTTCCAGCCTAGCTTTCCTCTGTTAAGCCATTGGCCAAAAGCAACTTCTTTATTAACCAATGACAATAAAACATATTCACAGCATGCATTACCTCCCACATCAGTTTTGTCCAAATCTGTGTATAATACTGTAATTAAGAAGACTTATACCTGCAACTTGGAAAACCACCTAAGTGACTATTTCTAGAAATGACCGCATGGAGTTTCATATATGTCATACAATGGTGCATCAAGAAAGAAATATTTAAATAAGTAAATAAAGTGTAATAGCTCATTTGACATGTGTATGTACGGTATGTTTTATATGTGTGATATGTGCATGCATTCATGTATCCATGTGCACACATTTGGAAGGCAGAGGAGAAATTCAGGTTGCTCTTCAGTTTCTCTCTGCCTTCCCTTGAAACAGTCGCTCACTGTCTCTGCTAGACTGGCCAGTGAGCTCCCATGATCTGCGCATCTTCACTTCCCAATGCTGGGGTTACAGACATGTGTAGTCATGCCTGACCTTTACATGGATGTTTGGGATTTGAACTCAGATCCTCATGCTCTTTCTCACTGAGCCATCTCCCCAGGCCCAATAAATACTTGTATTATGGTTTTGGGCCATTTTTAACTGCACTTTTAACTATAGAAAACACCCTTTCTGGTCTTGAACTTGCAAAGATCTGCCTGACTCTGACTCCAGAGTATTGAAATTAAATGTGTGCTCATCATGCCAGGCAAGGGAAACATTTATTTCTTTCCTGAATTCTTCCTTCTACTGATGCCAAAGTACTAACTTCAGGAGGATAAGAATTTCATAGTAAACCCTTTTCTATTTCTCCTACCAAGGCTGAAGGCTGATCTACATATTTTTTCTTTCTTTCTCTCTTTTTATATGTGTGTATGGTGTGCACATCAGGATGTATGTGTGTGTTATGCATGAGCATATGTGTTTATATATGTGCATGTATGTGTGTGCACGTACACACATGCATATGTGTAGAGTCTTAAGACTTGTGTTAGGAATAGTCCTCACTCCCCACCTCATTCTTTGAGGCATGGCCTCTTAATAAACCACGGAGCTCGCCTATGTGGCTAATCTTACTAGCCAACTTGCTTGAAGGATTCTCTGTTTTGGCCTTGCCTTCCAAGACTGGAATTATCCTTGAGTCAAGACAGTCACTAGACATTTATGTGTGTTGTCGGGATCAAACTCTAGTCCTCTTGCTTCTACTGACAAGCATGTTCTCCATACAGCCTAGACATTCACATTGCTTATGCATCTGAAAGCGGGTACAAGCCCCCAATATTATCATACTTTTCTCCGAAGCATTCCATCCTAATTCAGAAGCCTGGTGGACATGCACTTCAAGCATATCAGGAACAGCGGCATTTGAAAAGAAGAGCAATTCATCACTCATGATACTCTACAATAAGACTCAAGCCCAAGTGGTGGAACTTACTACATCCACTTAAGAAATCATGATCCTACCAACTCTGTTGGTACAATTCGTGTCTCTCTGAATGCATTTGAAACTTGGCCCGTGCATTATTCCTTACACAAGAACCAACTCAAAACTATCAAAGAAGACCACTGCAGATTGGTTCCCCAGGAAGATTGAGTTTGGAGAGACGCAAAAAGAGCTGAAGACCCCAAGGTTCACATACCTGTCTCTTTGAGTTCAGTCCTCTCAATCTCTGCTTGGGCCATTATAACATCCATTCCTTTCTCCTTGCCTCTACTGTTAGTTCTTCTTATGGCATGGGAAGTCCTACTGTATATGTGTTGCTTTTACTGGTTAATCAATAAAAAAGATTTCTTGGCCTGTGATAGGGCATAAAAGAGCTAGGCGGGAAAAACTAAACTAGGCTGGGAGAAAGAAGGCAGAGTCGGGGAGATGCCATGGAGCCGCAGAAGGGAAAGACGTGAGCTGCCCGGTGGAACCTGTCCAGTAGGCCACGGGCCTCATGGTAAAATATAAAATAATAGAAATGGCTTAATCAAAAATGTAAGAGCTAGCTAGCAATACACTTAAATGGTTGGCCAAGCAGTGATTTAAATAATATGGTTTCTTAATGGTTATTTCATGGTCTGGGCAGCCGGGAATGAACAAATGGCCTCCTGCTACATTCTGATCCATTCCACATCCAACCCTCAGGCTTATATCTCAGATGACAAGTTGGTCCATTTTCCTCCTTCACATACAAGGCCGTTGCCTACATCCTCCCTTCCCACTCATTCTGTTTAGAATACCTCTGTTGTATGCAGCATCCCAAAATGTTGATGTTCCTTTATGATACGGTTCCTAAACAGCCCACTGGATACAAGTCATCTCATATGTTTTGAAGCAGGGTCTCTCTGCATAGCCCTGGTTGTCCTGGAATTCACTATGTAGACTAGAATGGCCTCAAACTCACAAAGACCGACCTGCCTCTGCCTCTGCCTCTTAAGACTAAAGGTGTGCACCACCGTGCCTGGCCCCACTTGCGCTCTTTCTCTCCTACCTCCCCTTCTAATGGAGCCTATTCCAAGTTTGCTCCATAAATTTCTCGTTCCTATGCCCAGCAGAGTACTTGCTGTGGAGTAGACTTCTGGGGAGCAGCAGTTGGGTTATCAGGGAGACAGGAGGTCTCCAGGAAGTGTCTCAACATAGAGTAGGAAGAAGTGCTGAGAACTTAAACTTACCAAACACCATGGTTTATAGGGGCCCATGTTATCGTGGCTTTTGCTCTTTTATTTTTTTAAAAAATTAAAATATAATCAGAACCTTCTCCACCTCCCTCATCCTTCTGACACCACACCACCCTTGTGTTCCCTCCTCCCACTTCCTTTCAAATCCATGGCCACACATGTTCCGTGTGGCATTTTTATACTCCGGTGGAGAACATACACTAGATGTGAACCTTGCAAGGCTTGGCGGCAGTGTTCTGTTGGGAGGGGCTGCGTGTGTGTTCTCCCCGTCTCTTCACACAGAGTGGGCCCTAGGCATATATTAGAGGACAGTGAGTTACCAGGCCCCTCAGCCGCTTTGTTACTCTTGGCACTTGGCTTCCCCACGGTGAAGGTCCTAATGAAATCCGCTCTCTGAACAGAGCTCCCTTTCATGCGCGTTATGACGTCACCGGGCTTTGAAGTCTCAGCTGAGGAAAGAGAGGAGGAAACAATGCGCTGTTATGAAGCTCTAGCGCCGCTTTCACCCGAGTGCCTCGCTTAATTGCTTGCTCTTTAACCGGATGCTTTTTGCAGCAGATAAGAACATCACCTGCTCCATGACAGGGAAAGAAGGGACTCGAAAACCGATGATTTGAACAACAGCTTTAAACCACATGGGAACCTAAACCCTGCATCCCTGTAGTACCCTGGGCTCTAAGTCAAGTTCAGGGAGCCAGAAGGGCCAGATAAATCTCCAAGGGAGGGACATGTGACTAAGTCAGGTGACAGACATCAATTGCTAAGCTCAATGTCAGGGTTCTGGTCCAACAACTGAATGCCCTTGGTCCAGGTGCTCTGTTCCCCCAAAAGAGTGACCGGCACTGTTAGCCATCAAAAAGATTTTTCTTTTCATTATTAAGAAACCCACCAAGTCCTTCCTCAGTTCCATGTTCCCAGGGACACTTTAGATTACATCTCACTGAATCTCACAACCCTAGAGGCTCCCTAGCAAGGTAAAAAAAAAAAAAACCGATAGAGGGGACCACAGGCCTGGGAATTAGTTGCTGCCCATTGTCATTCTGACCTTCCATCTTATCCCAGGCCCAGCAGTGCCTTGGCAGATCTTGCAGCCTACTCGGATTCCCAACAACTCGAAAGGTCTTGGTGCATCATAGCTGGAATAGTGCGGATGGAATCGGTATGCAAGTTCAGATGGAAAAGACCATTGTTATAATGCACTGAAGATGTGGTGCAAATGTGCAGAATTGAGGGACAGCAAGAGGAAGCTCACAAGGGAAGAGTGAGTGATCAAGAGTGAGACTGGAGAGATCGCTCAGTGGTTCAGCGCACTTTTCAGAGGACCATGGTTCATTTCCCAGCACCCACATGGCAGCTCCCAACTGTCTGTAACTCCAAGATCTGAGACCCTCACATGGACATACATGCAGGCAAAATACCAATGCACATAAAGTAAAAATAAATTATTTTTTGAAAATGTAATTTTTAACAAGTGAGAAGAACATGAAAGACAGATCCTTTCTCTTCGGTAACCAGCTGGCTATGGTAGAGGATGCATATTAAAAGTCTCAGGAACTGGAGAAACACAGACCCACTGGTGACCCATTGTGGCCCACTGGCGTGGTAGCTGGGGAGGGAGAAGGTTTTGGGACAGTGAGAATGCACCAAGGAAGACGCATCTTTCTGGAAAGGAGACTTGTGCTCAGTGGGTCACGAGGACCTTTGTGTGCCTATGCTAGGACGGTTGTGTGATGCTTTACTCTTTTGTCTTTTTTGGAGGGGGGCATCTTTTGCCTCTAGACTTTTTCCTTTTTTTTCTGTGGCTGGCTGGGTGACTGGCCCCTGACATCCTCTTCTTGTTCTCTTGCTCCTCTTCTCCCTTATTTCTCCTTCTATTTATCCTCTCTGCCTGCCAGCCCGCCTATCTTTGCTCCTGCCTTGCTATTGGCTGTTCAGCTCTTTATTAGCCCATCAGGTGTTTCAGACAGGCAAAGAATCACACCTCCACAGAGTTAAACAATTGCAGCCGAAACAAAAGTCACACACCTGAAAATAATACTCCCCAACAAGGAGGAAGCGCCCCACTGTTGTGGAGAAAAGAGGAATCCTCTAGAAAAGCCAGACAGAATCCACACACTGGGATCTGCCTGTGCCTCTCTGGTGTTTTTACCTTGGACCACAGTGGTCCTTGAGAATGAGCTCTAGACACCTGGACTATTGTGGGCCACATGTCTTTTTTTCTCTGTATCCATCTCTCTCTCACACCTCCCTTGTGTGTTTGTCCATCTCTCTCTCACACCTCCCTTGTGTGTGTGTGCGCGCGCGCTCACGCGAGCATGTGTGTGGTGCACTATGTATTAAAGATGAAGGTATGTACCCCACAGGCTCCCAACCCATCCACCAATAAACTGATAACTTGATTGTTACGTTCCATGGCTAAAAATACTCCCATATCCCACCGAAGCTGTGGTGAATGGCTTTTTGGTTGCATCAGTGAAGGCAGCCCATTCCCTCACAAGCTGATGTCTAGATTTAAGGGATGGGTCACTCTGCCGGACACCATCACTGACTCAATAGGGCTCTGCAGATTTAGTGGAAGGGACCCACCAGCCTTGTCCCTGCTTTGATCCTCGGAGATAGATACATAGTCTTCTGGGTGGGCAGCAATGCAAACCCACACTCTGACCAGAGCTGTAAGTTTCTGAATCCCTGCTGTCCATCTGACTCTCTTAGTTCCTTTCAAATTCATTACATTCATGTGTCTTACCTGCTACTATTCTTAGGGACTTGTTGTCCTTTAGAGACAGACATTATCGTATATATTTGAGACCAGATTATTGGTTAAAAGCAGTTATCTGTGCTCCGTAAAATCAGAACATTTGATATTGATAATAATGCAATCTCAGGGACAATGAGCATGTGTAGGACCTCACTGTGCCATCTTAATTATGCTCTGTTTCCACCAAGGCATTGGCGCTTGGTTCTTTCCACGCTGTGCTATTGGCTGAATTTACTGGATTCGGTCATTAAACCCCAGTGGTTCTTACCCAGATTCTCGGTGGACACTATGCAGAGTGAGCATGTTCTGTGCTACCTCCCTCTGCTAAAGCATCTGTTGTCCATGGCCATGCTCCAATCCCTCCTTGTAAACAAATGAAAGTTTCTCAGGAATAAGTAATAGTCTTTAACAATTTCTGGAGCTGCCCTGGCTTCCTTTGAGCACAGCCACAAAAGCTGCCCGATACAGAATGACTAATACTACCAAAAATGGGGTTCTCAGTCTTGCATGGTGGTCTCTGGTTTGCAGCAAGGGGCAGCATCCCACACACCGCAAAGAATGTGCGGTGGGGATGTGAGCACGGTACAAACTGGGCCAATTTGTGGTGCACTTGCAGGTAATGCAGGAAACGCTTAGAAACGCTATTTAAATCCCACACCATCCTGATTTATAGTGGGAGCTCCACACAGACTACCTTCTATTCTCCCCAAAGAACACAGTACCATGCTCTCGGTACTGACGCTTTAGCCACAACCTGTTTACATAATACGCTAATCTCTCTTATGTGAAGTCTCTCCCTAAGTCGCTGGGTCTTCTAAACCAAGGGAGGGGCTCTCTCTTTTAAATCAATCTCATGGGTGAACAGCAAGACTCCCTTTGCTGGCTGACTTCATTCAGTAACACCCCACTCTCCAAGCCCAGGTATCTGTATTTTGACTTTTTATTGCTTGGGTCTTTTGGTTTCACAGACAAAGAATTTCAAGAAGGAAAATAATTTCTATTTCTGTTATCCTCCTAGGAGGAAGCCCAAACCCACTTGGATCCGGGCAGAGCCCTTCCTGTTCTCCAGAGTCATACGTGGGGTTTTGGCTCAAGCAATAATTTGGGTGTGTCCTTAAGAACATTTTTGTCTCTGAAGGGCTCACAGAAGGAAGGCTGGTATGACTAGAAAAGGGAGCTGGTAATTTCGGGCTGGCAGGCTTACTTGCTGTTTGGCAGCTACCTGCCGAGGGATGTATGGAAATAAAGTCAGACAGCTCATTGAATCGATTCCCTTTGACACATCACACACCGAGATAGCGGAAGGTCACACTGAATCTGTTCCTCATCCTGGAGCCTAGATGATCTCCAGATGGAGGGAAGTGAGGAGGCCATCAGTTAGCCGAGTGTCTAGAGCCTGGGAGAGTGTCCAGGGCAGGAAAGGGAGATCAGGGGCTGAAGATGAACCTGAGCCAGCTGCCTTTTCTATGACTGACTCCTGCCAGGAATTCTAGCGGCCTTATTTCATCTAACGCCATGGCAGTTGCGGGAAGTGGATGGTGGGAGTCCGGCTATGTCATTGATGTGAACTGATTTGCCACAGAGACCTTGGACATGCTATTTATCAGAGCTAGGTTCTAACCTCTCATTTAATTCTGAACCCCATTTCTTCTGTGTTTTCTTTTCTTCTCTTTCTTCTTTCTTTCTTTTTTTTTTGTTTTTTCAAGACAAGGTTTCTCTGTGTAATAGCGCTGGTTGTCCTAGACACCTCGCTTTGTAGACCAGGCTGGCCTTGAACTTACTGAGCTCCACCTGCCTCTCCCTCCCAAGTGCTGGGATTAAAGGCATGCGCCACCAGCACCCAGCTCCTTTGTGTTTTCTTACACAGCTAAACTGGTACCTACATGAGTAGGCCAGGCCTTCATTGTCCAGTAAGCAGTAAGGTCTCTGTGATGTAAAGCCATCTATAACTCATGTCTCTCCCCCAAAAGAATTTTTCTGACAAAAAAGCTCACATATTCTAGTCAAAATTGTTTCAATTTAAAATAAAATATTTCAGAAACAGGCTTTATTCCCTATTTTTTTTGTTTTTTTGTTTTTTGTTTTTTTTGAGATAGGGTTTTTCTGTAGCTTTGGAGCCTGACCTGGAACTAGCTCTTTTTTTTTTTTTTTTTTTTTTTGGTTTTTCGAGACAGGGTTTTTCTGTGGCTTTGGAGCCTGTCCTGGAACTAGCTCTGTAGACCAGGCTGGTCTCGAACTCACAGAGATCCGCCTGCCTCTGCCTCCCGAGTGCTGGGATTAAAGGCGTGCGCTACCATCACCCGGCTTCTGGAACTAGCTCTTGTAGCCCAGGCTGGCCTCGAACTCACAGAGATTCATCTGCCTCTGCCCCCCGAGTGCTAGCATACACCATCACTGCCCAGCCAGGTTTTATTTTAAGGAATAATGAGGCAATCCCCCCTCTTCCTATAACCCTTACAGTAAATTCTACCTTTCTGTACCAGCTGGGGGGAATTATCCCATCAGATGGGCCTAAGCATGTTTTCTTGGTGTTAACAATGATTTGTGCATCACTTCTCATTTAACTCTGGAGGAAGAAAGGTTCCCTGCGGCAGGTGGTCCATGAAAGCCAAGTCTCATCTCTGACAAAACGCGAGAGCAGGGTGTCTCTCGGATCTTTCCCTGTTTGTCGGGGAGATGTCTAGGGGATGGATAAACACTGGGTGCCTTCAAGATAACTGAGTGTTCCCCAAGACATGCGAGCATACCAACTTTTCCTCTCAGAACATCACAAATGATGGAAAGAGAGAGAGAGAGAGAGAAAGAGAGAGAGAGAGAGAGAGAGAGAGAGAGAGAGAGAGAAAGAGAGAGAGAGAAGCACAGTGAAATGTCCGTGGTCTCCCCGTAGAAATGTTTTCAGGACATAAAAACTAAAAACTGTTTTCGGCAAGGCATCACTGCAATAGAAAATACCTTTGCCATCTGTTTCTCGTTACTCTCTTATCTGCTTCTCATCTTTCATTTTGATAGGTGCAGCTCTGTTTTTAGATTCGAGCTTTATGGCTTGAGGGTTCTAGCTGTGGGTTTCTATACATTTCACCCACAGTCCCCGCAGTACACTTTTGGTGGGAGATTGTCTGGGTAATCGGCCTGGCCACAGGAGTTAAGAGCTCTGTGGCTAGGGGTGGGACTGCACTTGGAGGGCATGTGAGGAGAGTCTGCACTCTCCAGCAGTCTTTGTTCCCCTCAGCGTTTCTTTTGGGGATGGACCTTACCTCCTTCGTCATCCTGAGGCAGGTCTAATTCATGGCTATCAGAGCAGGAGCGTGTTCTCACAACCTAGTTTGGAATAAACACCTTTGAATGGGTGTGTCACTGTTGGTTAAGAACTAGGACTGGGTGGGAAGAAGATGTGAGGAGCGGGAGGACAGGAGGGAGAGGGAATTGGGATTGGTCTATGTACCAATAAGATTGTTTTAAAAATAAAATAAAAAATAGAAAAAGTCCATTGACGACTCACAAATGTGCACAATGATTGCATTTAATAAGATCTTTAAAAAACATAAGTGTGTATTGATGTGGGAAGTCCTTCTGTATATGTGCTGCTTTTATTGGTTAATGAATAAAGCTGTTTATTAGGCCAATGGCTTAGTAGAGTAAAGCTAGGTGGGAAATCTAAACAGAGATACATGGAGAGAGTAGGCGGAGTCAAGGAGATGCCATGTAGCTGCTGAAGGAGACAGATGCCCAGAATCTTACCTGGCAAGCCACAACCTTGTGGCAAAACACAGATTAATATAAATTGGTTAATTTAAGATGCAAGAGCTAACTAGGAATACTCTAGAGTCATTAACTGAAACAGCTTTATTCATTAACAAATAAAAGAAACACATATACAGAAGGACTTCCCACATCATGTGTATAATATGCAATCAATAAAATATGCACAGGTTGTGACCTGTAGGATGGTTTTTCTTTGCTTTATGTCTAAAAGCCACTTATGAGTGAATACATATTATATTTGTCTTCCTGTGTATAGCTTACCTCACTCAATATGGTCTTTTCTAGGTGCATCCATTTTCCTGCAAATTTCAAGTTGTCATTATTTTTTTTATCACTGTGTAGTACACCATTGTGTAAATGTACCACATTTTCTTTATCAATTCTATGATTGAGGGACATCTCGGTTGTCTCCAGGTTCTTGCTATTCAAATAATGCTGCTGTGAATATGGTTAAGCACATGTCAATGTAGCACGATTGAGCGTCTTTTGTGCATATACCCAACAGCGAGCAGTATTGCTGGGTCTTAAGGTAAATGGTTTCCTAATTTTCTGAGAAATCACCACACTGATTTCCAAAGTGGCTGTACAAGTTTCCTTAAGTGTCTTCCAGCCCTTTGAGACTCATCTGTTGAGATTTTTCTGCTTAGGTCTATACCCCATTTTTTTAAATTTGTTCTTTTGATGTCAAGTTTCTTGAGTTCTTTGTGTATTTTGGAGATCAGCCCTCTGTCCTATGTGGGGTTGGTGAAGACCTTTCCTAATTTTGTAGACTGCCGTTTTGTATTGTTGACTGTGTCTTTGCTTTACAGAAGCTTCTTAGTTTCAGGAGATACTATTTATTGTTTCTCACAGTGTCTGTGCTACTGGAGTTATGTTTAGGAAGTGGTCTCCTTTGCCAATGCGTTCAAGTGTACTTCCCATTTTCTCTTCTATGAGGTTCAGTGTGGTTGGTTTTATGTTGAGGTCTTTGATTCATTTGGACTTGAGTTTTGTGCATAGCAATAAATATGGATCCATTTGCCTTCTTCTACATGTTGATATATAGTTAGGCTATCACCATTTGTTGAATATGCCTTTTTTCAATTTTTTATTTTTAGTTTGTCAAAAATCAGGTGTTAACAGGTGTGTGGATTGATATCTGGGTCTTCAGTTTGATTCCATTGGTCCTCCTATCTGTTTATATGCCATATGCCAATACCAGGCTGTTTTCATTACTGTAGTTCTATAGTAGATTTGAGTACAGGATTGTGATGCCTCCAGAAGTTCTTTTGTTGTACAGGATTGTTTTGGCCATCCTGTGTTTTTTGTTTTTTCATAAGAAGCTAAGTATTGTTCTTCTGAGAACAAAATTTTTTGGGGGGATTTTGATGGGCATTCAATAGAATCTGTAGATTTTTATTTTTACTATGTTAGTTCTACCTACCTAAGGGCATGGGAGATCTTTTCATTTTCTAGTATCTTCTTCAATTTCTTTCTTCAAAGTTTTAAAGTTCTTGGCATACAGTTCCTTTACTTGTTTGATTAGCATTACCTCAAGGTATTTTATGTAATTTGTGGCTATTGTAAAGAGTGGTATTTCTCTGCTTACTTTCTTTGTTTATTTGTCATCTGTATAAAGGAAGGTTACTGATTTTTTTTTTAGTTAATCTTGTATCTACTACATTATTGAAGGTGTTATGAGTTGTAGAAGTTCCCTGGTAGAATTTTTGGAGTCACTTAAGTATACTATCATATCATCAGCAAATAGTGAGAGTTTGACTTCATCTTCTGATTTGTATCCCCTTGATCTCCTTTTGTTGTCTTATTGCTCTATCTGGGATCTCAGAAACTATATTGAATAGGTATGGAGAGAGTGTACAACCTTGTCTTGTTTCTGATTTCAGTGTGACTGCTTTGAGTTTCTCTCCATTTAGTTTGATGTTGGCTGTTGGCTTGCTGTACATTGCCTTCGTTATGTTTAGGTATGTTCCTTGTATCCCTGATCTCTCCAATACTGTGGCTGTTTTAAACATCCTTAATGTTATTTTCCCTCTCCCTCCCTCTCCATCACTATTGTCTTCACTCCCTACTGAAAGTCTCTTTCCGTTTTTCTCATCTCCTTTTCACAGCACCTGTGTCCTGCTCTCTGAATCGAAAGCTGTCTCGACAGTGGTCCCTTTTTGCTTCCCCAGTTTTGGTGTCTATTCCATTTTTCTTTGTTTTTGATAACTTCATACCTGTAGACAATAAAATGTGACCATATATTCTCCCCCTTTTCCTCCACAACTCTTTCCCATCTTTCCTCTGCTAACATATTCCAACTTCATGCCCTTTTCTTTGTTTTTTTGATAGCCCACTAAGTCCAGTTAGTGCTGGAGCATGGGCATGGGAGCCTCCACTGAAGCATAGGAAGCTAACAGTGGCCATGTCTTCAATAACAAATGGCTCTTAACCTTTAGCCTGTAGCTCCTCTGTCAAAGGTGGTACCTGAAGATCATCTACCTCATCAATGCTGGGAATGTGGCTGCTTGACCTTGTATAGGTCTTGTGCATGTAACCACTGCTGCTGTGAGTTCATGGTTTCAATAGCCATGTCTTAGCTAGAAGACAGCATTTTATGCACCCTCCCCATCCTTTAGCTCTTGCATTCCTTCTACCTCCTCTTTTGTGATGTTTCCCGAGCCTTGGTGGTGATGGGATAAGATAGATGTCCCCTTTAAGGACTTCTTTTTTTTTAAGGACTTTACTGTTCTCATCTCTCTTGTTTCTTCCAGCATATCTGTTATATAACTTCAGAATCATGGATATACCTTTCCTTACTAGGTACAAGGAATTTAATGATCTCTGAACATTGTGGATCCTGAATAACCTGCATGAAGTGAGTTCCTAAGCAAATGCAGAAAACAAGAGGTAGTGCGTGCTTAATAGTATATAGTATTTACGATGTACTGAGGATGGCACTGGGAGGAAAATCCATTCCTGCATTTTCTCTTACCCCTTCCATTGCCAATGTTATAGCAAAACTCAGTGCCAGTCAAGTTACTGGCATGGCCCTAGCTGGCCTTGACAACTGCTCCAATTTGTCCACCCCTTAGTAGTCAAAGTGATCCACTCAATTGCCTTCATTTTTTTCCCTTTTAAGAAATAGTTGATTTGGTTACAATGGGCTTGGCACTATCCCAAGTCAAATAAGTAACACACAAATGAGTAATATTTTCATTTTTCTTAAACATTTCCAAAAACATTTCTAGAAAGATTTGTTGTATTTTTACATGTATGAGTGTATTGTCTGCATTTGTGTCTGTGAACCAATGCATGCCTATTGCCTATAAAAGCCAAGATAGGGTGTTGGATCCCACAAAACTGGAGTTCTAGATGGTTGTGAGCCACAGTATGGATGCTGGGAATTGAATATAAGAGCTCTGGAAGAGCAGCCAGTACTCAAAACTACTGAGCCATCTCTCCAGCCCAAGTAATACTTTTCAAGGCTTCATTCAGCCAGAGGCTTAATTTACATCTGATATGTCATAAACTCTTTTGATCAAGAATATCCATGAAAAAAAGACAAGAAGTCAGATGGGTTCACGTCCAGCAAAGATTAAGAGAATAGAAAATGTCAGGACTTGTTACTTTAAAATCATCTGTCATGAGAAAAGCCTTCTCATAGAATAGTACTTGAACAGAGACAGACTTGTGACTGCCTATGGGAAGATGATCTTAGAGGGACATGCCTACAGACATTAGATATCTACAGGCATTAGGAGCTGAAATCTCTCAGTAGATTCCAGGAATTGCAAGGATGTCAACAAGAGTATCAGTAGAGTGAGAAGACTCAGAGGAGAGGACAGAGAGGTGGACTTGGGCACAGGCTGTCAAGGGTCTTGTGGGATCTCAGTTTTTTTTCTTCTGTGTAACCTGAGAATGTGCTAGAAACTTGAAGAGGAGTAGAGAAATGATCAGAATTACATTTTTAATGGAACACTTGGACTATTAAACGGTGAAGAAACTGGAGTGGTCATCAAGAATAGATGCAGAAAGGCCAGCTGGGAGACTCTTCCCATAACCTGACTGACAGTGTTCTTTCACTACAGCATTGACAATGGAAGGATAGGATGTGGTCCTATGCCTACAGATAATGAAAACAGTGTTCATATGATTTAATGTAGAGCATGAGAAGGAAAGAGCCAGGATGACGCCTTGAGTTTGGCATTGGATGATTTTAGGGGCTCCATTCAGACCAAAAAACTTCATTTGCATCAGAAACATAATAGGAACAAGCAACAGAATGTTTCTCTGTCTTTGAGACATAGACATAGCAAAGACTCATGAGAAATGGAATGGGCACCAGGATTTGTAAGCAAGTTTACTCATCTGGACCACAGGGCTTAGTTTGGAGAACACAAGTTTGGAGAACACACCCTCTTGGGTTCTTTCCAGCAATTGCCTCTGAGTTGTGTAAATCACTAGATTTCCTTTTTTCATGTTGGTTGTTGAAAGCTTAATGCTATATTTAGTTAGTTCTTGTTAAATAATAAAATCCTAAAGTGAATGTCATAAATAGCAAAAATATGAGTGGCTAATTGCTTATGGGTCAGCTCTTTGAGCTGGGCTGGTTTGAGAGATTTTTCTCTCCTGCTGTTCTTATGTGGTTACTGTCATCTAGTAGCTCAACTGTCAGTGGCTATTGGCTGGGTCAAAGTCTTCATTGGCTTTGCCTAGTGTTCATCACATGGAAACTGGGATCCAAGTGAAAGCAAGCAGTAATGGCAAAATCTCATTGAAGTCTACCTTTAGAAATCATACAAAGTCACACTCACTGTTTCCTGATGCTTAAGACAAATCCACAAGGCAGCCTATTAAGCTTATTTTAATAGAAAGAGTTATAAAGAATTTGTGATCATCCTAATCCACCTTATGCCAAGGGATGGTTGGGAGAAGGTATGCAGAAACTGATTATACAAATTTTATATTAGCCTCACACATACACACAAGCACATACACACACACATACACACACACCCTAGAATTTTGTTTCAGTGTCCTCTTCTACTTATTTTTGCATTACCTTATCCTTTCTAAACACTAGAAAGCTATCTTTTTTATTGCTTATTTGAGACAGGGTTTCTCCATAGCTTTGGAGCCTGTCTTAGAACTAGCACTTGTAGACCTTGAACTCACAGAGATCAATCTGCCTCTGCCTTCTGAGTATGTTGGTATTAAAGGCATGTGCCACCAATGCCCGGCTTAAAAAAAACTATCTTAAATGTTGTTACTTTTTGCACTATATTATAATTTACATTGAAAATTTTTACCTTGATATCTGAAATGCCTTGCCTTAAAGGACTTGCTGTTGAGTTATTGGAATTGCTTTATGGTTTCAGAGTGTCGTGCAAATTCAAAGTTAGGAGATATTTCAAGGAGCCTAACTAGGCCTCTCCCCCAGAGATATTTTCCACTCTCATTCAGTGAAAGCAGAACTCCTAGCACATTAAGAGTGTCAGACCATAGCAGTTGCCTTAAATACTTTTGTTGTTCTCAATTCCAGTTTCCTTTCTGAGAATTCATGGCCTCAAGACTGACCACTGGAGAGAAACATAAATTCCCAAGTAAGAAGATTTGAGAAGAAACTCTACCTTGATTAGGGGTTTGCTTCTTCTTCCAAGTAGCTAGAGATTGGAATAAATCTAAATCTTATAACCAATATTGATGTCCTTACTAGTTGGGAATTGATCTGTTATGATTTAACACATGTCCAGATTTCACCTAATTTCTTACTACGGAGTCAAATTCAAGGAGATCTATGGTTTTGCTGAAGACCAGCTGTCTGTGGACTCAGCTGACTCTTCCTGCTATGTTGGCTGTTGCACAGAGTTCTTCTTCTGTCATTTAGAAGGAAATGAAGGAAATGGATTTCCACTTGAGAACACCATATTGAAATGGCAGGACTTGGATCAGATCAAAACAGGTCAAACTGTGAGCACTAAAAGGGACTCTGGAGACAGGGAAAATAACTGCTTACCTTGATTCTTCTTCTTGGTGGATAAGATAGACCTCTGTTGGGTTGCAGAGAGCCCTGGAGGGATGAGAAGAACTCACTACTTGAGGGTTAGTAAGTCTGAACACTAAGCAGCAAGAGACAACAATGGTGAGCACAATTTGACTGAGAAGTGACAGTGGCTTTATTTATTGGCTAAGGAAGGGGTGATGAGTGTTTTCATCTCATATACAGTGAAGACAATTCCTCAGGATTTAATGTCTATTAGATATGAGAGGATTCAGGGTGAGTCAACTCATTTTTATAGGTAAGAACAATGATTTCAGAGGTACGTTTTTCCCCTTTAAAGATCTCCATGAGGCTAACATTGACAGACGGTGTATGCGCTGTGCTGTGATGATATGCTATGAAACTGTTAAGATAAAAAAAAAATACTGTCTTCACTCTGTGAGTGATGGAATAGAAAAAGAATGATGGGAAATCAACTAAGGTTGAAACTATGAATTAATGTGCAAAATTGGGTTCATAGGTGTAGGCCATCAATATTTTGTTATGAAAAATCTAAACATTGAAAATAAAAAATTCTTGGCAGTCAGTATCTGTGCCACGGCTAGTTTCATTTATGTCACTGTGACAAAATATCCTACAAAAAACAAACAAAATACTTTTGCGAGAAAGAGTTGATTTGTCTTACAATTCCAGGCTATAGTCTATCCCTGAGTCATGGCAGAGACTCAAACTGCTACTCACATCACCTCCACAGTCCACAATAGAGAGAAACAAATGCATTCAGGCCTATTTGTTTACCTGCTTACTTTTAGTTAGCTTTTTAACTCTAATTATATTCAGGAATCCCTGCCTAGGGAATGATGCCACACACAATGGGCTGAATTGCCATACACAAATTAATGATCAACACAATCCTACACAGATATGCCCATTGTACAACCTGATCTAGATAATTCATCATTAAGACTCTCTTATCAGGTGGCGCTAAGTTGTATTAATTGAATACCACAGTGCCCACCATTATACCATGTGGTATAAATGTAAAAAATTTACCTTTATAATATAATAAAGCTTGCTTTTATAATGCATCTTCTATTAAAAACCCTCCATAGAAAGAAATTGGCTTATAGTTACCAAGAGATGCAGAATAGGTTTGGAAAATAATCAAGAGGAAAAGTAGGGCAGAAAATAATAAGTTCAGGCCACCTCATGTTACAGAAGCTCTGTGATCAGGAGCCCTGTCTCCCTTACCAGGACATTTGCAAGTCACTCAAAGGACCACTGCAGCTCTGGGAAACAGCTGCTGTTGTTACAACTTGAAGGAGTTCTCTGATCTCTGGTGGGTGCAGGTAATTGGCTGAGCTTATTAACTATGTGACTATCAGCAGTTTAAACATGTCCAACACTCCCATGGTGCTCCTGTTGAGGCTATGGTATAGTCTAAGACGCTGCATATCCTTCAACAAATGCCTCTTAAATGTTCACAAAAAAGAATAGGAGGCAGGGATGGATGACCAGGTAGATGAGGAAATGGGTGAGTATGGGGATGGGTGAAAAAAAAGGTAGGCTTGAAGAGCCTGGCCCAAACACACGTGGCAGAAATCTGTAATCTTCAAGACCATTTCTTTCTGCTCCAAAGGTTCAGCTTGTACCACAAATTTTGGATTTTAAGTTTCTTGGCTGCTTTTGGTGATGAAAGTGACCTTATTGAGAAATAAAATCTTGGTGAAAGTAATTAAGATGTAAGTTCAGGTGAAATCAAACCAATCTAGAATGATGGCTCACACTTGCAATGCCGGCACCCAGAAGGCTGAGATAGGAAGATAAGGTGATTTAAAATAAAAAAAAAGGCTCCCATAGGGGGTGGCACTATTAGGAGGTCTGGTTTTGTTGGAGTAGGTGCGGCCTTGATGGAGAAACTGTGTCACTCTGGGTGGGGCTTTGAGGTGACTTTTGCTCGAGTTATGCTTTGTGTGACACACAGTTGCTTCTGCTGCTTGTGGATCAAGATGGAGAACTCTCAGTTCCTTCTCCAGCATCATGTCTCCCTGCATGCTGCCACAGCCACCCATCATGATGAGAGTAGACTAAACCTCTGAACTGTAAGCTTGTCCCAATGAAACATTTTCCTTTATAAGAGCTGCCTCAGGCATGGGCTCCATTCACAGCAATAGAATAGATCTGTCCTAACTAGACAGATCACCAAGTTCAAGGTCAACCTGGGCTGGCTGATGTACTTAGACAAGGTTACAACATGAGACCTGATCTCAAAACTAACAAGAACAAAGTCACACTGAACTCCAGCATCTCCTTAATCCAGTATGCCTGCTGTCCTTATGAGAAGAGACAGGCCTGTAGAGACAGATGTACTGGGAGGAAGTTACTACATGACCGTGGAGTCAGAAACTGAAGTGCTGATCACAAGAGTCAACAGATGCTCTAGCAAACTAGCCAAGGGTGAGAAGTGAACATTACAAGTTGCACAATAAGCATGGGTCCAAGCCCACCATGATTTCAGAGTACAGAACTTTCAGAGAACTCCTTTCTTTTATTTAAGGCACTTGGTTTTCAGTGCTTTGCTATAGCATCTTAGGAAACTGATGCAGCTTGCTTTCCCCTCCTCAAAACAAGTAATGATGGTCTGTTGTACTCATTGTAGCAGACTAGCTCAAAGCGAAGGTCCGCTACACATTTTACTAGTAGATATTTGCTGAGTATACATATTACCTGGCATATTTATTTGAAACTCTGATAATCAAATCTGACTAGTCATTAAAATTAAAAGGGGCATATTTCAAATAATTTAGGTAATCATAGTAGAAGTAGCATGTTTTAGGATCTGTGTTAAATATTTTTTAAAAGGTCAAATCACACCTAAATTAAAGATACACATTATAAACTTAAAGTCAGATTGCAAAGTATAAGTGTGCAAAAATTAAAAGATCTTGAATTGCAATCTGAGTTTAGATAAAATTTTTTTAAATAGATATATAGTTGAATGGGTAAAACCAACATTATTTTATATAATCTTTTAAATTTACAGCTTCATTTTGACCTCTTATTTCATCTTTTTTTTCTCTCTCTGAATAGTCTCAGGTAGAAAAATGGGGGGAGACTTGGGTTGTCTCACACTTGGGGTTTTATGTTACATGCAGAGGTGTGACATACCTAGTAATAAAGGCAGAAAATACCACTGACCCCACTGCCTGTCACCGATCCAACTATGAAGTCAAGGGGTGAGTAGGTGACAAGAGACATCTATGGACCCACAGACAGACCACAGACAACAACTATCCCGGACCTTGACTCATCCTTCATCTACACTCAAAAGATACTAGGAGCAAATGAGGGAACTTGATGTTTGTAGACTATGGATGAGCTCAAAGTTATAAAACAGAACTGCTTTTATTATCAACAACAAAAGGGGACTTCTATAAACTTGGGGGGACATGGTTGATATCTTTCCTCTATTTTGTTTTTGTTGTAAAACAAATACGAGGACAAAGTCAGACACACAATGCTGATAAAGAGCAGGTTTCAAACAGACGCCAGGAAGCAATTTTTCACTCCCACTCTGAGAACCATTTATGTGTAGTGAGGCCAGAAAGACAAAGGAGAAGAATTAAACTGCCAGGTTGCGGCGGACAGACCTGGCATTTGTAAGAGCTGGCTCCTTAATATTTGAATTGGCCTTATTGGCTAAGTGCATTTATTCTTTCAAAAAGCTCATGTAGTTATTCACACAAAGCTTCACCTATGTATGTTCTCAATCAGCACACGGAACAAATTAACACGATATTCAGGGAAAGCAAAGAGTGACAGCATGGAAAGAAACATAATTAAAGTGGAAGACACAAGGTACAGTGTTAAGACTTATCTTTCTTGGCCGGGCGGTGGTGGCGCACGCCTTTAATCCCAGCACTCGGGAGGCAGAGGCAGGTGGATCTCTGTGAGTTCGAGACCAGCCTGGTCTATAAGAGCTAGTTCCAGGACAGGCTCTAAAACCACAGAGAAACCCTGTCTCGGAAAACCAAAAAAAAAAAAAAAAGATTTATCTTTCTTCTACTATCTGGGCAGTTTTCACCATAATGGGCTATAAATTGTAATTTTTGAGACTGAATGGCTCCTCTCTTTGCAGTTGTCTTGGTCTTTTGTATAATGCCAACCCCCAGCTATTGGACAGAGCAAACTCCACCATTCTCCAGCATGTGTTTCAGAAGAAGGAAGACAGGCTTTGGTTTACTCTACTGAGACTGATTCTCTCCTTTTTCCTCGAAGGCAGTGCCTATCACTAAAGCTAAGATGTGTTTCTTCCGGATAACAGATTGGTGGATTTTGTTTCTTGAACCATTCAGCCAGTTTGTGTCTTTTGATTGGGGGATTGAGGTCACTTATAGTTAAAGTTATTACTGAAATGTGCGTGTTCATTGTGTTTGTTGTTGATGTTTGTTTTGGTTGTTGGTGTTCTCAATGACACTTCGTGTTTTAGTACTAATAGCTACCTGTCTCTTCTCAGTCTCTTGGCTAGGCTCACGCTTCTTCTTCAGTCTGGAATACTGCATCCTGTATTTTCTTTAGGTTTGACTTGTTGAATATAAATATTTTTAGGCTATTTATATTGTGTAAAGCTTTTCTTTCTTCTCCAGCTATATCAGATAATTTTGCTGTGTACATTAGTCTAGGTTGGTTGGCACAGTCTTTTAGGACTTTCAGTGCTTTGTTCCGGGTTCTTCTGACTTTCAAGAATTCCACTGAGAAATCAACACTGATTCTTATGTGTTTTTCTTTATTTGTGATTTGAGTTTTTCCTCTGGTGTTTTTCAATACACTGTCTTTGTCTTGTCTACTTGATGTTTTAAGTATGGTATGCTCTGGAGATAATTCTTTTCTGGTTTTAACAATTGGGTGCTCTGGATGAGTATGTCATTTCATAGTTTGGGGAAGTTTTCTTCATGATTTTATTTGTGGTATCCCATATTTCATGTATATTCCTTTCCTGTGTTTTAATATTTTTTCCTCGAGATCCTCTTTTATCAAGTACTGATATTCTACTTTTTGCTTGATTTGCTCTATTTATATGCTTTTCTTTTGAGTTTTCTAGTTGGGTTATCTGTTTTTTCAACTCTATCTTAATCTCAGTTGCATCTTCTTCAATGATTCAAACTATTTATAGAATTCTGTCTTCAGATTCTGATTTGTCTTCATCATTTCCTTCCTTCAGTGGAAATTTCTAGACTTAGTTCTGTGGGTTCAATAGAATGATGATGACATGTGCTCACCGCTGGTTAGAGGTTCTAGGTGCTATTCCACAGCAAGGGTCAGACTTGCCTTAGGTCTGAGATTCATAAATGCCCTGGCCAGAGTGTGAAACACTGCCCTTGTCTTTACAAGAGAGTAGGGTACCCGAGTGCAGGGAGTTTGGATCAGGAAAAAGGTAGGCAGGAGGAACCCTTGGGGCAGAAATGTCGGCAGTGAGGCCAGGTCACCATGCTCCTGTTTTAGACAGTGTTAGGGACACGTTGTTCACAGCTTCTACTGTTGTTAATGGAACTCGTGGATGAAGCAGTGGTTGTCTGGGGAAGGCTATTCATGTTAGTGTTCGTTATAGTTTGCTCAAAATTATGTAACACGTTTTCCGTTTCCCTTGGAAAATGTCTACTCTACATCCTAACATTTAACCTGAGGACTTAATGGGGGCGACTAATGTGAGCTATAGGTGCTTGGCTATTTTGAAAGCAGGCCAACTTAATCTACTAGTACCATTTTTAGGCTCACAGGAAAAGGGGGAAAAGACAATTAAGAAACACAAGTAACTAGTGTACTTTCCTTGAGCGTTCTTAGTAAAAAAGAAGTGTGTATGTGTTTTTAAAATACGAAGGTCTGGTTTAAATAAAATATTTAACCCTTCAGCATTTTAATATATATTTAAAGGTACAGGGTTTTGGGTGGAGTCTGCTGTATTGCAGCCAATATCTTGGCATGTTAGCACACACAAATCTCTGGTTTATGAGACACTGGGAGCAGTTACACAGAGGGTGGGGTAGACAAAGCAAAAGCAGTGTTTAAATCGTGCTTGGAAAACATTTGGGATTCAGTAGAAGCCAAAACCATGGGAACTGGCCTATATCCTTAGGGCTTAAAAGAGAGCCAAATAGGCTTACCATGGAATGGAAGTATGCGGAGTACCAGACCTCTTCCAGACAATCAGGTCTCACTTGTGTGTAAACTGGCTGTGCGCTCAACTCTTACAAATCCAGGCCTCAGTTTCTTTATCTGTAAATATGCATGAGTTTCTAGCTCTTCATGGTAATAAATCATTTTAATGGGGTCTGTTGGTGAGCACAGTCTCTTTACTTACTTTCTTGGGTACTCTGTAGCGTGAAGGCTCTGGCTGTGTTTGTGGTTTGGACTTTTGGGTTCTCACCCACAATTCCAATAAGCAAAGGACCGTACGGCAATTATAAACATTGGTGGCAACATTAGGGTACCTACAAATCTCACAGGTGTGAGCTACTTGGAAGACTGGTTCATCTGGGTGTTGTGTGTCTGGACATATCCTGCAGTTTAGTGGTTGTATCAGTACTCAGAGGAACATGTTTAGGAAGAAGGTTCTGGATCAGTATGTGGTCTCCTTTATTCATTAGTGGTGGCAATGGCAAGGATGCAAAGATCAAGAAAGGCTGACTTTCCTGACGGAGTTCCTGCTATCTGCGGGGTCCCTCCACCAACCGGAAGCTTTCCTTGACCTCATTGACCCTTTGGAGCGACACAATGAGATCAAGTCAGGGAAGCGATCAAGTCTGAGATGTCATACGATTTGTTCCAGGAGATAGGATTAAATTGTTCTGCCTGATTCAAAGGAGCATCATTTGTTTATGTTGCTGTTTTTAATTACAAGACCAGACTGTCTCAAGGGTTGGATTACAGAGTTAGCTTTGCATTGTATGTTAGGGTTCTACTGAAAGGGTTTTCAAAGATAAAGTCAGCGAAATGTACTTCTTATGAAGAAGTTATGCATTTGAGTATATTGAGAACATTAGCATGCTAAAAAAATCAAAACCAACCCTCAAGTATCAAATGTCTCGTTTCCCATGAAGCAGCAGTGGACTTCCATCTTTCTGTCTATCTTTATTTCTCTTTAAAAATTCCTAGGTTTCTTTTTTTACTCTAAAAAAAACAAAAGGTCCTCCATTTCCTCTATTCACCACCTCCCCCAATAAACTTGTCTTTAAGTAGTTTCCAATTAGCCAATCAAGGTCCCAAGGGTGAGTACATTAGTCTCTATCCACGGCACTGGAGGAGACGAGAAAGAGGTTGAGTAAGTGATGTCCTCCTCCGTGGGTCTACTTAAAGTGAGAGTCCAGATGAGCCATGAGACGCGTGGGAAGCAGTGGAGTTTTCTCTTCTGAAGAGAAGGGAACTTTCATATTTCCAGCATATTCTTAAAAGAGCATGCATATTTCTGAATGGTCAGGTTGAACACACTAAATTGCCATCTTCTATATCAAATATGGCTGTGTTTCGTTCATTTCAATTTCATACGTTCCATTGTTCCCCAAAGTTTTTAGACTCAAGTGGACCAATGTTTTAGACTGTTTAGTTGTGTGTCTCACCTTTAACACAAAAGATCCTTTCTGCAAAACAAGATAATTAAAGCCTCAGAGAATGGACAGTGTGATGGGTACCCTTCCCAATCCTGAGACAATAAAACAAGAGTAGATGTTTGCTGTGCAGTGAGGCCCGGGTCTGTGCTCTATGTGCTAGACCCCAGTTCGCGAGCTTCGGGCAAGGGGCTGGAGGTTGAGAATACTCACGCAGAAACAGACTGACACACAGACCTTCAATCACTGGTACCAAAGGCCCTTCTTTAATAGTACCATGGAGGCTTAAATACACTGCAGTTAATGGCCAACAGGTGAAAATACCATCTTCTGATCCTCTAGGCTAGGCACAGCTTCTAGTAACGTTAATTACAAAGCTCTAGACAGGGAAGAGCAGCTGCAGGCAGGACTCATTAATCCCAACAGATATTTGAATGAATTGTCACTTATATGCTTCTCTGAACTAAGTTCAGAGTTCAGGTGTAGATGTGACTGAGGTCCACGCAGTGTGAGGTGCAGCAACAAGGAAAAGAACTAAGCAGGACAAGGGTCTCAAGAGCTCTAAGTCACAAAGCACGTGGGGAGAGAATTCCTGTCACCTGAAGACCATTATCCCTAGTGAATATAGTCACTGGGTTTGGCTTAGATTCCTGAGTCAACATTGTATTTTCCTGTTTTTTTTTTTTTTTTAGAATTACGCTGAGTAAATTTCGGATTAAAATGGGAACAGGAACGGGAATAAGATAATGCTACCTACAACATCCTGGGTGGTTAGTTCTACGAAAGATGGTATGACGTACAGCTGCCATAAAGAAGGCAGGGATGCTCGTAAGGATCGTGCTTGGGAAAAGCTTTTTGGAATCCCTTTCTTCTAACACATTCTTCCGTGTAGCATGCCTAATGCCTTTTATCTTCTGCATGAAGCTCCCAGCAGTGTAGGTTTTCAAACATCCTCATGAGCAGGTTTAAGGTAAACTAAGCCTTGTTGCTTGATATTCAGAGCCAGAGTCAGATTCGGTTCCAGGTCATTGGACATTACAGAGCTCACACTGGAGCTTTAATAGCGGCCAGATGAAGCTGCGCGTGCGTGTTGGGCTTTAGAGGATGCCCCGAGGCAAGCACTTTTCTCACGCCACACAGCTAATTTCTGGTTGGCAAAGGACAGAATTAAGATCAGTCATAATATTCCCTTGTTTTCTTATTCCTTGTACGAAACACTTAAGCGTGCAAATCCTACCACGGATTGAATTAACTCGTAGGTCTTGGAAACGTGTGTGTGTGTGTGTGTGTGTATGTGTATCTCTGTCCATTTTAGAAACGTATCAAAGGAGGGTTCATGTTCAATCCCCTGCTAAATCTATTCACTTCACAGAGTAGAGTGCGTGGCACTGAAAGAGATAAGGTTTGGATGGCCTTTGGGTGCAGGTCCCATTTTCATTGAGATATGCCTGCTGTTTGCTTTGCTTAAAGATTTGGCTCCAGTAGAGACTTTGCTCTTTACTCTCTTACAGATACTTCAGGGTGCTGTAGTGCGACAGCGTCCACAGATTTACTGGTGGAGGAAGGGAAATGCTTTGAGGTCACTGCAAAACTGGGTCCCAGGGAGCTTAGAATTCAGACAGGATTGAATACTCCCACTGCTTTCCTTACCTTTTTCTATATGCCTGGGACTTGAAAGCAAACCCTCCTAACTGCGTTTGCAGTTCTTTAGTACATATCCCCGTGAGCTAAGTCCCCAGTGCCTCCCACAGATGTACCAGCCATTGTAGTCTCAGGAAACTCAGCCATAAAAGTACCCCAAAATAAGCTTTATTGCCAGACAAGTGTCATATTTGATACATAGACCTACAAAAACAAACACAACCAAAATCCATAAGATTTTCCTCACAAACACTTGATTACAAATTTACATTGTTTTTTCTTTTACTTATTAAAAACAAACAAAACAAAAAAGCCCCCAAACATTGGATATAGCTGGTTACTACTCTTTGGTCGACACAGGTGTGAGAGGGATGATTGGCAGTCTGTGTGTGCTTTGGCCATTTCATGGATGAGGTTTCAACGCCGGTCCAGGGATGGGTTCTCTGAAGAGGAGAACATGGACGTGTGCTCTTACTGGGACCTGCTGGTGGAGCATCTTTTCAAATGGCTAAAGCAAGCTAAACATCAGTTCATTTTACAAAGGTATTTCATACACAATAAGCTATGATAAAATGAGGCATATGGTGTATAACTACAGTATTAATGAAAAATTCTAAAAAAAAACGCATGGGTTTTAAGAAAAAAAACAACATCAACATATATTCCTTGGCTGCGTGGCATGATTGTTTGCACATATGGCAATCCTGAAATAGCTTGTACCTAATAAATGCACCATTAATCGATGACAGCACCAAACACGACAGAACGCCAGGTGTTCCTCTTCCGAGGAACAGCCGTTCTTCAGCTGCCTGGGGGACCACGAGTGTGCAGCGCGCCCTGGTAAGAATGAGGTGTTGTGGGCGGCACATGTGGTCCCTTGAGGTTAGGAGAAGGAAATACAGTACAGTTTGGCCTGCAATGCTAATGGTCTCACAAGCAGTCAAGGTATTTTGCTACAGAGGTTGAGTTTCCTCTACTGTTGCCTGGTGGAGTCTGGTGATGTGAAACACTGTCACGTGAGCTGCTCTGGCTTTCATCTTTGGATAGGATCAAACGACATTCGCGTCTTTTAAAATATCGATTACACTGCCCGTTCAGCTCCGTGAGACTTTCTTTCGAATAGTCAGGGGCATACCAGTTGGAGGGCTGGCAGAGAAACCAAAGGAAACATCTCTTGAATGTACTGGATTTTTTTTTCCAAAGCACCTCTAAAAGAAATAGCTCAAATTTATAAATCTAAAGAAAACCAAGCGAGTTTCCCTTTTTGTTTACATAAGTTTGTTCATTTCTCCATATATTACTGCATTAAAATAAATAAACATCTATATTTTTTTAATTAGCAACTATAGCAAAATACCCAAAGTGTTCCAGACTGCTAACAGGAAGAAAGCTCACATTATTTGTGCATTTAGTGCCATATGCTGATCTCTTGAATATTTAGGTTTCTTTTTTTCAATATATTTTAAAATGAAGTTATATAAAAAATACAGTAACTATGTTTGCCTTTGCACTCAAATCTTTGGCCATACTGGAGCCTAAATTACCCCTCCCTGTGAGGGTCGACATTCCAAAGTCTGAATCAGGGAGGAAAGGAACAGAAGTCTTTTTTTTTTTCTCTTTCCCTCTATTTAAAATTAGTCACTGACATTCCAAACACTTCTGAAGGCTGGCGGCGCTGGGGTCTGAGCTGGGACCCAAGTCTGCCAAGGGCTAATACAGTTCAATCTGCAGCTTCATTCTGAGAGCCTCCCCCAGCACCCCCAGGAGGTAGTCATCCTCGTTGTGTTCCTCCAGCTTCCGAAGCTCCTTCTTCCCATAGAGTGGGATGCTGCTGATTTCCAGTGTGTAAGTGCCGGGGGTGAGCTTCTTCTTGGCCGTGTGCAGGTAGCTGAGCCCGTTCCTTTGGTGGATTCGGAAGACGCCTTCGTCATTCCCTTGGGAGATGACGTAGCGGATGTGGTTGTTGAGGGGCTCAATGGCGGGCACCAGTTCGAGGATGTGCTCCTTGGAGCCAAGGCCAGAGAGGTTGAACTTCATGTTGACTGGGCTGTCCATGGCAACGCTATCTAGGCTGATGTGCTCCACCTGGGGGAAAGAGTGCGAACACATTTGAGTTTTTATAAGGCACACAGTGGACTCCAAAGCCATCCATGGCTGGTGGGTGACAGTCACAGTGGCAGGTTTACGTTGTTCCCTGTGTCTGGCCATCAGCTGTCTGTCAAAGAGGCTGTTGTAAATAGAGGCGGGGCAAAACTTCATCCCGTGGAGGAAGCCCCCCCCCCCCCCCCCCCGCAAATCTTCCTGACTCTCACCTGGCCCCAACAAGATCATTAAAGTTACAGGACTTAGGCCGCATAGGTAGGTCTTCTGATGAGTTTATAGGATATGGTACTTATCACTCAGTAATTTTAAACTGAGAGACAGTCATTTTGATCTGGTGTCGGGGCCCCTCGTAGTTTGCCCATGTTTCAGGGGATGGCCACGTACTTGCACGCCTATGGGCACGTACTGGATACAAGTATATCCAGTGGGACATTAGCTAAAGAAGTGGGGAGGGACATAGGTTGTGTCGGGAGGTTCTCTGCAGGGAGCCGGAAGGCAGAAATGGGGGGGTCGATATGATCATTACGCATTTCGTACATCTGTGAAATTGTTCCACATTTTAAAGAAGAAAAGGACAAGTTAAGAAGTTGAGTCTAATTTTATCTTTTCTGGGGTCAAAATGAGAAGACTATTCAACAGTAGGTCTTGCACCCATCACGTTCAAGGCTGGGCTCTGAGTTTGCAAAGGGTCTCCGAACACACCGAGTCTGAGCCAAGATGGGTGAAAGCCAGCGCTTAGGGCCCAAATAACAGGATCCGAATGTGTCAGCTGGGGTGTGAGGTAGGACTGCGCTTTAGTTAGACACGCCAAAAAAACCATAATGCTTTGATGTGGGTTTGTGCTTGGGTGAGGCTGTGGCTATGATAGCTAAGAGGAACCCATCATTATTTAGACAGAATTATGTTTCATGTACCGCAAGGGGAAGGCTTTATATCTTGATGAATGATTTGTCATGATTACACATCCTTGAATACTTCAGTCTACTTAAAAGTAAATGTAACATTAACTCATTATTTTAAAATACTATCAGAGATTTTGGAGCTAAATTAGCATGGTCCTATAGATAAGAAAAAGTTCGGGGGCCCAGAAAACTGAGACAAGCTGCCAACTGACACAGCCAGTTGGTTGGTGACTGTTGTTTCTTTTTTGGTTGTTTTTGTTTTGTTTTTGGCAGGAGCAATTCTCAGCAATATTAACTGGAAAGAGAGGTGACTTGTGAAATCATACTGTCTGGGCCTCAGGGAAATCACCAGTATCCCTATATGTGGGTTATTAATCTCTGAGAGTTAGTAGCATGTGTCCTTTGAGACACAGGGGCTGAGGAACAGATCCAAAACCAGGCAGCCTTTGGTCCAACCTTACATACTGGAGGCTGGAAAGTCGGACATCTAGTTCTTGACAAAAGAAAATTAATTGAAAACAAAATTTTATGATGGGTCAGACCTATAAACACAGAGCAGGTGACCAGGCTGGGGGACCCACTGGAAAGTTAAAATCGACAGTGTCTTGTATATAACCGGGAAAATTCAGAATCATTTCACTTATGAATTATTTCCAAATAATTATTTCTCAAGCGGGCATCTTCTACTTTGTGGCACAAATTAAGACAAATTGACTTAGAACTGAATCGTTGTCTTCCTCAGGGCTTTGTGTTTTAGACATCATCCCAACCAATTTTAATTTTCTTATCTTTGCCACACTGGATCTGCCAATGGACCCACTAACTATGCAGACAGACTGAACTGTGCTGAAGCTGAGAGCCTATAAATGGCACTATGACAAGATGATGTGGGAAACCTTTCTTATTTTAGCAAAGCAGGGTTTCTACTCTGGGTCTACTCACAGCCGAGGCTGACTCAGGCTCCTGCACGCTCCTCTTCTGCCTGCCGTCTTTCTTGGGGTAGCCATTGATTTTGCACTCGTAGCATGCTTCTGGGGACAGGGCGTTTTCCTCATCCACCTCCGTGTCCGAAGAGAGGTACTGTCCTTTGTTGAAGCCCATCCCCGAGACACAGTGGCTGTACGTGAGGAAGAAACACGATTAGACATTATTGTCAGCTCGGGCAGTCCAAAGAGCCTTCATAAACATGGAAGCCATGGAGCAAGCGCTGAACCACTGTTTCTCAACCTCTTGAGGGAATGTCAAATGGCCCTTTCACAGGGCTCACCTGGGACCATCAGAAAACACATATGTTTACATTATAATTCATAACAGTAGCAAAATTACAATCATGAAGTAGCAATGAAAATAATGTTTTGGTTTGGGGTGAGGTCACCACAACGTGAGGAACTGTATTAAAGGCTCACAGCATCAGGAAGGTTGAGAACCACTGCCCTAGACTCTTAATCACAAAACCCCATCTTCGCGGTTCTGTTCTTTACCACACAGAGAGTGAGAGTTCCTTTTGGTTTGAAACAACAAAATTCTGAGGACGAGCCCTGTGCTGCCTCAGCTTGAAATCCGAACTAGACCGAAGCATGGAAAGGTAGATTTGCTTAAGGACTGAAAAGCAGCACTGGACGTCCAAAGACAATGGTAAGAGAAAACTCTGCTGCTTTGTAAGCCTGAAGCTGGTTCTTACTGTCCAGAAAAAAGATCCCTGCTTTAGCAGCTGGCATTTCTGAATTCCTATTTTAGTTAGCAAGGAGAGGCAATGTGTTGGCTCTGAAGAGACCTGTGCTAGGCCCAGACATTTTCTCTTACATGTGATGGTATAGCTGTTGGGGGAAGGTTGGTCCATGTCCCTTAGTGCTGCCTCATCTACAATCTCTTTCAAAGGAGATTGTCCCTATTTCTAGATTACCATCTTCTGCGTCACTGAAGAACACCTGCTGGGTAGAAGGGTGTATGGAGGTAGCACTCAGTCACGAGTGGGAAGATTTGAAGTCAGTTGCCCAAGGGGAGCCAGCCTTGTAGAGAAGGACTGCTCCCTTCCTGGACTACATAAAACCAGAGGAGAAGAGAAAGAGATGAAGTCCTTCCTCAGAGATTGCTGGGCTCAGCATCAGAAAAAAACAAAACCACAAGTCATTTTCACATTGACTTCCATCTCTTGGGCAGGAAGCAAGGATGCCTGAGCTCCCTGGAGAGAGGCATAGCCACACTCTGCTGTTGTTGGGGACCACGGGCTACCTTACCCTTGTCCCACTCTGAAGTAGCCAGGCGGGCAGCCGCAGAGGTAGCCCCCTTCCGTGTTGGAGCAGCCATAGCTGCACGGGTTGTTGGAGGAGGAGCACTCGTTCACATCATGGCAGGCGCTGGAGAACTGGTCAAAGGAGAACCCAGAGGGGCAGGCACACTTGTAACTCCCCAGGGTGTTGTAGCAGGAAGCCGAGCCACAGGCCCCCGGGTTGGAGCACTCATTCTCATCTGTCCAAGGAAAGAAAGAAGTGTTTACACGGGGAAGGGGAGAAGGGGGAAGGGGCCTGGACAAGGAAGATGACGCGGGGGGGGGGGGGGGGGGGGGGCCCCCGGGCCCTAAAAAGGGGATAACTAAAAAATACTTCAAAAACACATCTTTAAAGGCAAAAACAAACACCCCAAATCAAAACAAAAGAAAACAAAGTCTCACACCGTCCTTTTCCATTCATTCTATTTGAACTGTTTCTGAGTATGTGGGTAGCTCTTAGGGACCGATATTTGCAGTTTACCTAATGAATAACCCTTTTGTTCTCTTAACAAAGGGTTATTTCTAACGCTGCTAGTTTAGAGACTGAAGATTGGTATTGCCAGGGCTTGGGGGAGGGAAGAAGCAGGAATAATGGCGACTGGGTATGGGGTTTCTCCTGGGGGCTGGCAGCTGAGACTATTGGGGTAGGTAGGTGCTGCATGTGTCCCTGGGAGGGACACACTGAAGCCATTCAGCTGACGTGATAAAAGGGTGTGTGTGATTTTATTATCAACATTTGTGTCAACTGCCCCTCAGCACGTCCCCACGCCTTTGTGGATATGGGAGAGGGAGTCTATGGAAAATTCAGAGCCTTTTATGAAAATATTGGAAATGGCCCTGCTTGACTCTGTTGAACCAAGACTGGTTTTAACTGCTCCGGAGCCTGCCTGGTGCAGACTGAGCCTTCTGCGAGGGTTGCATCCCGCCATTAGCCGACACGGAGCTCTTAACTGTTAAATGCTCAGCTTTGGCCCATGGAAGCCTGGCAGGAGCACCATCACAGGTCTGTTTTCAGTTGCTGTTATCACCGATTCAAGGCCCCATTGTGCTTTTGACTTTGGAAATTATGAGCTCGCCTTTAACTGTTGGCTTGATAGATAGCCCTGGGTTTGGCTCCTTTGAGCTTTATTATAACCCAGATTTCACCCTGGGCACAAATCACATCTGGTGCATGGAATTCTTTCCATTCTTGTGACTGAATATGGAGTGTAGAGTGTCTGTGGACATATTTCAGCCCAGGTGGGGAAGCAGGCCCATCTGTGAGTATATGTATCCAGGGAACACAACGATTACAGGGTGTGGGGGCAGGGACCTGCAGTGGCTCAAGAGATCTCCTAGATGGAGATGGGACTCAGCAGAGGCTGCTAGACAGGAAATTGAACTTCATTAAGCACAGGATAGAGGCTACCCAAAGGGCAGGTAGTAGGTGCATTTTAATGAAGTGAGCATAGTTTTAGAATTAAATGAGACAACTTAAGCGTTGAACTATGAGTCATTGGATATAAAATATGTTCAGATTACCTAATGTGTGAAATCCCCGGCCTTTATTACATGCAGAGAAAATACATAAATTCTCTGTAACTTGGCTTCGTGGGACCTGAATGTAACCAGTGTTTTATTTCTATATTTGAGAGACTTGGGATTCTGCCCCAAAGCTTCATCCACATTTATAATTAGTTCTCACATGAACATGCCATATTTCTCTTCTAACACGGAATCCAAATTAGATTATAACTTAATGCCATGTTCCTACTATGACTTCATTCAGGCATTGTGTTAGGTTGAAAAATTACCAAGAAAGCCAACTGAATTTGAATATTCCACTTACAAGAACATTTTAGAACAGGATAATGTCTCTGGAAGCATTGAAAGATCTCATATTTATATGCTATAAATATATAGCATGATAACATTGTATGTGTTTAGTTAAGTATGGCCTTGTTTGAGATATGCTGTGAATTAAAATGCCTTGCTAGGCTATGTTGGAATTATTTTTGAAAAGTTTATACTATAGAAGGAACTGAAAGCGATCAGCAGTAAATGGCAAAAAATTTGCATACTGAAGCATTTTCTTCACAGGCAAGGGTTTGTAAGAGTCATGCATTTTCAATTCTGAACAATCACAATACGTGTCAGGGGTTGAGAATGCTACCTACATCTGGACAGTCTATGTTCTAAACGTTCTCTTGATTCCCTGGGCTAACTTACAGGAAAACGACTTAAAGTGGTAAATTTACTAAAGTGGGAGTTTACGAAAGGCTTTTCCAAAATGAACACTTTCAAGAGAACTTTTCCTTTCCTTGAATTGGTGGCAACATGAATAGTACCATAAACTTATGACTCTGTCCGCTTGACAAGAGTTTGCTGCACAGATTGACAGCTTCAGCTGTGTACTAGAGAGGCCTCTGAGAAAACTACTTAAAAGTCCTCTTCAGAGCCTCCTACCAATCACAGGGCATAGATACCGGCACTCACAGAAAATCTGAACTTTGTCATAGTTCTTTTTCTTATGCGAACTTGTTGCTTTTGTTAGCTTCCTGGCTGGAGTAATTTCACTCTATTTCTGCCAAATATCTGAGCTAACGTTCCAACTGTTACACGGTTTAAAGGCAAGAGGAGTGCCGACTTTATCAGAGGCCGGCTGAATCCCTGGGAGGACCCAGAACCTTGGAAATCAGTCTCTGCTTGTCTACCAAGGGAGTGGCTGTTTAGAGATAACCATTCGAGGAAAGAAAAGCTCCTAACCAACCCTTGCAATTGGGAAGACCTGCTTATGTACTTTTTGATCCCCTTTCTTTCTGGGTCTCGCTGGCCTTGGATTCTCCTGCTTTAGTCTGTGGGTGCTGGGACTGAGGGCACACGTTCCCACACCTCATTCTTGGTGGGCGCCGCTGCCCTGCTCAAGGTGTTTCTCTCGTCAGAAGGCACACGGGTCTGGGCCAGGGCTCTGGTAGCCTAGGCTAGAGCACTTAACTCAAGGAATTCATGAAAAGGCAATGGGAATGGTCCCTTATCCTTTCAAATATCACTCAGGCAATTTCAAATAGAAACTCCACAGTTACTAGAAGCCTGCGGAGAAAGTTTTGGACTGGATGTTTATAGGTCATTTCAGAAGTATAAAAGCTTGAATCCGTGACTTGTACGTGCTATCATTTCCATTTAAATTCCCTTCAAACCCAAGAATTCGGTGTGAGATAACTTATAGAGAACCATCCTTTCGTCTTAAGTTTTGCAGAGCCAACCCAGAAGCCTACAGTCCTTACTAAAATGATGGCCTTGGGAGTTTAGAAACACGATAATCTAATAAAATTCTACACCATCTCTAATAGTCAAAACCACCATTGTCTGTATGGTAAAGAGCTTGCCAGCACTTGGCCTCAGAATATGAATGAATGTATCAGGTCCTAGGCAATTCTACGACATTCTCTCTCTCTCTCTTACACACACACACACACACACACACACACACACACACACACACTTTCTTTGAAGGAAAAAGGAAGTGTATTATATTTATGAAAAAATTTTGATTGGCAACTTCATTCATTGCTTTGGTAATCATCGAAAAACTTAGTTTTACCCTTTTTATTTCCCCAGCTGCAGGTCTTTAATTTTTTTAATTAATTTTTAAAGTTAGTGTATAACGTAATGGTTTTCATTTGTGACACTTCCCCATACAGTCATTCTCCCTTGCTCTAGATAATGGGCTGCCTCTGCCTTTCCTCCCGCAGTTATGCATTGCTGGTGCGGTAAAGCATCTGCCCCTGGCCTGGCAGGAGGCCACAGTCGAGATAAGAACTTCACAGACCGTGTGTGCTTTCTTCTCAGCTCATTGAGCTGTCATTAGGAAATTCTTTTGAGAAGAACATAAAAGACCAAACCGAGTCTGTTCGTTTGGTGGATCGTTACACTACATTTGAGTGATGTGATGTGGGTAGTAGCTTAAATCACTTCATAGACAAGAAGGCATCCTGCCATTCTCTGTGGTGGGGGGGGTGGCAGCTTCATTTCCCTTCTGATTGGCAAGGCAAGCTTCTACTCTCAAGATGTGCTGGACAGTGCAGCTATGGAGTACGTTCGAATAGAACCAAGAAATTGGGCATATGCTAAGTGAGTTTTTGGCCAGTGGTTTCCATGATTATGACCAATGCAAAGAATAAAATGGATTGATTGCCTGTGTGTTTTCTTTTGTAAGTGTTTTTGTCTGGAGTGGTCAGCAGCACTTGCTGAGACTAGTCGCCTTTTCTATGTTGAGACACCGTCACGGTTCTTATTAAAGCTGCGTGACAGGAGAGCACAGACGGACTGGCTTCAGTTCTTATACTTCCTGACCAGGCATGGTGGTGTATGCCTGTTGTCACAGCCCTGGGAAGCAGACCTTGCAGGCCAGCCTGAGGCTACATAGCAAGCTATAGACAAGCCCGGCCTGTGTAGTGATAGTTCATTTGGATTTTAATAAATAAAGCTTGCCTGAAGATCAGAGAGTAAAGCAGCCCCACTGGACAGTCTTACAGACCAGGTAGTGGTGACACACACCTTCAATCCCAGTAGCCACGCAAGTTTGCCATAGAAATGGGGTGGTGGTGGAGCATGCTTTTAATCCCATACTAGAGAGAAATATAAGACGAGAGGAGACAGCTCTCAGACACAGTCTCATTCTGAGACTCCTGGAGGCAGGATCATCATTTCAGACTGAAGTAGAGGTAAGAGCCAGTGGCTGGCTGTTTTGCTTTTCTGACCTTCAGGCTGAACCCTAATATCTGTCTCTGGGTTTTTATTGGGCATGCTGTAGAACTATATGAGGCCCTGTCTCAAAAAGGAGGGGGAGGGTCCTTGATTTCTAAGAGGGCAATGCATGAGGAGTTCTTCCACAGCCCAAATCTCACAGATTACTGATGAAAAGCAGAAAAGCAGGGCAAAGGAAGACGTTTTTGATGCCATCCTCAGAAGCCTCACAGTACACCAGAGAGAGAAAATGACTACACCTATAGCTGATGTGCCTTTAAATACTCCAGAGACGGTTTATCCTGGATTATGTTAACAAGTACAGGGCCTAGTAGAATAAAACCCCGGTGTGCATCAGTGTTTTTGTGCAGACTTCCCCCGTCTACCTTTCTCACAATGAGCAGGGGTGGCATGGAACCCTGGGCTTGACTTGTGCTAGGCAAGTGCTCTACCACTAACACTAAAGTGAGAAAAGTAAGTGTCCGGGAACGCTCACCAACACACTGATTCCACTGGTAGTGTTGAATGTACCCCTGTGGGCAGCCGCACCGATAGCCGCCCAGGATGTTCTGGCAGCCATGTTGGCACCTGTGGTTACCGTCACATTCGTCGACATCTGCAAAAACAACCCAAGGACGGTCTTTACGGTCCCTTGTTCAGTGCGTTCCAAACACAGCCTTTAAGGGGACACACAAACAAGGCATGGCGCGCAGAGAGACTGGGCCTTCCTGCCACAGCATCGTTAGTGCTGCGATAAGAAACCACCTCATTCTTAGTGCTGTCCACCAGACCCTGGCACATCAGCGCTCTGAACAACAGCTTAATTTCTGCAAATCAACCATAGTAACCACAAATATGGAGGATTTTGAATTGATTAGCTCCATATGGTATGATTTATTTGGTAAATTATATATATGTATACACATAATACAAACACACACACATATATGTACATTACAGATTCTAGTTGATTCAAAATGATTCACATGTAATCCTCATTGTGGGGAAGACAAAAAGCCATGGAGATATCTACAAGGTATAATGGCTTTGCATGCAGAATTTTTTTTTTTGTTGGTCAAGACTAATTAGATGCAAAGCCTTTTTAAGTCTTTGAATATGTTGTTATTTTTAGGCAAGATGTGGTATGATACATATGGAATAATTTCTTTGTTAATATATGCATACACTCTTGGAATGACAACTAAGGCTTTGAAATCTACCCCAAAAGAGTGAAGTAAAATTGGCATGTCTGATGTGTGTGTAACAAATTTACATGGATAATTAATAAACGGTATCTTATGTGGATGGTTGTGAGCTGAGTTCACACATGGCAAGCAGCTGTAGGCTCAGAATGCTTTCAATGTCTATTGACTGCAAATACAAAATTAAAATTTTTTTAAAGCAAAAAATGACTGAAATAATACAGAAGTCCTATAATTCTTGCAAGGAACATTTTTAAAAATTTGAATGTTTCTAGAGTTGAAATCCATATATTCCTAGGAATAACTTTGAAAAGGATGACTAACTCAATACTATAAATTGCAATACATTCTAAAGATACAGATGTGAGAAGGCCTTCAACATTAACATAGTCATCTTCCTATACCTGAGCATCTGCCAAGGAAACACTCAAGACCTACGAGTCTTACTTATCTCCCAGTCAGTGTTCTTTTTGATTTTGGAAAAAAAACCCACTTATTTCATGCCCCCACGAGTAAAGAGCATGGGGCAGGGGCTTCCGTGTACAAAAGGACAACAGTCATGAGGCCCTGTACCTTACCCAGTTAATATTATTTTTGTGTGTGTCTTTGTATGTGGTGTGCATGCATGGTCTTATGTGTAAAGGTGCATGTGTACGCACAGGGAGGTATGTGCATGTATGTGTGTGTATGTTCCTCTACTGTGCTCCCCCACAGAAATTGAGGCGGGGTCTTTTGCTGAAGTCTGAGCGTGTCGATTCCTGTCATCTAGCTTTCCACCTTACTCCACAGAGCCCATTCTTGCCTCTAGAGCCCTGGGATTACAGAAGAGGCACCCTGCCTATTTGGCATTTACTTGGGTTCTGGTGACCTGAACTCTGGTCCTCAGGCTGGCATGGCACATGCTTTATGTACTAAGCTGTTTCTGAAGCCCAGATGTTAAGGATTCGTGTGCACATGAACTCACCTTCACAGTTGAGCCCAGAGGCATCAAGGGAGAACCCTCTTTGGCATTCACAGCTGAAGCTCCCAGGGGTATTTTGACAGATTCCTTTTGCTCCACAAAGTGAAGGCTGAGACCCACATTCATTATTGTCTAGCAAAGCAACAAGATGGATGGAAAGAGTCAAGCATTCTGGTATGTAGTATGTGAACTAAATCTCTCTGCGCGGAATGAGCAGATGGAGGCAAGCTCAAGTTTCCATTATGTGGAGAAAGTGTTTTAGACAATGTTAAGTCTGAATTTATTAGCAAGAGTAGCGTAAGAAGTGCATTTTTCAGGGACTTGAAACCAGAATGTATTTTAGAGTTATGAGAGGCACCACTTAGGATAATATAGACTAAGAATCTCTTTACATGTGCCTTCTAAAATAAAACTGAAAAAAATCCCAGTATGAATATTGGCCTTTTATCATATTTTATCTGAGCATCACGGTAGTGTGGGATATGAAACTGAAAGCACTGCCCTCAACACAAAAGAATGTTGAGGGCTTCTGCATCTGATGCCACAGCTCAGAATGTCACGTGGAAGTGCCCGCACAGTGTGCCCACCGCACAAATGCATTCATGTTCCCTACAACTTCTTTGGGCCAGACTGCGCTGTGGCCCTGCACCCACCAGACATCTGCAAAATACCTCGACTCTGATTTGCCTTACCGATGCAGGCAGTGTGATGCTGGGTGAAACCCGGGGGACATTTACAGGTGAAGCCCCCGAGGGTGTTGACACAGAGGAACTGGCAGTTGTGCTGTTTGGTTTGACATTCATCGAGATCTGAAACGACAGAGAAGTCCAGGAGGATCAGTGGGGCCATTCAGTTATGAATAATGTGGTCTCATGAATCCACAGGAACTGTGCGTTTTCTATGGGGGCGTTTGGTTTAAATTTCAGCTCCAGTCTAGGAAGGTTCACGTATGCTTATTAGGAAGGGTTTGAATGTGCATATTAAACAGCCTAAGCGTGGAAGGCTACCAGTCAGGACAGGGTGGCTAAAGGTTTTTAGGGCAAAGCTTTCTTTTTTTTTTTTTTGGTTTTTCGAGACAGGGTTTCTCTGTGGCTTTGGAGCCTGTCCTGGAACTAGCTCTGTAGACCAGGCTGGTCTCGAACTCACAGAGATCCGCCTGCCTCCGCCTCCCGAGTGCTGGGATTAAAGGCGTGCGCCACCACCGCCTGGCTAGGGCAAAGCTTTCTTAAAGTAAGAACTGGATGGGCAAAACATGGCAAGTCCACCATTTTCAAAGCTAACATGGAATAGCAGTCCTTGTATTTAATGTAGTTTAGGACATGGATGGTTACCTATTAAAGGGACTACTAAGTAAAAAGAGAGTTTGGAAATGGAGGAAGGCTCAGCAGATTCAAATGGGAACACCATCACTAAAATGAGAGGAAACAAAAACTTAAATTTCTGCTGGGCGTGGTGGTGCATGCCTGCCCAAAAGACAGTAATAAACCCTAAACCAGAGCAAAACAAACAAAACTGGAAATTTAGAATTAATGTCTAGACTCTTCTTATAGGAAACTCAAAATCTGATTTTCGGTTGAGAGAAACTTAATTTGGGAAAAGTATGTTCCCACTACAGCGGAAGGTATGAGCTCCACACATTTTATAAACACTGTGAAAAGTCAGTTCATGCAAACCATGTCTCTAAACAGGGTCAGCAACAGCCCAGAACTTGCTGCTTTTTCTGCATTTATTTATTTATTTATTTATTTTTTTAATATGGGTTGGAAACAAAACCTTGCTTGACAGAAAATACCATCTGTTCAATCCATTAGTATCATGATTGGGAGGATTCATGTAAAATCCAACACAGTATGGCACTGAAGCCATTTCTAGTGATCACGTTTAGCATGGTAATTACTTTTAATACTCCACGGAACGTGACACACACACTGACTTTTCTCCGTTCTACAGGAAATGTCAGTGTAACACTGTGGAGAGATGAAGTCAGATGTAAGCAGCAACAGGAATTCTAATTTCTCACGCATTGTTGCAACTCTTGCTTCAATATTTCTTTAACTAAAAAGTTACCATATGAATGCATGGATTATGCTATTTTCATACACACGCATCATTGTAATTTTTCTCAAATTTACCCCCATTATCTCTTCCTGTTTTTCCCTCTTGCCTCTCACCATATCACAAAGAGTGTTCTTCAACTTTCATGTCATGCATATTTTCTTTTACATTTTTATTTTAAAAGTTTTTAAAATTAATATTGAAGGCGGCATACAGAAGCTTAGGTTTCATTATGGCATTTCTACACTCCTTTAACAAAGTCTAGAGTCTGTATATGTCAGAAAACATGGTATTTCCATTCCTGAAGTTGGTTTATTTTGCTTAATGTGATGACATCGAGTTCCACCCACTTTTCTTTGATGTAATTTTGGGTTTTCTGGTTGGAGGGGGAAAAAAAAAACAACCACCATTATGTGTGCGTGTTTGTGTGAACACGTGCAGACATTTTGTGTTTTTTCTTTTTTTTTTTTTAATTTCTAAGAAGTGAAATACTGTGACTTAGATTTTAAGGTCCTCTTTCTTCCATAATGGGAGGCCTGGTGCAGTTTTCTGTGAAGCAGGGTTTTAATAGGGGAAGTATAAGCTACAACTCTGATCACTAAGATGCAAACGTTACTGAAGAGACAGACAAGGGTGGCCGGTTCCCCTCACCTTTGCACGTCTTTCCGTCCTCCTGCAGGACGTATCCCCGGGGACAGGAGCACTGATAGCTGCCCTCCGTGTTCTTGCAGATGAAGTTGCACGGTTTTGGAGACTGTGAACATTCATCAAGATCTACGGGGAAGGAGCATGAATATGAGAGCCTTGGTTACATGAAACGGCCAGCCCTTCTCCCACTCCCACCTTCCCACTTCATCTTTCTTGATTTTCCTCTGCCACTTACAGTGGCATCCAGCCAGAGAGAAACGACTCTTAGAATCGTTTTCTCTAAGGTAGCAGACTGGCCTACTGTGAAGATCAATGCACACATCTTGGCTAAACCTTGTAATGTCTAGACAACTGTCTGGGCTCAATTTTTTTTCCCCTTCAGATTCATTAGGCTGGTTTAGACCCTGGAGGCTTCATCAGTGGGTTCTCCCACGTTGCGCCTTCTGGACACTCCCATTTCTTCACTGTCTCTCCAGAGTGGGTTTAGTCTGAGCCACTGGCTCCCTGTCGCTGCCTCTCATGGATGTCCAATGAGTGCTCTGTACACCCCAGCTCTCATCACCTTTCCCTCCTTTTTTTTGGGTCCCAGGGTGGTGCTACATTGTGGCCTTTCTACGCAGCTGGCCATTCACAGACTCTCACTGCTAAGCCATACTGAACTGTCCTCACAGGGACGAACCACCTCTTTACTGCCAGGCCTGGGACTGACAGCTGGTAATCTCTATTTCCTCTACAGAGCTCACGGGATGGAGGACTTGGCATGGAGAAAGTTCTCGATTAGCAACCTGCTCCTGGCTCCTTCTGTCTGCTGTTTCTACTGCGTGAGTCAAATGTTTATGAGGGGTCAGTTGGCTTTTCTTAAATCCGATGTTTGTATGCCAGGGACTTGTTACTAAAACAGGTAATTTAGGAGGATATTGCAGAAGCTGAGGAAATACAAAGAAACTAAGAAATGCTTGAAAGACAAAAAAACCCAATTAACTTACTAAATAAACAAATAAAGGCTATTCTCTATCCTTCCTTTTGCCACACATGGTGTGTGTCAGACAATAAAAAAATTAAAAAAAAAAAGATACATTGTAGAACAGCCAAAAGATGCTGTAGCCAGACTGCTTGCAAGGAGAGATTCTAGATGATGCCTAGTTGCCTCGTTTCATGAAAACTGTAGAAATGCATTGTTTCACACACAAACACACCGGAGTCACAAGAAAAGTCTTTTTGATCAATTATATGCACATTTGTAAATTTTAAATTAAATATAAAATGTTAAAAGCACATTTCTCAATATTTATGTTTCCCTGACGACACAGAATTCGAGATGGATCGGACCCCGCGCCCCACACAAGGAGACCAAAGGCAAGAACACCAGCATTAAGAACAGCACTCTTGACAAGTCCAGCATACTTTAGGGGAAGCGGCATAGACAAGGGCTCCACCGACTGCACCTGGTCTGGAGGAAGCAGGAGTTGCCAAAGCCCTTTTTACAACCTCCTCTTACCGACACAAGCTGTCCCGCTGATGTCGGTGGTGTAGCCAACCTTGCAGAAGCACCGGAAAGTGCCCATGGTGTTGACACACTGGCCATTAGAGCAGAGGTTCGGCATCACCTTACATTCGTCGATGTCTGCACAGCAGGAAATAAAGAGAAAGGAAAAGAAGTTCATGTCTGAACAGTGGGGGCGACCGGAAATGAAGAGGAATGAAGGACAGACTTGAGGTGGCAGTGAGCACCCACAGAAGTTCCAGCGTCCCTTTTCATTGTTCAGGGAATGCTATGAGGAGGGGAACAAAAAGAGGTGGGGAGAGATAAATAAGGAAGGCCACGCTGCAGGCTTATGCTGGACTGTTTATCCATTCTGCATTCTGAGTAGGAGTTACTATTTTTTTAAATATATATTTCAGGAAGCTACACTATACAGATTTGGGCCTCCAGTTCCCATCTGCCTTAGATCGGAAGGAAGGCTGCTGTTAGCAGCCAGGCTAACAGAAATGTGAAGGAGAAATCCTATCATAATTCCATCTGAAACACTGGTGCCTTTATGTGTGTTCTACACATATGAATCACAAGAATATTCTTGTGTAATGTTTTATAGAGGTGTGTGTATATAGATATGTAAGCACCTGTGTACAGGGGTGTGTGCATAGATATGTAAGCACCTGTGTACAGGTGTGTGTGTATAGATATGTAAGCACTTGTGTACAGGTGCATGTGTATAGATATGTAAGCACTTGTGTACAGGTGTGTGTGTATAGATATGTAAGCACCTGTGTACAGGGGTGTGTGCATAGATATGTAAGCACCTGTGTACAGGTGTGTGTGTATAGATATGTAAGCACTTGTGTACAGGTGTGTGTGTATAGATATGTAAGCACCTGTGTGCAGGTGTGTGTGCATAGATATGTAAGCACCTGTGTACAGGTGTGTGTGTATAGATATGTAACCACTTGTGTGCAGGTGTGTGTGCATAGATATGTAAGCACCTGTGTACAGGTGTGTGTGTATAGATATGTAAGCACTTGTGTGCAGGGGTGTGTGTATAGATATGTAAGCACCTGTGTACAGGTGTGTGTGCATAGATATGTAAGCACCTGTGTATAAGTGCATGTGTATAGATATGTAAGCACCTGTGTACAGGTGTGTGTGTATAGATATGTAAGCACCTGTGTACAGGGGTGTGTGTGCATAGATATGTAAGCACCTGTGTACAGGTGTGTGTGTATAGATATGTA